>OZ038503.1:90219192-90236264 GCA_964036315.1 Acanthosepion esculentum | reverse complement strand
TTCTTGAAGCCAACGTTTACCACAGACAGCAGTCAAACACTTGTGTCCAAAATAGCTCAACCCTTCACATCATTCATCAGGGATTACAACCTTTTAGTAGTAGTACAACCAACAAACAAGAACAACAGAACATTTTCTGATGTATTCCTTCACAAACCTTCATCACTGTTCTCATATGCATAAGGGCATTCATGGGCTTAATTAAATTTTGACTCACATATGACACATCTTGAAACCTGCCTACCATGACCCACAGGATTTAATTCATGGCAATGTGGCTATATAGGAAGTGCCTGGTTGAAGTGCGACCACCGAGGCTGACATGAATATATGATTGATCCATCTATGTCTAAATTATCAGTAAAAATGGTGACCTGACTTTCCATTTGTACCCCAGGCTGAGGAGTACATTTATCAATATGTGAAGGAGTAACTGAATGGCCAAAAATATGTTTAATGGTCTCCTGAATATTTTTCAAAGACACTTCCTTCAATGCCAACATTATTAAGTGTGCATCTTTCTCAGGAAGGTTTACAGATAGAAGGAGCATAAATGCCATTACTGGGTCTGGAAGAGCCAGGTTTCCTGTGTAAACGTAAAGAAGGTGTGGTCAAAGTCAATCAGAAAATCCTTTATTTCTGTTTCTGCTGCTCTATGCAAATTGTACAAATTATTAAAGGCAACAAATTGTTGTCTCCCTTTATCTGGCCGAAATAATTCATCCAGTTTTTGGATGATAGTGTCCACATCTGTCTCTGTTTCCAAATCTTCACTGTTTATCTCAGAAGAGGCATCTCTGGCCTGTCCACTTAAAGACAGGTAAATGGCCAAAGCCTGTCTTGGTTTTGGAAGGTCTGTCAACCTACTCCAAATATGTAGGCTTTTCTTCCTTTGTTCAGAGGCAGATTCATTGTCTAGCCTTGGAGGCCATTTGGAAGAACATGTATTAGAATTATCCATTCTTATATACATTACAAGTCTTAGAGTCACAAAACTTTAAAAGTAAAATAGAAAAGAAAATTTGTTTAATTTTTTTTGTAGATCAGCTACACTCTGCTACCATCTGCTTATACTCAATGAATCAATTGCATCCGCAATGAGGTAATCCCCCTGTTAGTCTGAATATTGACAGCTGAACAAATGAAACATTTTCAATATGGCTTCCAGCAGTTTATTGGAGCCACCACCTGGTGGCACTAAACAACAACCAAAAGGCAAAAGCAACAACTACAACATTAATAGAATGATTAGCCAGCTAAATATCAAAGGTAATTGTTATTCATTTGTCTATATTTCCGAAATGAAATATTGTAACTATTTACACTATTTACATTCTTCGGACTGTTGTCATCATCTTTATTGTCATATTCATGTTTCGGCCATTGTACACTCTGGTGTTCTTCAGGATCTGTCTATATTTCTGAAATGAGGTATTTTTAACTATTTACACTATTTACATTCTTTGAACTGTTGTACTCATTTTTATTGTCATATTGATGTTTCGCCCATTGTACGCTCCAGCCTACTTCAGGTTATATCCACTTGAATTTCAAACCGAACCCTTTATTTAGTCCACGGGGGTAGATTGTTCTAGTTCCATGTTTCATGCCTTTTCTGGATTTCTCAGTTTCAGTTATTTCTCTTTGGTAACTCAACTCTCCAAGTTTTTGTTCACCTCTGCTGTGGCCAGGTATTGAACTCACAACTCTTTGGATCAAGTCTCTGGGTTACTTCAACTAATGCTTTTATCCACTGGGCCATTGAATGAAAGCGTTGGTTGAAGTTTTTGATTGTATGCTCTCCCGATATGGATGCCTGGGGGCATTGCACACCCTGCCCATCCCCACCACTTTTGCACACTACTGACCACCCCTAATACTCTTTATCAGGGCTCATATCAATAAATGGCAGAACAGTGACAGGGAGGTATAGTAAAGAGATAAACATTCCTAAGACCTACAATGGATAGCTTGTTGTGGAGAGCTATTATCATCCTCATTCTGAAGGAATGTAGCATATAAAAGAAGCAGTATGGACTTTGGTCAAAACAGAATTGTTTTATATCTTTTACTCCCAGTGTATCTGAGTAGCATTTCTTTGCTCTCTAAGTAATAAACAAATGTATTTATATTATTTTATTACTTATATAAGCAATTAAAATATATAAACATACATAAATTGCCTGAATTCTTTTGTAATATTAAAACATCTGTTCATTTTATTACTATTAGCATTCAATAAACTCAAAACATGTACACACAAATGAAGCCTTGTTCATTATGCTGTCCAACATCATCAAGTATTAAATAAACATTATTAGATATTGACATCAGTTCAAGAATCAAGCCACAAAGAAAGATGCTTGAGGATGATTCATCTGGGAATTCTATATTCCCATGTCGCATTTACCGTCAGGGAAAAGATGGCAGAGGGAGGCTGGGATTTTGATTTGTTCCCACTTACCCTGGAGCCATTTTGAGAGACAACTAATGAGGAACACAATCTTGATTAAGCAGAAATACAATTTACTAGCAGGTGACGACTTGACAGAGTATTTACAATTTCATAATTGGGGAAGACTGGAGTCTAAATTAAAATCTGTTGAGTCTGATAAAGACATGGCTTTCATGAAAATTTGGAGAAAAGTAGAGCAAATTTATTTTCTCATCTGTTTACAGATTTCTATGAAATTCATCTATGAATTCTGCATTTTGCCTTTAAAAATACTCAATGGTTGTATTTTTTTTTTTTTTTTAGCATTTCACTCCAAGCAAGGCAGGAGTGCCATTAGCACGCAAGGGGTTACAGAGATGTGAGCGAGAGTAAAGAGTTTTAATAGAGGAAAGGATGGAGAGAAGGACAGGGAATAAATGAAGGCATCTGGAGATGTCGATTGACATTACATTTGAATAGTTGGAGATTATAGCTATCAGGGAAGCAAGTAAGTGGGAGAGAGTTCCACAGATGGGAAGGTAAAAATTCAGCATTATCAGTAGAAGATGTTAATACTTTATAGTGATTGAATAGAGAAGGAATAGAAAACTTGCTTTTATTTAATACACTATTAAAGATCCACCAGTAATCATAAGAACCAAACTAATTTGGTACTGCATTCTTTTAGTACATTGTTTTATGACACATTTACATTTATAATGTGCAGCCATGAATAGGTGTCTGTTGTGATGGGAAGTGTCACGCCGGTATAGCTGAAAATAGTTGTTTCTATAATGGCAGAACATGCTAGTGTGAAGCATAGGTTGAGTTTCACCTGGTATTTCCTAGAAAGAATGAAAGCATCTATATGGGCTTCAATCCAAGAGGAAACCTCAGTGGTGCAATTCTCAATATGGAGGTTAAAAATATCAGTCCAAGAGGGCATCTCAAAGATGGTCAAGGATTGAATCTCTATCAGCATTTTGGTAATGGAAAAATGTTTTATGAATAGGTGGTTTCTGTCTAATAGATGATTAGACAGAAATATCAATAGACACTACAGTGTGATCCGAGTTTCCAAGAGGACAGTGTAGCAATGCTTGGCAAGAGCTAGAAGAGGAAGCAAAAAATAAATCAAGTAAAGAAGCGCATTCTGCTCAGATTTGTGAGTGAAATGAGTAGGGAAATCCACAATTCAAGTAAGGGACTGATTAATAGAAAAATTAAAAATCTGAATGCCAGCAACATCAATAATATTAGAATATTTAAGCCATGTGTCATGATGCACATTAGAATCACTGAACACAACAATTTTCACAGCTGGATAAAGAGAGAGTGCTGTTTCTATAATGTCAGAGATTATGTCTAATATACTGTACTCCTTAGTAGAGGGGGCGGCGATAAAGGAAGAACAGATAGCTAACAAAGTGTAATAATGAAAGTCAAAAGCACATGAAAGAGTTGTCTGGTGACTCAAGTGACAGTTCCCTTGCTGTTGGAAGATTATCCCGGATGAAACACCAAAACTCCTTGCAGATGAATGCTGGAATCTTTTCAGTAAAGCAGAAGATAGCATAGAATAGAGAATTCACTGTTAGCAAAATGGATGAATTTATATTGGCTTCACAAAGTGCCAAGATATCTGGTGAACATTCCAAAAGAAAAGATTCCACACTGCAGAAGTTAGAATGGATACCACAAACATTGGGGAAAGAAAGGTTGAGGGAGGGAGGTGTTTTTCGTTTACTGGTTTCTCGTATTTCTTTTCATTGCATTTATTATGAGGAAATTTGTTTTGAGGGAAAAAATAAAAGGAAAAAGACCAATATAATTATCACTATCTGTTGTCAATGGCAATACAAACTAGTGAGATCATGGATGAAACTAGAGAATAATGTGACCTCAGGATTGCTCACTGGAAATACATGGAGACACCTACCCATGCATGTCATGACACTACAAATAACCCAATATTATGCAGCTATTGATCAGAGCATCCTCTCTAAGTGCTATCAAAGAGTTTGGGCTCCTTACTGCCAAACGAATGCACCATCCAAATGGTATCCTCATAATGGAAAGTTATATTCACTGATTAGTCTGATCATCAAAAAATTAAGACAGTTATATCTTTATGGCCATGGGAGAAGAAAGAACCATTAAACCATATTCTAAATAGAGAGCAAAGGATGATCCTCTACTCCTGTTCAATAAATATGGAAGGAGTGTACAACAAATGATAGGTGAGCCTATCTACTCCTATTAATCTGATAGCAGCGCAGGAGCCTTGGCAATTTTATCAAGACAACAACTGTAGGAAGGTTGCCGAATAAAGCTATAGACCCAATTCAGGTCAAGGTGGAATTACTGGATGTTTAATATCACTCAGAAGGAATCAAGTATAAGAACTGGAGCGTGTGTGGGGGGTGGGGGTGGCATGTCCTTTAAAATCCACAACCTCTTCTACTCGGATAGCATGCAAATTCAAATTGTTTCGGAGTCAAATAAACATTTCAGATGGAAGGTACTGATTGGTTTAAGAGCAAACTTCTAAGTTTCCAAGGATTTTTATCATCTACTTTTTTTCTTTTTTTCTATCTTCCCCAGGTGAGGGGGTTACTATCATTTCCCAGTCAGCAAAATTCTAAGACCGCCTGAGTAGAGAATATATTGGGTGCAGTTATTGAGTGAGTAAGGAATATACACAGTAATTGTAAAAGAATGATTACAGGTCTATATATATACAGGGTGCGATGGATAAATTGCCGTCTAAATGATGTAAAAATGAAAATAACCCTGACATCTCATTTTAACAGATATATTTACCAAAATTACACAAAAATATCTTGAAATACTAAAGAGTAAATTTATTCAATAAAATGGCTTCAACCATGGCCTCCAGATGCCACCAGAATCTCCTGCAGCTCTTCTGAATGGTCTCCTTGTTTAAGTTGGTGAATGCTGCCCTAATCCTTGCCTTCAGTACATCTTTGGTGTTACAAGGAGTTTTGTTGGTATCATTCAAGAGTTTTAGTCATTCCAGTCACTAAAAAACGTCTGCTCATATACATGGCAAAGTTTCAATTTCTCTCTCTCTCTCTCTCTCTCTCTCTCTCTCTCTCTCTCTCATTATCTATCTATCTATCTATCTATCTATCTATCTATCTATCTATCTATCTATCCAGCAAAACAGTCTGTCTGTGAATGACAATATATATATATATATATATATATATATATATATATATATATATATATATATATATATATGTATATATAAATTTTTTATTTAGCTTTTCCAGCATCCTTATGTTAATGAACAGTAAGGATGCTGGAAAAATTAACTAGAAAATTAATTAGATTTTGCTTGTCTGCCATATTTAATGAAAGATGTTTAAAAGAAAAGTTACTACTGAAATATACATTAATAAAATACACACACACACACACACACACACACACACACACACACGCGAGCACACACACACACATTTGAACGCATAAAAATAAAATACGAATTAAACAATTCTTGATGGGGTTGAAACTGAAATTAAAATTTTAAATTAATGGCAATAGAGAAAGAAGAAAAATAGAGAAAAGTAAAAGAATAAAAAAATTACAGGGAAAGATACAAGTAACAAAGGTACAAAGCAAGTAAGTATGGAACACTTAGTAATAAGTTACTAGTATAGAATTGTTACTAATAAGTTACTAGTAAGGAACAGTTACTAATAAGTTACTCGTATAGAATCATTACTAATAAGTTACTTGTATGGAACGATTACTAATAAGTTACTAATACAGAATCATTACTAAAAAGTTACTAGCATGGAAGGTTACTAATAAGTTACTAGTATAGAATCATTACTAATAAGTTACTAGTATGGAACAGTTATTATAAATTACAAGTATAGAGTGGTTACTAATAAGTTACAAGTATGGAATGTTTACTAATAAGTTACTAGTATGGAATGGTTACTAATAAGATACAAGTATAGAATTGTTACTAATAAGTTACAGTTATAAGTTATGAATATGGAGTGGTTACTAATAAGTTACAAGTATGGAATGGTTACTAATAAGTTACTAGTATGGAACAGTTACTAATAATTTACTAGTATAGAATGATGACCAACAAGTTACTAGTATGCAATGGTTACTAATAAGTTATTAGTATGGAATGGTTACTAATAAGTTACTAGTACAGAATAGTTACTAGTGTGTGACAGTTCTCTTTTCAAAATTTAAACTGTTTTGTATCCCTTTTTTTCTACCTGGACTCACTTAAACCTGCCAAATATTGTTGCTGAAACAAACGTACCAGTAAACATCAAATTATAATACTTTCCATTCCTTCCATATGACAAAGTTGTTCTCTCAGGGTGATAAGAGATTTCTATTTTTCACAATAAATATATGTTTCAACAAAGGTATATATATATTTCCACCCTGAGAAATATCATGCTTTGTGATCCAGAAGAGGCTTTAAACTAACTATCAACTAACCCTGTCTTTGTAGCAGATCAAGCGAAAAAAATATTCTTTATCTTCAAAGGAAGTGAACAGAAAATGCAAAGTTTAGTTAAGATAAAATGCAACCTTTATGAATGACACCCAAAACAACCTTGAAAAATCAACAAAAGAAATCATGTTTTGCCATTCAACTGAAACGTGTTTTATTTCACCCAAACTTTGCAAGAAAAGCTATAGAAAAGAAACCAGCAAAACTGGAATATATCGTAAAAGCTGACGACTATATCAACAATTCAAAATGATATGTGTCACTTATAACTGCTTATGTTTCTCATAATCTGAAAGCAGAGACAACAATGTCTTTGTTCTCTTCAAAATAAAAGTTGCGCTTACTATCAACAAAATTCATTTTATCTTGGTTTGTAAAAAATTTGCATTTCTTCTGTAAACAGGTGAGAGACACCTCAATTATTCTTCAAAGTTGAACAGAAAGCAAAGAGAAAGTATGAAATAAAAATAGAAAGAAAATAAATAAGAAACGATAAAAATGGTTCATCTTGCACATAAAATATCGCATAGGAAAAGATTAAAAATTACATATTACTCATAAATGTCGTCTTTTTAATATTTTTCCTCGTTTTATTATTTTTATGTTTTATTTTATTTATTTTATTAATAGTAGTAGCAGTAATAGTAGTAGTAGTACTGGTAATATTATTTTACTAGCCTTCTTTTTCTATGTACCGTGTCCCTCCAGGACATTAGCAATCATGGCTCTCCACAATTTCCTGCCCTTTATAGCTCTTAATAATTTTCATCTTTTTGCTAATCTCCCAAATCTTCCTCAAACCATCCATTCACTCTAGCTCACAAGGTAGGTTATGCATTGTTGTCCTTCTTACCTTCAATCACTCGTGTGAGTATCAAATTTTCTAAGCTTTCTTTCCTCATTATGAGCACCAGAAATTTTAATTGTTTCTTCCTGATTTTATGTATAAGTGTACATTTTCATTACATTATTTATAGAACTTTGTTGTTGCTTGTTTGGTTCATCGTATTTTGTTTTTTTCTTTTTCTCACTGAAATCAGCCTGTGTCTCTGATTTGTTTATTACGTTTTGCATATATCTCTGCATAGTAGTAGTCATATTACAGTTCTCTGTATCCTGAATAGCAACCAGGTTTTCTAGGTATAGCTATTCCCTATGTTCACCACTTGTTCTCTATTTACACTTGTCTATTTAATGTGTATATGATGTCATATCCATCTTTCCTTGCAATCAACATTATTTATGATGTATTGGCAAGGTGTTTCTTTCTTTCTTCTTTTCATTTTCTAACCATAACCAAATACACGTTATTGTATCCTAAATTCATTTACCAGTAAGCATAAGTTTTAGGTCACTGGTAACCTATCATATGTTTAGGTATAAGCCTAAATTTTGATCTAAAAATCTTGAGGTTGACTTGTACGCCAGTTCGAGTTATACACCAGGTCAACTTCTATGTGTTAAGGAACTAAGAGAGGGAAAAACAAAATTATAATCAGATATTTTATGATAATTAAAAATCATTTATCACTCATTTATTTTTATATACACATTAGTTTAATATTGTATTTTTATTTCTTCCGGTTTATATTCCATTATTTTTTCTATTTGTTTTATTGATTCTTGTTTTACTTGAGGATCATGTTACTTATTTTACCATTCTCTTCATTTTTCACCTTCCTATAAATTCTTGTTTTCATGAATTTTCATGCTATTGCTGTCTGTTGTATTTTATTTGGCATCAACATATCTCCTTAGAATTCCAACAAATTCCTCAGTAATCTTACGACAATGCTCTTCTTTCAGTAGTTTCATATCTTACTTGAATTTCAAAGATTTTTGGTAAATCTTTGAGAAAGATCCACGTACACCAGTGATTATAGAGATAGTCTTTGTCATCTTATTCCTCACGTTTTAAAATTAATTTCATAGTTCTTGATATTTATCTAACATTTTAATCTTACTTTTAGATTTAATTTATTTTTTACTGTAATAGCTAAATCCGCTATATGATAATATTTAAACATTTAAGTTCTACAAAGGACAAGAAATTGTGGAGATCCATGATCACCAACATTGTGAAGAAGATGATAAGTAATGATATATGAAAATCATCATCCAAATTTTACATTTTGAAAACAGATACTGGATGGTGCTGGTCAGGTGGAGTAATGGTTTGCTGTTCAGATCCATCTTTTCTCCCCAAGCTATGGGTAAATATCAAGATAGACTGGGTCCTATAGCCTTATGTGGCAACTGGTCTAGGAGAAAGACAACTTTGAATTCAAGACCTGAAGGTCTAGCATAAGGACTGAGGGTGGCCCACACCATATTTTGTGGACTTAAGTTGTCGGTCAAGAGCTTGAAAAAGAGATGGGGGTCTGCCATGTTATCTGAAAGTCCACTGATGAGCAAGAAAAATCAAGATCTGTTTCTTCTTCTAATCTCAGGTCCCCTCTGATGATTGAAGCAGTAGAGGGTTAAAAAGAAAATAGATTGTATTTGTGCAATTTGGTTGCACAGTTCCCAGCCAAATATTCTTATTACCCAGTCATGTCTATTTTTGTTTTGCTCATGAGCTGATTTTCAAGCTTAGAGAGTGTACCCCACACTTAGTAGGCCATTGTACTGTTAATGGTCTCTGAGTGACGCACCAGTCTGAACAGAGAGGAGTTTTGAGAAGAGTAGATGATTCTTTGCCATATGGATAAAGCATAGCCTCTTATAAAATGACACGCTGGAAATGTGAGTAAGCACAGTTTTTTATGTGTTTGCCTTGCTTCTTCAAGGACTGAAAGAAGGCATGTCACATATTTCTAAATTTTGTTTGTATGTTTTCTTTGTCCTTTGTTATACATTGATATTCACCTTGTATAAGGCCACTCGAGGTAGAGGGTTACAGAGTAAGAGGCACAGTTTATGCGGATATATGGGGAAGATAATGGGTGACTCTAGAATTGAAGAGATTCAAATTTTAGTGATTGGGGAAGCATACTCTTGGGAGTTAGTTCCACAAAGCAGTTGTTCGTGGGAAGTAGCTGCTCGAGAGGAAATTACATCTTACCAATGGAATACAATTGGAAGTTGGTTCATTTCAATGTGCATGGCATGTTGTGGCATGAAGGTTAGAACTGATCGAACTAAGGAATGTAGTCTGAGGCTTGAAATGCTTCACTTGAGGGAGAGGGGATATCAGGCGGAAAATAATTCACCACCCACAAGGCCACCGAGATGTTTTTGGAGTCTATCAAGAATGAGAAGTAAAAACTGGTCTCCTTCTATCCATATATGACAGCAGTACTCAGTTTTCTGCTTAATTTGGCTTTTATAAAGGTAGATGATAACAAGTAGAGTCAGGTATTGGAAAGGTATGGCAATAGATTGTCTGTACAAGTTCCACTTGAATTGTAGGTTGAATTTAAGTCACAATAGATGCCAAAGACATGGGGCATTCCTGAAAGAGCAGCCATCCATCATGATATGTGAAAATTCAGGGCCACTCGGTGACTTTCCCCGAGTTGTTCTTTATTTTTGTTTCTAATGTTTGGATAAATGGCACCTATGGGCAGAAACTGTTCTGTCTGCCCAGATATATTTGGTACCACCCAACACCTGCAACAACTTGCAGATACCATGCCATGTGCTGAGCTGTTGTTATTCAGTCTAAGAGAAAAAGCTGCACATTATTAACAAATAGGAGAATTTAATCATATAGCCATGTTAACTAACTCATTTCTAGCTGTGATTACAAGTGGTTCAGTGTCCATTTTTTTTAATGCCTTCATCTAAAATATTTGTTTTTTTCTGAAAAATTGTTTTCCTACACATTTTTCAGTCATAGTTTTCTTCTTTTTTTTTTGCATTTTCTTATTTCTCTCTGTCATTCATTAACTGTTGTTAATTTAACACAAAAACTTCAAGATGAAAAAAATCCTTTTTTCTTAATTCTCTTTTTATAGACTCTTTAAATATGCTCTTTATATACTCTCTTTATATTCTCTTTTTATATACTCTTTAAATATACTCTCTTTAAATATACTCTCTTTATATATTGTTTAAATAAACTCTCGTTATATTCACTTTAAATATACTCTCTTTATATACTCTTTATATACTCTTTAAATATACTCGTTTTATATACTCTTTATATACTCTTTAAATATACACTCTTTATATACTCTCTTTTACTCTCTTTATATACTCTTTAAGTATACTGTCTTTATATATGCTTTAAATATGCTCTCTTTATATACTCTCTTTATATACACTCTTTATATACTCTTTAAATAAACACTCTTTAAATATACTCCCTTTATATACTCTTTAAATATACTCTAAATATACACTCTTTAAATATACTCTCTTTGTATACTCTTTAAATATACTCTCTTTATATTCTCTTTAAATATACTCTCTTTATATACTGTCTTTATATACTCTCTTTACATATACTCTCTTTATATATACTCTCTTTATATACTCTTTAAATATACATTCTTTAAATATACTCTCTTTATATACTCTCTTTATATTCTCTTTAAATATACTCTCTTTATATATACTCTCTTTATATACTCTTTAAATATACTCACTTTATATACTCTCTTGATATACTCTTTAAATATGCTCTCTTTATATAGTCTCTTTATATACACTCTTTATATACTCTTTAAATAAACACTCTTTAAATATACTCACTTTATATACTCTTTAAATATACTCTATATACTCTCTTTATATACTGTTTAAATATACTCTCTTTGTATACTCTCTTTATATACTCTTTAAATATACTCTCTTTAAATAGACACTCTTTAAATATACTCTCTTTATATACTCTATTGTCATTAGTGCTGACGTGTAAGACTTTATGCACAATCTTTAATTTTCTGTTAGCAATATTTTCACACCTCCTTTCTTTTAATGGAAGAACAACCCTGAATACCTTAATGCAGAAATTTTCCATCAATTTATGTCTTTTATAAGATTTCAGTTCTTTTGAAATAATCTTTACTCCCAAGTATTTCTTGTTCTTGTGATAAATTTCTCTTATTTTCATTTCTTTCTTGGTTTATTAAATCTTCCAATATTTTAAGATTTACCAATTTTGATTCCATTTCCTTATTATTTGATTCTTCAAGAAAGTTAAAATTCTTGTTTTGATTCCTGTCTTTGAGCTGGACATTTTTCAATTCCAATATTTTGACTAAAACTGCTCCCTTTCTATCCCTTTTTACCATTCCAGAAGATAAAAATGAGCGGCATCACAGCTATTGCAATTTGTTATTGAAATAATGAGGTTCTTTGAAAATTGTTGTTTTTTATATTGGTTCTCTTCCAATAGGAGGCGTGGTGGAGTAATGGATTGTGGCTCAGATTAAGGAATCAGAGAGCCGAGTTCAAATTCTCCTTGAGTTCATTACATTCACTTATGTGTCAATAGTCTTGAGAAAGGTATGAATCTATCTCTTCTCTTGCCAGCTATGGGTAAATAGCAGGACATACTGGGTTTTATAGCCTTGAGTAGCAACCTGTCTAGGAGAAAGAAAACTCTGAATTCAAACCAACCTAGAGAGTTTGGGGCTTCATCAGGCTATCTTTCCAAAGACATACAACTTTTATTGTGGTTGCAGTACATGTGGTCCCCCTACAACTCTAATGAGTTACAGGACTCAATATCATGATCTCTCCCTATAGTCAGGTCTATGTTTATTTCTTCATAACAATGGATATAAATTTAAGCCCAACACAATTTTATAGAGATCAGCTTGTTCAAAAAATAATACCCAATTTTAGAATAAACCTTTTGTGTTGTAATATATTATTATAATAGTTGCACAAAAATATTACTCACTTCTAATGATCAAATTATTCTCTTTGTTAATTTTATATCAATCACTTTCATAATTTAATTCTAAACATTATACACCCCTTGAACATGAATAAAGAAGACATACATTTACTTTTTTGCATGATTTGCATTTTTTGCAAGCTTGGTCATAATGCCAGCATTGACAGACCATGGTGTAAAGAATGCATTTGTCATTTAATAGTATGGTGCTGGTTTCTGAAGTTACGCAGTGGCTATATGAGTTTTGAGGATCAATGTGGTAGAGGACATTCATCTGCAATTGCCAAAAACATCTGAAAACTCTAGTTGTACAAAACCCACATCAAAATGCCATAGAAATGTCTCAGATGATAAGTGTCAGCATTTCAACTGTGTCAAAACATCTCAAGAAAATTGGTAAAGTGAAGAACCTCAGTAAATGCGTTTCACATTAAATCAGGGAAAATCAAAGAGTTTGATGCTGCATTGATTCAAATGAGTGACTTGTAATGAAAAAATGGATTCTTTATAACAATCATAAACAATCAACTCAGTGACTTCATCATGATGAAGGACCTAAACATTTTCCAAAAACTGAAATTGCATTTATTAGAAGATTATAGTGACTGTCTGGTGGTTTCCCATTGGCATTCTCCATTAGAAATGCCTGGAATCTAACTAGAGCGCCACTGCCAAAGTTTGCTGCAAGCAACTGGATGAAATGCACATTCAGTTACACACACTGGCATTGGTTAATCAATGAGGTCCAATTCTGCTTCATGACAATGCTTGGCCACATGTTGCAAGGATGACACTGAAAATCCTCAGCGACTTTGGATACAAGACTTTGCTACATCCACTATTTTCCCCTGATCTTTCACCCACTGACTACCAATTTTTGAAGCATCTTGTCATTTTTTAAGTCAATTGAAGATGCAAAAACTGCATTCTTGGCATTCTTGGTGTCCAAGCTTTTAGAGGTTTATTGTAAAGGCATAAATAACTTGTAACTTAATGGCAGAAATGTACAAATGTTCAGTGTTCATATTTTAACTGTTCCAAACACTTGTTTAAACATATTAATTCAGGAATAAAAGTTTATTTAAAAATCAGACATTATTTTCGGAACAACCTAACATTTTAAAATCCTTGTCATAAGTTTTTAGTCAATTTATTCCATAGATAGTTATTTTTACTTGTTTTTTGCTTTTTTTTCATCGTTATATTGAAGTCTTTGGTTTTCTAACAGATCTAAGCAAGTCAACCTTCAGATCATTCCACATAAATATGGGAATGTTATTTTAATCAGTTGCTATTTTTAATTTCTGGCATATTTTATATCAGAGTTGTCTGTTTTTACTTTCAAAAGGCATTTAGTTCAGTCAGTTTAACTTGAACCTCTGTCCTACTGCTATTTAGTTCATAATTCCAATGGGATTTTTATATTAAGTTCATCTCTTAGTTGTATTTTGTAGGCATGACTCTCTGCAATGTTTCTCTTCTATTGCCATAATAAATATCAAAATCATCTACAGGATTAGGTGAGTTGTTTCAAAATGGCCAAACACCAAGTATTTTCTCTCCTCAATGACAATGTCTGGCTTGTTTTATTACTGAACAAAACCATTTAAGTGAAAAAATTAAATGCAAAGACTGCAAAGTTATAGCAGTTGTATTGATAATAATATTTTAGCTGATGTTTTATTATAATTACATTTGTTTTATTCAAGTTCAATTATCAGCAAATCACTCAGAAAAGAAGGTTTACAACAAAGAAGTACATTTACTCTTCATGTAGTTCAGTGGCAATAAAATTCAAGGATTTTTGGAAAGACAAATTTCTACTATGTTTTCAAAGTTAAATTATTGTATGAATGAAAGTAAGTTGAACAATCAAAAATATATTTTCATGACTAATACTTCTTTTATGAGATTGTCTGGTAATAATTATTTTTCTTATCAAGGGTTAATAAATATATAAATAGACAAAGAAGCGGCAGGATGTCTCCTCAATTCTTTAGTAACCATTTTACTAGCAGTATCAGATTTATGCATCTGAAAAATTAACACATACACATACACACATATAAATATATATATATGCATGAATGTATATTTAGGTAGCATATCTTCATTCAAGCATGTTTTGTTGAATAATCTAGATATATTATGTCTATTTATTTCTATTTTAATCCTTTAAAAATTCATTCCCAATTTCTTAATGCTGTTAGAAAACTGATTAAGAAAGACGCCATAGTTTTGGTTATTTTCTTTTATTTTCCCAAGTACTTTTGATCACATCCAAGATCATCTTCAGGGGTGAACTGCCAAGACAAAAAATTAATGTAATTGATAGTTGTAATTCTTTTTGTAAATGTGCATAAAATGTTCTTTGTTATAATCAGTTTAAAAATTAATGTTAAGAATATGTAAGGGAGATAATTTCATTTATATTTTTTATTATTAATGTTTTTAAATCCTCAACCTGCAATTTTTTTCAAAAAAATTAAAAAAAAATTTCTTTTACAATTTGAGTATCCCAAAACATTGCTTTTAATCATCTGCAACCAATCTTCTTGCAAAAGACCAACATTGTATATCAGTTTAAATGTCATTTGGGAGATTGTAACTCTGACAATAATATAAATATATATGTTGGTTGCATGATGACAAAATTATCAAGAAGGCATACTTTACACATGTCAGATTCTAGTTCTATTGCACAACATTTAAAAGAAAATTCCTGTCGACATTCACATTTTCAGAGAAATATTAATTAACAATACAAGTATACTCCATCATGAATATAAAAAGCAACTTCACATTCTTGAAACACGTTATATAAAAAACTGAACCCAATACTAAATAAAATTAACTATGAGTATAGCAATGATGTTTTAAAATATTTTAAAATAAAAGTTATATATATATATGAATGGAGATCAATATGACTTAGAATTCTGGTATTTTTATTTTTGTATTGAGTTCAAAACACCATAAATTATAGTAATGCTGCTTAAAATGTCAAACACATGTGAAACCAACTTAACCAATGGAGATTAAGCAACACAAAATAAAAATATATTAAATTTATAAAAGTTTCTTATTTCTTCTTTATTGTATCATATATATATATATATATATATATATATATATATATATATATATATATGAGTATATATGTATGCATATTTTAATTAAAAAATATCAAATTATTTTTGTTAAGTTAGTATGTGTGTGAGAGAGAGAGAGAAAGAGAGAGAAAGATGAGGAAATAATTTTTTCAATGTATTCTTAAATGCCTAAAACAAATAAACAACCACTTCCCCATACATTTCGATCTAGAGTTAAGTTATAATATTCAAGAGCAAGATGGCTTTTGACATTGAGGAATAAAAATGACTCAGACAAAGCAAATAGGCCTAACCCTCCCCAGCTATAAAGAGTGGGTCAGTTTGTTTCTGTGATTTCAAATAATATGTTCTATGTTCAGAGTTTAAACATTTGTTACTCCAGATTATTTAAATAGTTCTTCACCAAACCACAGAAAAATACTAATGTTGCTAAAATTTAAATTGATATTCTATTCAGTGATTGGTCTTTTTGTGCATTTACCCAGATTTTACCCAGGGATTATATTTTTAAATTTATATATATAATAATTTTTATGTATTTGCTTTTTGCTTTGGAAATATAGTCTAAATATATTGGTCTCTCTTGCTCTCCCCTCTCTTCCTTTTTCTCTCTCTCTCTCTCTCTATATATATATCTCCTATCACTCTCTCTCTCTCTCTCCTATCTATCTATCTCAGTCTATTTTTATTTTTTAAACCATTTCACCCCAAGCAAGGCAGGTGTGCCATAAGTACACAGGGGGTTACAGAGAGTGAGAGAAAAGACTGCATATAGCAGGTATTGAGGAATGGATAAAAGATGAACAGAGTTCAAGACAATAGAAGATGGCGATTGATGTGGCATTTAAATTTTCGAAGATTGTATTTATCAGGGAAGCAAGTAAACAGAAGAGAGTTCCACTCAGGAAATGTGAGAAAAGAAACTGTTGGAGTAGAATTTGCAGTTACATTTAACTATTTCAACAATAAAAGGGTGGGACCTAGATGCCAATCTAGTAGCACACTTAAATTCATGTAGTCGGGGCACCGGAGCAGTTGCCATGAAAATATTTGTAGAAAAGACAAAAGGAAGCCACATCACATATGTGAGAAAGTGACTGAAGTCAAGATGCCAAGTCAGGACCGATTACATTGCAGATCCTTCTTTGGATTTTG
>OZ038503.1:90076692-90216692 GCA_964036315.1 Acanthosepion esculentum | reverse complement strand
GGTCTGCTCAGCATAGTTGCAGTATAAACCACAGGTGGACTCTGTGGGTGTTGAATAATCACAAATGCCCTTGAGCAAGCATCTGCAATAGCATTAAGGATTAACAAATATATGTATATCTGTATATTTAGACAGCATATTCAAACCTGTTTCATTGAATAATATAGACATTTTGTGTCTACTTATTTTTATACGAATCCTTTCCAGTTCTCTAAACATTTATCAGATACAAGTTTTATTGCACAACATGGAAAAGCATATTCCTGTAAACATGTTCACATTACAGGAAATACTTGTTGACAACACCAATATACTGTACCATGAAAATAATAAACAAAAGCTTCAAAGTCTCAAGGTCCTCTATATCAAAATCAACCAACAACACTCAACAAAATTTATTATGTGTGTAGCAGCAACATATTAATTTGCATATAACATTTAATGTCATTTTACATTTCTGCCAATTCTTGGTTAACATTCTTATATTGAAACACTTGTTTTGCAAAAATTATAATGGATAAATTTTAAAATAATGTTTTTAAAAATGACCATCACAATGGAATTCAGATTTTATCATGTTACAATAAGTTTGTCTTTGTAATTTACCCCTGAAGATGAAGTAAAAAACCATCCACATTCCCTCCATATTCCAGAAGTTCCACTTAAACAGCTTCTTCCCGCAAACCACTGCCATGTGGAACAGATTCCCAAGAGGATGTTTCCCCAATTACTACAATCAGGACCTGTTTAAATATAGAGTTAACCATTACCTTCCTTTCCTTTTTCCTGGGGCTTGTACAGGTTGAACCTTACTTAAAAAAAACATGATCCTGTAAAAGATTGAAAGTACTTGGGTTAATAAAAACTAATGGCGCCTTACTCGATGAATTTCAACTTAACATCAAGAAACTGATAAAGACAACTGGGAAGTATGAGTCTAAAAATAAGTAGATACAATATGTCTATATTATTCAATGAGACATACCTACACACACACACACACACATATATATATATATATATATATATCTATAGGAATGTCAATAGAAATATTTCTATTCATAGAGAAATTGTTGTCATAATGATAATTTTAAGGGTTTGTTTACCTGAGCCTTAGATTCTGAAGATGCTTGAATATTTTTTTCAAATCAGTCATGCTATATATTTAACTTCTTTTCGATAGAGATTTATCTGTCATTTTTTTTTTTTGCATCATTCTCTCTTTTCTTATTTGCTTCCCTAACCTTAACCCTAACCCTAACGCTAACCCTTTCTTTCACATTCCAGTTTCTGGTCAGTTTTCTCTCTGCTTTTGATTACAACCAACAATTGCAACTATTCATTGCTGATAAACAGACTTATCCTATTTAAGTATCCAGGCCTATTTATCTCCATACATAGCTTCTAGACAGTTCTTTCTCTGTATTTTCTTATTAGACACCTTAGTCGCACTTTCATTCTCTATTTTCTTATCTCATAGATGGTGCCAAGGAACTTATGGAGAAAACCTAAAAAAGAAAAACATATTTTGAATCATTAGCTTTCAACTGGTGATGTCATCTTGTTTGCTTCAGCTGTCCTCTACAAAAAGCCACCAAAGATTGTATTCATGACCCTGTAAGTTGTATTCAAAGCAGGTGTCTCGTCTCTTCTTTCCTTGGGCTTGAAAATGTGACTACGTACATAGCAACTAAAGTAGATAAGTGAAGAAAAAAAAATGGATAAGTGAATAAGCAAAATAAAATAAACAAGTAAAATAGAAAATAAGTGAATGAAACATTGAACTAGTTCAGCTGACATCAGGGCTACGTATTAGAAAAAGAAAAATTCTGTTGTCTGTTTAAAATGATGGGAAACAAAGATAAAGACATTTTTTCATTTTTAAACGCAAGTGGAAAAAATTTAATATCAAAAGTAGAAGTGTATCTGCAATTTTCAGGTATTAAAAAGATAGCAATCATCACAAGGAGGTTATGTGGCATCTGTCAGTCTCAAGAGAGCTTGGATATGCACCCAAAGAGGTTATAAAAGAGAAATAGTTGTTTAACACAACATAGCTTCCTTCAACGAAAGATGCAAGTGCAGATTATGAGGATATGTAAGATAGATCTAAACTTGACACCAAACTTGAAGAGGTAAAGATTGTAGTGATCAGGGAAGCATCTTCTCAGGAGTCTGTGCCACAAATTAGTGGTTCTCAGAAAGAAGTTGTTTGAATGGAACTTCCTCCTTACCAATGGAATATGAAGGGAATGGGGATGATTTGCCCCTGTGTATATGGCATGGTGGATCTTAGCTGTGGTCTGAACTGGGGAAAATAAGGACTGTACCTTGCCTGAACATTTGCCATGGAAATAGTGATAAATTGATTGATTGATTTACAGCTTATCGACCCTTTGCAGGTTATTTAAAGGCAGAAAATATTTTTAGATTGTAAGAATTGGAAAGGGTTAGTGATACAAGTCTTACTAATCAACCCATAGCTGGGGGGGGGGGATGGAGTCATACCTAACCAGAATTTGATAAACAAACAAGAAAATTATAATGTGGATATAAAATGGGGGATCAAGTCTATATTACAAGCAATATATAAACAGATCCCTCACTTAGTGGCCATTTTAGTTTCTATAAATTTAATATTCCAGGGAATGTACATAAATCTAAAAGACATGTCTGCGTAGCTAATCAATATTTCATTGATTGCTTCATTCATTTTCTATGACATATCATCCTTTTGCAAGGCACTCTCATTGTAGCAAACCACCCTCAATTCCTTAGTATTCTATTGGTGAGATGTAAATTCCAATCTGACAGCTTCTTCCCATGAACCACCATTTTTGAAACCAACTCCCAAGATGATACTTCCCTGAACACTTCAATCTTAAGCTGTTCAAGTCTAGGGTTAACTTTTATCCTCCCCACATATCTCCATAAATTGTGCCTCTTGCCTCTTACTCAGGGTTTATGGCCATATCATGTTGAAACACTGATTTCCCCTGTGACCACATAAGTTAAGCAATGTCAAGCCTGGTCCATACCTAGATGGATGACTGCTTATAAATACCAGGCCTCTGTTCCACTCCCACCCCCATCTATAGGTTAATTAGTAAGTCTTACTAAAAACATTATTAACTCAAAAAATATTATATGGGTATTTACACATAAGTGAATATAATGAATAAAACTGGAATTGGAACTTGATTAAAAATTCCAAGCTATTAACCATTAAATGACCCACATGTCCAAGCTAACAGCACATGGTATTTTCAAGTGGTCACCCATATAGCCACTGACCAAGCTCAATGTTGCTTAACTTTGGTGATCATATAGGAGGGGAAATGGCATTTGAATGTGATCTCGCCAAAAGCCTAAATAGCGATAGTATAGTGATAGGAAAGCAACATTTCATCTGTGGAGAATGGGCTGTAGGGTCGTTAATATAAAACAAAAATAGGTTAGGATCGAGTCTAGCGGAACATCAGTATTGTTTTCGTGCACCTCAGAGTGCCATTAACAACAAACTTCATCAACTTATCTGATCAGAAGGACTTGATAACAGAGAAGGAAGAGATTCCATAACTGGCAAGTTTGTGCAGCAATCTACACATTGTTAAAAGTCTTTGAGATATCTAAAGTGATCGCTCTTGGAATGTATTTGTCATCATGGTCAGGGAGGTGCCTTATTAATAATACTGTCCTGGGGAGACTATGCCCAAAATGGAGTAGCATTGGGAAGTGCCTGAAAATCAATGCTATGGGTTGATCAAAGTCTTGTGAGTGAAAGAGTGTAGACAAAACTCTTCAAAAACCATTTATGAATGTGCTAGGATAAAATCATAAGTCATCATGACAGAGGGTTTCACGATACTGGCCTTGATCAAACTGGCACTCCTAATACATTATGCACTCTTGGAAACTGTAACTAAGGTTCACACGGTATAGTTTCAGCATGTAGCGAGTGTTGAAGAAAAATAAATGTACTGGAGCCGGTGTCTACAACAGGGATTAGGGAGACATCTCAGCAGGCATGACCACTGGTCTATCCACACACCTCACCAGTATCAATTTCAGCCCTGAAGATAGATGAATCAACCCTGCCAATGACACTCCACTTGTGCTATCACATGACTAATCCACTCTGGCCTCTCTCCTGACACCAATCATGAGATCGGTCAACCAACCTACTACTTACACCCAGCCTTACCAAATGCACACTTACACTTAATCACTTCCCTTACCAATGGCAACTAAAGAACCACATATCAACAATTTTTTCACCTTTTTACACAATTATGTATATATTCTGACAATTGGCTGTTGAAATATATATATATATATATATATATATATATGTGTGTGTGTGTGTGTGTACGCTGTTGAAATTTGAATTCTTGTTTGTTGTTTCCATTACAACTATATGACACCACTTTACTTATTTGACCAAATAGAAATGAATTTTCAGCACTGCAGCTATGTGCATAATAAACTGGAGCATGCACAGCATGAATTTTAAAAAGGTCTCTTTTTGAGGTAACACTGCAAACAAAAAAGTACACATGCTTCCAGAACAGAATCCTGGCCTCGACACAGCATTTGCTTGTTCACTCACTCTCACACTCACCCATTCCTCCACTCAACAACAAAGTAAGTTCAACTATTCAATTTCTTTTTTGAGGAATTATCATAAGAGTATTCCAACCTTTACTCATCCTTTCAGGAATTATCCAGAATGCTCCCAATACTAAAAATTTTGTTTATTCTTTTGTCTGTCTAATTTCTTTTAACCAATTCAGTACGAAAAAGGTTTATTTGTCAGCACATATTACCTCCCCAACTTCAGTAGATTTTGAAAATGGCAAAAAAATATTCCCACTAATGTTTATTTTTTTTATAAACTAACACTTCTTGAATAAATCCATTAATTCATGAACAAATACCAAACGTTTTATTAATTTTCATTAATTAGTTGAATTTTAGCATAATTTTCATATTCAAGTGTCTATTTGCAAATGATTTCTTTGTACAAATGTGACCATAAATTTTAAAAAAACAACTCATTTTTATAAAATGGAAGAAAATAAATTTTATTTCACATCTTTTCAACTCCTCTTCTTTTTTAATGACAGCAAACTTTATGTAAATGGATGAAACAATTTTATGGGATTGAAATGGTTTTATGGGTTTTGTTAGATAGTCAATGGTGATTCCTAAAAATTATCTGACTGATGAGCAAATACAAAGCCTGTCAAATTCAAATTGGTCTGTTATCTGTATTAGGAAAAGATGTACAATAATTGCAAAGTGTTATGATGGCATAGACATTGCACTCACCAGGTTGTCAAAGGAAGCTAGGTTCAGAGTTGACCATAGATGACCCCAGAAGGGCACAGAGATCTATTCACAATGCTGACCCTATTAAGAACATCTGAGAGCAAATATATAGTAAGGTTCACATATCAGTTGAAAACACAGAGTTTGCACTTCAGTCAGGCTGAGAGTGACAAAATCAGGATTTTAATAAAATTTAATGTTAAGTAATGCAGATTCAAATCTCATTTTTGCTAGAACACCCACTTCATATAACTTTTAAGAAATGGCTATAGAAACGTAACTCCTAAAGCCAATCATGTGACTTAAATATGTTGATGACACTACCATATTTTAGACCTCCCAGTAAGTACTGAACTCAGTCAGGCCTTCCATATATTTCACAGTAAGAAATGAAATGGTCAATTGACTGACCCTCCTGATTGGATTCAAAATATGGGTATATTGTAAGCCAACATTCACCAGAATACCTGAACTTCAATTCACACCATCCATACACAAGGTCAAGAAAAAGATTGTCCGTTGCCTGTAACATTAGATTATACATGTAAATGGCAACCTTGACACATACCAAAAGGAGATTCTGAGCATGAGACACACTCTTCAGGAGTAGTTAGGATTTCCTCACTCCATTCACACTTCTCAGTCCTTTGAACAGGAGTAGAGTTTATCCCTTGCTTTCTGTTTAGGATTGGGTTTCTGGTCCCTTCTTTTCCTTCTTTTTTATTTCCAGTGGTCCCTTGCATCTTGGTGGCATTATCATCTTGTTGGAGGTAGTACCTCTTACTCTGTAACCCTCTACCTTGAGTAGCTCCTAGGCCTTGTACAGGGTGAACATTGTTGTAAAAAAAAAAATTAAAAAAGTAACAAATAATTTGCAAACATAACATCAGCTTCCACAAGCAGTGACAGAAGGGTCAAGGACAATTAAATATCTGACAGTGTCTACCATACATAAGGGGTACACCCCAAGGATCTGGATAATGAAGATTCAAACCTTGTGTTATCATTTTAATGGCTCAACTACTGCATTACATATAGCCAAATGAACTGGTGTATTTTGATAACATTTAGGCAACATTCTCAAATTTCACACTAGACCGTCAAAAGAAGCTAGGTGCAGAGATGACCGGAGATGACCACAGCTGCGAGTGGAAATCAATGACTCACCCATTGTTGTATGAAAAATCATTGGACATATGGAGAAGAGGGCTAGTCTATCACACATCAAGATGAAGAATGTAAGGTCCACTTATCAGATGTGGGTGACGGGCTGAGAGTAACTTACAATTTTTTATGATTGATTTTTTTTATGTCTTTTCAACCTTCTTTGGATTATTTAAAGCCAAAACATATGTTGGTTGTAAGAATGAATCTGTTTTTTGTAGATGTATATTGCATTATCAATTTAAAAAAAAATAACAATGACATTTTCTGATAAAAGTCCTACTATTTAACTCATAGCTGGGGGAGGAGATGAATTCATACCTTTCCCAAGTGTATTTGCATGTAAGTGAATGTAATGAACCTGACTGAAATTTGAACTCGGCTCTCCGATTTCTCATTCACTACTATCCATTACACCACCTGCACATCCAAGTAGTCGACAAAAGTTAAATGAAATGTAATATTAAGTTATGAATATTCAGGTCTCCTGTTATCATTTTGCCATTTTGAAATTGCAGACGAGGGGAGAGAAACAACTGTATTTATATATAGGTTCTCTGGGCCAGGTGAAATTTAAAGGAAGGCTGAAGCTCATGCCAGACCACAAGGGGAACTCATATACATTAAGGAATTGATGTCTAGCATTGCCCTTTTGATAGCATATAAGTAACACTCTTCTCTCAAAATATTCTTTGGCAAAAAATAAAATACAGATATGATATTTAAGTTTGTTTTAAATCATGAAAGGGTGTAAAGATCAAATATAGATGACTTATTGTTGATTGAAAACAGTAATAGATTTATGTTGATTTCTGTGAAATCAATATAAAAATTCTCCTTAAACAGGGATAGAAAATGGATTCCTTTTCTCATGTGACTGTCCGAATGTATCCAATTACTGATTATCCTTATATCTGTGCAATAAAAAAGTCTCTTTGAGAAGACTGTTCCCAGGATATAGCCTGATGCCCAGAAATAGTTTAGAGATAGCAGAGGAGTTTCATTTCCTCATAATGTCCTAAAGTGTCCAATTACCAAATGGAAGTATGACTCATCAGCAATAAAAAAATACATTTGGAAATGGTCACTATGAACATCTAGTTCTAAACCCAGAATTAATGTAAAGACAGAAATGGGTTTAATTTCTTTAGATGAAGGCAAAAGGGGTTTCTTGTTACATGGTTTGTTTTTCTTTTGTCTGATTCTTTCAATAAAAGTGCGACTAAGATTGTTTGGAAGAGATTGTCATCCCGTATTGTCATAAAACAGTGGGTTATTTGCATTTCCTTCCATTCTTGTTGATAAAAATCTCCATAAATAGCTTTCTGTTGGTCCCATAGAGAATACATTGTAACACTTACTTTTGATTGTATATCTTGTTGTATCATTTGAGTTGAAATCAAATTATCAGACAAGAAGGTCAATAATTGATTATTGCAGAAACTTGATATATAGACAATGACTCCGAGGTCCTCCTGCAGTTTCCATTTCTAAGGTCAGAAATTTTATTGTTGTGAACTGGAACTCTCCTTTTACATCCTGGAGAGTTTGTACTCTTTTTAAGCCTGAACTATTGCTGCTTTTACCTATTGCAAGATTTGCCATGTTTGATCCAATAATCGAATCCTATTGGTTGATTGGAAAGAAAGAAAGAAAGAAACAAAGAAAGAAAGAAACAAAGAAACAAAGAAACAAAGAAACAAAGAAAGAAACAAAGAAAGAAGAGTACTGATGAGATGGAAAGAGAAAGAAACAAAAAATAGATAAAGAAAAGAATAAGGGAAAGAATTACAGTTAAAGAAAGGAGAAAATTTGATGAGACAGAGAGAAAGAAAAAAGAAAGAAAAGAGCAAGGGAGAAGGGAATTTGATCACAAAGTTACAGGATAAGAAAGGAAGAAAGAAAGAGAAAATAATTTAATCAGATAAAGAGAGAAAGGGAAAAAGAAAGGAAGAAATGAAGAAAGAAAGAAAAATAATTTAATGAGACAAACGGGGAAAAGAAAGAAAGAAAGAAAGAAAAATAATTTAATGAGACTAAAGGAGAAAGGGAAAATGAAAGAAAGAAATGAAGAAAGAAAAATAATTTAATGAGAGTAAGGGAGAAAGTGAAAAAGAAAGAAATGAAGAAAGAAACAAATTAATGAGACAAAGAGAAAAGCAGAAAGAGAAAGAAATAATAAAAAAAATAAATGAAGAAAGAAAGAAAAAATAATTTAATAAGATAAAGAGACTAAATTGTCAAAGAAAGAAAGACAAAATGAACGAAGAAAGAAAGAAAAAATTTTATGCGACAAAAAGAGAAAGAGGAAAAGGAAGAAAAATGATAAAAAAACAAATGAAGAAAGAAAAAATAATTCAATGAGACTAAGTAGGAAAAGGGAAAAGGAAAAAAGAAATGAGGAAAGAAAAATAATCTAATGAGACAAAGTGAGGGAAAGGGAGAAAAAGAAATAAATGAAGAAAGAGAAACAAGGAGTGAGAAGAAAGAAAGAAAGAAAGAAAGAAAGAAAGAATTAGAAAATTGTTAAATTAGAAAAAGAAAGAAACATAAGAAAGAATGAAAGAAATAAAAAAGAAAGAAAGAATTAGTTAGTGAGAAAAAGACAGAAAAAAAAGATAAATGAAGAAAGAAAGAGAATAAGAGAAAGAAAAAAAAAGAAAAAAATGCAAAAGATAACAGAAGTGAAATTAAGAAAAAAAAGGGAATTATTTTGAATATTGAAGCTCTAGAAGAGTTAGTGAAAATAAAAGATTCAGAAAAAAAAAGATGACCGAATAAGGGAAGAAGGAGATAAATTAATATAGAAGGAAAAGCAGAAACAAGAGAAGAAACATGACAAGAATGTAAAAGACAAAATGGTGATCAGGGTATGTAAAACCTAAAGGAGAAAAAGAAAGGAAAAGAAATCTGAATTAAGAAAGAAAAGGAAAAATGAAATATGAAAGAATAAAAAATAAGAAAGAAAAAGAATGAAAGAAAAAGAATGTAATAATAAAGAAAAAGAAGAATGCAATAAGAAAAATGAAATTAGAAAGAAACTGAAGAATGGAAAAAAAAAGAAAGAAAAAGAAGTATAAAATTAGAAGCAAAAGAAAAGAAGAAATAAGAAAGAAAAGAAAGAATAGAAAAAGAAAGAAAAAGAAGAAAGAAGAGAAAGAAAATAGAATAGAAAAAGAAGAAAGAAAAAGAAGAAAGAAAAAGAGGAGAAAGAAAAATTGAATACAAAAAGAAGAAAGAAAAAGAAGAGAAAGAAAAATTGAATAAGAAAGAAAAAGAAGAAAGAAAATAGATCAAAAAAGAAAAAGAAGAAAAGAAAATAGATCGAAAAAGTAAAAGAAGAAATAAGAAAGAAAAGAAAGAATAGAACAAGAAAGACAAAGAAGAATAGAACAAGACAGATTATCCAAAGTCTTGAACAATTCTTTGCTTTCAACCAATAAACCAATTGTGTATTCGTTGCTCTTATGTAATTAGAGAAGAGCAATAAAGACACAGAAGGTCATTAAGACCATAATCGGATGAAATATATTTCTAGTTGTCTAACGAGTATGTGAAATAAGTGACAAGGGTAAGTACAATTGGCTTGTGAAGTGAGTTCCCACCTAAAGAACTGGAATATAATACATCTATAAGTTGATATATGTTGTGAAATAAAGCCAGGTCATTTCTGTTGGTTTTCATGGTGGGCATAAAATCAAATTAGTCAGTAGAGAGTAGAATATATACTTTTATGAATGCGCATAGCACATGTTCAGACAATGGGCACCAATTTAATATGAGATAGGAAACTTCTATCCACTCACAAAGTTAATTTAGCTACTTCCTGATGAACAACTAGAAATTGTTTCATTTTTTATTCATTATATCATGGCATCCTGATCTGATAGTAGCATGCATTTATATGGCTATGTATAACTATGCATTTGAAGATTTTACAAGTATAAATAAACAATGACAGCTTATAAATTAGATTATTTTGATGCAACCTCTTACTGAGAGATAGAATGATGGCAATGAAATTCAGTAGGAATTCAGATGAGATGTCATTCTTCGAGGAGAAAGTGAGATTAAAAAAGGGTGAAAATATTAAAAGTACCATATTTGACAGCAAAAGGATGAGCTGGCATATTAAGGAAAGGTTTTAGTGTATTTAAGTATGTGACGTTTATAGCAAGCTAGCAGTAGATTAAAAAAGATCACAGAATCACTTTAACTATGGCAGAAAACATTACTGTATATAAAAAGCAAGCTAGCAGTACAGCTGAGCATAAAGAAAGAAATCACAGTGTCAACACTACAAACTAATTTATCTTTGTATGATGGACATATTTCTCTGCAGTCTTAATTCCATATTCCCCAGATTTTTTTCCATTACTGGTATTTGCTTTCAAGGCCACCCTACACTACATTTCAAGGACATTTGCATGAGCAATCTAAAACTCACAGGCATTGACACTGTTGATTGGGAGCAGCTAGCAGATGATGGCATTGGCTGGCACCATGCTGTTTAAAGAGGAGCCACAAAAGCCTGGAAAAGACCAAACCAACTGTTGGAGATCAGAAGACAATGAAGAAAGCAAAGAGAGCAATGGCAGACCTTCATTCCACATTCCATGTTTGTCTGTCACACTTGCAGAAGAGACTGCCATGCTAAAATTGGTCTGTTAAGCCAAATGCTTCTCACAAACAGACTGAATGTTTGACCAAAGAGGGTGCTAACACTATCTCAAGATAAAGGGATGCCAATGACTAATACTACTACTATTTCCTTTCAGTTGTAATCTTAAGCTGGTTAATAATGATAATAGGTTAATAATAATAATAGATTTGTGTCAAGGCATATTCAGGTATGATGGATCAATTCATACCAATGAATCTCATCTGTAATTTGTCATAATATCTTTTAGAATACCAATAACAATAATAATCTTATTTGAGGACTATAGAATTGGTCTAGGTAGAAGTGACTGTATATAGGTGAAATTAAAGTCAGGGATAGTGAGTATTAGGAATAAAATTAGTCAATGGGAGGACTCAATTTTGCAGGAAAATCTTTTTGAGTCATTTATTTGGATTAAGAATATACCAAATATACTAATGTATACACCAGTCATTTTTTTTATTCAGGCATCTGTCATTTCTTTCAATATGGACATCTTTCATTTTTTAATTCATACATCTAATTTATATAATGGGTGTTTCATTAATACGGATTATATATAAGGGAGTTTCATTAAGATGGATGAAAATCAGCAGTAAATAAATCAATGTTATTGGTGAAAATTTATTTATTTCTCTATTGGATCATGTTATTTAAGTCATGACAATTATGTGTGAAAAATAATATCGCCCAAATATCCACCAAATCTGAAAGAAAATAAAAAAATCATTAAACACCTAAACTCAATTGACATTTAAAATCAGTCCAAGTTATTGGAACACCCTTTACATATATATATATATATATATATATATATATATATATATATATATATATATATATATATATCAGATTTAGGTCAGTTAGAAGTGACCATTTGAGGTAAAATTAGGGAGTATTTTGGATTAACTTAGCTTATTGGAGGCCTTTCGATGCTACTGTATGAGAGCTAGTGTTCTCATGTAACCCAGTACTACATGGTCAAGTCATTGGTGACTGTATCAGTTTCCCACCAGGCTTTTCTAGTGTGGAGGTGTTTAGACACCCAGCAGTATTAAAAACAAGATCTGTCAAAAGCTGGATGAACCTTCTTGTAAGGGTCATGATCCATCAAGTGTTGCTGGGGCTCAATATCTATGTATGCAGCCAGTGTGGTGAGGGATTTCTGGACCAGTCCCCGAGGTTGGTGGATACTCCTGATGGGATCAATGGTCATTTGTCCATGATGAAGAAGAGCCTTCACGTTGACTGTGGATTGACTTGAAGACAAATGGACTACACATGAATGAATACCCCTCCAACTTTCAACCAAGATATGAAGAAAGAACCGGTGCTAACTGTCTAGTGATGCTAAGACCCCCACCAGTCATGGTACTGCTGTTGCTGCTGCTGATGATGCTGATGCTTATGCTGATGCTGTTGCTGCTGCTGCTGATGCTGATGCTGCTGCTGCTGCTGCTGATGATGATGATGATGATGATGATGATGATGATGATGATGATGATGATGATGATGATGATGATGATGATGATGCTGCTGATGATGATGATGATGATAGGAGGTCTTAACTTTGCATATAAGATGCAGGGTATTTTTTTTTACACATTTTCTTAAAAAAATGTACATCTATGCTCTCAAATATGGTAGTTCATGCATCAGTCACTTTTTTTAATTCAGCCATCTGTCATTTCATTCAGGCATATGTCATTTCTTTCAATGTGAGCATCTGTCATTTTTTATTAATATATATATATATATATATATATATATATATATATATATATAAACAGTGATTTGTACCCAAAGAAATGATATATAGCCTTAAACAACATAGACATCATACCTAAGGTACCTTTTGGCCAACACTTTTTCAAAGGTACTCGTTGGCAATTGGGAATACGAATGAAGACACACTCAATAAAGTAAATGAGGAGAGAAAGGTGGAACGCGATAAAAAAGAGAAATTTTAATTACACAAAATTAAAATTGAACAAGGGGGGATGAAAATAACCAGTTCCACAAGAGTATAAAATAGAAAAAGAGCACTCACAAACCATCCAACAGACGCAAGGAATGTAAAAAATGTTCCTTTTGTCTACACAGGCTCGGCTGTTGACACTTTATAAAAACAGCTTCCGAGACTCGAAGATGGTGTATTGAGTGAGCACTGTGTAAAACTAAAAACCATGTGTCTTTGTATTCAGAGGCACAAGCATGGTTTCACGTCTGTGTTGTTTAAGGCTATACACATATATATATATATATATATATATATATATATATATATATATATATATATATATATATATATATATATATAATTGCTCTGTTTCTCAAATATATATATATATATATATATATATATATATATAAGAAACAGAGCAATTTTTTAGGAGGACTGTGTGTTTTATACATGATCAAATATGGTAATTTTATCCTTTTTCAGATCCAACAAAAGACAAGAGTTGGTGTTGTTGGTTAAAGTAATATATTACACTAGGCAGCAAAGATTTCAGTTTGGGGATAAAAATGTGTACTTTAGATTAAATCGAATATGCTAATTCTGAATCCCTGCTCAGATTTCTTCCAGCACATTACACAAATGCACATGATTGAAGAGACCTTGAATGCTCTTACACAATGGTTATGAAAAACTTTCCATTCCTGTGGGTCATGTTGTCAGTATGAAAGAAATGTGTGAGTCGATGGAATTAATCCACAGGGGAATAACTTAGTTTACAAGTGGAATATCTGTGGCAAGCTAAAGATGATTACCTCTCATCCTAGGACTGTAGCTGGGATATACTAAAAATATGTGATTCTTATATGTTTGGGACAGTCGAGATTATAGCGAATCTTGTGTTGTAAAAGACACGCCTCAAAGCAATGAAAACAGTGCACAGAATATGTCATTGTTTGACTCACAAAGTATCTTCATTTTACCCTACTTCATATCAAACATGAAGAATTTCCTAAAAGCAATGGTAAAAAAAAAACAGAATCGAGTACCTAAAAGTAAAATTTAACACAGAAGCATTTTCACAGGTTCTGAGATCAAAAGTTTTTTTTTATTATTAATTCTTCACCCAATATAAGACCCAAGAACCACTCAAGGTAGAATGATGTTGACTGAACATAAAAAGAAAGAGGTAAGAAGTTCAGTTAATAAGAATAAATAGGAAAGATAAAAGTAAACCCTAGATTTGAAGAGGTTAAGATTGTGGTGCTTAGGAAAGCATTCACTCAGGAATCTCTTTCACAAAGAGTTCTTGGGAAGAAACTGTTTGGCTAAGACTTCTTTCCTACTAATGGAATATGAAGGAAATGGGGAAGATATGTCCAAGCACACTTGGTTTGGTTTATTTTCTTTTATGGCATATTAACCTCAGTGGGTTATTTAATGCCAAGATTTTTACAATAGATTCATGTGAGTAGAATATGTTTACTTTGTAAGAAATCAGTTTGTAGATCAGGTTTCATTGATATATTTTTGTAAAGAGGGTTTTTATTTAGAGTCTGGTTTCATTGATGTATTCTTTTCAGCTATGCAGTTTGTAGAGAAATTGATTTTATTGACAATCTCATTTGGTTTATAGTTTTTGGCTTGGTTTTGTTTGTTTTATTTTACGGCATATCAACCTCAATGAGTTATTTAATGCAGACAAAATTTTTACTGCTGGTAATATTTTTCATCTATCTATCTCAGTATATATTGGTTTGGTTTGTTTTGTTTTACGGCATTTCAACCTCAATGGGTTATTTAATGCCGACAAGATTTTTATTGCTGGTAATATTTTTCATCTATCTATCTCAGTATATATTGGTTTGGTTTGGTTTGTTTTGTTTTACGGCATATCAATCTCAATGGGTTATTTAATGCGGACAAGATTTTTATTGCTGGTAATACATTTTTTTTCAAAAATGTATTGCTGATAATATTTGCTGGTATTAAAACCTGTTTTTACAGTTTCATAGTGTTTTGACCCCAGTTTGGAGGTTTAACTATTTACCCATAGCTGGGACCCTAACAGATGCTACCACCCCTGGTGAGGGTTGATCTGGGAAAGAGATTGTAGGGTGGAAAATAATTCATCAGCCACAAAGCCAGGTAAAGGCTTTTGAATTCTATCAAGACAGAAAAGTGAAAATTTAGCAGCTAGACCTCAGACCAGACATGGCAAATACCAAACTTAGAAGTAAACTAAATTTTATTAATTTTATTTTGTACAGACTTTCTTGGAATTTGTAAATCTGAGCGAAGGTGTAAAACATTGCTATAAATTTAAATTGACAGTGTTCCAAATCATTTATATAATCTTGTGGATGGGTGGGTGATATATTCTCCACTCTGCAACCCATTTCCCACAGAGACAACATTGCAATCCTAACACTACAGTATCATTATTTTTATGGTAAATATTCCAATGAGCTCCATTCTTTAGTTCCACCAGTTCAGACCTTTATGACTAAGATATGCAATGCTACATCCAAGGACATGAATCAACCTGATTACCTCTGTATTCCATATGACATCATTTTTGCATCTTTTTGGTAACACTTTTCATCAATTTTGTATCTTTTTGGTAACAATTTTTCATCATTTTCATATCATTATTGTATCATTTTTTGCATCACCTTTTTATCTTTTTTGGTAACACTTTTTTTTTATCAATTTTGTATTTATTTTTACAAAGGAGACACGGTGGCGTAATGGATAGCAGCTTTGATTAAGGAATCAGAGAGTCAAGTTCAAATTCCAGTTGAATCCATTACATTCACTTACGTGTTAATATGCTTGGGGAAGGTATAAATCCTCTTTTTCTTCTCCACATAGCTATAGGTAAATAGCACGACAGAACGGGTTCTATAGCCTTGGATAGCAACTGGTCTACCGCAGAAAGAAATGGCAACCTACTGCAGGAAAAAATCTGCCTTGTCAGTCATGTATCGAAAGATACATGATCGCCTAAGCATGTATCATGCATGGCACATAACTGACTGACTTACGTTATAGCACTGGGAAAGTGACTGAAGCCATGATGCCAGGTCAGAATCAATAACATTGCAAATTCGTCTTTGTATTTTTGCATTATTTTATTTATTATTACCTGATGATTGCATCTAGCATGAAACAGTCTGTCGCCTCTGAGTGTTGACTTCAATATTAACTTTTATATTTACATATGTTCTATCTCTAATATTGAGCACTTTATCCCATAAATATAGCACACCTTACAACTATATATATATACATATATATATATATATATATATATATATATATATATATATATATATATATATATATATATATATATATATATATACACCAAATCTGTTCTAGCTTATATGCTTTAAAGAAGATGAAGACAAAAATTCCCATTAATTGACACTAATTAATTAATTGACATTAATTCCACATTTAAATGACATTCGGTTTTTCCATCATTTTCATTTTTGTTTTATAAAGAAATAATTTACTTATAGCTTACTATGATGGATATGTGGTTCAATGCCAATGTTGTTAGACAAAATATCAATTTCTGTGTCAAACTTTAATATTCTCATCTGATAAACTATAATAGCTGGACATAAGCATTAAGTATTGAATGTATTCTTGATGCTACCAAACAGTCTGGTAAATAATATCGATATCAATTTTTAGAATTCTGGAATAAAATTGGCAATCAATTGTGTCTCTCTTCATAATCAATAATCTCAATGCTTTTGACATTAGATGCAGAGTGGATGCACAGACATACACACAAACACATGCACAAACATATACACACAGACATACATGCACATACATATGCAAACATACTAAAAAAGACACAAAAGCATACACACACATAAGTGCACAGAAACAAATACACACAAACACATGCAAACAAAAAAATGCTCACAAAAATATGCATAGAAAGACAAAAACATAAATACATACATATAGACACCCAAGAACCCACACCCACACTGGCAGAAAATATACACTCACAAACATACCCACAAACACATACACATGCAAAAGAGAGAGAGAAATACAGAAATTTTCTGAATGGCAAACTTAAATTGTGAGATGAAGATAAAACTTATTTTCAGTGGCTTGCAAGATAAGCAATGATTGTACAATGATAATTGCATTCTTTCTCTCTTTATTTATGTGTGTGTATGTGTGTTTTAGTGAGATGAGAAAGAGAGAGAGAGAGAGAGAGAGAGAGAGCCAAAGTTAATGTCTCATGAGAATTGCAAAAGAGGCTTTTTTCTCAGGTTATCACAAGTCAGTAGTGTAAATACCAGCTCAAGTTGATATATTAATTCTGGTCACTATTTTCAGCTTCATAAAAAAAGAAAGACAGAATTCTGTACTTACTTGCAATCTTTTATTTCTTTTATTCTTATCAATACAAGTCAAAGCCTTAAGATTTCAAAAATGAAGTTTACTACATTTTGCTGCTTATTGAACTTATTTCATCTTTTGTCCAAGACTTTGCTGAAAGTCTTGAGTTTTCATTCAAGTCTTCTACAGTAAAATATGAAAATATAAAATAAAATTTAATAGTACTGCCATTCAGACTGAAATGCAAAAAGTAATTTTTCTTTTCAGGTTATAATTTTGTGCTCATCTTTCAAGACATTTTAAACCCCTTGATAATGCTGACTGCCAGCTGAAAGAAAGAGAAGTAAATTGGCCTGTGCCATGCAAGACATGAAATCTATTGCAGGGTTGTGGGAATACCACATGTACTGCAGCCATAGCAGTAAAGAGTGCACATATCTTCCACGGCCTTGTGGGTGATGAATTATTCTCTACTCTGCAACCCTTACATCACTGACAGAATATTGCCAGCCTTTCACTACTATATTGCTATTACTATGACAGATGTTCAGGTGTGTTACTTTCTTTAGTGCCACCAGCTCAGACCTTCACAGCTTGGACCCCAAACCCCCCAACTGGATGGGGGCCCGAGCCTGATTGGAAGCCCAGGGCAGTGTTTTGTGAACCTTGCTATCTTATCAATATTTGCATTTTTCTGTCTACATTTATATACATCACAAATGAAACTAAGAGCAACTGAATATTAAAGGATGAAAAATTTTTGCGGGTTTTGACGTCATTCTGGAGTCTTTTTTTCCTTTCATCCAAATCCATGAATTTGTTTTACTCATGCTAAGGCTAAAAGACAAGCACAATATAAAATTCACAATCTTTTATCCATAAGGTTGAATGTGTTAGATTATTTAAAAATTACCACAAAATATTATGTTTATTTATTTAATACGGAATGATCTATTATGACATGTCTCTAATTTGTATTTCGAAACATTGTATTTATTTTCAATTTTTCTAGTTGACATGTTCACCTACATTGCATAAGATCAATTATTGTACATAATCAAGTTACAATAAAATTTATATTTTATCCAAATGCAACCCTATGAACATTGAGATGTAGTAGAGTGGGTACCCTGTATCATAGATTTGAGTGGGAGGACAAGACACTTGCACCAGCCCTGTGGGCATGCCATGTTCACAGTGGCAAACCATCCCTATTCCTTTCGTGTTCTTTTGATAAAAAGCAAGTTCCACTCAGACAGATTCTTCCCCAAAATTGTTACATTGTGGAACAAACTCCCGAGAGAATGCTTTCCCAACAACTAAAATTATAGTTTCTTTAAGTCTGATATATATCCTATTCATCCTCATAATACTCTTACATCCCTCTTACCTCTCCCTTACACTATCAGTCTATATTGTGTGGCCCTTGGGCCTTGTTTTGGGTGAATTATCAGTAATTGCAAAATAGCATAACAGAACTCATACTTCTTCAAGCCAGTTTTGAATTCAGAATTTTTCTTTTCCTAGAATGGTTGCCCTATAAAGGCTAAAGGACCCAGTTTTCCCTACTATTTTTATTAAGAACAAATCCAAAATGAATCCAAGACTTTCCTTAAGTCATTAGTGCAGTGACATAACAAAAGTTTTCAATGCTGGAAAAGCAAAGACATCTTTAAACCAAGAATTAATGAAGTATAGCCTACGAGTGGTGCGTAAATAATTTGTAGACTATTTCAATATTAATGTTACTCAGTATGGTTCAAAGTTACATAGCTTCAGTATTCTTGGAAGCATTCAGAATAAATTACTCGTATAACCTTAGTTTAGAAACTTACTTTTTATGAAAAACCTGTCATTTGGGATGTACATGGTTTATGAAACAAATTAATAAAATACTACTAAGGTCTAAAAAGAAATGTTGTTTCATAATAATAATGTTTAATGAACGTAATATAACATAGTAGAACAATAATCTCCTTCACATGTACACATTCAGCAACATTTGATGGTAAAATTTTAAAAGAGAGACATTTAAAAATGGGATGGTTGCCACTTGTGGGGAAATGTTTAACTACCAATATAGTCTACTAGGAAATTGCAAAGATCAGTGTTGAACCAGGCATGTTTTATATTGGTGTCTCTGATTGATCATGAAACAAAAAGATTATGCAACTACAAAACTTCTTTCACACAACAAATCTTCTTCTTCTTCTTTATGCGTCATTTCCCCTCAGGATGTCGGCGAACATGGCTCTTCACAATTTTCTGTCCTTTGTAGCTCTTAGTAAATTTTTTTCCATTTTTTTATTTCTCCTAAACCCTGTTCTGCCATTAATTTACTCAAGCTCACTCAGTAGGTTATATGTTGCTTTCTTCTGTCCCTCTTGCCTTCAGTCTGTCCTGTGGGTATCAGATTTTCCAAGTCCTATTTCCACATTATGTGCCCTAGAAATTTCAACTGTCTCTTCCTGATGTTAAGTATAACTTTCCTTTTTGTTTCCATTTTCTCTAAAACTTCCTCATTGCTCACATGCCCAGTCCATGGTATCCCCGACATTTCCAATTTAAGAGATATGAGATTTTATGATATATTTTATATTGTTTTTTTTTTTACTTTAGATTTATTCCTAATACTTTTTTCTTTCCATTGACCTTTGTGTGATTCTGTGTTTGATTCCATATGATTTTGTTCATTTCAACGTATCACACCCATTTATCGAGGTTTGCATTGTACATTAACATGCCATTGCCTCCCTCTGTCTTTTTTACAAATACTTTCATGGTAACTGCTCCGATGAGCTGCTTTTGCTGGTTCCCAGACTTCATGAATTTAAGTGTTCTACTAGGCTGGCATCTCGCTCTCACCCTTTCACTGTCAAAACTGTAAAATGTAGCCGTCTCTTCTACACCAATAGCTTCATGTCTCACACCTCTCGCCTGTGGAACTCTCTCCCCTTTTGTTTCCCTGATAGCTATAATCGCCAACTATTCAAATCGACATCTCCAGATGCCTTGATCTATCCCCTATCCTTCCCTTCATCCTTTCCTCTATCACTCCTATTTGCTCTAGCTCCAACTCTCTGTAACCCCTTGCATGCTAGTGGCTTCCTGCCTTATTTGGGGTGAAACACTTAAAAAAAATAGGTATATTTTTACTTATTACTATATAATAGTAGTCAGCACCCACTAGGATCTGAGCATTTGGATCATCATCCTTCCTCCTCATTTCCTCTAGCGGTGGTGGTGGCAAAGATGGCTGTGAAGGCCCAGCTTATTCCTGAAGTGTAGACAAAGAGAGTTTTATGAGACTGAATTTTTGATTTTCGTGGACAACTCTATAGTAGAGAGAAGCCCATACACTTGGCCTGAAATGCCTCCCTTGTGGCTCAAAAAGGATAGAGAAAGGCAAGATCTGGTAAACCTTCTTCTGCTGATTTGGTTGTTGAGATCATAGTAGATCTTTGCCTATTCTGCCACTGGGTCATCAGTGGTTGGCTGTGTTCAGTCTGATCCCTCCTATTGAACCTTACCACTAGGCGTGGCCCTAAAGGAGTTGAAACTCCAGACGGCTTTGTTCTTGGGGTCATTCTTGGGGTCAATAGAAAGAAACAATCATAAAAATGGAATAAAAATATGGATAATTCCATCTTTTTATTCCATTTTTAAAATCTTTCTAAAATTTTATCACTCACTCTAAATAATTGTATCCCAGGACTTCTTGAAGATCTTCATATCCAATTACAATGATTATTTTCAGGATGTTACAATTGAACATTACTTTTATTTCATTTCTGTTCATCTTTAAATTTGCTCTATTTCAAACATTGAACAATTTCGTAAGTCATCCGATGATCATGATTTTAGTAAAATATCATCAAATTGTAGGTAGTTCAGTTATTCTCTGCTTATTTTTATTTTCATTCTGTTGCTGTTCATGTTCCAGAATCACCAACAGTCACTCCAAGAGCTACTAGTGACTTTACAGATGCAACAACAGATCAAGAAATGATTACACTTCAAAATAAACACCAGATGAAAATGACATTTTGAAAGATGCAGGAGAATAAAGGATTAACACAATTATTTGCATACAGTCAAGAAAGGTAACTGAAAACTTCAGTTTAGGAATATTAATTCAATAAGGAAGGAAGCAATAGAGAACTTGGCAACTGTCAGTCTATAACATTACTGACAAATACGCTGAGAAAATCAACTACTTGCACTTGGATTCAAACAAAAGTTTCTAACATTATATAATTGCACATAGATTTATTCAACAACATGTGTGCCATTTTGTTCCACTACCTTTTGCCATTTTTGAGGCAACTTCATGATTCTATCCTCCCAGAATTTGGCATCTTTTTGAGTGACGAACCTGTCTAAGTGGGTTTTATAGGCCTCCAGAGAATTCTTCTCATTAAGAGAATGTTGTAGGTTTTAAAATAAGTGGTGATCTGAAGGTGCAAGGTTAGATGAGTACAGAGAGTGTAGTTGGACATCTCAGCCAAGCTTCGCAAATTTCTGCCCGGTCTGAAAAGAGATGTGAAGTTAGGAGTTGCCCTGAGGGAAATGATGGACTGCCAATTGGTCAATTCCAAACCCTATTCATCAATTTCTGCCTTTAATTGGTTCAATTGGGAACAGTAATTGTCTGAGTTTAAAGAAGGCGCTACCAATAGAAAATTCCCTTCCTTTCCAATCCCATCAGATACATAGCGTCACCTTCATTGGATGCGGACTGTCTTTTGGAGTGATAAATGATGACTCATTTTTGTTTTTCCCAGGACCGTTTTTACTCCATGCTGTTGTAAAAAATGATTTTCTCATTGCCACTGATTGTTCTTTTCAAAAATATATCATTTTTGTTATGTTTGAGAAGAGAATTGCAGGAACATAAGAGTATGAAACACTTATGTTTGTTAACTAATTCAGTTATTTCCCCTTCCCAAACTTAGTTAAATAATTAGCAATTTGATCACTAAACCTCACTCATGACACTGAACAAGTATCTCTCTTATCCAACATTTCTTTGATACTTGCTATCTCTATTCTTAATCTCATATCTAACACAAGATGCCTGCAGAGGGGAAATCAGTGAATAAATTAAGGGCTTCACATATCCAAATGTTTTCAAATGCCTTACAATTCTCATGTGAGATTGATGGAATATCTCTACAATGTCCCATGTTGAAATGTCCCATATTGTGATACCCCATGTAGCAATGTCCTATGTTGTAATCTTCCATGTTGCATTGTCCCACATTGTGATGTTCCATGTTGGGATGTACCATGTTGTGGTGCCTCATGTTGCAATGTCCCAAGTTGCAATGTCCTATGTTGTGATGTGACATACTGAAATGTCCCATGTTGCAATCTCCCATGTTGTGATGTCCCATGTTGTGATGCTGCATGTTACAATATCCCATGTTGAGATGTCTCACATTGTGATGACCCATGTTACAATGTCCCACGTTTCAAGTCTGCCAGAATGTTCTCAGTCTTCTAAATCAAAATTTCTATTTTTGGACTGAGTGAACCACTTGCAAACAGTATTCCCAGCTATGGAACCATCTCTATAAATGGTGCTTATCTTTTTTGCTGTTTGTACAATGTTTTTTATCTTTCCAGAAATAAAAGAATAACAAATGATGAAAATGCATTTTTATTTTGCTCCATTTTCATTTTAATGTAAAAATTCGCAATTCGCACACAAATTGTATATAAAGGTGCACATTGAAATATTACCTTTCAGAATATGTGTATGTCATAAAATTAACTCACATGTGAAAGAGAATCATGTGTTAAAACACTGTCTATTGAAAAACTTTTATCCCAAACCAATACATATATAATGATTTCTAATGATTTCTTGATATAACATTAGATTTAATGAAAAACGTATACATACCTTATAGAAAAAACCCAATACTAATCCTCTATATATACACCCTAAATCTAATCACCCCCCCATCTATAATTAAGCATATACCTTTATCTATCGAAAAAAGAATAAGTACAAATTCAGCAAATTAGAAGATTTTCTATGAACATATTAATTTCTATAATAAAGCTCTAAAAGATAGTGGCTACAAAAGCCCAAAACTAACTTATATAAAAAACGAAAATGGTAAGCATAGACAAAACAGAAGTAGAAAAATAATTTGGTATACACCCCCATACAACCAAATGGTAAAGAATAAATTAGGACAAAAATTCCTTGCATTAATCGTTAAGCATTTTCCTAAAGATAGTAATCTCAGTACTATTTTCAATAAAAATACACTAAAATTAAGTTACAGTTGTACTGAAAAATTAGAGAAAATTATTAAGAAACATAATGCTAATATCTTGAATAAACACTTAGACCAAAACCAAAGAAATTTAGACAATATAAAAATAAAAAGAGATGAAGATAAACAAAAATTATATAACTGTAGAAACCCTCATAACTATCCTCTACAAAATAAATGTCACATGGAATCATTAGTATACCAATGCAATATCTCATCTATTGAGAATCCTGAAAACATAAAAATCTATATAGGTTGCACAAGCCATGAGTTCAAAAAGAGGTTCAATCAACATCAAACTTCATTTAGGATAAATAAATACAGAAATCAGACATTCCTTTCAAAATATTTCTGGCACTTAAAAGAACCCAATAAAACACCTACAGTAAAATGGAAATCAATAAGAAACGCTAGAATATGTAGGTCATTAAATGACCCATGTCCTTTGTGCATACATGAGAAACTATATATTACTAAGTTTATAAAAAATAAAAATTTACTGAATCAAAGAAATGAAATAGCTATTCTTTGCCGACATTGTCAAAAATTTTCCTTAAATAATGTTTGAAAAAAAAAAAATAATAAAAAAAAAAATGGGAGTTGATAATATAATTACTTATATTTGATATGTAATATAAAATTTTAAATAATTTAAGTAATTCTATTATATTTATTTGTTTTAAAAAGAAATATATTCTATTAGTAATTATGAGTGAAAGTAATATTTTAAAATTGTAGTTCAATATAACGTATTCTAACCCAAACACCCCTTTTAGAAAAAATATCTATGTATACAAGTACGAATTTAATGGAAAAAAATACCGAAAAACTTTTTCTTGTTGATAAAAAAAACAGACAACATGTGTTGAACGGATGTCAAAATTTGTTGAAAAATGCACCCCTATCCTACCTAGACTTAACCTCTTTTTCAAACGTAACTCATAATTGATACAATAATAGTTAATAAAAATGAACACACTACCACCCCTATCTAAATGATTGGATTTCTCTGTATCCTTGGAACCAAAAAATTATGAATTGTATGTGCGTTTAAAACTCAGTAAATTTAAAAATAAGTTATTTCAAAATTTGTTTGAAGATGAAACAGAACTAATGCTTTTCATTTAATTATATAATTAAATCAGTTAATTTATAATATTTATACTCTTTAAATTTACATTGAGCACTGTTATGTAAAAATAAAAATCTCAATAAGAACACCAGATTATATAACTTACTGTTCTTTCTTTTTAATATATATATATATATATATATATATATATATATATGTGGTTAAAAATCTTTGCACAAGTGAAGACTGTGGGTCTTGGTAAAGATAAAGATCATACTCCTTTTGGAGTGGTGATCCAGAATCACAAAGAACTTTACCAATTAACAGAAATGGCATCACTACCAACAGCAGCAACAACTAAAATGGATAGCACATGTAACTTAAGAAAAAAATAATGGCATAATCATGATGTTGACTTTCCACGCCACTTCAAACAAAAGGTTAGTAATGAAATGTTGAAAGATTGATAACAGCTAATGGGCTTTAGAAACCTATATCCCTGAAAAATTGTTCTAAGAGAAAGATTTTATGAATTTCAACTGATTTTAGTATTGCTTGCTCTGGCAAATATTTCCTTATAAGGAAACAGCTAATTTTTACTGTTTGTGCTGACATCCGAGATTTTTGTTTTTTGAAACAGTGAAAATAATGTCAACCAGCCTTATTTGAGAAACCTTGCTAAAGAAAAGTGTACCTACTGACAGGTATCAAACTCATATTCCCTTTTACTATAAGGGAAACAATTCCTATAGCAAGAGTGTGTCCTTACCAACTGGGCTAATGGAAAAAGTCATGATAAGGCAAGGACTCTACACTTCTCATTGGGAACTATATCTGTTTGCATTAATTTTGTACCCAAAATGTAAATAATAAATTTTAAATGGATTTTATCTGGCATTATTTTTTGTTGCCTTCTCTCTCTCTCACTCTCTCTCTCTCTCTCTTCATATATATATATATATATATATATATATATATATATTATAATTATTTTAAAAAAATATGTTTCCTTCACTGCATAAGAGTTCTCATGTTTAAAACTGTTTTTGAAACATGAGAACTCTTATGTAGTGAAGGAATCATATTTTTTTAAAATAATTATAATTTAGGCTCTACTTTTGTATTGAGCACTGTTATTTAAAAATAAAAACAAAAATACTAAAGAACTTCGGATTATTTACCTAACATGTTCTTTCCTATTTTTCTATATATTTACACACACACACGCACACACACACACATATAAATATATATATATATATATATATATATATATATATATATATATATATATATATGAAGTGGATCCTAGTTAAGCTCTTTGAGAGACATGAATTAGCAATTAATATGTAATAATGTCTAATACAGAAACCATAAAGCAAAGCCCATTTCCATGCCACATGACCTAGTCATTGTAGGAATTTAGAATTTTCACAGGATCAGGGTGGTAATCCATCAGCCATAGAAGGACTTTCTTTAAGGACAGAGCTGCAATATAAATGGAAGAAATAATGGATTCTTGCCTTTCCCAAGGTCAGTAGTGTCAATTCAAACAGTCTCAGCCAAAGTTCAAATTTTCTTTAATGATTCCATTTTCACTGACTAAATATTAGGCCACCCACACTTTGGTAACACGACAAGACAAAATATTCTAAAAAGCAGCCAGCAATCTTAACAGAAAAACACAAGCAGCCAATCATTTCCTCCTGTCTCTCTCTATCGTGAGTGACAACCTTTTTTCATTCAATCTTTATATTTTATCTACCTGAGTGTAATGTGTGGTCAACTTATGATCATCAAATTTCATCTGACAGACATTTTGAATCAGATACCAGGATCCAACATAATCTTTTTTTCTTTTTTTCTTTTTTGACTCAACTGTTTTCTCTTGTTTTTGTCACTAAGATCTGTTGACAGGAAAATCTCTGAAACGGTGTCAGCCATGACTTAGATTCCTATCTTTAGTGTCTGACTGTCATTCTGTTACTTTTATGCATAGATTTAGTTCCAGATTAGGAGGGATCCATAGCTTATGAAGGAATGTGGGTGCAAGAATAATAACAAGGTAGCATTTAAATAAAAATATATATATATATATATGTATATATATATATATATATATAACAGATGAATAGTCAAGTAACCAAAGATTGTGAAAGATGATATTTTCTTGTATTAAGACTGATTTTTAAAGCAGCAAACAAGAAACAGAAACAGCTCAACAAACAAATGTAATTTCTTGATAAGAACTGCTCGGCTCGAGATGTATTAATGTACTTAAGTGTGTATTTAAATAGATGGGAAATTTTGATAAGAGACACTTGAATAAATCATTTCTGATCAGGGTTTCTTAATGGTTTCAGATTTGAAATCTTCTTGTTAATGATAATGATAATTTAACACAATGGATATGGTAGTGTAATGGTTATTGGTGCAAAAAATTCAATTTCCTCAGCTAGTCTTTTGCATTCACTTTCACACAAATACCTTTAGGAAAGATGCGAATTTAGTCTTCTGAGAGCTAACAGTTAAATAGACTAGGGTAGACTAGGCTCTATAGCATTGGGGGTTTGCCAGTTTAAGACATAGAAAATTTTGAATTTCAAACCAAAAAGAAGGCAATGAAGAAAACACTATACTATCTTATACAAGAATTGCAATTGATTGAGGTTCAGAATAAGAATTGAAGAGCCAAATTCAAATTGGCAAAAGGTAGGAATTCATGTGCTATCCCCAGCTATGGGTTAAATAGTAAAAAGTTATTGTTATTCTCAAGAAATTGTAAATGTCACATTCATTCACAAAATGAAAAGAATTATTCTTACAATCCAATGTTTCAGTTTTAAATAACCCACAAACTGTTGATGAGCCATGAAAAAAATCAATTCTCAGGAAGACATAGCAACTTACAGAAAATAAATAAAAAAGAATATTTAATGGGTCATGATTTTGTACATCCTGAAAGGAGATGGCATCTAAAATAACGCTGTTTTATATTGATTCTATGTTAAATTATTTAAATTTAGCGCAAATTCAAATACAAACACTGAACAAGCTCTCCCCAAAATAATCTGACATTTGGGTATTTGGTCAGATTTTCAGAAATGTGTCAGGTCAAGGACTTTTCAGCAGCCCCTTGTATGAAGTTAATAGCTCCCTAAATGGAAATAGTAATGGGAACATGTTGATAAGACATTGTGCTTTGATTTTGTGTTACTTATCTTTAGACCCTTCTCTTTTACATTCTGTCTATCTATTTGATCTTCCTTGAATGAACACTGAGTGCAACTTTCCAACAATTTCTATCATTCCTAGTTCTACCCAGGACAGGTACACAATCCCATATCCGAAATGCTTGGGGTCAGTTATTTTTTGGTTTTCTAATTTTTTTGGTTTATTTGTGTAAGTCTATCTGCTGACCTGAAGTGGAACAAATACATTGAATCAATTACATCATCTACTGCAAGGAAAGTTGGTTCTCTGTGTTGTGCCAGAATTTTTTCTCAGCTGAGTCCATCCTTCAAATCTATAAATCAACCATTCATCCTTGCATGGAATACTGCTGCCATATATGGTCTGGTGCCCCTGCTGTTTGTCTTGAGATCCTCAACAAAATCTAGAGACGGATATGCAATGTGATGGGTCCAGGTCTGGCATCTCGTCTACAGTCACTTTCTCACAGACATGCCACAGCTTGTCTTTGTCATGGAAACTGCTACTTTTGCTGGTTCCCAAACTACTACGTGTGCTATTAGGTTGGCATCTCAGTCCCACCCTTTCACTTTCAAAACAGTTAAATGTAGCCGTCTCTTCTACTCCAACAGCTTCTTATCTCACACATCCCATCTGTGCAACTCCCTTCCTATTACTTGCTTCCCAGATAGCTATAATCTTCAAATATTCAAATGTAATGTCAATCAAGATCTTCTGATACCCTGATCTTGTTCCCTGTCCTTGTCTCTATCCTTTCCTCAAACACACCTCTTTACTTTTGCTCTCACTCTCTGTAACCCCTTGAACGCTAGTGGCACACCCATCGTGCTTGGGGTGAAATGCTTAAAAAAGAAAAAGAAAAGAAAGTATCATATACTGATAAATGAGATAGAGGGATAAGAAAAACCATAAGTAATGAATAAATTTGATTTATTTCAGACAAAAAATGCCTTGTATCTTAAAAATGAACAACATCAAACAATGAACTAAAAATATACATTGCACTCTTACACCTCTCTTGTCACTCACTAAAATATACTTTTTGTGTTATTGATAACAACAGATGCTTTCTTTTGTTTTCCTCAGTGTTATCCATCAGGGTATTTGCAGTTCTTTTTGAGAAAAAATACAAAAAGAAAAAAAATCAGCAAACAGCACACTCACATTGACCCAATGGACAACAACACATGTTTGGCAGGCTCATGTTCCTCAGCCAGGTTGGGTGGAGTTGAGCTGATCATGACACCTATTGTCACATCATACCTAATTGGTGTGAGTCAAGTAGGTAAGCCTTTTTGCATGCCAAACTCTACACTGAAAATTTTCATCAATTTTCGGTTTTCAGATGTTTGGCTATGGGATTGTCAACCTGTTTCCTATCTGATTCTAGTGTCATTTATGAGTCATTGATGCCCTTCTGATAACTTGTATTGAATAATATAAGCTGTTGTACAACTTTATGTTTATTTCTTCAGCAATAGTCACTAAACTGTACTTGCCGTTCACAGATTGTGTCCATAATCCTTGGTAGCCTTATATAGAGTTCTTCAAAGGATTTTGTTGTTTACAGCTGATATTTAGTTTTGCTCTCAATAGATGAGACTATATACCATTTAGAGTGTTTGTTTGGGATTTTTGTTTTTGCTTGTGATACTTTTAATGATATAAAAAACAGAATCCAGAGTTGTTTAGATAAAAAAAATCCTAGATTACTCATGCATAAAATATAACTGATACAATTGCTGGCATTTTTTATGGCATGAGTAAAGAAGTCTAAAAATAATGCTATGCATATGTTCAGATTTCGATGTTAGCTGGGAAAAAATGGCTTCCTGCAGTAGGGAATTGTTACACTATATTCTTTATACAAAAGATTTCTTATACCCAAAACTGTGAGGTAAAAATCTACATGAGAAGATATAAATTTAATGGCACACACACACACACACACACACACACACACACACACACACACACACATATATATATATATATATATATATATATATATATATACATGTATTTAGTTGGATGGATGGATTCTGTTGATTTCACGCTTATGTGATCCTCAGACATACTGATTTATTTTTAAAAAATTGAGACTATTTATTCCAGTTTTTGTTTGATTATGTTTGGTGTTGCTCGGTGGGGGGATTCTCCTCTGTGTCTGTTTTGGAATGACACTCACACATATATATGTCTCCATATAATGAAGAAAAAAGTATACATAGGAGTAACTGAAGGACCCTGGAAACAAAGAAATTATGTACACAAAACATCTTTCACAAATAGTAAATATGTGAACAGCACAATGCTTTCTAAGTATATCTGGGAAATTAAAAACAAAATGCACATCACACCAAAAATATCTTGGAAAGTAATGAAAAGATCATCAGCCTACAACAACCAATCAAAAACTTGCAAACTTTGCTTGGGGGAAAAAAATAGCTATCATTACCTTCCCAGATCAAAATAAATTATTAATTAAACAATCTGAGCTCATCTCAAAATGCAGACATGAAAACAAATTTTGATTACATTACTTAAAAATCTAAAACTGAAAAAAATAAAATAAAATAAAATAAATAAACAAACTGACAATAAAATAAGTAAAATAAATTAACCCGAACAAATTACCAAATCACACCCATTAGAATAGACGAAATAGAATAAATAAATAAAAAATAAGAAACAGAATCAATGAACCCAAATAAATAAAGTAAATAATAAACAAATTAACAAACCATTATGACCAAAATATTAGTTTCACTATAAAAATCAAACCAAAAATCAGACGAGAAAAAATAGCCATAACTGTTATATAATGATAAAAAAAATACTACGTTACTTAAAAATCGAAAACCAAAAAGTGTAAATAAAAATATACAGTATAATAAATAAATAATAAGAAACAAAATAAATTAATCTAAATTAATACAAATAAATAAACAAACTAACAAACTGATCCCGATAAACTAATCGTTAGAAAAAACAAATAAAGATGATCAATCCAAATACATACATGAAGAAATAAACAAATTAAAAACTGCTCCTGCCAAAATAATAGTTAGAATAAACTACAACAATCAACCCCAAAATTGAATAAATAACTTTAATTATCTTCCCAGATCAAAACAAAACTATTAAATGAGCAATATAAACAAATTTTTACTACGTTAATAAAACACTGATTAAAATAAAAATAAAAAATAAATATATAAGATAAGAAAGAAAAAAAAAGAAAAAGTAAAAAAAAATAAAGACAAGCAAAATAATTTAACCCAAATAAATAAATAAACAAATAAATGACTTCCGGCAAAATAACTGTCAAAATAGACTACCCGCAATGTACCACTCACCAATATATATAAATAGCTGAGAAAAAATAAACAGCACTCGTAGCCTGACAATTGCGTCTAACATGAAACAGACTGCCGCTTCTAAGTGTTGACTTCAATGTTCACTGATATATATATATATATATATATATATATGAAGAAATATAGTTTTATGGTGTGCTATATTTATGGGATAAAGTGCTCAATATCAGATAGAGAGTATGTAAATATAAAAGTGAACATTGCATTCAATACTCAGACGCAATCATCAGGCTGCTAGATGATTGTGTCTAGCATGAAACAGCCTGTTGCCTCTGAGTGTTGAATTCAATGTTCACTTTTATATATATATATATATATATATATATATATATATATATATATATATATTGTAAAATCAAAATGAATTATATTTTACTGATAATATTCTGATTTCAAAAATCTTTTAGAAAATTTTAAAAATATTCACTGATAACAAATACTAAAATATTTTTCAAAGTGCAAATATTATGAAATAAAGCAGATAATATCCATAAAAATCAGTCATTCTTGATAAAAACAAAACAAAATGGTTATCAAAATTCAATACAAAATGATACTCCATATTTAAAATCTTAAACTAAAACCTAAAATTACAAAAAAGCTATAAAATATAAAAAATTTAATTTAACAAAAAAAAAATATCTTTGTTTTCTTACAACATTTGTTATTATTAATTTTATTACATTTTATCCTTTCTGAAGGTTTTCTGGCTGAATTTATGGGAAAGGGAGTTATCATTATTTACACTATTTATATTCAGACTATTGTCTTCATCTTTGTTTTTGTTATCACAAATTTTTGCCCGTTGTGACCTCAGCCCTTCCTAAGCTATATATCGATCTGGATAACCTACAAGGAATTCTAAACTGAACTCGTTATTTAATCAACGTGGTAGACTAATTCTTATTTTTATTTAGTTCTATTCACTTATTGCTTGTCCCTTTCCACTGAGTGCAAATACACACTGACCAACCCAAAACAGTATGGACTTGAATTCAGGGTTCAGAATTAAATTATTATTCAGTTCAGAATTAAATTATTATTATTAAAGATTTTATCTTTTGTCTGAAGCTTGATTAACTTCTTCTTCTTCTTCTTCTTCTTCTTCTTCTTCTTCTTCTTCTTCTTCTTCTATGTGCTGTGTCCCTTTAGGGCATTGCTAATCCTAACCCTAACCCATGGCTCTCCACAATTTCCTCTCCTTTGTAGTAGCATTAGTGCTTTAAAACATTAAAACAGCCTGAGACTGAAATTATTAAACATTTTATCTTTTGCATGAAGTTTGCTTTTCCAATGAGGTAAACAGATAATTCTTAAGTTGGCAAGAAAAATGATTGCAATCAAAATAACCTCGTATTCAGTGAAATACGATTTCTATTGCATCAGCTGTGTAGGATTTTACAAACACACAAATGTATCAAACCTGTATAAGAATAACCTGTGACCTTGGGAAGCAGTTTGTGATCTTAACATTCTTGACTTCCTAATATTTTCTTGGTCTTTTGAAAAATTCTTAGTTTCTTATTTCAAAAATGGTGACTCCATGAAAATTTTGAAAAGAATGAATAAAATTTGAAATCAGTTTTCTAAAACATTTGATTCATAAATGTAATTATTAAATAATAATCATAGAAAAGTTTTAAGCATGAGAAGGGTATATAAATAATTGTAGTGAAATTAGAGAAGTGTAAGAAAACAGAACTACTGAATAATAATTTAGTTGGAATCATTTAGTAACAAATTTGTATTATATCAGTTTTGTAAAGATATTTTAATTAAGAAATCCACTGTCAAATCCGTACGTGTGTTCATATGATTATTGGAGGAATTTCTCTTCTCTATAAAATGTTTTCATTCATTTTTATTTTACTTACTGTCTGGTGTTAGTAAAAAAAAATGGTAAACATAAAAACTGAGGGATTTAACTCTCGACTCAAATGGTTCAATATAATTCCAATAAGAATTACAGAAATGAACATCTCTTCTTTCTCCAAGACATCATCATCCTTTTTGAAGTTACTATGAAGGATTATCTTCTGCTGCAGGAAAACCTAAATTCCCAAATTTTTCTTGTCAGTGTATGCAATTATTTAATGACACGCTGCTTATTGTCTGATTCAAAGTCAAGAACAGGAGGCAAAATTTGAAGGAATTGAGTAAAAAAAAACAGGAAGGAAGTTGGATGGGGTGGAAAAAAGCTCTTGTTGAATAAAAAGTCTTTCATTCAGTTTTTTTTTTTTTTAAATTTTTATGGGAAAAGTAGGGAGTTAGAAATATTCAATTTTTTTATTTGTATTGATTATGTTGTTTCTATCACTTTTTCCCCTACTTGACAAGGTTCCTTCCAAATTATTGTTTTTATACTTTTTAAAAAAAATATGACAAGCTACTCCCCCCACCCTGCCCCATTTTTAAATAGAGAATTAAATAAAGAATTAAATGAATAAAAATGTTTAAATAAAATGTCTGTCATCATCCGAAACCAATTTTGATTAAAATGAATTTTGATTTTGATCAAAATGTTATCATCAAAATATTATCAGAATAATTTTATTGGGGGTGGGAATAAAGGGAAAAAAATTTTAAATAAGAGAAAAGAGAAAATAATTGAGAAAGGAGAAAATATTTGGCATTTTTATTGCGATGTTTTATGAAAAGATTTTTTTTTATGAAGATTTCTTCCTCCCTCTCAAAACAAGAAATATTAAAAACATCCAGTCAGGACAACAGAAATCAACACTTAAAAAAAAACATTCATTCCTATGAATAAAGAAAAAAACAGTTAAATCTAACATTATTACTTTGAAATGGGAATTTTAATAAGTACAAAAACTATTATCTTGATTATTTTGGTGGTAGTGATGATGGTGCTAATGGTGGGTGTTAGGATGACAGTGAACAACAACAACAATAGCAATAACAATGGTGGTGATGATGATGATGACAACTTTTAAACAGTTACAAAGACAACAACAATCCTAACAGGATAACATGAATAAAAACCACAACAATCATAAATTTAACAAGAACAGTAACAACTCCAGCAATAATAATAATTTTTTAAAAACTAAGCCAATACAAAAGCCTGGAGATGGAAATATAAAAAATGTGGTATTTAAAAACTAAAACTGTTCCTGCTGTGGCTGAAGCTTTGGGACTGATACTTGTCAGAGTTAGCTTCTCCTCAGTTCTTTAATCCCTCAACAGGGGTCTCTCTCCCCTGAGTATTAATAATGGCTGACCGTTCTCTCTCTCTCTCTCTCTCTTTCGACTTGGGTCTTGGGCCGCTACCTTGCGCGGAGGCGAGGTAAAATCTCTCTTTTTCCACTTAGGCCAATATGTGACCTCTCACAGATACAGCGTTTCCCAAATTCTGGGAACGCGCTAAGAACAATACACGTACGAACACTTACAACACACACACATAATTTCTCCATACAAACCCTATGTAACTGTTCATATCTTTGTTTAACTTGTTTTGTTATTAATATATATTTGCTTACCCATGTATATCGGTCTTGTTTTTTTCTTTGTCTTCTTTGGACTTATTTAAAGTCAGACATTCTCATGTAGCTGGACCGGCCAGCAGGAAATTTTAACCTTCTGATATCTCTTCACATCTTCACCCCCACGGTCCGCTACATACTCAAGAACAAATCAAGAAAATCCCTGTTGCACCATATCTCTCAAGTGTAGTCCATATCCTGCAGAGAGCTTCAGCCATTTACATTTTTTTGTTAATATCTGTTTTTTGTTTAAATAAGTGGAAACAATAAAACCAAATCTCATCTTTCACTAGGCCTCCTCGGTCATTGGTTATGACCTGGCATGTGACTATAAAACAAATGCAGGCCAAAAAGAAATTTTTTATAATAATAATAACAACACCAATACTACTACTAATAATACTAATTGATAATATTATGCTTTTGTTGTCTGGCATATCAGTCTGAGTGCCATAAGGAATATTTTGGACTTAATATATTTTTTTTGTTTTTTTACAGTGATGTTCACTCTGTACAAGGCCCAGAGGCAACCCAAGGTAGATGATTACATTAACCTTTAGCACTATGTAGGTGACTATTTTCACCAAGCAAGTCCTGCCAATGGAAGTTGAATTTGAATTTCTTGTTTGTGCCGTCATATCCTTCTATGGTAACACCAAAAACAATCTTGACTGAAATTGAGCACCAGACTACTGCAATTTGAAATATATAGAGCTAATATATAAAATACTATATTTTAGGGGATACCATATGCAGTAAAAGAAGACATAATATTTATAAATGTTGCAGATTGCTAAATGTTAAGAGGCACTTTATAAAAATAAGAGAGGAAGATAGCATTTAACTCACGACTTGAACAAATTAAGATTGTAGCGACCACAGACACATCCTCTTGTGAGTCAGTTCTAAAGAGCAGTGATTTACAGGAAGAAGCTGTTCGAGTAAAACTTACTTGTCACCAATAGAATACAGAGGGAATGTGGGTGGTTTGCTACAATGTAAGTGTCCTGTCAGGTCCTAGCTGTGAATGTTAGGACTAGCAGAGACAAGAAATGTAGTTTGTCCGAACACTTTCCATGGCAGTAGCAATAGAGAAGTGATGGCTTGCCGCATCCCACCCGTTAGAGAGAGGTTGGAGGGTGGAAAAGAATTTATCACTCACAAAAACTTGGAGGCACTTTTGTACTCTATCAAGACTGGAAAGTGCTGACAGCAGCTTCTACAGAAATATGACAACAGTACTTCATTTTCAGATGGATCTGGCTCTTGTAAATGTAGAGGAAAGAGCGTGGAGTCAGGTAATTGCTAGAGTGGTACAGGGAACTGACTATTTTTCCTGAATCTTTAGTGATGCAAGAGTTCCATTCAAGGTCAAGTGTGAGTTATTTGTTGGAATGCTACACTGTAACAATAATAATAATAATAATAATAATAATAATAATAATAATAATAATAACAATACCCCAAAGTCACTTTGTTGGTTTGCTGATCTTCAATAATAATAATAATAATAATAATACACAAGTATTAGTGACCACACCTTATTTTTGTGATGTCCACAAACACTTGTTTGACACTTTTGTGATGCCAACAAATACTTCTTTTCACTTTTGTAATGCTCATTGTAGTTGAGACTTTGTAATTGCACATACAACTATAGTATGCTGTTGAACAATGCTGGTGGCAGATGCCTTTGAATATCACTTGCACTAATAGTACATGCGCGATAATACTCGCTCAAAAAGTAACCACCGTATTGATCCGAATAGAGAATAGTGTAGAGAAGTGAATAGAGAATAGTGGTCTGTATAGTAATAGAGGATAGAACAGAAATGGTGATCCGTATAGTAACAGAGGATAGAACAGAAATGGTGATCCGTATAGTAACAGAGGATAGAACAGAAATGGTGATCCGTATAGTAATAGAGGATAGAACAGAAATGGTGATCCGTATAGTAATAGAGGATAGAACAGAAATGGTGATCCGTATAGTAACAGAGGATAGAACAGAAATGGTGATCCGTATAGTAATAGAGGATAGAACAGAAATGGTGATCCGTATAGTAACAGAGGATAGAACAGAAATGGTGATCCGTATAGTAATAGAGGATAGAATAGAAATGGTGATCCATATAGTATAGCGGATAGACTAGAAATAGCAATCATTTAGACATCATGCAACTTCCTATATACGTTTTTCTCCCATGGTCATGTGATCCACTTAATTCAATAATGGGATTGCCTGTGTTTGCTCACTGGGGATCTATGTTCAAACTCAAGTGTCGACAGCAACACTTTATTCCTATATAACAATTATGAAGGGCTTTATCTATATAAAATGTGTGTGATCTTAGGTTTTTGTGGGGTTTTCTTTTTCTCAAAATATTCTCAGTGGAGAATGTCATGATGCCATTTTTGACCTTAGGTCTCTGGTTGGGACCCAGAAAGAAATAAGTATACACCAGAAATCAAAGGAAATAAAAATAATAATAATAATAATAACTGCAATCTTGACACTGAAGGAATACAAAGATCAACACAATACAGTTAGGAAATATAATAACAATTTGAAGATATGTCCATATTACAATGCCCAATATACTTAAAAATGGGATGGACATCACGCTGAACCAGTTATAAAAGGTCATGGATTCCTTATTCTTTGGGACTTTATCATTCATACTGACAGACATATAAAAGCTAAAAGAGTAAACATTGTAATTAAAGACTACAAATAAAAAATGTCATCTCATAAGAGGCAGTGTCATCAGATGAAAAGATATCTGTTAAAGAAATTGGCAAAATAAATAAATACAAAGATTTTGAGCTTGAAATTGAAAAGATATGGCTGCTGTTATACCCATAATAACTGGAGCACTAGGTATTATAAAAACCAAGGTAGAGACAAGAACATTAAAAACATCCATGGCATCCCCTGTTTTACAAAAACTTGCATTGTGTGGAATTTTGATCATCTGCTTCAGTGTGTATTATTAATGTAAAGCAAATATAAACACTGTACCGGATAAGTAACACTTGACATCAGAATTTGTGCAAACAATGATACATAAGTTTACTGATTTTGCTAACCAGAAGGCAAAAGATGATGATGATGATGATGATGATGATGATGATGATGATGTGCCATGTCAATAAGAATGTGCCTTTATCCCTGCACACTGTAATGTATCTTTGAAGATTTTCAAAAATCTATCAATAAGCTTAAAGTGGAAATCTCAAAACTGTGGCACATGAGGATATCAATAATTCTTTTTGTAGTTGGAGCCCACAGATTGATTGTAAAGGGTTCTGATAAACCCATTGAAGGGATTCCTGGTAGCCCATACCGTAAAGAAATGCAAAAACTTGTACTCACAAGTACAGCTCCCACATTATAAAGAGTTTTATCTGTGTAAAATGTGTGGGTACTTACATTCTTTTTGGTTTATTTTTTACAAAAATGTTAAGTGGAAAATGTCATGAAGCCATTTCCGACCTTAGGTCACTGGTTGGGACCCGGAAGGAAATGTGTATGCAACAGAAATCAAAGAAAATAATAATAATAATAATAATAATAATAATAATAATAATAATAATAGTAGGCTGATTGAAGGGATGCCTGGAAGTCCATGCCTCAAAGAGATACAAAAAATTGTTCTGACAAGTACAGCGTACACTTTGCAAAAGGCTTTATCTATGTAATTATTTTTTTAATTTATTTTATTTTATTTTATTTTTTTTTTTTTGCAGTGGAAAGTGTCATGATGCCATTTCTAACCTTAAGTCCCTGGGCGGGACCCGGAAAGAAATGTGTAAACGCCAGATATCAAAGGAAATAAAAATAATAATAATAATAATTATAATAATAATAAGTCTTCATACAAATGTTACTTGTCTTGAGAAAAATAGTTGTTCTGGTAATTAACACAACAAAATGAATGAAACACTGCCAGCATGGCTGGAATGCAGCTTAAATGTGAGTAACATGATGGGCTCATACTTATTTTTTATTTTTTTTCTGTTAATTCATTAATTAATAAGTGCAATTAATCAAATAGTTTTATATAAATCTTATGGAACTCTCTTGTCATTTTGTTTGTTCCCCCCCCCGCCCTCTTGAGGGTTGGGGGGGGTGAATTTGTAGTCGACATATGCAATTATCTTCATGCATTTTAAATGTTAAAAGACCAGTGGATATTTTTTCTGAATGCCTACTTTAAAGTGTCGGTTGAAATTAAAGTCATTTGTGATGAATAACGAACATCTTAATGTACACCTGAGAAGCAAGTACCGTCAAGAAAGTTTCCCAGATGAGAAGTGCGAGCATAGAACTTATGGTTATACATGATGAGACCTAGTTGCCAATTTAGTAGTACACTTAAATTTATGGCACCAAGGAGGAGAACTCATTAGAACAACTACTATAAATTTTTTATAAAAAAGACTGAGAGAAGCTACGTCACAGTGGTAAGAAAGTGGCTGAATTTGAGAAGCCAGGTCATGACCAGTAACATTGCAGACCTTTCTTTGGATTTTGTTAAGAATCTTGAGATATATAGCAGGAGCACCAAACCAGATATGACAGCATTATTCAATACACAGACAAATATGCAAGATGGATTCGGTCAAGAAAAATTTTCTGGCTTGATCGACACAGTGAACCAACTTTCCTAGGAGCTAACTTAGCACTTGATTCAATATAATAAATTCACTTCATATCAATGGAAAATATGAGACAAAGAAGGTGCAATGAGCTGTTCTCCTGGAGGTTAGCATCAGCCATACTGACAGAGGATAAAAAAGTTTCTCTATGAGTATTAAAAGAGAGTGATTCCATTTTGGTGTCATCAAAATTTACATCCCATTTCTTGCCTCAGTTAATAACTGATCGGTGATGTAGACCCAATGTATATTATGTGAACCTAAGGTTAATATTTATTCAAACAGCCTTTTTGATTAACAGTGATTTCCCCATAAAGAAATTTTCTAAATGTAAACATGGATTAACCACATCACAATAATTTTATATATATTGTTCAGGAAAATGAGATACACAAACAGCAAAGTAAGTTTCAGATGAAATAAATGTTCTTTTCAGATGTCTAAGTTTAAATAAAACATGTGTATGTATATACATGAAAGAGAGACATGATTTACATACATAGAGAGGGAGAGGAACCCATCAAACTTTCCACTTTGTCCTTCAACATAAGCTTGTTGATACCATTGGGTAAATAATTAAAGATAGTTTCTTTGAAGTCACCGTTAGCTAAAGCAGAATCCTGTCAGAGTGCATCTATGGACTTTGCAGTTTCCAAATCTATACATCCTTTTAGGGCTTAGGATGAACAACAAAATAGAATGATTCAATTGATTCAATATTAGGACTTGAATGATTGATTCAAGCTTAGCAACATTGGATTCAACCTTGAACAATTAATTCAAACTTAGATCTTGAACAACAAAATTGAACGATTCAATTGATTCATTATTATTATTCTTTGTTGTCTAGTAAGGATTTGTAGCAACTGGTATATTGGCCCATAAACAGATATTGAATGATGGAAGAAAAAATACATTGCTAAGTTTATTTTCATTAAAGAAAATACATTAACAAAAATAAGGTTACAATGCACTAGTCAAAAATATCTCTGCATATAGAGGGTGAGATGAGCATTGTCCTGAGAAGGACAGTTTTGGCAGTTATTAAAAAGTGTTGTCCTGAAAAGGACAGTTTTGTAGTCATTCGAGAGCATTGATCTGAAAAGGGCAGTTTTGTGGTCGCTGAAAAGTGTAGTCCTGAAAAGGACAGTTTGTTGCATATCATTGCTGCTGGTGAAGATGGTTGGAACTGAAAGCCTGTTGGAGATGGCTGGAGACACAGACGATAATGAGCTGGAGATGATGATGGGTGGAGCCATAGGCTGGTTGCTGAAATAGATGCTTGACTTTGATCTTAGTCATCTGGGCTGTAGAAGGCGGTAGTTACCCAAGTCTCCCCACAGAGACAGGATGTGGCACAAGGTCAGTTTTAATGTGGGGAACCGAGCATGTACACTCAGATCAGGGACAAAAAATTACCCAGTTCTCATCAGTTGCACTGGCATCAATATACCAATCCTCTCTCACTAGTGCAATGGGGAATGCAGCCTTGGGCAGCTGTTCCCCGGGACCAGGCACATCACAGTATCTTATTTTCCCTGACTGTGTATCTGTCCATGGACAGAGCCATAACTGTGTCACACTCTACCCGAAGATAGAGATGCAACTGAGAGATGATAATCCCCCAAGCCCCATTGCATGGGCCATGGAAGGGTACTTTTATGTTGCTTTGGGGCTTTTTTTATCTCCTGAATCAGTTTTACAAAGATCACTGGTTAAGCTTTTTCTTCCAATTATTTTTAAAAACATGTGGGAGTGCCAACAGGATATGACAGATCTATATTGTATCCGTGTGGAACAGATTACGTGAAACTGATTTTGAAATTTAGAAAATCAAGGGTGTAAGTATTGTTCATTGTGTATCTTTCTATGTAGTTCTCACCAAAAAAAAAAAAAAATCTTGTTGTCAAAAAGACAGTCATGTAAGTCATGAAATGTAATCTCCTTACATTTCATGACTTATGTTAAAAGTCATGAAATGTAAGAAGAAAAAATTAAAATACTTGTGCATTAAAAAATTCTTCCAACTATTGCCTTATCGTCATATTAATAATTACGCATCATATGGATGAGGTGAAGGTATAGAATTTAAAGAAAAGAAATATGAAAGGTTTATTGATTATGGCACAAAGATGAAAATCAAAAAGCTCCAGTAAAATACAGAAAAATGCCAACATAGGAAGCTGATAGCAAATGCCAGCTATAATATCATCACACAATAGCTGCTTTCTTAGTGATGTACTTATTGAATATCTACAAAGTGACAAGTATTGGCTGATTTACAAGGTAATTGGCTGGTGTACAGACTTAGACATATTCCATGTGTTTTCAGTAACATCAGCAATGTGAAATATGGTTTTCAAACAAGACAGAAGTACTGCAGGTATCCAGACACCATGATAAAAAGGTAAATGTGTTCTGATTGACCTCCATTTTTCTTTTAAAACAAAGCTAGCAAGATTATAAAGTATGAAAATTTAGTGAGTGGGATGTGTAAGGATAGAAATTGTCATAAATTATCAAGTTTGAAAAGAATGTTCTTTGAAAATGGCCTGAAGAAATTCCATAGTAAAAATGATACTTTGATATTTTGAGTTTTCATTATTATTGTAGAACCAGCATCAATGTGGAAAGCAATAAGAATACGAACCAAGAATTCTTGTGTGAATAATACTTAGAGAAAATATTTAAAGATATACTTACAGAAGTAGAATTCTTATGTCCATAAATCTTACAAAAATAAAATTCTTGTTTGAATTATACTTTCAGCAAATACTTAACAGCACATACTCACAGAGAATAAAATTCTGATGTGAATAATACTTTTTTTTTCAATCATTTTCACTCCATGTAAAGCAATAAAGCCACTAAGACAGAAGATAGCAATTGACATTACATTTAAATTTTTAAAGATCAAAGGCAATAAAGCTGCTAAGATGCAAGTGGTTACTGAGTGTGAAAGAATATAAGAAAAAAGAAAAATACTATTAAGGAGCAAGAACAATAAAAGAACAGGAATTAAGAAGACAGAAGATAGCAATTGACATTACATTTACATTTTTGAAAAGCAAGAAGCCACAAAAGAGTTCCACAACTGAGAAGTGCGAGAAAAGAGTTCCACAAGTGAGAAGTGCAAGAAAAGAAACTGTTAGCACAGAACAGTTACATTTAGCCATTTCAACTGAAAATGATGAGATTTTATCTTGTGGGAACAATACTTATAGGAATACTTATAGAAAATAGGTTTTGTTTCGAGAAAGCTTTTCTCCAGGTTATCATCAGTATTTCTATCTTCCAGAATATCATGGCGATGTATAATTCCAAGTTGAGCTGGAGAAAATGACTTCAAACATCTCATCCAAAAGTCCTGGTCCTTATGACAAATCTCTTCTTATAAGTAAAGAATTGCAAAGATTTTGCAGGACAACTACAGTCTGTTATTTATTCCAGATTTTGGTTATTGTTACAAACTCAGTGAAAAGAGGGAAAGAAAGAGAGGGGAAGGAGAGAGAGGATATATGGGGAAATAGAGGGAAAGAAAGAGAGGGGAACGAGAGAGAGGATATATGGGGGAATAGAGGGAAAGAAAGAGAGGAGAAAGAGAGAGGATATATGGGGAAATAGAGGGAAAGAAAGAGAGGGGAGGGAGAGAGGATATACATGAAAATAGAGGGAAAGAAAGAGAGGGGAAAGAGGGAGGATATATGGGAAAATAGAGGGAAAGAAAAAGAAGGAGAGAGAGAGATGATATATGGGAAAATAGAGAGGAAGAAAGATAGAGGAGGGAGAGAGACGATATATGGGAAAATAGAGGGAAAGAAAGAGAGGGGAAGGAGAGATGATATATGGGAAAATAGAGGGAAAGAAAGAGAGGGGTGATAAAGAGCGATAGATAGAGTGAGGGAGGGAGAGGAATGATAAATATCTGTTTATCTTTACCAAACATATTTGATTTGTTTTTTGATTGTTTTGTTTTTTATGGTTTCTCAATCTATTTAAAGTTATTCAAAGCCAAAACATATTTTTGAATTGTAAGAATTTTTTGGAAATAATAATAATTTTCTGATAGAAATCCTTACTATTTAACCTATAGCTGGGCGGATAAGAAGTGGATTCATATCTTTCCCAAGAGTATTGCTACTTCTACTCCAACAGTTTATTTTCTCACACTTCCCACCTGTGGAACTCCCTTCCATTTACTTGCTTCCAATATAACTACAATCTTCAAAAATTTAAATGCAATTTCAATCGCCATCTTCTGTCTCCTTGAGTCGTCTTCATCTTTTGTCCTTTCCTCAATCATCCATATTCTCAGTGCTTTCTCTTTCATTTTCACTCCCTGTAACCCCCCAGCATACTAGTGGCATTCCCACCTTGCTTGGGGTGAAATGATTTTAAAAAGATTGCATACAAGTGAATATAATGAACCTGACTGGAATTCAAACTCAGCTCTCTGATTTCCAATTCTGTGCTGTCAACCATTACACCACCTGCACATCCAAGCTTACAACACCTGGTAATCCCGAGCAGTCACCTATTTAGGTACTGACCAGGTTTATTGTTGCTTACCTGATGTTTTGGGAACTGCTGTTTCAATATGATATGGCTCTAAGGTCCAAATCTCTTTTAGAAAGAATTTTAATCTTTAACAAGGCTTGGTAACCAGTTTAAGTGAAGGACAACTCTGTATTCAAAACTGCTTGTGTGGGACTTTCACCTCTATCCTGTAAAACCTACTTCCTATGGATACCACAGCAACCATACTTAGTGTGGTGAGGCTCTGGCCCTATACTATAGGAAGTCTACAGGCTTAACAATGCATACATGTATATATCAAACTGAAGTCACAAATTTGCATACTGTGTAATAATTTTCAATTTTATTTGCATTCATTATTCAATTCTTTAAAAAGTTTAAACAATTTAAAAAAAAAAGGATTTCAAATCAAATTTTTACAATAAAATCAAATGCAGCTTAAATTGTCAGCCGATGATTAAAATTATTTGTCAACCAATCAAATATTTGGCTGCATGTCTTTTTACAGCTGATAACCAGTTTTTGTTCTTCACAAAATTTAAGAAATATTGATAATCCCTCTTCTTTACAGAATCAGTAGACTTTTCCGTTTCTCGTGAATTCATTCTGTTTCAAATCCTTCCACATATTTTTCATGGAGGTGAGGTCAGGATTAAAAAAACAAAAAAAGCAAAATGACAAACCTACATATTCATAAATTTGAAAAACGTAATAATAATGATAATAATAATAATAATAATAATAATAATAATAATGATGATGATGATAATATATATATATATATATATACACGCAGAAAAAAAGAGAAATACTGGATTTTAAAATTAGACACATATAAACTAGGGTTAAACAAAGACTTGGGAATTTTAAATCTGTATAAATATTTCAATAGTTGACAAATTTCTTTAGATATAGTTAAAAAAAACCTTTTTAAACAACATCTAAAATGTTATCGTTAGATTTACGTTAGAAATATTCAAACACAGTTGCATACCACATCACGTGACGTCCACATCTCGCGACGGGTGCTACTTGAAAACAAACTTCTGAATACAGTTATTTAATTAATTTCTGACGAAAGATCGGGGCGATCTGAAATATCAAATATATATATAAAAAAATATAAATAAATACTTTCACAAAAAAAACCATTCAATTTTTTTTTTTCTTTTAATTTGCAACTTTTCAGTTGTTTTATCCATATATATATATATATATATATATATATATATGTATATATATATATATATATATAAAATATATATATATATATATATATATGTATATATATATATATATATATATATATATATATATATATATATAATATATATATATATATATATATATATATATATATAAAAGTGAACATAGAAGTCAACGCTTAGAGGCGACAGTCTGTTTCATGCTAGATGCAATTGTCGGGCCACAACGATTGCATCTAGCATGAAACAGACTGTCGCCTCTAAGCGTTGACTTCTATGTTCACTTTTATATTTACACATGCTCTATCTTTGATATTGAGCACTTTATCTCATAAATATAGCACATTTTAAGACTATATTTCTTCATATATATATATATATATATATATATATATAAAGAAATATAGTTTTAAGGTATGCTATATTTATGGGATAAAGTGCTCAATATCAGAGATAGAGCGTATGTAAATATAAATATAAAAGTGAACATTGAAGTCAACACTCAGAGACTGTTTCATGCTAAACGTAATCATGATTTCATTTAGCATGAAACTGTCTGTCACGTCTGGGTGTTGACTGCAATGTTCACTTTTATATATATATATAAATATATATATATATATATATATATATATATATATATATATATATATATATCTATATATATATATATATATATATATATATATAGGTATTTTATTGTTATACGTTATTTATATAGACACAAATATTTAAGTAAATGCTCATTTTATAATAAACAGTATTAACAACATTTACCAGCCTGAATTTGATTACGTTTAGATATTTTCTATAAAAATTTCTTGGACAATCAGTAATCATCTTAGGCCATGTAGTAGGTGAACAATAGCATACAAAAACAATCTCTCAATTGGGTATTTCCTTGATCACTATGATCTTAACCTTCTCAAGTCTAGGATCAACCGTTATCTATCCTACATATCCTCATAATATACACTTACTTTCTCCTCTTCCGCCCTTTAAACAACCTTATTCTCTAATCCTCTTAGGTTTTGTATTAGGTGAACAATAATGTAAAAAAAAAAAAGTCTCCTGAGAGGATGCTTTCAAATCTCTATGATCTTAAACCCTTCAAGTCTAGGGTCAACCATTATCAATCCTACATTTTCTCATAACATGTATACCTTACTTCTTCCTATTATGCCTTTACAATCTCATTCAATAACCATCTCCCTTGAATGACTTAATAATAACAAATTTGTGTCTGACCAGAGAAATGGCTGCATTTATTCATTCTGTCAATGTGCACATCTTACTGAATATTATTTCCCAGCCCTGTCCCTATTTTAAATCCCTTCACCTTTTCACTGCGACTTTGAAAGATGGAACTAGTATAGCATTACTATATATGCCAGAGACAAAGATACACAAAGGAATATTTTCAGGATTTATTTGGATGTAGTATAGCCGTAGAAAAATAAAAACTCTGCCCGGATTTCTTAAGGAATGCGTTTTGTTTGTGATTTCACTTTTTACATCTTTTCTGATTTTATTTTCTCATTGTTTATTTAGTTTTTAATTTTTATTTAAATTATTTTTATCTGTACTTTTATTTTTTTAAATTTTGTTTTTAATTTTTATTTATTTTTCATTATCCTCTTCCACTTCCAATCTTCGAATTTATTTCTTTTCTTTTTTCTCAATTTTTGCCTTTATATTTTTTACCATTCTTTATATAGCTTGATGCTTTTTCTGCTTATTAATCATTTTCAAAATGGTTTCCATTTTTTACAGACCTTATTGCTTCTGTCTCTTTCTTTTCTAATTTCTTATTTTATTTCATTTAAGTTTTATATTTTTTGCTTTTAATTTATTTGCTATTGTTCATTTTGTCCCTCACTGTTTCTTGGAGATTTTCATGTAATTATTTAAAATCTTTTTTTAATTTTTTTTCTTATATTTCTTCCTTTTTTTCTATTTTCCTGTTTCAATTTATCTACATTTCCCTCTTTCTCATCCTTGAATTTTTTCTTTTTCCTGTTCCAATTTATTTAACTTTCCCACTTTCTCATCACTCTCTATTTCAATACCATCCTTGAATTGTTTCCTTTTCTCATTCCAATTTATCTACCTTTCCCTCTTTCTCATCACTCTCTATTTCAATACCATCCTTGAATTGTTTCCTTTTCTCATTCCAATTTATCTACCTTTCCCTCTTTCTCATCACTCTCTATTTCAATACCATCCTTGAATTGTTTCCTTTTCTCATTCCAATTTATCTACCTTTCCCTCTTTCTCATCACTCTCTATTTCAATACCATCCTTGAATTGTTTCCTTTTCTCATTCCAATTTATCTACCTTTCCCTCTTTCTCATCACTCTCTATTTCAATACCATCCTTGAATTGTTTCCTTTTCTCATTCCAATTTATCTACCTTTCCCTCTTTCTCATCACTCTCTATTTCAATACCATCCTTGAATTGTTTCCTTTTCTCATTCCAATTTATCTACCTTTCCCTCTTTCTCATCACTCTCTATTTCAATACCATCCTTGAATTGTTTCCTTTTCTCATTCCAATTTATCTACCTTTCCCTCTTTCTCATCACTCTCTATTTCAATACCATCCTTGAATTGTTTCCTTTTCTCATTCCAATTTATCTACCTTTCCCTCTTTCTCATCACTCTCTATTTCAATACCATCCTTGAATTGTTTCCTTTTCTCATTCCAATTTATCTACCTTTCCCTCTTTCTCATCACTCTCTATTTCAATACCATCCTTGAATTGTTTCCTTTTCTCATTCCAATTTATCTACCTTTCCCTCTTTCTCATCACTCTCTATTTCAATACCATCCTTGAATTGTTTCCTTTTCTCATTCCAATTTATCTACCTTTCCCTCTTTCTCATCACTCTCTATTTCAATACCATCCTTGAATTGTTTCTTTTTCCTGTTCCAATTTATCCACCTTTCATCTTTCTTTATATCAATCTTTACATGAATGCCAGTCTTTCACTTTTCATATTTGGAGTCATTCTCTTTTCTTCCTTCTTCATACCAATTTTCCCCTCTGTTCTTTTTCTCATTCTAATTTTTACTCCCACAATTTCCCTCTTTCACTTTTTCTTCTTACATACTTTTTCCCCATTTACCTTTTCCATATTCCACTCTCTATTTTTTGTTTTTATCAGTCCTTTTAGTCCCTGTTAGTTTTAGTCATTGTTACTCATTATTAACAAATAGTCATTTCTTGTTTATGGAAGAATGTCAAGAACCCCTCAAAAATATATTTAGTAAATAAGTCTATAAGACTTAATAAGTGAATAAAATTTGAAATACTGAGTTACTGCTGTAAGGTGGCCTCTCTGTGTATTTTCTATAAATATTTCATGGTAATTGTTTGGATAAGCTCTTTGCTATGGTACCTAGAGATTTTGAATTGACTGGAATTGAGATTTCATCAATTTACAGTTGAGCTGGATAGATGTAACCGTAAATTCTATGCTAAAAGTTTCTTTTCTCACACTTTTCATTTGTAAAACTCCTTTCCAGCTCCATGCTTTACAGCCAGCTTTAATCTGCAAAAATTTAAATGCAATGTCAATCGATATCTAGTCCTCCTGATTACTCTTTTCTCTTTCTGCTCATCATTAATGTTTCTGTTCTTAATTCTTCCACACCTTGTAACTTGTGTTTTAGTGGCATTACTGCCTTGCTTGGGGTGATTTCGATTTTTAAAAAAAGAAGTTCTGACCTATGCTGGAACTGCACCATCCTCACTTTTTAGTCTTGACAAAGTTCAAAAAGAGGTTTATGTGACCTTAAGTTGTTTTTCACCCAACAGCCATTTTCCCCACAGATGAAACATCATAATGATTGGAAAAATTCCATTTTTTAGTGCCACCAGCTGAAACCCTGGTAACCGAGACCCACATTACTATATCAATAGCTTTGAATCACCCTCATTTCCTATAGTAAAAAAGGATGTTGCACTTAGACAGCTTCTTCCCTGGAACAATTGTATTGTGGAACAGACTGCCATCAAGCCTAGAGTCATTCCTTATCTATCCTCCATATCCTCATAATCTTCACTTCTTTATTCAGTAATCCTTTCCCCTCAATTGATTCTTGAGCCTTGTATTCATGCAGCATTTAATATTTGATCTTAATAACAAATAACAAATAAGATGATTTTGCTGTTTGGGATTAACATCTACAAATGTTAGACTGAATGATTTGATAGCTGAAGATAACATAAATCATCTCAATGATCAGTTCCTACTGATAACGGAATCACTAAATGTTGTCATAATATTTTTTATTTCATTTTAATCTTATTTTACTTGATGTGAAAAAGATAAATGCCTGTCTTCTTTCAATGGCATCATATAATATCCTATAATATAACATACTACAAGATCCTATCCTATAATATATCCACTTATATAATATCCTATGATATAATGTAATATCATATAACATTCTATAATATATGATATCCGATAATATAAAATCCTATAATGCAATATAATATAATATTGTATAATATAATAACCTATAATGTACTATCATATATCATATATTATATCCTATAATATAATATATAATATCCTACAATATATCATATAACATAATATTATATCCTCTTATATAATATAATTGTGGACTCTCCCGTTGAATTCAACGTATGAGGGTCAGTTCAGTTCCTAGGAACCGACAGCCCAGACAAAATCCCATATGTTTTGATTATAGTGGTGAGGGCTTTGTGCAGAACCAACCACTTTTTGAAGGCCTGAATACAGAGACCTGGTGCACTATGTGCCACAAGATCCCCAAACAACCCTCCATAGGTTTTGAATACAGAGTTGTCCTTCTCCTAGACCAGTTGCCATCCAAGGCTATAGAACCCAGTTTGTCCTACTATTTACCCATAGCTGGAGGGTTAATATCTTTCCCAAGAGTATTAGCATGCAAGTGAATGTAATAGATTCAATTGCAATTCGAACTCAGCTCTCCAATTCCTCAATCTGAGCTGCTATCCACTACTCCATCAAGCACTCTTCTATAATATATCATATAATACAATATCCTATAATATATAATATCATATAATATCAAATAATATAACATCCTATAATATCAAATATTATCCTATATTATATCATATATCTTATATCATATATCATATATAATATCAAATAATATCATATATCATATATAATATCATATATAATATAATGTCCTATAATATGTCATAATATATCTTATAATATATCTTATAATATCATATATAATATCATATAATATAATATCATATATATCATATAATATAATGTCCTATAATATACCATAATATAATATCATATAATATAATATTTTGTTTGATGACTCATGTTTCCTCTTTCTTCCTCATCTTATTTCATTCTAACATTTTGTGTTCTATTTTTCATGAAACTCATTCGATTTTCTCTTTTTTTATAAATACTTTTCTTTTTCTTATTCAAATTCCTTCAATTATTTCCCTTTTTGTAAAGTGTCTTTCTCTTTATTTGAATTCCTTGACATTTTTTTAAAAAGTCATTTTTCTTCTCTTATTTAAAAGAGTCTTTCTTTCCCATTTTAACAGCTAAAATAACAGAGCTGCTTGCAAAGGAGCATTCACATATCCTTAGTTGTATATTGTTCCTTTTTTTCATCCTTTTTATATCTTTTTCAGCTTAGTTTATAGAATTATCTCCTTCAAGGACCACAAAATATTTAGTTTCCTTAACATTCAAGGATCAGTACTTCTCATTTTAAGGATTAAAAGCAAAACAATAATTACTTAATGAATGAGAAACCATTTTTGTTTGAATACAAGTGGGTAAAAGTTAAGCCTTGAATGTAACCTTGAATGATTCATTCATTTTTTTACAGCTTATCAACCCTTTGCAAGTTATTTAAAGCCAGAAAATATTTTTAGATTGTAATAAATTTTTTGAGATAATAATGGTTCATGGATACATATCTTACTAATTGACCCATAGCTGGGACCCATAGATTAAATAGTTAAAATACCTCAATTAAGAAACAGATATAGAATAATTTATTTATTTCACAAAATATAATATTCTATATAGAGTCTAAGAAATTTATTCTCTTTTACTTTTGATGTAATTTTCCCTTCCGAAATGTAGTGACATGGAATTCTTTGTTTCATCTGTTCAATGGTGTCATGGAATTAAAAGGTTGTATGTATGGTTGGTGAGGGGGGTGCTCACATGTAAACAGTTAAAGAACAATCATACAAAAAAATTTGGTTTATACTACAGACCATTTAGTCTCTTTTATAGTATAAACTGTAATGAAATGTCTCTTACGGTCAAATCACGATGAAAACACCGGTTCTCATTTGATCACCAAAGTTAAGCATCGTAGAGCCAGGTCAGAACTTAGGAGGCGGACTGCATGGGAACACCTGGTACTGTAAGCAGACCCCTACTACCAGAGTAAACTGCCAATTTTTGGGCATCTTGGCATGGTGTAGTGGTTAGTAAGCTTGTCTGGCTAGAGCAATTACGATTGAGTAGTGAGTTTAATCCTCACTGGGTGCTCCATACTTTCGGCCTTGTGCCACATCTAAGCAGTACTTAGAAAATCACTGTAACGAAATGCCTCTTGGGTATGTCTGTTTTCTTTTTCTGGTCCAGAAGTTAGGGTAAGTAAGGATGACCATCATTATAATGGAGTTGGAAAGGTTGTACTTTATTGGTAGTTATAATGGTCGAGCTGAAGTCAGCTTTGTGCTGAGTTGGGATGACCAAAGAAAGTTTATAGTAGGCCCTTTATGTTGTTCTAGTCCAGAAGTAAGTTCAGGCATGTCATGATAAACAGATTTATAATGGTCGAACTCAAGTCAGCCTTGCACCTAGTTGGAACTACCAAAGAAAAGGTTTATTTACTTCATAGATGGCGCTTTTGAAAGACATTTTTTGAATGCTATGTGCTAGAAAGGAGCTAGAGTGTTCAGTCATCAGTCGACCGAGGAAATGAACATGTCCCAGTAGGAATGTCTTTTTCAAGCATGGCTGCATATTAGAGCAAAAGGAGAAAAAGAGAAAGGAAGAAAATGGTTGTCTTTTTATAGACTTAAACAGCGCCACTTAATGGGCATTTGACAAAGCCGAGTGGGTTAATAAAATTTCTGGTTCCTTTATTACTAACACCATGCAAAAACGTATTTCTTTTTTTTTATTATTCATTATTAGTATTTTATTCATTGATTTTGTTTCATTTTCCCACAGTGGCTAGTTTATTACTGAGATCCCCACAAGGCACCAAAGTCAGAACAAAATATAACAATATAATTGTAATGATACATAAATGACTATGTAATTAGCATAGCTAACGCATCTTCTTCTTTATGCACCATGTCCCCTCAGGATGTAGGTGATCATGGCTCTCCACAATTTCCTGTCCTTTGTAGCTCTTAATAAATTTTGTCTTTTTATTATTTCTCCTAAACCCTGTTCCACCATCCATTTATTCAAGCTCATTCTTCTTCTATGTGCCGTGTCCCTTCAGGACGTTGGTGATCATGGCTCTCCACAATTTCCTGTCTTTTGTAGTTCTTAATAAATTTTGTATTTTCGTTATTTCTCCTAAACCCTTTTCTGACAACCATTTACTCAAGCTTGATAAGTAGGTTACTCATCTGTTATTTTACTCTGTTCCTCTTACCTTCAATCTGTCCTGTGAGCATCAGATTTTCCAAGCACTCTTTCCTCATTATGTGGTCCAAAAATTTCAACTGTCTCTTTTCTTTAATGTTTTCATTTTCTCTAAAATCTCATTGTTGCTTACATGTTCAATCCATGGTATCCTCAGCATACTTCTGTAGAACCACATATCTGTTGCTTCAAGTCTCTTCTTCATCTTTAAGGGGATTGTCTAGCATTCACTGTCATATAGAAGTACAGACATCACATAACAGTTCAGTCCTCTTTTCTTTGTTTCTCTTAATCCTCTGCTTAGCTTTTAGAATGCATCTTTTGCTATCCCAATGTGTCTTCAGATTTCAGTGTCATACTTTCCATCAGAAGGGGGAGGAGTAGAATATTTAGTTTTTAATGGAATATTACTTCAGAATGTAGATGACACTCCCCGGATTCGTTTTCAGTAAATTGGTATCCCTTCTTGGGAAAGATAGGTTGGTTTGGTTTGGTTTGGTTTGTTTTACGGCATATCAACCTCAATGGGTCATTTAATGCTGACAACTTTTCTTTCCTGGAAATATTTTTTTTTGTCAAAAATCTATTTCTGCTAATATTCTTTTCCTCAAAAATGTAGAGCTGGTAATATTATTTTTTCAAAAATGTAAAGCTGGCAAATTTTTTTTTCAAAAACGTATTATCAGCTGTTGGACATTATTATGCTGTTGGACGTAGTTTTAGCGTCTTACTCAGGACATGGATGTAGTTTATCGTCATACCCAGGACGCAAATGTAGTTTATCGTCATACCCAGGACATGGATGTAGTCTGGGTGTTAACTATTTGCCCATAGCTGGGACCCTAACAGGTGCTAACACCCCGGATCAGGGTTGACCTGGGAACACTAGCAATTAAGAGGTGGATCCATGCTTCTCAAAACCTCCTGATCAGAGGCCTTGCTGTTGGATATAGTTTATCGTCATACACAGGATGCAGATGTAGTTTATCGTCATACCCAGAACGCGGATATAGTTAATCGTCATACCCAGGATGCAGATGTAATTTATCATCATACCCAGGACGCAGATGTAGCTTATCGTCATACCCAGGACACGGTGGTAGCTTATGGTCATACCCAGGACGCGGATGTAGTTTATCGTCATACCCAGGACATGGATATAGTTTATCGTCATATCCAGGACGCAGATGTAGTTTATCATCATACCAAGGACGTGGATGTAGTTTATCGTCATACCCAGGACAATGGGAAAGATAGAAGAGTAGTTTTCTGTTGCCTTCTCCACGGTTTGGAATTTAGCGGTTTTCCTTCTCTTAGATAGGTTGCCATGCAAAGACAGAGATCCCAGTCTAGCATGCTATTTAACCTATACCTAGGGGGAGAAGTGACAGATTCATGCCTTTCCTCAGGGCATTTGTGTAAAAGTGAATGCAACAGACAAGCCTGGAATTCAGTTCCTCGTTTCCACTTCCCATGATATCTGAGGACATCCTTAATATAATCAATACAAAGACTTATTTTCTCCTTTTTTGTCATTACACAAAAGCAACTTAACACATCACAGAAAGTTGTGGAGAGCCATGACTGCCCACTTCCTGTCACATCAAATAAGACTATTTATGCCCTCTCTCTTTTTATTCTCCCTCTCTATTCTTTCCCCTCTTTCTGTCTACCTTTTCCTCTTTCATTTCCTCACTCTTTCTTCCACCTTCTCTTCCTGTTTTATTTTGCTCACACTCTCTATTTCCCATCTCTCTTCTACTCTCTCATCCTTCCCCTCTCTCTAATTCCCTTTACTTTTTTCCCTCTTTCACTTCCTCCCCTCTCTCTCCTTTCTTTTACTCTCTTTTTCTCCTCCTCATTTTCCTCCTCCTCCTTCTTCTTTTACTTTCTCCCTTTCCTTCTGCTCTTACTCTCCTTCGCCCTTGCATCTCGCTCCCCTCCTTACATTTTTGACTCAATTAATGACAAAAATTTTTAATATTAACAAATTTTTATTGGAAAAGAATCTGTAAATAAAAACTGCATCCATGTTAACTTATCTCTGGAATTTTTTTTTTTTTTTCTGCTTAATGATATCACATTTATTTATTTATTTATTTATTGGATGAGTTTTATCCCTTTTCACTCTTTGCATTTTTCAAATTCTTTCTAATCCTTGAATAAATACATTGTAGATAGACAGATTTACCATCTACCCCCACCCTGCAAGACCCTTCCTACCCAAGTTACAAATGTGCAAATAATCTTTACATTCAGCTAATCACACAAAAATGTAATGCTGGAAAAAAATAATAAATATAAATTTTAGTTATCCTCACTATATTTTATATGAATCATTTAGAAGACAAAATATATACCAAACACGACTATCCTTTTGTCGCCTCAAACAGGTCATGAAAATTAAAATGAAATTGCAAATGAATTCACACATGAAAATAAATATTTGATTATATGATAACTACTTTTTATCATGTATATTGAAACAGCACGTGCAGGCAGTGTAACAGATAATGGCACAGAAAGTGAACTCAGCAAAGCTGTTTCAATTCCGGGTGAGTCTGTTGCATTCCATTTCACAATAATCTGTCTCTTCTATTGTTTGCTATTGGTTAAATACAGTAGACAGGGCTCTTTAGCTCTGGGTGCTAAACAGTCAAAGAGAAGAAAAACTGAATCCCAAACCATAGAGAAGGCCATGAGAAATCACTCAGCTATTTTTCCCAAGAAATTCTTAATAACAAAAAGGAAACCCTGGAGAGCCATGATCGCTTATGTCTTGATGGGACATCACATTAAAAAAATGAATATACACAAATATAGAGTTTTTTCATAAGATTAATATATTGCTTTGTATGTCTGTCCCATGAATAACGTCTTTTACTCAAATTTAAAATATATCCCTGCCTCAAAAAACTGAAAGTTTTGTTCATACTTCCATCATCATCATCATCATCATCATCATCATCATCATCATCATCATCATAGTCGTAGTCGTCGTCATCATCATCATCATCATCATCATCATCATCATCATAGGCGTAGTCATCATCATCATCATCATCATCATCATCATCATCATCATCATCATCATCATCATCATAGTCGTAGTCATCATCATCATCATCATCATCATCATCATCATCATCATCATCATCCTTAAACCTCCCTATGGTTGGTCAGAGTTCCATTGACAACCCATTTCCGCACTGTTCGATCCTGCATTGCTGTCCCCAGATCCCCAATGCCCAACCCTGAGTCCCAAGCTATGGTGTCTGGGAAAGTCAATTTTCATGAGAAGACTCTTCCAGAAGGATGCCATAAGGATAGGGATGAGACGATTTCCCTGTCTGCTCAATGGCAGTGGCTAGCAAACTGTAATCTTTTTTGTTTGAGCTTAAGCGAGATTGGACTCAGTTCTCCATAAATTGCATGCGATCTTCAACTGATGTTCTGGATTTTTCATGTTTTATAATAGATTTTGAGAATAAATATGACTCAAATGGTTTTTAGGCTTCACCTGGAAAAAATTTTTCTCACCATTATTCTTTTCAATTTCATTGTTTTGTATAACAAAATTTCTATTCTTATCATTCTTAGAGATTCTTGACAAAATCCGACGAAGAATCTGCAAAGTTATTGGTCTTGGTCTGGCATCTCATAACATAGCATCCGTGTGCAAGCTTGCAAAACTGTGCAAGTCAATATTTCCACAATAAAATTAGTATTAGAAACAAATGCAAGCAAGTAAACGTGGAGTGCCTCAATGAAAAATGTGCAGAAATAGAAAAAAATGATGTTTGTTTCTTACACTTTCTTTTAAGGGGAGTGATTTGCAAATTCATTTATTAACAGAAGAAAGTTACTCCGATGTATCCTTTAAATATAAAACTGTTATAATGAAGCCAGTTGGTTAGTAAAATTTGTAATACTTTATTTATGTGAAGATTTACATATATAAATTCCAGTAGAATTATGGCAAGCTCATCAACTGTTGCTGCTGCTGGAGTGAGAACTGCCATGCATGCAGCTAGCCAGTTACCTGGAAGGGGGCCCACTGATGTGGACGATGCTCCCACATGTGCACAATAAACAAAAACATCTGATGAAGAAGAAGAAAAGAAGATCAAAAAGAACAGTCAAAATGAAGTCTGACAGTTTATTAAAAATATTTGGGGTTTGGGTTTCAAAACTTGTAAAAAAGATGCAGCTCAAGTCTTATTGTTTCAATAAAAAACATAGTAGCGGTTGCAAACGGGCGTGGTTTGATATATTTTGGGATTTTTTAATCAATAGGGAGAGAAAATTACAACTTGATGGTATCAAATTTCTGATAGAATTTGGAGCTAATTTTTGAATATTTAAGAAGAATCTGGTTTGTCTGATAAGGCTGAATTGGCTTTGGCTTTCACAAGCTGAGAGCTGAATTTAGATGAAGAAGAAGAAAAAAGAGAAAACAGAAAATAGAAGGGATTTGGTAAGGACAATGCCAATGACTGAAAGCTGATAGAAAAAGAATAGGAATAAGGAGAAAGAAAAAGAAAAGAAAGCAGAAGTTTCTACAAATTTAGATAGATATACAATTATCTTTATATAGTTGTTTGTGAAAGTTTCACCCAACATTAGAGGTATTAAACCTGATTCTGAACTTTTTATGAAAACACAAGATTTATTTTATCTCAGTTTGTAAAACAGAACTGAAACCTAAAGATGCCTGTGAAGTTACCATCTTTCTCAACTTCTTTCGACGATCAAATGAATTGAAGTGAGTGAACATTTTGTTAAAGATAATTATCATTTTCATGAGTCCAACATAATTGTAATTAGAATTTGTTATCTTGCCTAAGTGTTTGGCATAAAAAGTAAACTTTTGTGCAAGCTTGTTTTGTAAATTTTGCATTTTATGCGCCTATTATTTTCATGACATTTAATAAATGTAAATTTCTTTCAAATCATACTGGAGTAAGAGTCTTGTATTTTGTCGTTTGTGCCATTCATAATATAAGATATGCTTAGAGATAAGAGACTTGACATACTCTCTTCTCTTCCTCTCCCACAAAAGTCTAGGGGTGTGGTATCAATTTCTAGGGGATGTGAGGATATTGAATCATTAGGGTTGGTTTATTAAGGAAACTCTAGTGCAGTGTTTGGCAATCTGACAGAAAAGTTTACATTGTAGAAATTCTATCATCATAATAGTGTAAATGTATACTTCAGAAAAAAATGAGCAGAACAGCAACAAAGTCACTGAGTTTGTTGCTCAAACAAAATCATTCACAACACCCCATTCATCATACAAGCACATGTTACCGTAATTTACTTCTTTTTTTTTTGCTAATATGAAAGTAATCTGAGTTTTTATAATGCATTATTTGTTTGCCAGTTATGTGAATAAAAATTAAAGAAACACAATGATTTTGTTATTTAAACATGAGATCAATTCATCAATCCTGAAAGAGTGTGTGAGAACCGGTCGTTTTTTTGAAAGTTGAGGTGGGGGGGTGAACAAGGGAAATGGTTAAGAATCCCTGATTTAGTGCATCATAGTTCCAGCAGGTCTGCATAAAAGAATAAAACAGGACCAAAATGTGCAATATCAGGACCAAAATTCACAATATCAAATGTGAAAACACATAGAATAAAGAAAAAATACTTAAAGAATAAAACAAATGGAACCATAGAATTCTTCTTGGACAAAAGAAGGAATCATTCAAGATAAAAAACGTGAAAATGTTAACATCTAAAAAATGAGTGGTAATGACCAAAATAAAGAAGAACAGAGCAGCATGATGAGATGAGATTGTAATCGAGAATATTATCAGCCTTTAAGGATTTTAAAGAAAACAAAATTACAGAAATGATCAAATATACGACAGTGGTGAAATACTGGATTTGATTGATTCATTTTTTATGCCTTATCAACCAAATATCCTTGGGAAAGGTATGAATCCATCTCTTCTCCCTCCAGCTATGGATTGAATAGCAGGACAGACTGGGTTCTATAGTGACAGAAAGAAATAGCAATTTACTGTGGGAAAATAATTCTGCCTAGTCTGTAGGTGTGGCAGGTGAGGTGAAATGATTGAAACACAATTTAGAAACAGTTTTAAAAATTCATATACCAAAAATAAATATGATTTCAAAATTTAAATTATTATTAAGGATTACTTGTAATTGCATGCATGAGTTCCAGTATAAATAATTATAAATAATTATTGACCGATTTTATCATTGTGATATATTTGCATTATATCAAGTATTAACAAAATAGTAACTAGGGTCTGCAAATTGGGGGAGAGAGTTATCAATGATAATGTTCTGACTTTAAAACTGTGGTTATCTCCCTTTAAGCTTCTCACTGTTTTTTTTTTATTTCTAAATGTACTTTTTATCACATAAAATTTGGTGAGGCATAAGCAAATTTTCATTCTGAAAATACTGTCAAGAGAAAAAAAGTTTGGAAACCACTGGCCTCGTCAGTCATGGATTGAAAGAGACATGATCACCCAAATATGTACCATGTATGGCACTTAACTGACTGATTGAACACTTTGCATGTTATTTAAAGCCAGAAAATATTTTGGATTTTTATAATTGTTTTGGAGATAATGAATACTTACTGATACAAGTTATACTAATTAACCCATAGCTGGGGAGAGAAGAGGTGGATTCATACCTTTCTGAAGGGTATTTGCGCGTAAGTGAATATAACTAACACAAATGGAATTGGAACACAGTTTTCAAATTTCTAATTCCAAGCTGTTATCCATTTCATCACCTGCTTACAGCACATAGTATTCTCAAGTAGTCACTCATCTAGGTACTGACCAGGCTCGATGTTGCTTAACTTCAGTGATTGTACAAGAATTGGTGTTTCCACATGATATAGCCATAAGTGTTGCGGACCCGATAGCATTGCAGAACTGGCTTACGAAAAGATGGCCTTGTGCCAGACACTACACACTACTACCAAATCCACAAACAAAGTAAGTGGATTCGGTAGTAGTGTGTAGTGTCTGTCACAAGGCCATCTTTTCGTAAGCCAGTTCTGCAACGCTATCGGGTCCGCAACAAAATTGGTGACCCCGACGTGATACGAACACGCATCCTTCTGATAAGCATACTGGAAGACCATTTTCACATAAATGAATGGACAATCCGTTTAATATCAAGCCTCCTATACAACTGTGAATGCTGGACAATTGCATGACAGATAAAGAAGAGACTTTGAGATGTCGGAGTTATCTCCTCCTAAATTTTGAAACCACCACTTGGGGGAGCTACAATTTACTATATATACTTGGTGAGTTTCTTGCCTCGTTTCTCTTTTTCACTTTTCATTTTCAGCAGACATTACAACAATGTAATCTCTCATGAAGATTGCATATTCCCTTTTGTGGGGAGTGCTATGTGTTTCCTTCGGGAAATGCCATGATACACACACACACACAAACGCATGTATGTATGAACATTCACTCACGCATTTCTTGGAACACAAACTTTACACAATTATTTCTTACACATAAAACATTGTAATTTGTATCCATTTGTTAATACACATATACCTGTTTGTATATATATATATATATATATATATATATATATATATATATATACTCAGTCTTTGTTGTTTTCTTTTACATTTCTTTTTGGTTTGCCATGTTTGTAGTGGGCCCCATTTCAGGAGATACATGTGTTCATCTCACAACATGTACAAACAAACGGCCCACTACACAGAGAGAAATAGAAATCCACTGGGTAAGGTTAGACTCATTCAACTGAGACGTAAACATTTTGCCTGCTGACATAACCAAGTTGATGTAAATGGTTTCAAAACTCAATTTGTATATTTGGGAAATATCTGTGATCATCCTGAATTTTTTTTTTTTTTTTCAAGCAAGATATTAAAGTCACTAAGACACAAGGGTTTACTGGCTGTGGAAGAATTAAGAACAGAAACATATCCCCTACCTTTACAAGATCCAAATCAGGCTAAAAATGTTGTCATATTTGGACCGGAGCTGTCCAGATCTCACTTTCCAGCCTTGATAGAGTCCAAAAGCATCGCAAAGACCTTGTAAATAACAAACTATTCTCCACCCTTCAACCTCTCTCCCACATGCAGGATGCGGCAAGCCTCTCACTGCTCTACCGCTGCTTCCACAAAAAGTGCTCGGATGAACTACATTCCCTGGTCCCACCAAGGCAAACCTTCACAGCAAGAACACGCCATGCCACTTACATAATAGCAAACCTTTCCTCCATATCTGATTGGTGAGAAGTAAGTTCCACTCAAACAGGTTCTTCCCACAGATCACTGCCCTGTGGAACCAACTCCCAACAGGATATTTCCCCAATCACCACAATCTTAACGTGTTAAAGGCTAGGGTTAACTGTTATCTCCTACCATTCCTATACACACAAATGTAACCCTCTATCATGAGTAGCTCCCTGACCTTGTAAAGGGTGAACCTCGCTGTAAAAAAAAATTATTAATGAGCAAGAAAAAGTAATCAGATAGTGATTGACATTGCATTTAAATTTTTGCAGATTAAGCTTGGCTGGAAGGTATGGGCTTAGAAGGGAGTTCCACAAGTGAGAAGTGCAAGAAAAGAAACTGTTAGCAGAGAACTTATGGCAACATTTAGCCAGATCAATTGATGCAAACATGAAGCCAGTCTAAGACTGTGCTTAAATTTTAAAAAATTCTTGGAACCAAAGGAAGAGATCATCCAAAAATTTACCATGAAAGTATTTATAGAAAAGACACAGAGAGTCAAGCTCCAGGGATAGGAAAGTGACTGAAACCAAACTGCTAGATCAGGACTAATAATATTGCAAATTCTTTCATTAAGGTGCTCAAGGTTAATAGCAGGGGTACCGAACCATATGTGGCAGCAATATTCTAAGGATGGGTGAATGGCAGACTTATAGATATGTATGATACATTCTGGAGAATATTGGACTGACATTCTTAGCAGCTGAACTAGCGATGGATTCAATATACTCTTTCCATTTCATGTCAGCAGAGAACATTAACCTGAGAAGATGCAATGAGTCACTTTCCTGTTCTGAGGATGATTTTCATCATTTTGTGGCTGTTCAGCTCAGTTGGCTAGCCACAGGAAGGTGCATTTTGAACTGAAAAATTTCTTGATCATAATCTTGAAAACCATTTCTGGTGCACACATTCCATAACAGCATCCTCTTCATACACAGATGCATATCATCCTGAAGGTTTCTGCTTGCTTTCTTGTCCTTTTTAAATACAAAAAAAAGCATGAGATGTTGATAATGTTCACTTTGTTTTGCCATTTTAAGGTTGATACCAAATACACAAAATACTATTTATTTACAAACTAAAAAGTCTTGTTGCACATTCACTTGAAGTTTAATGTTGGCAAAAATCAAACAAACTTTTTGGCTAATTCAATATTTATATAAGAAATATCTACTTTGATTTTCAACAATGGTCATATACCAAAAGACATCCTGTATGGGGATCTGGCCACATGACATTGTTTCAAAGACATGTGCAAAGGGACCTGAAACTCACAGGAATTGACCCTGGTAGATGGGATCAGCTAGCAGATGATTGCAGCTGGTACCATGCTGTTCAAGAAGTCATGAAGCAAGTGAAACCAACTGTTGGAGATCAGAAAACAATAGAGGAAGAGCCAACTCAGACCTTCATTCCACATTCCAGCTTCATCTGCCACACCTGCAGAAGAGATTGCCATACAAAGATTGGTCTGTTAAGCCACTTCAGACTCCGTTCATAAAAGGACTGAATGTTTGACCAAACAGGTCACTACCAATATCTCACAAGATAAATGGAAGCCTATCTACCTACCTATATCTACAGGGGTTGGACAAAATAATTGGGACAGGTGCAAATTCCACTCCTATATTTCAAAGACCTATTATATTAAGAACTTTAACTGAAACTTCATAATTGCATGTTATATCTATTGTAAATACATTTATTTATCTAATTTACTGTCTTTGGCTTATTTATTTTTAGAATTTAGTAAAATTTAAGCTAAATGTGTGACCTCTCTGAGTTCGAAAATGGGCAAATTGTTAGAGCTCGCATGGCAGAAACCTCAATCACTAAGGTTGCTAAACTGTTTGGTTTTTCAAGAGCTATCATATCAAGAATTATGACTCAACTCAAGAAACAGGATAAAACCGCTAACAAGCATAGCAGTTCGGGCTGGACTTGAAAACTTACTGACAGGAACCGACGTGCATTTAAACGCAATGTGGCGAAAAATCATCAGACTACTGCAGCCAAAGTGACTGCTGAGTTGAATAATCATCTGAATAGTCCAGTTTCTACTAAAACTGTTCGTCGTAAGGCTGGATATCATGGAAGAGTCACCATAAGGAAACCTCTTCTCGCCACTCACAATATTCAAAAGTGGTTGAAGTGGTGCAGAGATCACAATGCCTGATCTGCAGGACAATGGCAGCAAGTCATATTCTCAGATGAGTCCAGTTTTTCTCTTTTCCCAACTTCAAGGCAAGTTTATATGTAGAGGCAGCCCAAAGAAGCTTACAACCCTGACTGCCTTCTTCCATCAGTGAAGCATAGTGGTGGATCAGTGATAATTTGGGCCTCCATATCATGGAAATGTCTTGGTCCAATAGTTGCATTGCATGGTAGAATCAACAGCAAAGATTACCTGAACATTTTGGGTGATCATGTTCATCCAATGGCCCAGACTTTATTCCCTGATGGTGACTGCATCTTCCAAGACGATAATGCTCCAATACATACTGCTCGAGTGGTTAAGGATTGGTATGAAGAGCATGAAAGTGAGCTGGAACATATGAAGTGGCCTCCCAAATCTCCAGATATCAATATTATTAAACATCTGTGGTGCATTTTGGAGCGACAAGTTAGGAGCTGCTATCCTCCACCATCGTGTCTTAAAAATCTAGAGCACGTGTTAATGGAAGAATGGCTGAAAATTCCTCTGGATGAAGTCAGGAAGCTGTATGATTCCATTCCTAGACGTATTAAAGCTGTATGTGAGGCTAAAGGAGGACCAACTCCATATTAAATAAATTTTCTTTGAATTTAAGAAGTGTTTCAATTATTTTGTCCAACCCCTGTATCTATCTATCTCTCTCTCTCTATCTATCTCTCTCTCTATCTATCTATCGATATATATATATATATATATATATATATATATATATATATAGTCATCTACATACAAGCCTGTTTTGCTGTATGACAGCTCATCAGTGTGGCTAGATGTCTGATTGCTTCAAGCCGGAATCAAAACGCGACTGATTTGGCACCAGTCAAAGATTCTACTCCTAAGTTATCAGCGCACGGCAGAGAAAGGGAAATTTTTTAATGTCTTATATATGAGATGTATACAAACACTAGTAGCCAAGAGTGCTCAATTCATAATTGAAGAGCAATGTGTTAATAGCAGCTACTGTTTTTTAAAATCACCCTTTCTCTATAGTGCTCAATTGGCTAACGAGAGTAGGAAATTCAGTCATTCAGGTTTTGTTATATTAAAACATTATCATGGGATTCTGAATTCAACAATTAAATAATCTATGTTTATCTCAAGCAAATGGTATGCACATAAAAACGTTTCCATATCCGAATCACACATAGACAAACTAGAATTATCATACATTTACAGACATAAAGCTTTGTGTATTTTAGTAAGCCTTAGAATCTATTAATTTGTTGGAACTTCAAAAGGATGCACCATTTCTCCTTGAATCCAGAATCCCATAAATGATATAAACATTTGTTTGAAAAATCTAATGCATGTGAAACCTGATTAACCAATGATAAACATTTCTTGTTTATTCTTTATTTTATGCTTCTATCAGATTCTGATCTATATTTCATCTTTACTTGATACAAATATATATATATATATATTAACACACAGTCTAGCATATACCTGAATGAATTATTATTTTATATGTTTATATAAGTTTCTTGACATTCTATAACATTCATCAGTCTATCAACTGATTTTATTAATTTTCTCATCTTTTGACTCTAACATTAACTAACATTAGTTTTTATTGATTATTCTTATTTTATTTATTTCCATTCTTATATACATATCTTTTAATCGTGGTCCACAAGTTTTCTATTAGATTTATATCTAAAGAAGCTGGGTGGCATTAAATTAATTTGATATCTTTGAAAACTATTTATGGCAATTTTAGCAAATGTCAGATTTTCAGAATATGAATAAGTACTGTCTTGCATGAATATACACTTCACCTTGAAGCTTTTCGCAACCGGTACTACTCAAAAGTACCATGTCAAAGAACTTATAATCATTTTTGTCACTATCATCAACTTTGAAGGCAACTTTAATTTTACTGCCTACAATATTAATATAAAACACTACTCCACCTTTGATATGTTGTCATGTCGATCACGTTAGTTGGAAATAGTCAACTATTCACATGTCAACTTAATCAAAAGTTGCTGGCCTGAAACCTTTCAGCATGACAAGAACAAATCTGTTAGTTAGACCAGGTAAGGAGAGCATTAATCTGAAAAGCAACCAAGAGGCTCATGCTGACTCAGGTGGAGCTGCAAAGATCCACAGATCTAGAGAGAAAATCTGTCCACAAGACAACTATGCACTCTACACATCACATGTTTATGGAAGAGTGGCTAGAAGAAAAACCAATGTTGAACAAATAATCCGATGACAGAGAAAAAGAAAAAAAAGAAAGGCAAAAGAAGAGAGAGAAGAAATGACGAAAAAGAAAACAAGTAGATGTTGAAAACAAAAATAAAATTCTTATTTGCAGTTTGACACAAGTCATGTGGATCATGTGGTCAGATGAGACCAAAATTGAATTTTTTGGAAACCTGACACTGTACATCAACTTGTATAACCTTGAAACCTGGTGATGACAGTGTCATGCTATGGAGGTGCTTTTCTTCAGCAGTGACAAGGAAGCTGGCCAGAGATAATGGGAAGTGTGATGGAATCAAATAGAGGGTCATCCTCAAAGAAAACCTCTGCAAAAGACTTGAGACTGGTTTGGAGGTTCACCTTCCAGCAGGACAACGATCCTAAACATACAAGAGCTACAATGGAGTGGTTTAGATCAAAGCATGTTAATGTGTTAGAATGGTTTAGTCAAAGCCCACACCTGAATCCAATTGAGAATCTGTGGAAAGACTTGATAATTGGTGCTCACAGATGGTCTCCATCCAATCTGATTGAACTTGAGCTCTATTGCAATGAAAAATAGCCGAAGAATTTCAGTTTCCAGATGTACAAAGCTTGTAAAGATATACCCAAAAAGATTTGCAGCTATAAATGCAGTAAAATGTGTTTCTACATGCAGGAGGTGAATAATTATGTACATCCAAAAGACGACTATTTTGTTGCCCTAATTATTGAGTCACAATAAAATGTATTTTGCACCTTCAAAGCATTGTACATATTGATCAAATGATAAAAAGACAATCTTTTTTTTAATCACCTTAAGCCAAGCAAGGTGATAATGACACTAAGATGCAAGAGGGTCTACTGGGAGTGAAAGAAAATGAAAAAACTTTAGAACAGGGGTCGGCAACCTTTTAGAGAGAGAGCTCAGGCCAGACAGCTATGTGGTGTCTCGGAGGAGGGCCATGATATCAAATGCACTATAAATTATCTCAACCTCATCCAGAAGGCCAAATTTGTCTGGAGAAACTTTCCTTTCAGCAATGGTACCATGACAAATTAAGCAAACACATTTTCCAAAGTGCTCAATGAAAAAATAGCTATATGTCTAGCTTTCATTAAAATTTTGGCCCTCAAAATCCATTTTACTTTTCTTAGTTTCAATGGGTTTTGTTTTGTTCAGACATGAAAACCTTCTGGAAAGAAAAGGAAATAAAGAATATGGTAATTAAGTTGAGCTACTGTTAAGCTGGTGGGGGGGCAAAATTCTTTGCAGACTGGATGTGGCTCGGAGGCCAGGGTTTGCCAACCCCTGCTTTAGAAGGATCCAGAAACCCAACCATAAACAGAAAACATAAGATAGGCCTCTACTCCTGTTCAAAAAACCAGGAAGGACAGTGGTGTTTTAGTCAATTTGAATTCCAGTTGGTAACATGACAAAATGTGGAAAATTTCAATGGGATGAATTCTTTTGTAAGGATCGGTAATGCAAATTTGACATTAATCATTTCTTTTCTATGCTGTTTGTCAAATTGATTATTGATCTATTAATCAATCTTTGCTCCAGATGATCTTCAACTTAATCCATCTATATTTCATATTTGTCTGATTCTGTTATATCTTTATATCGATCAGTTAATTTATATTTCTTTACTTTGAACATCTATTGTCTTATTTTAGTTTCTATTTATCTCTTGGTATTTATTTTCATCTTGACAGATTTTTTTCAATAATTTTCTCTTTAACTGACTCTCTCTCTCTCTCTCTCTATATATATATATTTTTGTTTTCCATTTTAATCATCTCTCACTTTCAGTTTATATTCTCTCTCTCTCTCTCTCTCTCTTTCTCTCTGCCTGTCTATCTTCTCTCTTTCTTTTCTCTTTCAATACAACTCTCTTTTCTCAGCCATTTATTCTTCTGAATTTCTTTCCTGTTCTTTTTGTTTTCCTATAAATGAAACTCTTTTCATCTTCGGGTGTCTGTCCGTAAATTATTTTCCCAATGTGCCCCAGGTTTTGCTCACTTCCCATCTTGCCTTTCTCTGTTGTTTTTTTTCTTAATTTCTTTTATTTATTTATTTTTGCATATATCTCTATCTATCCACCTGTATATCAGTCTGCTTGACTATCATTTTCTCTAACTACTTTATTCATTCATATATCTGCATATCTATTTTCCAGTCAATGTCCTTTTATATCTATCACTTACACCTTTTTTTTAACTTTCTCAATCTGTAACTGTTTCTCTCTCTCTCTCTCTCTCTATTTTTTCTTTGTCTTTTTATGTATTTTTCTTTCTTTTTTATTTTTTAATAAAAACAGTTCCAATGAGAAGGATATCTATCTAAAGAAAATTACATTGCAGCAGTGGAATTAAATTCCTCAGGCAGTAAACATCTTTGAATTCCAATACATGTCTGCTGATTCCACTTCTAGGTCTTAAAAAAAATACAATGCATTAAAAAAAAATAAGAGGCACAAATCATTTGATTTCTAAATTTCTTCAAATATCAGACATTTCTACAGACTTAAGAATCAAAAACAAACCAATAACAAATCCCAAAATGGTTGAGTGATTTTTTGCATTTGGGAAGAATATAGTTCTTTACAGGAAAGTTCTTACATGTAAGTAAGTCTGTTTAACAACTGACAGACTTGCTTGTCTGGAGGTGAAACTATTTTTGTCCCCCTTTTTACATTTATTTTGGATTTGTTTAAGTTCACTGAATTTTCCAAGAAAATTTCACCCATCACAGAAAATTCAGTGCAACCAATTTTCAGAAAATGCCATATTGAGAAACAGCACTTTTTTAATTAATTTTATTTACAGCATTTTATACTGGATCTGGGAATTTTGCCTGAGAAGTGAAATTTGTAAGTTTACTTATAATTTACATTATTCGGACTATTATCCTCATCTTTGTTGCCATATTTATTACAACGTTTTGGCCGTTGTATGCTTCGGCCTTCTTCAGGTGGTTGGAATGTCGAACTGAATCCTTTTCTTTGCTCACTGGAGTTGACTGTTCTTGTTCCACATGCCATGTTTAATGGATGTCAGTTATCAGTCATCTCCTGTTAATTTCCCTCTGAAAGTTCTCCACTGCCTTAACCGGGTATTGAACTCACACTCCTTCGGTCCTGTCACTGGATCTAAATAACGCCTTTATCCATTGTGTCATGTGTCATTGAGGACAGTTACTTATAATTTAATCTATAATTAATCCAAACTTGGCTTCTTGGCTTAAGTCCCTTTCTCACTGTGTCACTTAATGTAGCTTCCCTGGGCCTTTTCTAAAAATATTTTCAAGCAATTTTGTCAAAATTTCAAATTTAAAAATAATTAATTTAAAAAAAGCCACATTATCATTTTTGCAATTTCGATCATGTGTGTGTGATGTCACTTTATTTAATGAATATATTTGTTTCATGCCTTCTATCAAGGAGGAAAAGAAACGTGTATTGATGGATAATCTTATGACTAATATTGAGAAAAAAAGCAACCAATCAAGATGCAAATTCATTAAAAACTGGGCTTCATGCATCTCAAGTCTATACATATGCTAATTTGTTGTAAAATCTATCAGCCAAGAAAAGGCCCTACAGTGTGATTTGTGGCAACAATGAGGAAAGGACTGGCAAAATAAAAGTCATTAAAAAACACAACCAGGAAACATTATTTCTAAAGAAAATAAACACAGCGGAGAATCTTTTTAAGGACATTCCAGGCTTATTCAACATGAAGAAAAGAGCCACACCTCATGTCGTTATTATATTCTTGATGGCACAATAGTCTTGTTGATTGAATAATTTGAACTGGGAATTACAGAATAATACAACATGGACTTAAATTTGTCCAGCCGTTTCAATGAATGGACAAATATAAAAATTATATTTTATAATATCTTGTTTCTCTTTAGAAATTATATTTTCCTTCCTATCTTTACATATCTGAAATTGAAAATATTTCGGAACTGTGTCTAAATTTGACAAATTCTTATCTATGTATATTTAAACATTTCTTGAACTGGTTTATTTGTTCACTACTGAATACATATTAAATTATACTGAATACATATTGAACAGTTATGAATACATATTAGCAAAAATCATTTCCCCATTTCTTTAAATCTATTAATAAATCATTTACTGGCAGCAAAGAAAGAAAAATACAGAATTTATTAAGATTTATGTCTGTTTAACAGTTAATCAGGTATATGTGTATATTGGATTATTAAATTCTTTTCTAAGTCTGTCAAAATAGAAAAAATAATTAGAAGTAATTCAAATTATTTTTTAAGATTTCAAAATGATATTTTTATAGTAATTAATGCAATAAGGATTGGCTAACCGCCCTAAGAGACAGGTATCCTCGAATGCGAGTGGCTAGCTATTATAGGTTGTATTTAGGCAGCAATTTTTCATTTATGCCCATTTGATTAAAAAAAATAATGAAAGTTTCTTGTTGATCATTTTTTTTTATATACTTTTTCAATATTTCTAATAATTTTTGGATTTCCAGTTCATATTGGTAAATAAAACTTCCCATGATCTAACACCAGACAGTTTAAAAGACTTTTGTTATTTATTATGTTATCATCTTTGAAAATGGTTAGTGTTAGCTGGAAGTACTTAGACATGGGAAGTTTTATTTACCAGTACCAACTAGAAAATAATTAGTAGCAATATTAAAAGAGCAAGTAAAATAGTGGTAGGCAATCATAATGGTGAATGTCATTTGCCTCAAAACTGGCTTTGGTGAAACAGTTAAATTCAATTGTCCCTTCATCACATGGTTGATTTCACCAAAATCAAAAGTTAGAAAATTAAAGGGGGAAAACTTTTATATCTGAATAGAACTTTTCTAAATTAAGTATCACACAGAACTTTGGTATTCTAGTCTTCCAGGGGATGCAGGTTTGTAGTGGACCGTGGTGTGAAGATGTAAAGAGATATCATAATGTTAAACTTTCCTGCTGGCAGGTTCAGCTACATGCGAATGTCGGACTTTAATTAAGTCCAAAGAAGACAAAGAAAACAAACAAGACCGATATACATGGGTAAACAAATATATATTAATAACGAGTTACACAAAGACATGAACAGTTACGTAGAGTTTGTATGGAGAAATTATGTGCGTGGGTTGTAAGTGTTCGTACGTACGTGTATTGTTCTTAGCGCGTTCCCAGAATTTGGGAAATGCTGTATCTGTGAGAGGTCACATATTGGTGTAAGTGAAAAAAGAGGTAGCGGCCCGAGGCCTAAGTCGGAAAAGAGAGAGAGAGAGAGAAGGGTCAGCCAGTATTTATAGCCAGGGAAGAGAGACCCCTGTTGAAGGATTAAAGAACTGAGGAGGAGCTAACTCCAACAGGTTCAAATCCTGCCGGAGGGCTCATATTTTTCTTTAATGAGATTTCTTGAATATTCAGGAATAAATAAATAAATATACTGTTTAATAAATAAACAGAGTGTCTACTGAAATATCAACTACAAATAACGTTTAAAATGATAAAATCTGTCAAATTAATAAACAAATCCATTACTTCTTTAGAAAATTACTTTGTTTACGTTTAGATAGGAAACTGAGCAGATATGAAAAATTTCAAGAGTCTATGACTAGAAGAATTTTGATTAAAGTCACTATTCAGTGCTACGTAGGTTCGAATCCTGCAGGAGAGCGCATACTTTTCTTTAATGAGAATTCTTGAATATTCAGGCCGGTAGACAAAAATAAATAAATATACTGTTTAATAAATAAACAACTCAAGTATGGGTATCCACTAAAAATAACGCTTAAAGTGTTATAATATGTCAAATTAATAAATAAAAAATCCATTACTTGTTTAGAAATTATTTTGTTTACGTTCGGATACGCAACTGAGCAGATATGAAGTTTCGAGAATCTAGGAAGTATTTGCGTTTATAAGGTACTATTTGGCTTTGTTTGTAAGTCAGATCTAACGGCGGTTTCTCTTGTAAAAGGGGGGGTGCAGATTTGAGTCTTGACGAAGAGCCCATATTTTTCTTTAAGAAGATTTCTCGAATATTCAAACCGGTAGACGAAAATAAATAAATATACTGTTTAATAAATAAATGGAGTGTCTACTCAAATATCAACTACAAATAACACTTAAAGTGATAAAATCTGTCAAATTAATAAAAAATCCATTACTTCTTTAGAAAATTACTTTGCTTACGATTGGATACAGAACTGAGCAGATATGATAATTTCAAGAAATCTATGATGAGAGGAATCTTGCTTAAAGACACTATTCAGACTTTTCTTAATTGGCAAAGCTTCTTCGTGGCTGTGTTGATCTAATAATGTGGCATGTCGGATCTAATAATGATTTCCCTCTGCCCAGATGGACACAGGTTTGAAACCAGTTTTGAGAGCACATTTTTTCTTTCTTTTTTTTTAAGCTTTTCACCCCAATCAAGGCTGGAAGCCACTAGCACGCAAGGGGTTACAGAAGGTTTGGAGGAAGAGCAAATAGGAGTGGTAAAGGAGAGGATGTGGAGAAAGATAGTGGATCAATCAAGGCAAGGGGGTTACAGAAGATTTGGAGCGAGAGCAGAAAGGAATGAAAGGTGAAAGGATGTGGAGAAGAGAAGTGGATAGATCAAGGCAACTGGAGATGTCGATTGACGTTACACTTAAATAGTTAGAGATTATATTTGTCAGGGAAATAGGAATAAGGAAGTGAGTTCCACTGGCGAGATGTGCGAGACATGAAGCTATTGGAGTAGAAGAGACGTCTACATCTAACAGTTTCAACGGTGAAGGGGTGGGAACGGGATGCCAGCCTCGTAAAACGTTTAAATTCATGAGGCCTGTGAACCAGCGAAAGCAGCTCATCGGAGCAATTACCGTGAAAGTATTTGTAAAAAAGACAGAGCGAGGCAACTGCACGTCTGTGAGAGAGCGACTGCAGACAAGATGACAGACAGGGCCAATTACATTGCATATCTGTCTCTGGATCTTATCAAGAACCCTGAGGCAAACAGAAGGGGCTCCAGACCATATATGGCAGCAATACTCCATGCAAGGGTGAATGGTTGATTTATAGATTTGGATTCCAGGGAGAAAAATTTCTTTGTTCGGCAAAGCGAGCCAACTTTCCTTGCGGTGGATGAACCAATTGACTCGATGTATTTGTTCCATCTCAGGTCAGCGGACAGCGTGAGACTGAGCAGCCGCAGAGAAGAGCTCTCGAGAAGTTGGGCTTCAGACATTCTAATTGGATGCAGGGATGGATCCCTGTGGTGGTTAATAGAGAGCAGTTTTGTTTTAGAGGCGTTAAAGTTAACCAACCAATTCTTGCCCCAGTTCATATTGATTTTTCATAATATTTCTGGAATATTAAAATTGGTAATCAAAAATAATTAAATATACTGTTTAATAAATAAACAGAGTTTCTACTCAAAATAATGTTTAAAGTGATAAAAGTCTGTTCGATTAATAAATAAAAATCGATTACATCTTTAGAAAATTTATTAGTTTGTTTAGCAGCATATCAAGTGCTTATGGTCATTTTTAATGCTGCAATTTAATTTTCTTCGGAACATTAATAATTTCTTTTGCAAAAATATATTGCCGGTAAGATTTGTTTCAAAATGTATTGCTGGTAATATTTTTTTTTAATTTTTTACACAAATGTATTCCTGGAAATTTATTACTATGAAAATTTATTATTTTTACTATAAAAATGTATTTTTATACTTTCCATGTGTTTTCACCCCAGTTTGAGGGGTTAACTATTTACCCACAGTTGGGACCCTAACATGTGTTACCACTGTGCTAAGGATTCAGGGACGGGCCCAGACAAAGTACGATCCAATGTCCAGCAGGTATGTTGTCAAGGCAATGTTCTACATACAGGAACAAGTCAGCAACTGATGTAATTCATCATGAACCTGCCTGTCAAGCCCAGGTTTGCCACAGCAGATGGTGTCAGCGGAAGTGTGTGTGCAACATGGAGGGTCCCAACTATGGTTACTGGGTGTGAAATAATTAGAAAACAGAAATATTATGAAGGAGCAAGAAAAATAGAAGAGTATTCTGAAAGGCAGTAGATAACAATTGGAGTGGTATTTAAATTTTTGAAGATCAAACTTTGCCAGAAAGCATGGATTGGTTTGATTTATTTGTTTAATGGTCTATCAACTTTTTTCATGGGTCATTTAACACCAAAATTTAATTTTCTTGAGAGCTTTGAAGTAATAAAAATTTGATATGTTATTCTGCTTTCACAATTGAGTACATGGTAGATGATACTCAACTTTTGTCCATCTACATATTTGTGTGGACATAATTACCAGAGGCAGTGATATGTTTCTTTTATGTTGTAGTTTTGTTGAAGTTATATTTTGGAATACAGTTTGATTTCGTTAAGGAATTATAGGATATTATATGGATTAAGAGTTCTTTCATGTTGGTTGATATAATGCAGGCAATGTTTGATCTAAAAATGCATTGCTAGTATTTTTACTATAGAAATATATTTTCATGTTTTCATAGGGTTTTGGTTTTGTTTGGGGTTTCACTATTTGCCCATAGCTGGGATCCGTACAGGTGCTACCACCCCTGCTCAGGCTGTATTTGGGAACAACAGCAATTAAGAGGTGGTTGGACAATCCTCAAAACCTCCAATGTTCCAATCAGAGGCATTTGCTGCCAGATGTCGTCATACCCAGGAATAGGAAAGGATGGAGCCGGAAGAGAGGTTCACAAGTGAGAAGTGTTAGAAAAGAAACTGTAACTTACAGTTCCATCTTTCCAATTCAACTGTAAATTGATGAGACCTAGCTGCCAATCTAGTACTGCACTGAAATTCATAAAGTCTAGGTACTAAAGAGAAGAGTTCATCTGAACAATTACCATGAAAATATTTATAGATAAGGCAAAAAGAAGCAACCTTGCAGTGGTGGGAAAGTCACTGAAGTAGAAATGCCAGGTCAAGGCCAATAATATTACAGATTCTTTTGGGGATTTTATCAAGAATCTCTAAATATATAGCAGGAGCACCGGAGGATATATGGCAACAATATTCTAAGCATGGGTGAATGGTAGACTTTTAGATATGTAAGAGAGAAAAATTGTAAAGCATGACACAATGAACCAACTTTCTTAGCAGTGGACCTAGTAAGAATTGTTAAGCTGTGAAGGTGAATTGAGTCACAGCCCTGGAGGTTAGTATCAACCATACTGATGGAAAGCAGAAAAGGGTCTCTCAGATAATTAATAGAAAGCTGTTTTGTTTTAGAGATGTTAAAATTAACAAGCCATTCTTTGTCCCATTTAACAACAGACTGTATGTTGATTTTGCAATCAGCTGCCACTTTGACCGTATTGATCTGATCAAACTTAGAATCAAGACAGCAGTAAATGGTTGTGCCATCAGCATAGATACCAAGGTGAAAGCTGATGTCATCAAGAAGGTCATTAGTGAAAATTAAAAATAAAGTTAGACCAAGGATAGAGCCCTCACAGACAACTGCATTGGTAGGAAAGGATCGAGAAGAGAGGCCATTCAGGACAACTTTTCTATAATTTATCAGGTATATTTTTATAATTTTTATGTTTTGCATTTTTTCCTTGTACTTTTTAGAATATTTCTTTTATTTATTTATTCAATTTTTATTTCTATATTTTACCCCTATTTTATTTATCTATATTTATTTATTTAACTTTTTATTTGTTTATCTCAATTTATTTTATCTCTTTATTTTTTAGCTCTATTTTTATTTTTTTATTTTTAATATTCATTCTTTTCAAATAAAAACTGAAAATGTTTACAATCTTTAAATTATTTTATTATTTTATTATTTATTTTATTATTTTATTTTATTCTATTATTATATTTTATTATTTTTTTATTTTATTATTTTATTTTATTTTATTATTTTATTTACGTTATCATTTTATTTTATTATTTTATTTTATTATTTATTTTATTTATTTTATTATTTTATTTTATTATTTTATTTTATTATTTATTTTATTATTTTATTTTATTATTTTATTATTTATTTTATTATTTTATTTTATTATTTTATTTATTTTATTATTTTATTTTATTATTTTATTTTATTATTTTCTTTTATTATTTATTTTATTATTTTATTTTATTATTTTATTTTATTATTTTAGTTTAGTTTAGCTATCAATATTTATTTTTAATATTCATTCTTTTCAAATGGTAAAAAAGAAAAATCAATCAAAATCCAAAAGAAATTTATAGCATACAAAGGAATGTCTAGAAGATACAACAGCTGTTTAACAATTTTAAAATATTCTTCACCCCATGGATCTTTTTGTTTATTTTTTATTCCCAAATTCATTTTTTTCTCTCTTTCTTTCATCTTTCTCATATTTTACATTTTTCTAATTTTTTTTTTATTCATGCTTTGTTTTATTTTATTTTTTTTTATCCAAAAGACGTTTCCAATATCATACTAGTTTCTCTTGATGTCTGCATTTCTACAAACAACGATTCCCTGCCATCACCCCCTCCATCTCATTGCTTCCTATGTCCTCTTCATTGTTCATCCCATCACCTCTTTCTTGCAACCAAAAATCCAACAGCTTAATGACAGAAGCACCAGCATCGTCATTTCTGGGAAAGACAAGTATGCTGGAAAAGAATCGGTTGGCAGGTCAGTGAGAAGAAAAATAGGATGGCATTCAATAATATCCTGACGGATGGAGACTGGGTTTACGAGGATTCAGCAAGCTAAAAGCAAAAATTAAAAATGAAACATGAATCCTGGTCAAAGTCTTTGACATATTTTCTCATCTCAGCCATTGTTCTCAAATGTTTTTTTTACTTCTTCTACTTATTTCCCTCTCCCTTAGTTCCATTTCTCCAGTCTCCCACAAATATCTCACATCGACCTCACACCCCACAAACCCATCCACTGTTTCACATTCCTGAGATGCCATCTGTAGATGCCTGAATTCGTTTTCTATGTGCATTTTGAACACAAAAGTGCGACTGCACACAACGGGTAAGATCAGGAAAAGATGGTTGGATGGTGGGCGACGGTCTTAGGAATGTGAGGTGTTGCATGTCTTGTATCGTCTCAGTCTACCATGCTCCACCTGATACATCATTCTATCTTGCATCTTTCAATTCAAAATGTTGGTTCTGCATGATTAAAAGAAAGTTATATAAAATTTTTTAAGGCTGAAGTAAATATAAAAAATCATATATATATATATATATATATACAGGGTGTCCATAAAGTTTGTGTGTACTTTAAAAAATTTATAACTTTATTTGTATTTGTGATAGAAATAATTTGTAAAAAGGATTATAAAGAAGTAAATCTATATTTTTTAAGGTTTTATTGAAATTTTATTTAAGTTTCTACATGTCCTCCATCATTAGCAATACAAAGGGTAATACGATTTTGCAGTTCACAGAAAACATTTGCCAACTGATTAACAGTAATGCCAGAAATCACATTAGTTATTTTAGCTATACTTAAAACTAGGCACATTAAACTTTATAACATTTTTACAGATTGTTGCTATCACAAATACAAATAAAGTTATAGATTTTTTAAAGTGCACATGAACTTTATGGACACCCTGTATATATATATGTGTGTGTGTGTGTCTTTGTGTGTGTCTGTGTAAAAATTTCAGACAGGCTATATATATAATAGGACAATATGAATAAAGAGAAAATGAAAACTTATCTAGCCAACGTGTTTTGTCCTGTGGGACTTTATCAAGGCAAATGCAAGCATTAATTTAAATACGAATTTGCACAAAATTTCTAAAATAAATTTCTAAAACATGACTGAGTCACTTTTGCTTATTAGACATTGAATTGTATCACATTGTGTCCTCCATAGCTTGGCTGATGTTTGAGCAAACCTGATGAATATTCTAATTCAATAACATTTGTGAACTTGTATTTAAATACTTGTGACAAAATAAAATCCCTGCATAAAGTCACACTGAGTATGAAATGCATCAGCTAAGATAAGTTTTCCTTATTAAAGGTGTTTAAAAATATATAGTTAATTCAAACACAAACACACACCACAAATACACACACATACATATGTATATATATATATATATATATATATATATATATGTATGTATAGAGAGAAAGAGACATACACATGCAAGTACAAATATTTGCAAATATGTATATAATGAATATGATATTTATGTATCTATGAATATTTCACTTTGTATACACACACACATGCATATATATATATATATATATATATATATATATATATGTATGTATGTATATAAATTAATATATATATATATAAATATATATATATATAAATATATATATATATATATATATATATATATATATATATATATATATATATATACACATATATATATAAATTTGTGTATATATGTATATAAATTAATATATATATATATATATATATATATATATATATATAAATTTGTGTATGTGTAGTTTTGTGTATGCTTAAACAATGAATCATAGTACTTTCTTCCTAAGCTGGTGTTTTTGTAATTAAAGAAGCTTAAGGAAAAGTAATAAGATTCATTATTTAAGCATATAAATATTTGTTGGGATTCTAGATCCTAACACATATATATCTATATATAAATTAATATATTTATATTCGTGTGTCTATGAATATATATATATATATATATATATATATATATATATATATATATATATATATATATATATATATATATTTCAGATGTTTAGGTAGTAAATTTAGATATAAATTTCATTTATACAAGTTTGGTTAAAACCTATAAAATACATTGGCATGAATTTTTTTGCTTATTTTTCTATATTTTCAACAATTATCAACATTTATGTTTAAATATTAATATATAATAATATTATCTCTTCTGCTACTGGAATCCAGCAAGGTGATCCACATGGCCTGCTACTATTTGCGATTGCTATTGACGGGGTAGCACGTTCCATCTCTTCTCCTTTCAATATATGGTATCTTGACGATGCAATGCTGGGAGGATCTGTCGAGGCCGTAGCTGCTGACCTCCAACGAGTTATTCCTGCTTTATCGCTGCTTGGACTTGAGATTAACTCGTCCAAGTCAGAGATAATAAACTTGAATTATAGTGCAGATGAATTTGAGATTGCTATCCGGGATATCAGACTCATCCTTGAGGATATAAAAATAACACCTAAGGAGGAATTACACATTCTTGGTTCTCCAGTCTTTCCAATGGCCATTCGAGAGTGTTTGGATACTAAACATGTCATTCTAACAAGAATGACTGAGAAATTGCAACTAATTGATGCACATCCAGCCCTCTTCCTTTTGAAGAACAGTTTTTCGCTACTGAGTTTCCTCTACACTCTCCGAAGTGCCCCTGTTGCTACCTCGAACAGGATTTTTTAAATGAGATAGATATCACAGTTAAGAGATGCGCGGAGCTAATTTGCAACATCAATTTCGATGACACAGGCTGGAGGCAGGCAAAGCTCCCTTTGAGTTTCAGAGACCTGGGCCTTCGATCAGCAGTAGATTTGGCCCTTCCAGCATATCTTTCTTCACTTTCATCCAGTCGCGAATTAATTGATGAGATACTCAGTGGATTGTCTCAGTGTTTCTCAGATAGTTCTTTCGAACAAGCTTGCAGTGTCTGGGCCCAATAATTACTTTCTATCCCACTAGACATATCAAAACAAAAAAGCTGGGATAAAATAAAATGCGAGGCCAATTTTACAAATTTGAGGCTCTCTCTGGATCAGCATCGCCTCGCCTGTCTACTATCTGTTTCACAACCGAGTAGTGGCTCCTGGATCAACGCAGTGCCCTCTTCATCTACCGGTACCCTTCTAGATGATGAGTGCACTCGGGTCAGAGTCGCGATCCGTCTTGGACTCAAATTATGTGAGCATCACAGATGTGGAGCCTCCATCAATGAGTTTGGTTTGCATCCTCTCTCCTGTCGTCGTAGTGTCAGCCGCTTTCCACGGCATGCAGCAATTAACGACATCATCAAAAGAGGTTTGGATGCAGCTGGGTTCCCTTCCCAAATCGAACCTGTAGGCCTCGACCATGGTGATGGAAAGCGGCCGGATGGCATTACCATCTTCCCTTTTAAAATGGGTAAGTTGTTGAGTTGGGGTGTGACCTGTGCAGATACATTTTCGGCCCGTAATTTGATCAGGTCCGCGTTTGAGCTGGGGTCCGTCGCCCAAGACGCAGAGATGAAAAAAATAGTTAAATATTCTTCTCTTGCTGATAGATTTTTTTTTACTCCTGTGGCAGTGGAGACTTCAGGAGTTATTGGCCCTCATTCAATGGCGTTCCTTCAGAGGATTGGCGCGATTGCATCTTGATTAAGGAACAAGACTCGCGAAACGGAGTGGCTCTTGCAGCGTGTCTCACTGGCAATGGTTCGAGGTAATGCTTTCTCCATCATTGCGGCTGGCAGAGGATAGAAAAAATTGTTTATAGTTACGTTGTTCAGGAATTGTCATCAATGGTCGACTGAACTTGCTTTGTTTCAATGACTTTTGTTTTGATATTATTAGTTACTTTGTTCAATAAATGATTTCTATATAATATATGTAATATATAAGACTATATCACATAATATACTATTGTATAATATAACAGTAAAAAACATAAAAAAAACTAGAAGAATTAAATATAAAACGCAAACATCAATAAAATGTTATTAAATTCAGGAACAAACATATTACATATATTCCATAAATAAATATGACAACACAAACAGACAAGTGAAGATATGATATTAAAAAAGAATGATATGATATGTTAAGAGACAAAATTTGGTAAATAATGACACTGATATAGCATGAAGCTATTTGAAAATTTTTTTTGAATCCTAAACAGCCTTTGAAAAATTTATTTTTAAATATTTTCCTGGTTTTCACAACTAGTAAAAATGTTCCAAAATATAGAAAATCTTGAACAAAAAAATCTATAACAAAGTCATTTTATATATATATATATATATATATATATATATGTATGTATGTATATATGTATGTATATATTTATATATATATGTATGTATATATGTATGTATATATATGTATATATATATATATATATGTATATATGTATGTATATATATGTATATATATATATATATATATATATATTTATGTATATATGTATGTATATATATGTATATATATATATGTATGTATGTATGTATGTATATATGTGTGTATATATATATATGTATGTATATATGTATATATATATATATGTATGTATATATGTATGTATATATGTATGTATATATATATATATATATATATATATATATATATATATATATATATGTAAAGGAATAACAAGAGGAAAACCTATTTTTGTAAAGTTTCATTCCTTCATCAAGGCAAACGTAAAAATTCATTGAGAAACACAGAAAAAGTTATCATTGAGAAAAAATAATGTTATGTGTTCCAGTTTAAAAATATATCTTTGAAAAACTCTCAACAAGGAAGGAAACTATGGAAGATGCTAAGTGATGCAATTTTCAATGATTCTAAATGTATTTAAATTAATGTTATTATTTTTTTAAGCTATAAATTATAAACTTTTATTATCCTACATAAATATGTTAGCATTTCTCTTAAGAAAGATGATATTGGATAAAAATCCAGGACAAATATTTATATTTGGAATAGTATCCATTAATTCTTTTTCAAGAGTGTTTCGTCTTCAGAAGTTATTTTTTCTCTCAGGAAGGATAGGATTTTTAAGGTGAAAATTAAGTTTGAAATTATGTGGCAACGGGACTCAATATCTCAGCTAGAGCATTTGTAGTGCAACAATTGGTTAGTTTTTGTACACATGAATGATGTTATTATATTTGTATATTATATTATATTGGATATACTACAACATGCCTAACAGGAAGACTCACATTACATCTCTCTGACCATAGCTCAGTTAGGTCTCATATAAATACACATGGAGACCTACCAAACTCCATCTGTAACATACTTGTTGATAATACAAATATAATAGCTTCATCCACATATAAAAAAGGCTAAAAATAATGGAAGAATTATTAAGAAAAAAGAAAAAAGCTAGCACTCAGTAACATCAACTATGAACACGGCCACAACATGTTGACCATGTTTGGAAAATAAAACATTCCTATAAGTCTAGATACATATATAAAACATTTCATACATTCAGTTAAAAGTAAAAAATAAAATTCATCCTTGATGATGGCTAAAAGTATAGCCAAAAGTGCTCAGGCATAGAAAACAGGGAAATGTCTACATAATATACATCCTGAAAAGAAGAAAATTATAAGAACACATAAAAAAATTAACTACAGTCCCTTGTCAGCTGTTTTTAATGAAATTTGTGTATATATATATATATATATATATATATATATATATATATGAATTTGGTGTGTAAAGGTTGAAAACAAAAGGAAAAAAATCAAAGAAAATTGAGAAAAATAAATCAGTTTAGGAAAAGTGATGATGTGACGAAAATAATAAAATGTAGAAATTTTCTTTATGACATTTGAATGTGCAAGAGAGAGGGGGAGAGGGAAGAGTGAGAAAAAATATGGGGAAGAGTGGAGAGAGAAAGAAAAAAGAGAGACATGGAGAGAGGGATGAGAGAGAAGGAGGGAGGGGAGAAAGGGGGAGAAAGAAGAAGTGAGGGAGGGAGGGGTTAGAGTGAGAAAGAGATAGAGACAGAGGGAGGGAGAGAGAGGGAGAAGGAGAGAGAGAGGGATGAAAAATTTAACGAACAGAATCAGGTTATAAGAACAAAAGAAAAACAAATATGAAATGCTTGCAGAGAAATTAAGGAATCCATTTGTATCACAGCCATATACTCCCACACATACACACACACACACATACACACACATACACACACATACACATACACACACATACACACACACACATACACATACAAACATATACACACACATACTCCCACACACACACACAAATACACATATACTCCCACACATGCATATACACACACATACACATACACACATACTCCCACATATACACATACTCCCACACATGGACATACACACATACACACACACATACACATATACATGAAAGATACGATATAAAATACATGAACTGAAAATGTGGGGGTTACATCTGACAAAAATGATTAGATATGGGACAAGTACGAAAACAGTTATAAATTTGATATGTTTTGCTATTTTATTTTAGCTTCATCAGAATTTTTTTTAGAATGGGTGAAATGTGATGATGTTTTGATACGTTCAAATTCTGTGCTGTTTATTTTCACTGGCCAGTTTCTATATTCATTTTTGTGGTGTTAATATGTGCGTCTAAATTCTATTTACACAGAGCCACAAAACCAGTGAAAACAGCATATAATTAAAAAATACGGAAACATCTCAAACATGTTTCCCCATTCTCAAAACATTTCCAATGACGCTAAGATGAATAAGGAAACATGGCAAATTTATAAAGGTTTTCTTACTTAATCATAGATATGTATACCGGTATACTGCACTCTACATCGTTAATTGGTTCCAGAGGTCACGACTTAGGTTGCAAAATGATTTAAGTCGGAATAATCACACTATAAATCACAAATAAGCACTCCCCCACTGCCTATTTTTTTTATTTTTTTTTAATTTTTTATTTAAGCGTATCACCCCAAGCAAGGCTGGAGGCCACTATCACGCAAGGGGTTATAGAAGGGTTGGAGGAAGAGCAGATAGGAGTGGTAAAGGAGAGGATGTGGAGAAAGAGAAAGACAGTGGGTCGATCAAGGCAAGGGGGTTACAGAAGATTTGGAGTGAGAGCAGATAGGAATGAAAGGTGAAAGGATGTGGAGAAGGGAAGTGGATAGATCAAGGCAACTGGAGATGTTGATTGACGCTACACTTAAACCATTGGAGATTGTATTTGTCAGGGAAACAGTAATAGGGAAGGGAGTTCCATAGGCGAGATGTGTGAGACATGAAGCTATTGGAGTAGAAGAGATGTCTACATCTAACAGTTTCAATGGTGTAGGGGTGGGAACGGGATGCCAGCCTCGTAGGACGTTTAAATTCATGAGGCCTGGGAACCAGCAAAAGCAGCTCATCGGAGCAATTACCGTGAAAGTATTTGTAAAAAAGACAGAGCGAGGCAATGGCGCTATTACAGTATTTATGATATGAACATACAGCATTCTGAAAAAAATAATTAATTTCCACCTTATCATCCTGTGATATAGACATACACTGCACATTAGCACTTGCATTGGGACTTTTCTTTAGAACCATGAGCAAAAATGTATTCTAAATCACAAGTGAAATATAACTGAAAGGATGTCAAGGGCAGAGCACAGATGTAAACAAGAAAAAATTTCCTGAGGATCACAAAAGCATGAAACCTAGGGTTATAAATTCACATGCATACAACTAAATAAGTTAGCTCTATCACTGATATTGAGTGCTTTCCAATAAGTACTGCACATATATTATATGTAAATATATAAATAAATTACAGACACACACACACACATAGACAGACACACACACACACACACACACACACACACACACACACACACACACACACACACATATATATATATCCACTTCGGTTGAGCTCTTTGGTTTGAGGTGTGAGTTTGTAAACAGTGACTATTTAAGCTAATATAGCACGACACTTCGGCAGAATTGAGTCACTGTCAGTCACTGTGTGTTTATCTAAATCTAAAAATAAACACGCTAAAATTCACCTTCATCCCTGCGCCGTTCGGCTTAGTGGGAGAAGTTCCGACTGACGCAAATTCAGTCGGGTTTCGATCCTAGCTAGAGGCAACTGGACATCTAGCCACACTGATGAGCTGTGAAACAGTGAAACAGTCTGTCTGTGGATGACAAATATATATATATATATATATATATATATATATATATATATATATATATATATCCACTATATATATATATATATTCACTATATATATATATATATATATCCACTATATATATATATCCACTATATATATATATATATATATATATATATATATATAAATATATATAGTATACATAATATTATTTTAAAATTTATTTAAATATGATTTTATGTGTTTATTGTTATTTTAGTGTTTTGACTTTTCTAATATTTTTAACGGTCGATGTAAAATTGAGTAAAATGATCTTCATTTTTCCATATAATATTTAAGAAAAAAATAGCATATCATGGAAAATGACTTAACTCAAAATGACTTAAGCCAAGGTATCACTGTATATCACTAGGTAAGCAGCTAAGTTTTTTCATCTTTCATTCACCTGCCCTATATATATATATATATATATATATATATATATATATATATATATATATATATATATGTATGTATGTATGTATGTATATATATTCTGGGTATTTAAGCAGCAAATTTTTTTCAAAGCAAATATTATTGAAGACAACAGATATTTTGTGTCAACTACTTTTAGTGATCAACTTTTCCAAATTACAAAAGATCCGTTTCAGATGAGCTGGAAATTTGAGCAGAAATTAATCTTTTATTAGCCTCCATTACAGAAGAGCCGTTCCACAATCACCTTGATAATAATTTTACTGAGACTGACAGGATTGTCATGGGCAGGACTCTTAATCCATTATATTCAAACTTTTAAATGGTAAGCAAAGAAAACAAAATATTTAATAAAATAAATAAACCCACCATTTATACCAGATATACTGATGATGTGTTCAGCCAAACCAAGACAGTTAATGACATTATAAAGCCTTAAAAATTTTGTCAAAAAATTCCATTTTAAAGTTCATTCAGCAAAATAATCTCATTTGTAGATACTCTCATTAACTATAACCAAGATAACTGATTTTCTAACATTTTGCTTTCTAAATTACAACAATGAATAACCTGAAAAATGTTTCTTCCTTTCAAAATGAAATTTGTACAATTTCTGATGTAATGACGGAATTTCCTCCTTATCTGAGAAAGATCATAATTTGGGAAAAAAGTTAATCAGTAAAATACATACATCTATACATAAATACATATATATATATATATTTGTGTATTTAGGCAGCAATCCTTCTTTCATGCACATTTCATTGAATAAGACAAACAAAGTGCATTGATTTAGTTTTTTATACAATTTCTCATGTGATCTAATGTTTTTTTTCTTTTCAGATGATAAATTATATAAAAACTGTCTGAATGTTCTTTTTCTTAATTAACAGTTAAAATATTTAATCCATGAAAATTTCTAAACGTATAGCCAAAAGCGTTCATGAAAAATGAACATTCAGACAATTCTTATATAATTTATCATCTGAAAAGAAAAAATTATTAGATCACATGAGAAATTGTAAAAAAAACTAGATCAAAGCATCTTGTCTGTCATATTCAATGAAATGTGCACATATATATATACATATATATATATATATATATATATATATATATGTATATATATATATATATATATATATATATATATATATATATATATATACATACATATATATATACATATATATATATATATATATATATATATATCCGATGCGATGAGAACGAAAGTAATATATAAATTCCAACGTTCGCAGCCTTAATTCAAAAAAGAGCTCGATACAGGTAGTAGAGCGATAATTATTTATTTATTATAATTTTATCATATAGACAAAACCATTTTACTCACTACAAAGATGCAACTTGGTTTCAGTGAATTTTAACTGCACATCTACGGGTGAGGGTTTAAAATGGTTAGGCTCTAAATGATAACCATTTTAGACCCTCACCCGTAGATGTGCAGTTAAAATGCACTGAAACCAAGTTGCATCTTTGTTGTGAGTAAAATGGTTTTGTCTATATGATAAAATTATAATAAATAAATAAATATATATATATATATATATATATATATATATATATATGTATGCAGGTGTGCAGTGAAATAGGAAAGAACACGTTAGGTAGATAATCCGGTGTTCCTTAATATTTAGCTTTATTTTCAGAAGGACAGTGCTCCATACAGAAGTAGAGCTTATATTATAGCGGAGGAATCATATTTTTAAAAACTAAAAATATTATTATAATTATATATATATATATATATATATATATATATATATATATATAAGGATGCAGGTGGAGTAATGGTTAGCAGCTTGGATTGAGAAATTGGAGAGCAGAGTTTGAATTCCAGTTGAGTTCATTACATTCACTTACATGCAAATACTCTAGGGAAAGGTCTGAATCCATCTCTGCTCTCTCCTGTCTATGGTTAAATAGTATAATAGACTTAGGTGGCAACCGGTCTAAGAGAAGGAAACTCTGAATTCAAAACCTCCAGCTACAGATTAAATAGCTTCACCAACCCGCAACTGGCCAAGCATGGTGAGTATGGCTACATCCCTGGAGACATGCTCAGTCGGAGTGGGGTTCTGTATTAATAACAAACATTGTCTACACCTAACAGAACCTGTCAGTCAGTAAATTATTGGAGGATAATACATTGAATGTAAATAATTAAAGTGTTTAATATTTGAAAATTAAACTAGGTAAATAAAATTTCAAAGTCTGCTCGGTGAAAAGGGAACATTAGTAGTTAAATGAATTAAATATAATGTTAAACGATTAGAGTTTAAGTCTTGTGCCATCATTAATTGGTACAATGATTGCATTATAGATTTTACCTTTGATAGTTATTCCTTATTTGTATGGATGTTGAAGAGCAGAAGAAAAGAAATGGTTTGATGCTCCTGCTATTTATCCAGAGCTCCTTGATAAAATGCAAAGAAGAATCAGCAATATTATTGGTACTGATCTAGCAGCTTGGCTTCAGTCACTTTTCCACCACTGTGAGGCTGCCTCTCTGATTTTTCTATAAATACTTTCATAGTAATTGTTCAGATGAGATCTTCACTATGGTACCTGGACTTTTTAAATTTAAGCACAGTACTAGACTGGCATCGAGATCTCATCGACTTGGAGTTGAGCCGTCTAGATGTAGCCGTAAATTCTATGCCAACAGTTTCTTTTCTTGCACTTCTTTCTTGAGGAAATCCCATGCTTTCTAACCAACTTTAATCTGCAAAAATTTAAATGCAATGTCAATCGCTATCTAATGTCCGCCTGATTACACTTTCCTATTCCTACACATTATTAATGTTTCTGTTTCTAATTCTTCTGCACCCAGTAACCGCTTGTGTCAGTGGCTTTACTGCCTTGCATGGGGGATATTGATTAAAAAAAAAAGGAAGGAAGAAATTAGATTGGAAAAGTTAAGAGAGAGAGAGAGAGAGAGAGAGAGAGTGAACAAGAGGGAGATCTGAATTTGGACAAAGAAGTGAGAGTGAAGAAAAAAAAAGCATGAAAGAGAAAGAAGAAAAAAGAAATGTAAGAAGGTGGGAATAAATATGGAGAGAAAGAAAGTAAGAAGATGAGAAAAAGAAAAGAATAAAGGAAAAGATCCGTTAAAAAAAAAAAGGAAACAACACAAAATTGGGGAGAAATAGAATCAAAGTTGTATTTAATATGAACCAAAAAAATATTCTCATTTTTAAAATTGCTCATCCATGATTAAAAAATCCCCACCCCACAAAAAAATAGAAAATATATCAAGTCTCGAAAGCTGGAAAAAATGTTGCAAAACATTGTTTGGAAAAGATCAAATGGAAAGGAAACAATTTTTCCATTTTTTTGCATTTTACCTCCTTTAATAAATAAATGCATTAACATAAATCACCTCCAAAGGATCCACTTATAAGATAGTAAGTATATATATATATATATATATATATATATATATATATATATATGGTAAGTAAAAAAAGTTGAGATTGTGTCAATTTAGGATTCTAAATCAATTGCTTTAGGTCACAACCCCATTTTGAAAAAAATCAGAGACAAACATGTAGAAATGAGTATGAATTGACATTTACGTGCACACACACACACACACACACACACACACACACACATGCACACACACACTCACACACACACACACATATGATAACAAATATAGTTTTAGGGTATGCTAAGGGTAGAGAATAGCATGAGGAGTTAGGTACTTACTGGAACGGTACAGGGAGCTGATCATTTTACCTGCATCTTCAGTATTGGATCATATATAGGAATTCCATTTGAGGTTGGGTGTGCGTTTGAGTTCCAATATCTTCTCAAGGCACAAAGCCTCCTCAAGGGAACATCTGTTCATTGTAATGGGTGATAGTTCGGAGTCTGATAGGTGGTGATGGAATGTAACCAGTTTGGTTTTGGTTTAGATCTGAGTTTCTGAGTGATATACATATAACCTGTTCCTTGGTTTCTGCTATCATCTCTAAACTGGATCCTCACAAAGCATATAGACTTGGTGTTATCCCCACAATAGACCTTAAGAAATGTGCTCCTGAATTATCTCCTGTCCTCTCTAAACTCTACAATAAATGCCTTGATGTTTCTAGTTTTCCTGCTTGTTGGAAATCCTCTTCTGTAGTTCCAGTCTTTAAGAACTCAGATAAACCTTCTATCAGCCTATTAGTCTTCTACAACTTTTTGGCCATGTACTAGAAGTTCTAATCAACTCTGAATTGGTTAAGCATCTCACATCACAAAAGCTCTTCTTTCAGACAAGTAATATGGCTTTCACTTCTCTAGGTCAACTACTGATGTATTAACGATTATTGATGAAAGAATTTATTAAGCTTTAAATTAGAATAGGGTATCTTCGGCTGTCGCTTTGGACATCTTGAAGGCATTTGACAGCGTTTGGCATACCGGTTTTCTTCCCAAGTTGAAAGGTTATTGTATTTCTGGCCAAATTTTTGATCTGATTCAATCTTTCTTATGAAATGAGGAAATGAAAGTTGTCTTGAATGGCCACTCTTCTAACTCACTAGCTAGAAGAGTGGGCATTCAAGACAAATGCAGGTGTCTCCAGGGTTCTTGGACTGACATTGTTCCTAATTTTCATCAATGACCATCCTGACGGTATCATCTCACAACTTGGCATTTATGTCGATGACAACTATTTACTCCTGTTTAATCACATATGGTCTAGTGCTCCTGTTATATATTTAGAGATTCTTGATAAAATCCAAGGAAGAATCTTCAACATTATTGGTCCTGGAACAATTAAAATGATGGCACATGCAACTAGAAGAGAAAATAATGATATAAGCAAAGTGTTGGCTTTGCACACTACCTTAAACAAAAGGTTAGGAAAGAAACTCCATCAATACTAAAAAGAATGATAAGAGTAAACCTGATGACTCTGATTTCCAGTTCTTTTAAGAGAAAGATTTTATAAATTGCAACTGAAAGTAACACTAATTGTTTAGGATTTTTTATTTTGTTTTAATCCGACATTTTTTTTATTACTTAGACATTATTTTTTCTCACAAATGTGAAAACTGGTAAATGAAACAAAATACTCTTTAAAATTAAAAAAAAAACATTTACTCAAATATGGTGTATCCACTAAAAATAATGTTTAAGCAATAAAAATTGTTGAGATTAAAATAAAATAAAAAATCCATTAAATCATTAGCAATTGTTTTGTTTATATTTTGGATATGAAACTGAACCGTTTTGACATTCGAAGGAATTTGAATAAGAAAAATGTGTTTTAAAGGCAAATAGAACGTTGTTTGATTGTAAGATACTGCATGACCGAGTGGTCAAAGCACATCAGATCAAATGGCACTTTCTCCCTGCAAAGCGGGATACAGGTTCAAATCCTGCTGGAGGGCATTTTTTCTTTAATAATCTTTCTCAAATGTGCAGGCAGGTTGACAAAAATAAAATACTGTTTAAATTAAAAATGGACCATCAGTTCAAATATGGTGTATCCATTAAAATAACATTTAAGTAATTATATATATATATATATATATATATATATATATATATATATATACTCAAACGGAAAAATATAAATGAATGTGCATGTAATTGTTCAAATACAAATACATACATATATATATATATCCTTTAGTGTAAGAAAAACAGTGCTCAGTAGTAAATAACAAGGCTATTAAGTATATCAGTTACCTGATGATTGCACAGAGCATGAACATCTGAGTTGTACTGTCGGCGTTGGGTATTATGTATATTTATTAATATATATATATATATATATATATATATATATATATATATATATGAATAAAGACAAAAGGAAAACTTAACTTAGCTGACACATTTCATACTCTGAGAAACTTCATCAAGGCAAATCACATTTACCTTTATAAAGTCCCCCAGAGGACAAAACACACTGGCTATGTTTTCCTTTTATTTTTATTCATATATATATATATATATATATATATATATGAATAAAGAAAAATAGAAAACTTTTCTTAGTGGATGCATCTTGCCTTTTGATCGACTTTGTCAAAGTAAGGGATTTATTTTACAAGTATTTATAAGTAAAAATGGAAGTTAAACAAAGTTAAAAATGAAATTAGTTTTTGAGAATTTTTTGAACTTTAAAATGCTTATGAATATACTTCAGTCTAAATGAAAATCAAGGTAAACTATGGTGGATGCTTATACTTTATACTGTACCTTGATTTTCATTTTACCTGTAGTATAATCATGCACATTCTTGAATTTAAACATTCAAAGTCTCTAGTCAGCACCTGATGATTTTGTTGTGCATGAAACTCAGATTTGTGAGGAAAAATAAAATCATATTTATTATTAATACAAATTATAGCCCTTTTATTATACATTAGAAACTATTTTATTAACACGATCATTCAATGTGCAATATTTTACATATTTAATATACATATATATCTATATGTAGGCAGCATGTCTTCATTCAAAAATCTTTCATTGAACAATATAAGCATATGTCTGTTTATTTTTATAATAATCCTTTTTAGTTCTCTCATTATCTTCTGCTGTTAAGTTGAAATTCATCAAGAAAGGTGCCAGAGTTTATATGTGTGTGTGTGTGTGTGTGTGCGGTTATGTATGTATATATATATATATATATATATGTTATGCATTTGGGCAGCACTCCCTCTTCTATACATGGTTTGTCAAAGACAACTGACAAGGTACAGTGATTAAGCTTTTTATTTAATTTTTCTTGTGTTCATACAAGTGTTTTCTTTTCTGGACACAAAGTGTGTAAAAACTGTCCAAACAGTTTTACACATTTTGTGTCCAAAGATCAAGGCAACTGGAGATGTCAATTGACACTACATTTGAATAGTTGGAGATTATAGCTATCAGGGAGACAGGAATAGGGAAGGGAGTTCCACAGGCGAGAGGTGCGAGATATGAAGCTATTGGAGTAGAAGAGACGGCTACATTTAAGTGTGTAAAAACTGTCCAAACAGTTTTACACACTTTGTGTCCAGAAAAGAAAACACTTGTATGAACACAAGAAAAATTAAATAAAATGTACCCTGTCAGTTGTCTTTGACAAAACATGTATATTTTATAGATTTACCAAAGAGATCAAAAAGCCTTGTCCCTGCCCCCCATTAGAATGCCTGACGCTCAACTTCTCAAGAGCACCTCTCTGCGGCTGCTCAGTCTCACGCTGACTGCTGACCTGAGATGGAACAAATACATTGAGTCAATTGCTTCATCCACCGCAAGAAAAGTTGGCTCCCTGTGCCGCGCCATGAAATTTTCTCGCCGGAGTCGATCCTTCAAATCTACAAATCAACCATTCGCCCTTGCATGGAGTATTGCTGCCATATATGGTTTGGAGCCCCTTCTGTTTGACTCAGAGTTTTAGATAAGATCCAGAGACGGATATGCAATGTAATTGGCCCTGATCTGATCTGGCATCTCGTCTACAGTCGCTCTCTCACAGACGCACTGTCGCCTCTCTCTGTCTTTTTTTACAAATACTTTCATGGTAATTACTCCGATGAGCTGCTTTTGCTGGTTCCCAGACTTCATGAATTCAAGAATCCTACAAGGCTGACATCCTGCTGTCACCCTTTCACAGTTGAAACTGTTAAATGTAGCCATCTCTTCTACTCCAGTATCTTCCTATCTCGCACCTCTCACCTGTGGAACTCCCTTCCCTATTCCTGTTTCCCTGATAGCTATAATCTCCAACTATTCAAATGTAGTGTCAATTGACATCTCCAGTTGCCTTGATCTATCCACTATCCTTCTCCCCATCCTTTCCTCTATCACTCCTATCTGCTCTCGCTCCAAATCTTCTGTAACATCTTTTGTGCTAGTGGCTTCCCACCTTGCTTGGGGTGAAATGCTTTAAAAAAAAAATAAATAAAATGAAAGCTGTGTGGATGTTACTGAAAATATCAGTGGCTAAATAAAGAAATACAGAGATATATGAAAGAATCATATATACAATGTGTGGCAAGGAGAATGATTCAAATGAAATTTTAAAAACGTAAAAAGAGTGAAGAAAGAAACAAAAAATCTCAAGGAAGCCATAAAGGAATTTGGGATCATATTCACCTCTTCATCTTTTCCCTACAATCCTCCAGTCTTGATTGATAACAATGTAACTCTCCTGCACCATTTTGAACCTGCTTTCAATTTCTACTCCTTTTTCTTTGTCTATATATTTATTTTCCTCTTCTCTTTTTCTCTATCCTATATCTTTCTTGGCTTTCTTTCTCTTTCTCTTCTTTTTCTTTCTCTCTTCACCCTTATCCTCTTCATCCTTCTCTTTCTATTCTCTTGTCTGTTTATTTATTTTCCTCTTTCCTCTCCTTTATCTTTGTTAGCTTTTAATCTATTTCTCTTCTTTCCCTTCTCTCTTCAACCTTATCCTCTCTAACTTACTCCTTTTATTTTCTCTTCTTTTCATCTTCTTTTCCATCAATTCCTCTTTCTACTTTTCTCATCCAGCCTTTATTAACTTTTTCTCACCTTACCCCTTTTTATTTTCCAAATATTTTTTACTCGCTCTTTTTTATTTCTACACTCTTTTTTATTTCCACTCACTTTTTACTCTCTCTTTTTTATTTCCAATCTCTTCTTCATTTTCTCTCTCCTTTTTATTTCTTCTCTTTTTCCTCTCATTTTCTTACTTCCTCTCTCTTTTTACTCTCTTTTTTATTTCCTATCTCTTCTTCATTTTCTCTCTCTTTCTTATTTCCTCTCTTTTCCTCCATTTTTCTTTCTGTCACATCCTTTAATCTCCCTCACAGTTTTGCCATTCATTTTTCCTGCTTTTCTAATTCCTCTTTTTCTTTCTCCTCTTAACTCTTCTTTGTCTTCCATTTATTCCTTTTTTTAACTTCTGCTTTCTTCTGTCGATCCTGTTCTTCTATTTTCTCTTTTAAATATTTGCCCCCTTCCCAGCATTACATGTTTCTTATTCCTCCTCTCAGTTCTCTGGTTGGGTATCCCTCCTCCTTTCCCTTCTCTCTTCTTCCTTTTACAATCTTCTTTTCTCATTTCTTCTCTTTCTTCTACACCTTCTTCTCCAGCCATTCAACCCTTCACCCACTCCTTTCTTACAGGATTCTTCCTCTTATTCATCTATTTCTGTTTTATCCTCCTCTTTCTTAAAACCCTTTTCCCTTCAGTCTTTTTAGACACCTCTTTCCTCTTCTCTCCTCTTCTTTACAATGTTTGCCATCTTAAAATAATGTTTTGTATTTTCTATAAATCTTCTAGTTTATTCATATCCTATATTTGCTTTCCAAAAAACTTAATTGTTTGGAAAGTTTTCTTTCTGTTGTTATTCCCTCCCACTCATATATACACTTTAAGAACACATTCTTTATTCACACTATTTACATTGTTTGGACTGATGTCCTCATCTTTATTGTCATATTCACAATGTTTCAGCCATTGTATGTTCTAACCTTCTTCAGATGATATATGTTGGAATTTCGAACCAGACAAAATTCCACTAGATATCCCCTGAAGAAGACCGGAGCGTACAACAGCGAAAATGTTGTGAATATGGCAATAAATATGAGGACAACAGTCCAAACAATGTAAATAGTGTAAATAGTTACAATACCTCATCTGAGAAATAGAGACAGATGTTGAAGGTGAATATGGCAATAAAGATGAGGACAACAGTCCAAACAATGTAAATAGTGTAAATAGTTACAATACTTCATCTGAGAAATAGAGACAGATGTTGAAGGTGAATATGGCAATAAATATGAGGACAACAGTCCGAACTATGTAAATAGTGTAAATAGTTACAATACCTCATCTGAGAAATAGAGACAGATGTTGAAGGTGAATATGGCAATAAAGATGAGGACAACAGTCCAAACAATGTAAATAGTGTAAATAGTTAAAATACTCATCTGAGAAATAGAGACAGATGTCGAAGGTGAATATGGCAATAAAGATGAGGACAACAGTCCAAACAATGTAAATAGTGTAAATATTTACAATACCTCATTTGAGAAATAGAGACAGATGTTGAAGGTGAATATGGCAATAAATATGAGGACAACAGTCCGAACTATGTAAATAGTGTAAATAGTTACAATACCTCATCTGAGAAATAGAGACAGATGTTGAAGGTGAATATGGCAATAAAGATGAGGACAACAGTCCAAACAATGTAAATAGTGTAAATAGTTACAATACCTCATCTGAGAAATAGAGACAGATGTTGAAGGTGAATATGGCAATAAATATGAGGACAACAGTCCGAACTATGTAAATAGTGTAAATAGTTACAATACCTCATCTGAGAAATAGAGACAGATGTTGAAGGTGAATATGGCAATAAAGATGAGGACAACAGTCTGAACTATGTAAATATTGTAAATAGTTACAATACCTCATCTGAGAAATAGAGACAGATGTTGAAGGTGAATATGGCAATAAAGATGAGAACAACAGTCCGAACAATGTAAATAGTGTAAATAGTTACAATAGCTGATCTCAAAATTACAGACAGCATTTCTCATGTATTTGCTTTTTGCTATTGTTTTTGTATTTAATTCTCTTGTGCTTTGAAGATAAACACGTTTCTCATTGGATAAGGATCTGAAAATCATATTTTAGTATTTGTTGCTATTATTTTTATTGTAGTCGCATTCATTGTAATTTTAGTTCTTGATGAATTCATTTTCTATGATTATTGTTATGAGATGTTACTTTCTATTATTGTAGCTGGGAAATGTCTTAATTGCATTATGTTTCTCTGCAGACTGGTTTATTGGAAATCCTATATGAAAACTACTTTCTCCCTTCCATTTGTCTCTTGTAGCATTATGATATTCCAAGGTCAAAGACAGAGTTTTAAAGACTAGCATGTTTATGTTAACCTTATTCCTAAAGATATTCTATGGACAACAATGTTTCATTTTTGCTTTCTTTTTTTTTTTGCATTCTGTTCATTCATCTCTTGGCCTATTTCCCAAACACTTTTAGAATCTGTGCCAAGATCATTAACATAATATTAAAATTGCCTTTCATTTTCATACTGATTATTATTGGCAAATGGGTCCTCACTGATCAGACCCCGAACTAGCACCAGTCATGATGAATGGGTCTCCTCTAGGGAAGGCTCCATGCCTTTAACTCACCCCTGACATCAAGTAAAAATTTTACATTCAATCAGTTGCTAAAGAGTAAAAATGGTCGGTTCCATGTACCACTCCAGTAAGTATCTGATTCTGCATGCTATCTTCAAGTTTTACAAGAGCCAGATCAGGATGATAATGGACTACTGTTGTCATTTGGAGAGAGCAGCCCCGTCGTCACTTTTCAGTTTTGTTAGAGTTCAAAAGTGTGTCAGAGTCCTTGTGTGTAAGAAATTATTTTCCACTCTCCAAAGCCGTGCTCTCTTTCACAGATGAGATGTGGCAAACATCTCACGGCTCTATCTCTACTTCCATAGAAAGTGCTTGGATGGATTGCATTTCTTGGTTCTGCCAGTTTTAATCTACAAGACTAGGACCCGCCATGCCACTAATATTGTAACAAACCACCCTCATTCCCTCCATGCTCTATTGGTGATAAATAAGTTCTACTGCTGGGTGTGGTCACATTTATAATTGGGCAGATCCTCTTTTACATGTTTATCAGTTTCCAGTTCGATTTTCTTGCTTGTATTCTGCAGGTTGGTCAGGATCTAAAAAATCCTGAGTATCTTTTTCTTTTTTTTGAGATGATATTTTGCTTTCTGCTGTTACTATTTATTTATTTGGTTGAACCCAACTTATTTGCACAATTCCCACTATATAACTGTTCTTACTCTGTCATGTCTTTTTTTTTAATACTTTTTTAACCTCTTTGCTTTATGCTTTATTGGGGTGGATTCATGTTTTTCTTCATAAAGCAAAATGTTCAGGTTTTCTATTTTTTCTCTATTTTTGCTGCAATATAGTTGATTCATTTCCTCTAGGCTGCAATGATAATAAATTTCATTTGTCTTTATAGGTGTCCTCTTCATAACCATTCAAATGATATTTCCCTTCTTTGTTGTGTGCATTTTACAGATCCCAATTTGCCTATTTGATAGTGCTGATGAGGTGTCTTCTTCTTTTGTGTCCCTTTAGAATATAAGCGATCATGGCTCTCCACCACTTCCTATGTTTGCCTCCTTACTAATGCTTTCAGTCCCTGTTCTGCCATCCATTTACCTGCTACTTGCCTCTGCCCCTCTTGCCTTCAATATACCCTGTGAGTATCAAATTTTCCAGAACTTCTTTTCTCATTATATTCTCTAGAAATATTGCTCCTGTTTATAACCATTTTCCTTAAAACTTCCCTGCTGCTCACATGCTTTGTCCATGTTATTCTCAGCATCCTTCTGTAGAGCCACATCTTTGTTGCCTCAAATCTTCTCTTCATCTGTCAGGAAATTGTCTGACAACCTCTGCTATACAGAAGGATTAATATTACATAGCAGCTTAGGATTCTTTTCTTCCTGAAATTCTTTTTTACAAAGAGTTTGTTTATATCATCCGTGCAGCATAGAGACTTGTGTATGAGTATTAATTCTTTGGCCTATGCTTCCATTGATATAAATTCCTCTCTTGTCTGGTGTAGGAAGAGTTTCAAGTACACCTCACAATTGATATTTCCCACATGTTTATCACCTTTATTAAATTTCTACATTATAATTTGTTCCTAATATCTTTCTTATCTCCCAAAACGTATTTTCATATTTTTCTCTTTATTTTCATCTACTTCATTATTATTCATACGACAACAACTGCGATCATCCCCATTGCTGTCATAGAGCTGACCCTCCATTTCAATTGTTCCTTTCCAATAAATTAAGACTTCTCTTTTTCTCTCTTTCCTTCCTTGTTTCTCTCCTATGTTTGAACACTCTTCTCCTAAATTCCCCCACCCCACCCTGATTCTTGCCTGTCCATCTTCTACAGAGAAGCAAGCACAGACAACAAACTCCCAGAAGACCATCTGCAAGTTCCTGGAAAGAATATTCCACCAATTCTGTCAAAAAAGGAAAGGGAAGTGTCGACAGTAGACCAGAATGCTGTGACAATTTGTAATGATGAGTCACTTACTACAAATCTGTTTTCCAACTCTCTGCTTCTCTCTCTCAAACCGACTCTCAGCTTTTCTATTACTTTCCTCCTTTTAACTTGATTTTTTCTACTATCTTTTCCTTCACCTTTTTCTTTCCTTCATTTCTCATACCCTCTCCCTCTCAGTCTTTACCTTTTCCTTATCTTTTCATCATTCCTATTCTAATTATTTCTCTTTAGCATTACTCTCTTTCTCTATTTTCTTATCTATGTATCTATCTTTCTATCATATGTTAACACCAAAACTATGTTAACATCTATCTATCTATCTATCTATCTATCTATCTATCTATTTGTTCATATCTATCTTTCTATTTATCTATCTATCTATGTTAAAATATATCTATCTATTTATCTATCATATGTTACATCTATCTTAAATATTTTTCTTTCTTATCTATATACCTATCCATCTATCTTCAACATCTTTTCTTTCTTATCTATCTATCTATCTATCTATCTATCTATCTTCAACATATTTATACAGATATGAATAAAATCACTTCTTTTTAACCCTATGTTCTTTGTTTTTTTTTGTGATTTCCTTCTCATTTTTCTCATATATATATATATATATATATATATATATATATCCTTTTATGTATATTATTTTATATATATATATATATATATATATATATATATATGTATATATCTTTTTATATATACACTCTCTTATAGAACTTTGTTTTACACATCTCTCTACTTACTCTATACTCTTCATCTTCATATTTTTTATGTTTATCCCTCTCCACCTCTCTCTTTAAATTTCTTTCCTTCTACATCTTTTACTGCCTGTCTGTCTTTTATATCCCCCTTTCTTTCTCTCTATTCAATGCGATTTCTCTTTCTTCAATATCAGCACTTTCACTTTCACTTTCACTTTCCCCAAGATTTACCAAAAAAAGAAATAAATGATGATAATAAGAAAAAGTTCAGTTTGTCATTGTCAGCACTTCTCTCCTTTCCTTTTTTTAACATTTTCATTTGTCAAGATAGACAAGTAAATGGAAGGAAGCCAAAAGAGAGAGAATATTTCAGGTTTAAATTCTCTACTTTACACTCCCTTTTAAATTCCTTGCTTCCTTCGTCTCCCTTAATCATACTCCACTTCAAAAATTCCTTCACGGATTCTAATCACTTTTGTTGTGTATATAGAGTTTGCTCCCCACCCAGAAACAGAGGCAGAAAGATGTGTATGTAACAGGGGGCCAAAGGAAGGAAGACTCAACTTTTGAATTAGATCCCAAATCTGTCAAGGTGGATGATAGGAGAATTCTTAGTTACATTGTGCTGGTAAGGGTAATAATGTGTTGTGGAGCTGAGCAAAAGAAACACCCCATGCGACCAATGAGCACAAAATTCGAGACAACAACAGGGCATGGGGAGGTGACTCATTGCCAAGGAAGCTCAAGAGGAAAAAGAAAGAAACACATTAACTAAGTGTTAGTTGTATTTTTCCTTTCTGGTTCTTTTATAAAGGTAAAGGGTGGGTGGACAGATGACAAATATGTACATGCTTGCCTTACTTTGCCCAATTGGACACAGCCATTGGATGCATGATTGGATGGTTGGGCTATGTGCCCATGCTGGGTGGTATGAATGAATGCTTTTTTTGGTGGGTGGGGGGAGGACAAAAACAAAAGAAGGGAAGAGAAAAATGCAAGCCAAGAATATTTAAGAGACAAAGTGTTAATGCATAATAGAGAAAGTAGAAATGAAAATTAGTATTTTCCTGTTTTGGGGCTTTTTTTTTTAATGTTTTGCCTTCTTTTCTTGTTCTTCAAGTCTTAATGTTTTGTATTTTCTGTTAGGCTTTCCTTGTTTGTTTTTGTTATTTTCAACTCTTTTGCTTTTCATCTTTTGCTTTCATTTCATCCTTTTGAAGACCTTTTTTCTTCTTCTTAATCTTTTTTTGGTACCACATTATTTAACAGTTACTTCAGTTTGATTTTCTTTTGTCATCTTCTTTCTCTCCCTTCTCATTGATTCTTCAATTTTTGTTTTTATTCTCTCTTTCCATTTCCTCTCTTTCATAAATGACTTCTCATGTTCATTATTTACAAAGGAATGGTGAAAAGTTCAAAGCTCAACGAGGAAGCAATTTCTCTGCAATTCTGATATTTGGTCATTTAATTTGATATTAGGAGGTTAGTCAGCACCCACTTCAATGTATATATATATATATATATATATATATATATATCATTCAGCTCACACTCCTCCTACACATACAAGTACATACATACACACAGATATATTTAATAGGAGTAGATAGGTTTGCCTGTCATCTGGTTCACGCTTCTCCTTGTTCTTTTTGAATAGACATAGAGAGATATCCCTCATTTCCTGTTTAGGACTGGGTTTCTAGTTCTTTCTAAAGTCCATTTTAGCTTGATACTTCTATACTTTATACATTATTCGGACTATTGTCCTCATCTTTGTCACTATATTTATCACAACGTTTCAGCCAATGTACGCTCTGGCCTTCTTCAGGTGGTTGGAATGTCGAACTGAACCCTCTATTTTGCTCACTGGGGTAGACTGTTCTAGTTCCACATGCCATGATACTTCTAACATCTCCACCTAAACTCTGAAATTTTATTTGATATTTAATTTTCATTTTTTTGCTTCAATAGAAGTACAGAAGTTTGCCTATTATCCACTTCACACTTCCACCCCATTCTTTTGAACATGTGCCTGAATTTATACTTTGTTTCCTTTCTTGATATGGTTTCCAGTTCTTTCTAAAGTCTTCTCATTCTTTTCAATCCCAAGAGTAATTTTTATTATTTTTAACCTTTTTCTACATGTGGATGATGCTTTTACATTTGTATTATAACATTAACATTTTGTATAACCCCCACCCCCCCACAAAAAATTACAAGCTAAACGAATCTTCACCTAGAAACATTATAAAGAATTCCACAAATCCAGTTGACAGAAACAAGAAAATTAAATTAATTATTTATTATAAAAAAATTTAAAACAACTAACTGCATTGTCAAAAACAATAATTCACATGCAAGAATCTAAATTACAGAGAACCAATATTATTTATGAATTTAGAATCCCAGTTTGTAAATAATTCTATTGGATATACTACAACATGTTTAACAAGAAGACTCTTCTATCTCTCTGACCATAGCTCAAATAGGTCTCATTTAAATACACCTGGAGACCTACCAAACTCTATCCGTAACATACCCGTTGATAATACAAATATAATAGCATCATCCACATGTAAAAAAAGGCTAAAAATAATGGAAGCATTATTAATAAAAAAGAAAACAAAAATTACACATACACACACACACACACACATACACACACACACACACACACATATACATATATATATATATATATATATATATATATATACATATATATATATACTTATATATATACATATGTATACATTGTGTGTATTTAGGTAGCATTTTTTCATTGGTACCTGTTTCATTAAATAAGTTTTATCTATTTATTTTATGTAAATTCTTTTCATATCATCTGATAAGCTTAATAACATTATCATTAAAAGATGAAAGAAAATCACCATATTGATACATATTTTTTAATCCTATGTAAGCTTTCAGCTTACATAAGCCATTATCAAAGATGACAATTACATTGCAATATATTAAACAATACACGGACAAAACAATAATGATAGTCTGTTTCTGTTTGCATGGAAGATTTCCAAGCAATGACAAACCCATGCATGCGAGACACTGGAAGTGAAAATCACACCGCAGCTCATGACATCACACATGACCACACGAGAGTGAAAACGAGAAGTATTAAGTATGGGAAGTTGTTGGTATAAACCAATGGCTTCTATTATCAATTATAGGCATTTAAGAATATTTGTGGAGATTTCATAGTTTATTTTGTTCCGGTTAGGTTTCAACAGTTTTATGTATATAGCTTCAAGAATTTTTAGTTTTTGTTTATTGTTTTCATGTTTAAGTATAGTTGTGTTTTCAATGAGGATTTTGTTGAATTGTGTATGCGGCCAGGCATGTTGTTTTAAATGCCTAAAAATGTTAGAGTTATCATTCAAATGTAGAGTCAAGTGTCATTTAAAACAACATGCCAGGCCATATACACAATTCTGGAAAATCCTATACACACACACGCACACACACACACACACATATATATATATATTATAATGCCACTATGCTATGGTTATTGTTATAACACACTCTTACTTATATAATCTATTTCGTACAAGGATTCTCTATTCGTAATGCTTTGGATACTTGCCATGATGCCCGTATAGTTAGTCTAAACACTGATTCCAACTGGCTAGGTATTTACCCATGACTCCCAACTTAGACAAGATGAAACACAAGATCAGGTTTAATGTGGCGAAAGCAGGCATGTATACTCAGGACACTGGTCAAAATTTACCCATTCTCTGCAATTGTGGGGAATGAGTACTTTGCTTGCCTGTCCTAATCAGCTGAGTCTCTATCTATAGACAGAGCCCCTACTAAGTCACCCTTTGCCCAAAGACAGAGGTCTTGTCAGTCACAAGCCTGACAGTGAACTGCCTGACTTGAAATAGCTAGATATTTATCCAGGCCTATCAACTTAGACAGGATTCAACACAAGGTCAGATTTAACATGGGGAACCTGAGAATGAACCCTCGAGCAACTGGTCCAAAATTTATCCATTCCCCACAACTTCAGGGAATGGGTACTTTGCTTGTCTGTTTTTTCTCAGCTGACTCTCTATTTGTAGACAGAGCCTAGACTAAGTCACCCTCTGCCCAAAGGCAGAGGTCTTGTCAGTCGCAAGCCAAACAGCAAACTGGCTGACTGCAAGTGGCTTACCTCTGACCTTGAGCTCTTTATAGTAATGGACAAATTCATATAGTCACTGGGGATGTACTGTTTACAACATCTCCGCTTTAGAGATTAACACTTTATTTTTTTTATTAGTATCTCACCACCCTCTTTCTGAAGAGTTTGCCAATGTACTTGACTTTGTAGGGTTTCTGTCTTGGATCCACTTCCAGTTCTTCAGTACGCTTTCTTTTTCTTGAACTTGTCCTTATAGGTTCTACTTGTGGTGTTAGCACATCAAAAATGTCATATAGCATTTTTATTGGTTCTTCTGATATTACAGATCTTTCATCACTGAACCTACTTTCAGCTGATCATGGTGCCTTTCATGTTCAAATCTTTTCCCTTCCACCATATAAATCAATTTCCTGAGTCTTGCTGATATTATGCCATCTTCCCATGTTTCTTTGCCATCCTCTGAAGAACACTCTATGCCCATTCTGTAAACTTTGGCAGCACTTTTGTTAACCATTCATGTTTTTCAACTTAGTAATAAATTTTCAAACACCAGTTTTACTCTTCTGGCAAACATTAATTCAGCTGGTGACTTGCCTAATGGTGTGTTGGGGTTAGGTGTTACCAGTAAACTCTCAGGAAATTTTGAAGTGCTTCTTCATTTAATTTCTCAAGACTTGCTTTCTTCAGCACTCTTTTGAAAATTCCCACAAACTGTTCTGCTTGCCCATTCAATCTTGGCGAATACAGTGGTGTGTATACATGTTCAATGGAGAATATCTTACACAGGTCTTGGAATTCTTAACCCATGAATTGCATTTCATTATCAGATACTATCGTATCTGGTATATCATATCTCGCAAACAGTTCATTCAAGAAATTCACTGTCACTGAGCATATTGGATTTCTGCACTTATAAATTTCTGGCCATTTTGTAAAGCTATCAACAATCACAAAATAATATCATCCATCCATATGATCTGCAAAATCTATATGAAAACTTGACTGCTGTGGGTCTGTGTTGGAGCAAGGTTCTATTTTTGTAATATGTAAGGTTGCTGCTAGAGCACAACCACTACAAGTTTTCACTATTCTTTTATTATCTTGGTCTATTCTGGTCCAATATACAAAACTTCTCATCAGAGATTTTGTTCTTGAAATACCAAGATTTTCACAATGAAAATCCTTTAATATTTATTTCTGTAACACACACAGTATTACAACTTTCTGACCATATATTACTACACTATCACATATCATGGATTTCATTCTTTGTTACTTTCTATTGCTTATTTATTTTCACAAGAAAATTTTCTGCTTTTTCTTTAATTTCATCCTCTGTTGGTACTCCACTGTGAAATTCTTGATTCTGTACTTTTTTAGTTTCTTTTAATTGCGTCTTTATTTTAGTAATAAAGACGTCCTTTTCTGCTTTTTCTTTAATTTCATCCTCTGTTGGTACTCCACTGTGAAATTCTTGATTCTGTACTTTTTTAGTTTCTTTTAATTGCGTCTTTATTTTAGTAATAAAGACGTCCTTTTCTGATTTTTCTTTAATTTCATCCTCTGTTGGTACTCCACTGTGAAATTCTTGATTCTGTACTTTTTTAGTTTCTTTTAATTGCGTCTTTATTTTAGTAATAAAGACGTCCTTTTCTGATTTTTCTTTAATTTCATCCTCTGTTGGTACTCCACTGTGAAATTCTTGATTCTGTACTTTTTTAGTTTCTTTTAATTGCGTCTTTATTTTAGTAATAAAGACGTCCTTTTCTGATTTTTCTTTAATTTCATCCTCTGTTGGTACTCCACTGTGAAATTCTTGATTCTGTACTTTTTTAGTTTCTTTTAATTGCGTCTTTATTTTAGTAATAAAGACGTCCTTTTCTGATTTTTCTTTAATTTCATCCTCTGTTGGTACTCCACTGTGAAATTCTTGATTCTGTACTTTTTTAGTTTCTTTTAATTGCTTCTTTATTTTAGTAATAAAGACGTCCTTTTCTGATTTTTCTTTAATTTCATCCTCTGTTGGTACTCCACTGTGAAATTCTTGATTCTGTACTTTTTTAGTTTCTTTTAATTGCTTCTTTATTTTAGTAATAAAGACGTCCTTTTCTGATTTTTCTTTAATTTCATCCTCCGTTGGTACTCCACTGTGAAATTCTTGATTCTGTACTTTTTTAGTTTCTTTTAATTGCGTCTTTATTTTAGTAATAAAGACGTCCTTTTCTGATTTTTCTTTAATTTCATCCTCTGTTGGTACTCCACTGTGAAATTCTTGATTCTGTACTTTTTTAGTTTCTTTTAATTGCGTCTTTATTTTAGTAATAAAGACGTCCTTTTCTGATTTTTCTTTAATTTCATCCTCTGTTGGTACTCCACTGTGAAATTCTTGATTCTGTACTTTTTTAGTTTCTTTTAATTGCGTCTTTATTTTAGTAATAAAGACGTCCTTTTCTGATTTTTCTTTAATTTCATCCTCTGTTGGTACTCCACTGTGAAATTCTTGATTCTGTACTTTTTTAGTTTCTTTTAATTGCTTCTTTATTTTAGTAATAAAGACGTCCTTTTCTGATTTTTCTTTAATTTCATCCTCCGTTGGTACTCCACTGTGAAATTCTTGATTCTGTACTTTTTTAGTTTCTTTTAATTGCTTCTTTATTTTAGTAATAAAGACGTCCTTTTCTGCTTTTTCTTTAATTTCATCCTCCGTTGGTACTCCACTGTGAAATTCTTGATTCTGTACTTTTTTAGTTTCTTTTAATTGCTTCTTTATTTTAGTAATAAAGACGTCCTTTTCTGCTTTTTCTTTAATTTCATCCTCTGTTGGTACTCCACTGTGAAATTCTTGATTCTGTACTTTTTTAGTTTCTTTTAATTGCTTCTTTATTTTAGTAATAAAGACGTCCTTTTCTGATTTTTCTTTAATTTCATCCTCTGTTGGTACTCCACTGTGAAATTCTTGATTCTGTACTTTTTTAGTCTCTTTTAATTGCTTCTTTATTTTAGTAATAAAGACGTCCTTTTCTGATTTTTCTTTAATTTCATCCTCCGTTGGTACTCCACTGTGAAATTCTTGATTCTGTACTTTTTTAGTTTCTTTTAATTGCTTCTTTATTTTAGTAATAAAGACGTCCTTTTCTGATTTTTCTTTAATTTCATCCTCTGTTGGTACTCCACTGTGAAATTCTTGATTCTGTACTTTTTTAGTTTCTTTTAATTGCTTCTTTATTTTAGTAATAAAGACGTCCTTTTCTGATTTTTCTTTAATTTCATCCTCCGTTGGTACTCCACTGTGAAATTCTTGATTCTGTACTTTTTTAGTTTCTTTTAATTGCTTCTTTATTTTAGTAATAAAGACGTCCTTTTCTGCTTTTTCTTTAATTTCATCCTCTGTTGGTACTCCACTGAGAAATTCTTGATTCTGTACTTTTTTAGTTTCTTTTAATTGCTTCTTTATTTTAGTAATAAAGACGTCCTTTTCTGATTTTTCTTTAATTTCATCCTCCGTTGGTACTCCACTGTGAAATTCTTGATTCTGTACTTTTTTAGTTTCTTTTAATTGCTTCTTTATTTTAGTAATAAAGACGTCCTTTTCTGCTTTTTCTTTAATTTCATCCTCTGTTGGTACTCCACTGTGAAATTCTTGATTCTGTACTTTTTTAGTTTCTTTTAATTGCTTCTTTATTTTAGTAATAAAGACGTCCTTTTCTGATTTTTCTTTAATTTCATCCTCCGTTGGTACTCCACTGTGAAATTCTTGATTCTGTACTTTTTTAGTTTCTTTTAATTGCTTCTTTATTTTAGTAATAAAGACGTCCTTTTCTGCTTTTTCTTTAATTTCATCCTCCGTTGGTACTCCACTGTGAAATTCTTGATTCTGTACTTTTTTAGTTTCTTTTAATTGCTTCTTTATTTTAGTAATAAAGACGTCCTTTTCTGCTTTTTCTTTAATTTCATCCTCTGTAACTGGTAATTTCCATACTACGTTGCACAGAATGTTTTTAATTTTCATCTTGCTTTTTAGCGCTGCTATGACCGTGTCCTTCAATGGTTCTGCATTTTTAGATATTAACCTAGATAATCCATCTGCATGTTTTTTTTCAATATTTTTTAGACGGTTGGTACTCCATCATAAAATCAAAGTTTAACAGGATCTTACCCCACTGTTGTAGTCTATTATCTGTATGAGTAAGTATACCTTTCTTTGAACCACATATTGTTAATAAAGGTCTGTGGTCTTTTTGCAATGTGAAACTTCTTTCGTGAATAAATTTATGAAATATCTTCACAGGGAATATAATTGCTGGAGCTTCTTTTTCTCTTTCTTTTTTCTCTGCTAGTAGAAACGAGCATGAAGCATGAGTGTAGGCTTTCATTTTACTGGCATTGTATTTGAGTAAAATCCCCACTCCAATATCGTACTCACTAGCATCTGACACCGCCATAATTTCTGTTTTTGGGTCGTAGTGTGTTAATGATAAATCAGATGCAAGGTTTTTTTTTATTTCATCAAATGACTTGACATTTATTATTCCAAATTCCATTTTACTCCTTTTGTAAGTAGATTATTAAGTGGAGCCCTTAACTTATGTATATTATGCGCATAAATTTGATAGAAGTTAGCCAATTCTAAAAAAGTTTGTAATGTAGTCACATTTGTAGTCACAAAGTCACATTTGTAGGCATATTTTTAATTGCATCTGCCCTTGATGGATCAGATTTTTTACCATTTTTATTAATAATTTGACCAAGGTATTTAATTTTTGGCAAAATTAACTCACATATTTCTTCACTAAGTTTGAATACGTATTCTCTTAGTTTTTCCAAAATTGTTTTTACATATCCAACATTTTGTTCTTCCGATACACTTTTGATCAAATGTTATCTAGATACGCCACTGTGAAATTACAATCTGCAAGCATGGTATCCATGGCTTGTTGAAAAATAGCTGGTGCCACTTTTATACCAAAAGGAAGTCAGATTAACTTATATAATCCTCAGCATATATACAGCCCTTAATTCAGCACATTCAATTTCAAATAGTACTCTCCAGTCCGTTCTAAATAAGTTCATATCATTTCTTAATACATAAGCTTTAGTTTTTACGGATTGAGTCACTGCAAGCCGTTTCTTCAAAAATTAATTTCTCATCAGAAACTGAATTTGTGGTTTTGAAAGTCCTTTTTAATAAAGGCTTTCCAATTCCCTTCCTTGCGGTTTCACTGATTATTGAAATATTGCTGCCAGTGTCCAGTAGCATTTTCACATCCACATTATTTATTTTTCACATTCACAAATTTTCTTTTCTTTTCTGGAACCATTTCATCTGTTGCAATGCTGCATGCTAATTTCTTCCGGTGAGAATTTTTTCTTGGTTTGGTTTTGCAGTGTAACTTTATTTGTCCTCGTTTACTACACTTGTAACATTCTGCATATTTAAATGCTAAGTCTTTTCCAAGATATAATAAAGATAAAGATTTATTCTCCTTTTTATACATTTGTCCTTTGCTTGTAACCAATGCACATTCTTTTTTCTAAATTTCTTCAGCATCGTGTTTCAGATTTAGAATTGTCTGTCAATCGTCCACTATTTCTTGCATTGTAATATTACAGGGAATGAACACTTTGCTTGTCTGTCCTTCTCAACTAAGTCTCTATCCATAGACAGAACTTCGACTGAGTTACCCTGTGCCCAAAGACAGAGGTCTTATCAGTCACAGTGAACTGCCTGACTCCAAATGGCTAGGTATTTAGCCAGGTCTCCTCACTTCGACAGGATGCAACACAAAGTCAGGTGTGATGTGGGGAACTGAAGCATGAACACTTAGGCAACTGGTCCAAAATTTACCCATTCCCCACAACTTCAGGGAATGAGTACTTTGCTTGTCTGTTTTTCTCAGATGATTCTCTATCTCTAAACAGAGCTCTAACTGAGTCATCCTCTGCCTGAAGACAGGTTTGTCAGTTGCAAGCCAAACAGTGAACTGCCTGACTCAAAACAGCTACCAGACATAGAAAATCATCGGAAAATTCGTAAACTTAAGGAATCAGCACATATGCTAGGCCACAAAAATCTCCTGAGCTGACCAAGCATAGAAATGAATACAATATGGGAACCAGTAATAAGGAGTGCCAGAAAAAAGCAATAATAACAACAAAAATTGAAATATGAGCTCTGGTAAAAACAGCCTGTTTAGTGTTGATTTAAATGTTCACTTTTAAATTTTTATTTACATACACTCTATCCTTGATATTCATCACTTCATCCCGTAAATGTAGCACACCTTAAAACTATATTTCTTCATATATATATATATATATATATATATATATATATATTTAGTTTACGAAAATCTAGGTATTCCGTATGGCTAGACCCAAGGAGGATAAAATCCAGAGAGCTCAATGTAAATCAGAGCTAATGATTTAAATAAAAATAAAAACAGATTACTTTAAGGTTCCATGTAATAAATTATTTCACCACAGCCTTTTTAGAGGACTGCGGATCATCAGACTTTACTTCCAAAGGTTGAACGAAAAAAACCTTTGGAAGTAAAGTCTGATGATCCGCGGTCCTCTAAAAAGGCTGTGGTGAAATAATTTATTACATGGAACCTTAAAGTGGTCTGTTTTTATTTTTATTTAATAGATATATATATATATATATATATATATATATATATATATATATATATATATATATATATGTATATGAGATAATGATACATATATAAATTTTTATATATCAAGAATTATCTTGTGAGAAAAAATATATGACAAAGTGTAGAAAACTTTTTGTGTGAGGCATTTCATTCTTTATGACTTCATTGTACTAAATTTAAGTTTATACTGTTGTGACTACAAATGCGCACGATGGTAAAATTTTTAATTTAATTTTTTTTTTATATATAATCTAACCAATTTAATTTTTTGTTCTCATCAGTTTTGTTATATATTCTAAACTGCAATAATAAAACTGAGTTTCATGCATGTGACAATCATCAGGTATAAATTGAAATCTGAAATTTAATATTAATATTTATGATCAACTGTTACTTAAGAAAAAAATAATCCTCTTGACTTTTGTATATACACTATTTTTTGCAAATATGTATATGTATATAAATATAAAAGTGAACATTGAAGTCAACACTTAGAGCCGACAGTCTGTTTCATGCTAGATGCAATCGTCAGGCCACCTGTCACCTCTAAGTGATGACTTCAATGTTGACTTTTATATTTACACATGCTCTATTTCTGATATTGAGCACTTTATCCCATAAATATAGCACACCCTAAAACTATATTTCTTCATATATATATATATATATATATATATATATATATAGCTTTTTTCTGATTCTAGATAGAGACAGTGTGAACAGATGCACACACACACACATATATATGTATATATATGTATATATATATATATATATATATATATATATGTCTGTGTGTGTGTGTGTGTGTGTGTGTGTATGTGTATATATATATATATATATATATATATATATATATATATATATATATATATATATGTCTCTGTGTGTGTGTGTGTGTGTGTGTGTGTGTGTGTGTGTGTGTGTGTTTGTGTGTGTAAAGGGATGACTAAGATATTTGTTGTATTTTCTGTGTGAATATCTGAGAGACTTAATAAAAAAAATGTGCCGAAACATTTGTAGTCATAGGAAATAATATCATAAAAAAAAATTGATTGATTTCTTAGAAATTATTTTGTTTACGTTTTGGATATAAAAAATGAGACATGGGCTTTTGAGCAAATTTGAAAGAGATGGGATGTGTATTGTTCAAAAGAGTAATTGAACTTTGTTGGGGCCGTCATGCTCTCTGTGGCCAAGTAGTCTAAAGAATGCTATATCAGATGGTGATTTCTCAGACAAAAACGAACACGGTTTCAAACCCTGGTGGAGAACACAGTCTTTATCAAGTTTTCACTGATATGCAGGTTGATAGATGCAATTCACACTGTTTAAAAAAAAACTGGCTGTCTACTCAAACATTGGTATCCATAAAATAATCATGGAAATATATATAATTCCATTCTGATTTCCTTCTTCCCTAATAACTAGAATAATAATTTAAATGCAACATCAATCACGGTCTTCCGTCTTCTCGAATCCTGTTCCTTTTTGTCCTCAATTCTTCCTATTTTTAATCTTCTCATTCACTTTCACTAATTGTGAAAAAAAAATTTTTTTTCTTACCTTTGGAAGTGTGGTCTGATGAGCCAGGGAAAAAGAAATTCCCTTGGGAAATAAATTATAACCAATGGACCCTTAAAGTTGTCTGTTTTCATTAAATTAATTGCTCTGATTTAACATTAAGCTCTCTGGATTTCATCCTGCTTGGGATTATCCATACAAATTACCAAGATTTTCATTACTTAACTTATATTATATATAAAGAGAGAGAGAGAGAGAGAGAGAGAGAGAGAGAGAGAGAGAGAGAGAGAGAGAGTGAGATAGATAGATAGATAGATAGATAGATAGGTGATGGTGTGGGTGCAGGTGAGAGAGTAATTGTATACCTGCAACTACAGATAAAATGTATTGTTAGTAATTTTGCTATAAAACGTATTGGTGGCTATTTTACTACAAATATTTATTCTTGGCAATCTATTTTATTTAAAAATGTATTGCTGGTATTTATACTGCAAAATTGTATTTTTATACTTTCATAGTATTTTGTTTCTGTTAAGTGATTCACTATATTCTCATGGCTGGGACCCTAACAGGTGCTACAACTCTGAGTCAGGGTGAACCCGGTAAAAACAGCAATTAAGAGGGGGTTTCATGCTCCTGAAAACCTATGATCTCCCAATCAGAGCCCTTGCTGCCAGATGTTATTTATCATCATACCCAGGACTAATGATGATAAAAGACTGATGCATTGAGTGTATTGTTTTGCAAAAGATCCTTCTTACGTTCAGATATTTTCTATTTGAATTCCCAGATCTTTTCACTTGTGTACCGTAAACCTTTGCTTCGAGTGGACCCTGTGCCTTGCATAGGGTGAACCCAAGTGAAAAAACAATTCTTGTGAGAATTATTACAGAGTCTAAATTTAGTTTCCAGTTTTAGGTTGTTATGATTTTGTTTTGTATTAATTAAATCTCTTATTGTTTTTGATGTAGTTGTAAAATATTTCAAATTAAGTTTAGATAAATTATTTTCAGTCCTTTTTATGTTGTATTATGGTGAGAATAGAAGTTTATGAGATCTTTATTATTAGTGGATAATTTAATATACCCAGGAAAAGTAATGTATTCTTTGCTTCTGTTTCATAAGTAAATTTGATTGGAAATTCTCCTTCATATGTCCAAAACTCCACTCACTTCATGGAAATAATCAAAGATGCTCCCATCCTATCCAACCAGATGGTGAGCTTGGATGTGGTGAGTTTGTTCACCAAGGTACCCATGGAGGAGGCACTCTCAGAAGTCAGAGACAGATTAGCTTCTGACTCATCCTGAGAAGAACGGACCAGTATTCCAATAGATATTCTGATGGAGATGTTGACTTTCTGTACACAAACAACACACTTCAGAATGGGATCATACATATATCAACAGGATGAGGGCTTAGCAATGGGCTTGCCATTATCACCAGCAATGGCAAATATATACATGGAATACTTTGAGGAAATATCATTAGAATCTATATCTCTAAAGCCAACTATATGGTTATGGTACGTAGATGACACCTTCATACTCTGGCCACACCAGAAAGATGTTCAGGTTCTACTGGACCATGTGAACTCAATAAGACCTTCAATACAGTTCACAATGGAGAAAGAGTGTAACAACACACTCCCATTCCTGGATGTTCTGATATCTCGAACAGAGCATGGGTCCAAGACATCCATATAATGTAAACCAACATTCACCGGACAGTACCTCAATTTCAGCTCCCACCATCCATACAGCGTAAAGAAGGGGATCGTCCGCTGCTTACAACACTGAGCAAAAGTCATAAGTGGCGACCCAGAGACATTAGATAAAGAGTAGGTCAGTATAAGTAGTACCCTAGAACGTAACAACTACCCTGGGTACATGGCAGCAGCCCAAAAAAACTGGGATAGACCGATACATGAGGAGGACAACAACACTCAGAAAACAGTATGCCTGCCTTATGTGAAGGGGTTATTGGCGAAAATACAAAGGTTCTGTGGTCCATATAGATATCTCTCCCAAGTAAGACCCCCCCCCATAGAGGAGAACATGACTAAAGACTAGGTGTACGCTATCCTGTGCAGCTGCGGAAAGAAATATAAAGGGGAGACAGGTCACCGCCTTAAGGTAAGGCTTCAAGAACACCAGAAAGCTGTAACACAAGGGGAAGTGGAAAAATCAAGCATGGCTGACCACATATGGAGAGAGAAGGGAGATCACTGCTCTCTGTGGGATCAGGTTGAGATCATAGTCAAGGAACACCATTGGAAAATTTGTAAACTTAAGGAATCAGCTAGGCCACAAAAATCTCCTGAGCTGACCAAGCATAGAAATTAATACAATATGGGAACCAGTAATAAGGAGTGCCAGAGAAAAGCAATAATAACAACTAAAGTTGCAATATGAGCTTTAGTAAAACATGCAATGATAACAGCAAAAATTGCACTGTTAAAAATGGTTGCTGAAGACATTAGATGTATAATACCCAGAAATTCATACACAGATGTCCTCAAGGACACATGGCACATTGGATAAAGGCGTTGGTTAGATCCAGTGACAGGACCCAAAGAGTGTGACAACAAGTGAGTTCAATACCTGGTTAAGGCAGTGGAGTACTTGTAGAGGGAAATTAACAGGAGATAACTGATAACTGACATCCATTAAACATGGCATATGGCCCGTGGAACTAGAACAGTCTACCCCAGTGAGCACAATAAAGGGTTCAGTTTGACATTCCAACCACCTGAAGAAGGCTGGAGCATACAACGGCCGAAACGTTGTAATAAATATGGCGACAAAGATATGGACAATAGTCCGAATAATGTAAATAATGTTCATAATACCTCATCTCAGAAATATAGACAGATACTGAAGTAAATTTCTATTGCACATTCGATGGTGTTCAGTTTATTTACAAGATCAGGTAATTTTATTTTGCGTGGATATATATTTATAATAGATGTTGATTGTTTAGGTAAAATAATTTTGGAAGGAACTGGCTTCTAGAAATTAAAAGGAAAGAAAAGTTAAAGCACCATCAAGAGATGATCCCACCAATTTTTTACTTAAAAAAATCATTGTTGACAATGAAATAGTATTGGTTTGTAATGGAAATTTTTGTATTTTAAGGGCTATTTGTTACATGAAATGGTATTAAGATTTTTGTCATTCACCTAGACCTGCCACAAATATATATATATATATATATACATTTTTTACTTTTCCTTATAAATACTTGTTGCAAAATAAAGTCCTTACAGTTGCCTTGATAAAGTTCATCAAGGATGAAACGAGTTGGTTAAGATAAGTTTTACTATGTTTTCATTCATATATATATATATATATATATATATATATATATATATATATATATATATATATATATAACACAAAATATGTTAAATGGCCGGAAAAATTACCATACGAAGAAACGGACATATAAAAAAGTGCTCAATGCAGCAGATTAGAAAAAACAGACATGCAAAGTAAGTTAATACAATAAAAAGAGGTAAAACACTGTATACTACTGCACACTACTGTGGTTTTGACCACTAGGTCTCGTCAGGTGGCTGAGCAATGATAAGACCTAGAAGTCGAAATCGCAGTAGTGTGCAGTAGATTGCACTCAAACATAAAACTGAGTGCTGCCTCATGGTTTTGACTTACATATATATATGTATATATATATATATATATATATATATATATATGTGTGTGTGTGTGTGTGTGTGTGTGTGTGTGTGTGTTTTAATCAATTCACCCCAAGCAAGGCAATAATGCCACTAAGATGCATGGAGCTACTGGGAGTGAAAGAGAATAAGAAAACTATAAAAGGTACCATGTAACCCAATCCTAAACAGGGAACAAGAGATAAACCTCCCCCCTATTCAAAAAGTGGGAGTATGAATGGAATGACAGGATAAACTATCTCCTACTATTGAGGAGAAAAAAGTAATTAGTAAATAAAAATTCAGTGTTCAGGCAGAGATGTTAGAAGTATAGAGTTGAAGTAGACTTTAGAAGGAACTAGAACCTCAGTCCTGAGGAGGAAACAAGGGATAAATCTCTACTTCTGTTAAAAGGACTGGGGAGTTGTATGAATGGGTGATAGGTGAACATATCTACTCCTAATATGTCAAAAATAAATAGTAAATAAAGTGATATTTTTAGGCAGAGATGTTGCATATAAGAAAATAGTGATAAAAATACAAAGAAAAAGGAAATAAGATCTATCTATCTATCTATCTATCTATCTATATATATATATATATATATATATATATATATATATATATATATATATATATATATATATATATATATAATATAAAAGGGTCAAACACTAATATTCCATGGTTATAATTTATTACATTGGAATCATAATCATAATCCAATTCATCAGACCTACAAATTAAAAAAGAAATCGGAAAATATAACTCCGGTTATAAAAAACAAAATTTTAGTGAGAGTGTATGTGTGGGAGTGGGAAACAAGTGTGAGAGGGAAATGTATGAAATCTCTAGAGAGAGGTGTAACAGAAGAAAGAAGAGCAGAAAGGCCTAAAAGTGAAAGTGAGGATTAAAATTTAATAAAGAGAAGTTTTAAAGAGAGGAGTTAAATAACAGTTTAAATGAGTGAGATACAGATAAATATGAATTATTTTCAGATGCATACCACATATATATATATATATATATATATGTATATATATATATATATATATATATATATATATATATATATATATATATATAGCATGATCAACAATTTGAACAAGGCCAGCATGCTCAATCCCTCAGCCATGATAACTTGTGACTTAGTGCTAGCACAGCTATCGACGGGCCCAAGGGCTGCATCTACCCAATTTCACTCACAAGTCTTGGGTCAACTCATGGTATGGTTTTCAGGCACTTTTCAAAGGTGCCGCTCGCTGGGATCGGCCCCTCCAGTTCAATGACATCAGGAAACTGATTAAATGTAAGAGGGATAAAGAAAAACAATGCATAACCTACCTCGTAGCAAGCTTGAGCAAATGGATGGCAGAACAGGGTATAAGAGAGATAATAAAAAGACAAAATTTATTAAGAGCTACAGATGACAAGAAATTGTGGAGAGCCATGATCACCTATGCTCTGAATGAACACGGCATATAGAAGAATGTATTTCGATATTGGTTTGAATTCAAGAAAACTGTCTTCTCTTTTTTCTTCTCCCACATGCCTTGATTTTTTTTATTTCTCTGTCTCTTTCCATCTGATCTTTTGTCTTCCACTCTCTATACTTGTCTTCTTATTCTTTTTTTCTGGCACTCTCTCTCTCTCTCTCTCTCTCTCTCTCTCTCTATTTCATTCTGACATCTTCCCTCTTCTTTATTCTCATTTTTTTTATTGCTACTTTCGCTCTATCCTCGTCTCTTGATTTTTTCCCTTTTGTCTCAATCTTTTTGGCAATAGACTTTTCTTTCTCTGCCTCTTCCCTCACTAAGCTCCTTACTCTCTGCACTTGTTTTTCAATTCACCTCCCCTCACGATGAATCGGCATCTAACCCCTCTGTTTGGTCCTCACCAAAAACAAAACAAAAATTGAATAAGCAAAGAATAATTTAATGGCAAAAGTGGAAGAAGAGTAAAACCGATTTCCAGCTATGGAGAGAGGAACTGGCGGAAAAATCTGCTTTGTCTAGCTCAGAAGCAACAACAGAAGAAATTCTTTGTGGAATGATATCGAATTTTTCCATGCCCAACTTTGCTCCATAAATAAGTCAAAGGTGTCCAGGGTGTGTGGGGAGAAGAAAAGAAAAGAGAGAAGAAAAGAAAGTAAGAAATAAGGAAAGAGATAAAAAAATAAGGCAGAAAAAAAAGACACTGTCCCAAAAGGATAACAATATAAACAAATCAACAAATTATTAGGTTCCACCTGCAGAATGAGGAATGTGTCAAGAATTTGAGAGAACTTTGATTTAACAAACAAGATTTCCAGACACATTCCCTACCTACCCCTGGCACATGTGTCTGGAAATGTTGTTTGTCTAGGGTACAAGCATGATTATTTTTGAAAATGTCCCCACTTTCTAGACTAATTAATAAAGTAATGGAATTGTATTTGCACATTTATTGTTTTTTATTGCTTTATTTTTAATTAATATTCAAATCAGTTTTCCTTTCTTCCATTTTGATTTCTTATTTATTCTTCATTTTCTTTTCACTTTCATGTATTTGTGTGCTCTTGTGTTTTTATATAAATATACAACATGCTCTACATCAACTGAGCTACAAAGTACTTAGCCAATCAGGCAAGGCTGAGCTGAATACATACATACATATATACATACATACATACATACATATATACATACATAACATACATACATACATAAATATATACATACATACATATATACATACATACATACATACATATATACATACATACATACATACATATATACATACATACATATATACATATATACATACATATATACATACATACATATATACATACATACATACATACATATATACATACATACATACATATATACATATATACATACATACATACATACATACATACATACATACTAATAGTAATATTCATTTGGAAAAAAACTCAGTTAGCTCAACTTGTAGATATGTCAAAACAAATTGGTACTCAAAGAAAAAATTGGAAATAAAAAAAGAAAGAACTAAAAACAGAACAGGGCAAAACAAATCGTCCAGTGCCTTACATCTTTAGTCCAAAGAAAAAAAAAAAAGAAGCTAGTAGTAAGACTAAAATATAGAGCGCACCAAAATTCTTCCAAATTGTATCTGTATGACACTCTACTATATCTCCCCACCAAATCCCTCAACTTTTCATCTTCCGTCTGGTATTTTCTTACTGTGGTTGCTATTCATTGGCCAGCTATCAACCAACCTTTTACTCCATCTGTTATCCTTTCTTTTGCCTAGGTAATCCACCTTCCTTCGTTTTTGTTGCTTAACCTCTTCTCACACTTTTATCTTGGTGTGTACTCTGAGCCATATTGATCTCTTTCTGTCTTTTAGAGTTATTCCTGGCATAACTCTATCCACATATATTTTATTCATTTTGCTTTATTTCCATGTTTCACATCTGTGCATATATTCTTTATATAATTTACACTTTAATTATATTGACAATATACGTTTCATTGTGATTCTGTTTTTATTGAATTCTTTCCAACCAGTTATTTAATATAATTTTATTCCGTTTCCATTATCTTTTTAATGTTATCACCTTTCTAAAATCAATGTCATTGGGGAATTCTCGTTTTTCTAGTGAAAAATAATTTTCCTTTCTTTTTGAGAAGTTAACAAAAGATAACATTCCTTGTCCAACATTTTCCCTCCACTGCATTCGTGTTTTGTACTGGGTATAATGATAAACTACATCTGGCAGCAAGGCCTCTTATCAGGAGATTTTGAAAAACATGGAACCACCTCTTAGTTGCTGTTGATCCCAGGTCCTCCCTGACTCAGGTAGCACCTCTTAGGCTTCCAACTATAGGTAAATAGTGAACTCCCAAACAAAAATCAACCGTACATTTTTATGATAAAATTACCAATAGAACATTTTTTTAATTTACCAGCAATATATTTTTATAGTAAAATGACAACAACAATAACAACCTGTTTTTCTCCATTCAACTTTGAAATTTCCATCTGATTGTGAACATCTAACAAAGTTGTTAATAATGTACTTCTTTTGAACTGCTGCAATTACCACACAAATGCCCTTGCAAAAGGTGTAAATCCATTTCTTATTACCATCCTTGTTTTGTGTTGAATAGTAGAGTAGACTGTGATCTCTAGCCTTGGATGGTAGTCAGTCTAGGAGAAAGACTGCTGGTACAAATGTATATATATCAAACTAATGGTGGTTAATTGCATGACAAAAGTGGAAAAAATCTGTCTATATTTCTGAGATGAGGTATTATGTACATTATTTACATTATTCGGACTATTGTCCTCACCTTTGTCGCCTTATTTATTATGTTTACGCTCCGGCCTTCTTCAGGTGGTTCGAATGTTGAACTGAACCCTTTATTTCGTTCACTGGGGTCCTGTCACTCAATCTAACCAACGCCTTTATCCACTGTACCATGTGTCCTTGAGGCAATGGAGAACTTGGAGAGGGGAATTAACAGGAGATAACTGATAACTGACATCCATTAAGCATGGCATGTGGAACTAGAACAGTCTACCCCAGTGAGCAAAATAAAGGGTTCAGTTCGACATTCCAACCACCTGAAGAAGGCCAGAGCGTACAACGGCTGAAACGTTGTAATAAATATGGTGACAAAGATGAGGACAATAGTTCAAAAAATGTAAATAGTGGAAAAAATCTATCTGAATATCATGTGAGTTGATGTGGTTGATTTTGCTTAGTAGCATATCGACCTTTATAGGTTATTTAATGCTGAAATCTAAACTTCAACTACAGATATTTTATACATAATTTTATACTTTCAGTTTGTAGATGATAAAATATATTGTTTGTAATTTTAAAAAATATATATTGCTGGTAATTTCACTACAAAAATATATTGTTGGTATTTTTACTATAAATATGTTTTTTATACTTTCCTAGTGTTTTGATTTCTGTTTGGGGTTCACTATTTGTTAATAGCTGGGACCCTAATAGGTCAGGGTGGTTATTGAATGAGGTTGTGGTAAAATTGTAAAAGCAGGAAGTAAGAAGTGTATATTCTCATCACCAGAATCTATCTTACTAAATCAATCATTCATTCATTCATGTACTGAATAATTTAAATACAATGTCAATCATTATCTTCTGTCTTTTTTAATTTCTATTCTTTTATTGTTTTCTTCCCTTAATATTCTTTGATTTTTCTCATATTCTTTGACACCTTGTATCTTAATGGATTTATTGTCCTGCTTGGGGGTGAAATGATTAAAAAAATATTATGAGAATATATAAGATAGATGCCAGTTGATCCTAGACTTGAAGAGGTTATGATTGCAGTGATCAATGAAGCATCCACTAGGGAGTTTGCTCTACAAAGTAACTGTTCTGAGTAAGAAACTGTCTGAGTGGAACTTCCTCTTTACAAATGGAATGTGAATGGAATAAAGATCATTTGACCCGATGTACATGGCCTGACAATTGTTTGGATTGATGGAACTAAGGAATGCCGCTTATCCAAACATTTGCTATAAAAAATAGAGCCAGAAACTATAAATTTAATTTATAATATGAAACTTTGTGTCTGCATACAAGTGTATGTTTGAGAGTAGATTTTTGCGTCTGTACACATGTCAGTATATAAGTGCAGAGAAGGCATGATGGAGTAATGGATAGTGGCTCAGATTGAAGAATCAAAGAGCCGAGTTCAAATTCCAGTCAAATCCATTACTTTCACTTGCTAATATCCTTGGGAAAGATAGGAATCCTCTTCTTCACCCTCCCCCTCAGCTATTGGTAAATAGCAGGACAGACTGGGTTCTATAGCCTCGGGTGGAAACTGGTCTACCACAGAAAGAAATGGCAACCAACTACGGGAAAAAATCTTCCTCGTCAGTCATGTATTGAAAGATACATGATCGCCTAAGCGTGTATCACATATGTGGGTGGGTGCAGACGTGTGTTTGCGTATGTTTCTCTGTGCATATGTGTGCATGTATACATACGCATATGTTAGTGCTTGTGTGTGAAGGTGTGCATTTTGTGCATGTGTGTATATGTGTGCGTGTGTATATGTGTGCGTGTGTATATGTGTGCGTGTGTTTTTGTGTGCATGCATTTCTATGAAAATGTTCATGTGTATGCATGTGTCTTGAGTATGTTCATGCCTATATGTGTGCGCATATGCATATGCATGTATATGTGTGTGTGTGTGTATGTCTGTGTGTGTATTTCATTCATTTGTAAAGTTTTTGTAATGTACTGGAAGAAACTAATGGATTCTTGCTATTTTTATTCCTAAACTTATTGAGCTTGGTCAAATTAGTGTATTTCAAAAGAATACCTTAATACTAATTGTTCTGTAATATAAATCTTTCATCCTTAAGCCCCTGTCTTCTAAGTTGTCACATACACACAAACATGTCTTTCTTCAAAAAAATATTTTCAAAACGTGTTGATATTTATGCTTCTGTAAGTCATGGAGCGGATATATTTTCATATTTGACAAGACTTTTCTTTCAAGCTATGTAAAAAAATGATTACTAAAATTTATACTAACAGACATTTTCTGTGTCTATAAATAATAAGCATGCCATTGGCCCTTTATGTTAGCAACATCACCTCCATGTAAAGAGTGTCGTATATGGCACAAGGTGCTTATTGTAAGAAAATATGTCAGTATGTCTTTCACTTATCAAGAATAATATTCTTGAACTATAACATTTGAAAGCTGGCCATTCATTAGTATCAGTCAAAGACTTTTGACATCAAAAGAAACCTTTTTTTCAATGGTATGAAACAAAATATTCTTTATTCAGTGAATAAATATGGTGAGAGTTCTGAAAATGATGAAAGACTTGAAGAATTTTTTTTGTTACGATAAGCAATAATATATAAAATTAAGCTCCAATTTTTGTCTTTATTTAAACTCTTAAACGATTCAAATACCTGAGAATGTCTTTTTTTCTCCCTGTAAAGATTTCATCCTCTCCATAAAGGCAAATTAATGATGTCAAAAACTAAATATGGCTGATGATAAGTGTAAGGATAATGGTGGAAGATTTAAAAAACATATTCAAAGAACAATATTGTACATTATTTTCATTTTTTTACACTTTTTGAAAAAAATTTGTTATTTCTTTATTCAACTTTTATTTTAGGTCCTTTTTTTTAAAATTCTTTTTCTCTTCCTTGCTCTTCAGTCATTCTTTACAACTTTTACCAGTGAAAATATTTCACCCTGAAGGCCTATTGACAATGCAACATTCTCTGCAGTGAGAGTTCCACCATTGGAATGTTATGACTGGATCTTCAAGCATTATTTGAATGACTCACCAATGCATCGAGTTCGCTTTTCTTCCTTTACCATTTTCACAAGCACGTTTTTCAAGTGCAAGCAACCCCTTGAGAATTCAGAATTCTTCCAGAATTGGTTCTATTTTAAATAAATAACCACAAACAAAGCAGTAACCATTATTTTCTTTTTTAATAAAATTGCTGAATATTTATTGTGCTTTTCTTAGTTGGTTAGATTTAAAGAATTTTGAACTTTGCTAATTGGTAAATATATTTCATGGGCTAGTGGCATATTTGTTCTTGTTGATCAACTTAGTGGAGTTTCTATTTTTATGCTGACAGAGGAATTTATGAATACTTCCCCAATAACAGCTTATCCTACTCCATCTTATAAGCAACTAGCAGAAGTTCTGAAACTCATGCTGGTTGTGAAATATCTAAAATACATGTACTTGAATTCACTCTACATTGTATCTTTCCTCTTCTATGTGTTATCTCCCTTTAGGGTATGATGATCAGGGCTCTCCACAACTTCCTATCCTTCATACTTCTAAGTAATGTTTATCTCCTTACTATCCCTCCTAGTCTGTTCTGTCATCCATTTACACAAGCTCATTAGTTAGGTTGCTCATGTCTCTCCACACCTTCCTATCCTCTATAGATTTAATATTTGTTGCTTTTCTATCCCTCCCACTCTCTGTTCTGTCATCCATTTACATAAGCTCGTTAGGTAAATTGTTCATGGATCTCCACAACTTCCTATCCTTCATAGCTCTAAGAAATATGTGTCTGCTTACTCTCAGTCCCATTTACGCAAGCTCATTGGAAAGGTTACTCAATGTTTCCCTCTACTCATCTTACCTGCAATATATCCTTGAGTGTCACATTTTCCAAGCCCTCTTTCCTCATTATGTACCCGAGAAATTTCAGCTGTCTCTTTCTGATTCTAACTATAAGTGTCCTTTTGTTTCCATTTTCCTTAAAACTTCATTGTTCACATGCTCTGTCCATGGTATTCTCAGTATCCTTCTGTCGAACCACATTCCTGTTGTCTCTAAGTTGCATCATCATCTGTGAGGAATTTGTCAAGAAAAAGAAGCTGGAAATTTACAGATGCTTCAGGAATGTTTTTTTATCAAAATTGCCTGTATCGATTGTGTAACAGTTAGCATCTGAGAAAGAGAGAGAGTCAGAGAGAGAGAGAGAGTCACAGAGAGATAGTGTCAGAGAGAGAGAGAGAGTCAGAGAGATAGAGTCAGAGATAGAGTCAGAGAGAGAGAATCAGAGAGAGAAAGAATCAGAGAGAGAGTCAGAAAGAGAGTCAGAGAGATAGAGTCAGAGAGAGAGAGAGAATCAGAATTTTGTCTGAGTTTGTTATATTAAATCTTGCATTTATGAATCAATCTCTTCTCCCCAAAGTATGGATTAAATATCAAGGAAAACTGTGTTCTCTATCCATGGTTGGCAACCAGTACTGAAGAAGGGCAACACCCAATTCAAAAATGTGTAAAAAAGATTATGGTGTTTGACATTAATTGCAGCGTGTTGTTGTGTACTGAATGATCTCAACTGAGATCAAAGAAAAAAAGCAAAATCTCAAAACTGTTGCCTCAAAGCAATTAAGAAAATTTATTTTTTTTCGACCTTTGATGAAAAAGTATTGCAAAAACAGAAATAATCTAATATAAGAGCTGAAATCAAATTCTGTTGTTGTAATTTTAAAAATTAAATTCTCTTAAATATGTGAAGATATATGCATATGAAACGCAAGAAACAGTCTGAACTTTGTCTCTTTTGCAATATATATATATATATATATATATATATATATATATATATATATATATATTGCAAAAGAGACAAAGTTCAGACCGTTTCTTGTGTTTCATATGCTATTAACTCAAATTTACAAGTATTTGCTCTGTTGTGCTCACTTAGACATAGAGCACCTTTTATTGTTTACATAAGGCTCCGTTTTGGGATTTTCATCCTCTTTTTCTTCTCAGTTTTTGGTTTTCATTTTTGCTTTCTCATGTCACTTAGCAGGCTTTGTGTTGGATTTTATTACATCCAGATAAAACCATGAATGGGCAACAATGATTGGAAGGGATAAGGGAAAGAATAAGAAGATACTGGCTGTAGTAGATTCGTAAATAGGATTGTACCTATTTGCATATATTAAGTAGAAGACAAACAAAGTGTATAGTAAAGAAAGAGACAAGTTGAAGTTAAGTACTGATCACATGACATAGAACAACAGAATACAACAATATGGCATTGTTGATAGGATGTTTAAGATATTTGGAGGAACCAGAATTTGTTGAGACTTGGAACCGGTGTTTTGTAGCCCAGTCTAGGGCTAAAAAATTGAAAGACAACAGAGAAGGGAAGAAAAAGAAATAAATGACCTCTTTCTTCTAACTTCAGCAGGTTGTGAAGCTATAATGAAAATTTCTATTATGGCCCACCCCCAAAAATTGGGGAATTTGACTTTTGTCACAATTTCAGAAATTATAAAAAGTATTTTACGACCTAAAAAGAAAATTGTCATGGCAGAAAAAAACAAATCTCTGTCCATTAAACAGAAACAAGATGAATCAATTATGTAATATCTTTCCATATTAAGAGAAGCCAGCAGATTCTGCAAATTTGAGAAACTTGGAACTCAATATTTGACTATAGGGGATAAATTGATTCGGTTTCATTTGATTAACGGTATGGAGATATTGAAAAAATTACAATTGAATAATTTGTCTCTAATTGCATGTGTGGAAGTTATACAACAGGTGGAATTGATTAAAAAATATAATTCTACTGAGAACGTAAACTTCAAGGGAGAGAAGAGGAAAGAGGTTGTAGAAGAAGTTCAAGAACAACTAAAGGCATTAAACCTCTTCAGTTCAGGGAGGCATAGTGGATTGGTAAATAGGATTGTACCTGTTTGCATATGTTAAGTAGAAGATAAATAAAGTGTATTGTAAAGAAAGAGACAAGCACAAGTTGACTACTGATCACATGACATAGAACAACAGAATACAACACTGGCAAAGTGTGAGAAGAGCGGAGGCAACCCCCTACGGTTCCAGTTAATTCTATGAGAAGATGCTATTCCACTGTTTCGGGAAATCACATGAATTTATTATCTTTTACATCAATTGATTTAAAATGATGCTGACAATCTGAAGATATTCCAGGAATGTTGCTTCTATCGGGAAAGAGACTCGTGCAACTTCACTTGTATAAGCATTCACAAAACTATCAACAGAAATAAGCAAATATACTTCCTAAAATGAAATTTTATTCCTACAATTTAAAATATTTCCTGGGAAAAATCTTTTTTTCAAAATATTGTCCTAAAGTATGGTACTAATTGACATAATTATAGTTTATGGATTTTTTTAATCAAAAACTTTTTCATTGTCAATTGCATCATTTATTCTTGCTTTTTCCAAGGGCATTAGTATAAAGCGAACATAGATTATCTCAGCCAGAAATTGGATTTGGTTTACTAATTCCATTTCTCATGCTAATAAAAGTCTTTGGTAACAACCATATTCTCTATTGTTTTTAAGAAATAAATAAACATTTTGTGCTATTGTATGTAAATGGGGCACTGCTATAAAAGCAGTATGCCACAGCAAATACCAGTCAAGTTACTATCTGTTGAACTGACAACATATATTCCAGAGAGTACTCTACTTCATAACAATATGGCATTACCAATAGGATTCCTAACGACATTTGATGAACCAGAGCACATGGAAACGTGGATTAGCTGTTTAGCAGCATTGAAAGACAAGAAAGCCTCTGGAGGGTAGAATGTACCCAAAAAATACTGGAGGACTTAACATATGAGGAAATTTCAACCATTATTAAAAGAAACATGTGAGCAGAAAAAAAGCTTGTTATTGCAGAAAGAAAAAAATTTCTGGAAAATAAATAGAATCCAAATGAAACTGTAATGCAATATTTACACAGAGTGAAATCACCAAGATATTGCGAATTTGAAAAACTGGGTTCAAGAGAAATGTCTGTGGGAAACAAATCAATCCTTCTATGACTAATTGTAGGCATGCATGAATTTACATACAAATATAAGATCCTAGGATGGCTACAAGCAAATGATATGAATTTAGATACAAGTATAGAATTCTTTCAGCAATTAGAATTCATTAATGAATTTAATAATTCTAAAAAAACCAATGTGGAAGCATGCAACACAACTGAAATCCAAATTAAGTGCAAAGAACACAAAAAAAACAAAATAAATGTTCAGCTCTCGGAAAATAATGTTTAAACTGTAAAAGAAAAGACCATTTCCAATTTGTGTGCAGATACAGAAAGAGAATAGAAAGAGTAGGAAATATAAACCCTCATACTGAAAATACACAAATATATTTGATAAGAACACCTGTATAAAGTAGAGAAACAGTATAACTGAATGGTATAACTTTTCCCATGCAGGCTGTCACAGAGAGCCATGTTACCTTGATCCCAAGAAATTTCTGGTCAAAAATGGGTAAAACAAAATTAAGAAAAACAATTTATGGATCTGTCATTAAAACTCTAGGCTCCTTAGAAAAGACCTTTTGAGACAAAAAAACGTTTCGAGACTATTCCCATCACTGCTGTTGTAAAAGGCACAAAAAAGTCATGGACTCTGGAGAATAGACGTTTTAAAAGTGGATACTAAATAATAATAATTGGTGAAATTAAAGTTATGTTCCACACACAGGAACACAAAAGAGACTTGCAATTAGATAGGCATTCAAACTCTCTCATCTTTCACTGGAATGACATGGGACATAACTTTAATTTCACCAAGGCTAGCTTTATTAAAAAAAAAAAAAGAACAAAACTCTTTAAAGAGAAAATATTAAAAATACATATTTACAGCAATATTACCAACTATTAACACATGTTAAAAAAACTACATTACATCACCATTTTTCTACAGATCCATTATTTATGAATCCAATTTATTTATTTCTAATACATAAAAATTAATAAATATATATACAAAATACGCATGAAATATGCTTTAATGAAAAATCAAACCTAAATAAAATTTTTCAAAACATCCTACTGCATCTCACTAACTTTTACACACTTTGGCATCCAGAATGTTTCTCATGTATATTTGAATATTATCTATTACTTCATTACATGTGACACGTATCTAACCAATAACAAATAACCAAACACAACACACCCTTAATCTGCGTCTCTTTGTTTTTCATCATTTTTATCATTTCTATCTTGATCTCTGATGAGCCTTAATAAAGTGAAACATGTCAGATTGAGATCTGTTTCCTACTTGTTCTTTATCCTAGCATATATATATATATATATATATATATGTATATATATGTATATATATATATATATATATATATATGTATATATATATATATATATATATATATATATATATATATATATATATATGAAGAAATATAGTCTTAAAGTGTGCTATATTTATGGGATAAAGTGCTCAATATCAGAGATAGAGTGTGTGTAAATATAAAAGTGGACATGGAAGTCAGCACTTAGAGGCGACAGTCTGTTTCATGCTAGAGCAATCGTCAGGCAACTGGTGCTGTTATTTTTCTCGGCTATTTATATAAGGGTCAGTGGTGCATTATGGGTAGTCTATTTTGGCGGTTACTTTTACCGGAAGTCGCTTATTTGTTTATTTATTTATGTCTATATTTACTACGTTAACAAAAAAACGCTGATCAAAATAAAAAATAAATATATAAGATAAAAAATAAAAATAAAATTAAAAAAAACAAACAAAAAAACAAGCAAAATAATTTGACATAAATAAATAAACAAATAAGCGACTTCCGGTAAAAGTAACTGCCAAAATAGACTACCCATAATGCACCACTGACCCTTATATAAATAGCCGAGAAAAATAACAGCACCAGTTGCCTGACGATTGCTCTAGCATGAAACAGACTGTCGCCTCTAAGTGCTGACTTCCATGTCCACTTTTATATAAATATATATATATATACATAGATAGATAGATAGATAGATATAGATATAGATAGATAGATATAAATTGTAATAAATTTTGTAATTAACTGTATCATGTATTATTGTTTATTTTTTAAATTTAATAAAAAGATTTTTATAGATTACATATGAATAAATAAAATATATATTTTATTCAGGTTTATCATGTATTATAGTTTGGTCAGGACACTCCTGGTGATATAAGCTACCAGTTTATTTTATTTGTCTGTCATCCCTCAAGTTTAAGAAGTGTTTGATTATTAAATAACTTTTTCTAAATGTGTAATAAAAATTGAATACTATTTCGGTTGGATGCTTGGGAAGTATAGAAATCATGCTAAGCACACACACACACACACACATATATATATATATATTTATATATATATATTTAGTGTATAGGGGCAGCAGATCATTATTCAAGCATATATTGTTAAATATAACAGACAATGAATGTCTATTATGTTTGATCATGAGCCGTTCTAAGCTTCATATAGTGGCTTTAGTTTCAGGAGAAAATAAAGACAAAAACTGTCCAACATTTGGATATATTTTTTATGTTGTTTGTCGATCTAAGTTTTTGGCTCACATGAGCCATCATCAGACTGGTTATATAAACATTGCAACAGAGATCTTCACCACCAAAGATGACATCATGTTATGTTTACATCGAAGTTTGCTATGCGACAATAACAGTCATAGAATAACAGATGCAAGTCCTAAATTCCTAATGTGGTTCTATGATGTTGTACATGACCACATGAGAGAAAGAAATGTTATCAATAGAATGTTCTCCTGAAATTAAAGCCACTATATGGAGCTTGAAGCAGCTCAAGATAAAACATAACAGACATCCATATATTTAACAATACATGCTTGCATATATATATATATATATATATATATATATATATATATATATATAATTTAATGTGTCCATGCCTGGATTTCCTCAAACAATTTAAATTTGAAAGAATAGAAATGTTACATCTAACTCAATCATGTCTCTCTCCCCCCTCACTTCCTAACTTCGTTAATTTACATATACTTAATACCGCCCGTCAAAAATGTGTAAATTTCTTTTCATTTTTCGTTTCAATATTTGGAAGTAGAATCTGATGATCCGCGGTTCTTTAAAAGGGCTGTGGTGAAATAATTAAAAATTATTAAAATTTATTATATGGAACCTTAAAGTGGTCTGTTTTTATTTAAAATATATATATATATATATATATATATATATATATATATATATGTATGTATATAGTCATCCACAGACAGACTGTATCGCTGTATCGTGTGGCTATATCTGATGATCTGCTGTCCTTTAAAAGGGGTGTGGTGAAATAATTTATTATATGGAACCTTAAAGTGGTCTGTTTTTATTTAAATTATTAGCTCTGATTTACATTGAGCTCTCTGGATTTTATCCTCCTTGGGTCTACCCATACGGATTACCTAGTTTTTCGTAAACTAAATATATATATATATATATATATATATATATATATATATATATATATATAATGGCCAGCTACTCTTAATTGCACCTGACTAGGTATGTTTGTGTTTGTTCCAAGCCCACCTGTTGTTTATACTACAACTACATTGGTGTTGGACAGATCTTAGTTAAAGTTTCTGAGAGAGAGGGCATAATCTTTCCTGATCAGATAGGATTGAACAACCAGACTGATAACATTAGGAAGTTTCCTTCCTTTCAAATTGACCATAATGAGATTTGAATCCTGGTCTCATAGTTGGAAATATATATATATTGTACTTTCCATAGAATTTATTAGGAAGCATTACTTTGAGAGCATTCCTTATATATTTGTTGATTTGTATACGATTTATATACGATTTATATATGATTTATATATGATTTATATATGATTAATGTGCATGTTCATATTGAGCTTCTCACTCCCAAGGCACTCATCAAATGCAACTTTGTGCCTTTGACTGAATATTTAGAGATATATATATATTCATATTTATATGTTTTTAACTCCAAATAAATTAAAATATTAAAATACTTATATATCAAAATCCTTTTCTATATACTTAATATTCAAATGATGATAATTGATGCAACTTAATGTCAGTTCTTTAACAGTCTTCAGTATCAGAAATAGTGCTACTACATGTAAATGTTTTAAAAGTCACTTTTAAAAGGATTTAAAAGACTGGCCTTTCCAACTTTCAGCCATTACTGTCAATTTCACATTAAATTTGATCATCAGATTCCAGAACAAAAAGAAATTTTTATATAATTTTTTTTTTCTGGCAAAGTCTGTGATTTTAAACATTTTTAAAATCAATTATAAAGACATCGGCCTATATTAGACTTCATATATATTTAAAGAGAAATAGAATCATGAGGAGTGGGTGATGAAAAGTTCTTGACAAAGAAGCTCCCCACCCACCCCCAAAAATTATCTTCCTTGGTCAGATATTTGGAAATGAGTCAGGTTAAGAAGTTTGCAGTAGCCCCTCATATACAAGTGTCTATAGGTGTTCATATGTGTGTATGAGTATATATATATATATATATATATATATATATATATATATATATATATATAAAAGTGAACATAGAAGTCAGCACTTAGAGGCGACAGTCTGTTTCATGCTAGTGCAATCGTGAGGCAACTAAATATATATATATATATTTATATATATATATATATATATATATATATATATGTATATATATATATATATATATATATATATATATATATATGTATGTATATTAGTAGTCCTTTTGAAAAAAGAAAAAATTGAAGCATGAAGAGAAAGATTTTAAAGCCAAAATTTTCAGATATAATAAATATCCTCAATCTTTTTCCTTTTCTCTTTTTGCTTCTGGCAGTTCTTTTCCCTTCACTGATGACCTTTTATCAACTCTTTGATCTTTCATCAACAAAACAATCAAATAAATTTGAGAGGTGTTTACTCTGATGATCAATTGCTTTCAAAGCCAATGGACTTCATTCAGCACAATAAATGGAGACTTAAATAAAGAGATTTAAGTACCACATAATAAAATCAACAGTTGTAACTAATGATGATTCTTTTTCAATAGTAAATAGTAAAACACATCTGTTTATCATTGAATTATACACAATGTCAGATTTTATTATTCAAGTCAGTATTCAAACAATAAAATTGTTTTTTAACTAACCAATATTGGTAACATTTTCCATATATATATATATATATATATATATATATATATGTGCAGGTATGCAGAAAAATAGGAAAGAACACGTTAGGTAAATAATCCAGAGTTCTTTAGTATTTTTGTTTTTATTTTTAAAAAGACAGTGCTCCATACAGAAGTAGAGCTTATATTATAATATTTTTTTAAAATATGATTCCTTCGCTACATAAGAGTTCTCATGTTTCAAAAACGAGAACCGAAACCCTCAATATAATTATTGAAATTAAGTTGAATTAAGGTGTCGAATCCCATTTCATCCTCAAGCAAAAAAATTTAGGAATAATCTCTTTATTTTTTTGTTTATTCAAATGGTTATTTCTTATACAAATGTGTTTGACTGGACTACAATTTGTTTTTTTGACAACTTAACAAAGGGTTTTTCTATTTAATGTTTGGTCTAAGCTTTTAAGACTTTTATTAAACTATAGAATTTATTTGTTTATCTATTTTTTTATGTTAATTATTTAATGTGAAAATTTGTTGATGTCAGCAAAAAAACATTAACTCCTGCCTATGGTTTAATAACTTTTCATTATTTAGAAACTTAATGATGTGTAGTTTTTCATTTAGGCATAAAGGGCATGGGTCATCCCAGGTTTTACAAGTTCTTGTTCTATTTATTATTTTCCATTTTACTTTTGGTGTTTTATTTGTTTCTTTTAAATGCGAGAAATATTGAGATAGAGATGTCTGATTTCTATTTTGAATATTGTTGAAGAAGCTCTTGTGTTGTCTCCATCTAATTTTAAATTTATTCTTTGTTGACCCAATGTATATCCTATCAGTGTTAGGACTCTCAATGGATGAGATAGTGCATTGGTATACCATGGATTTTGTGAATAAAACACTTTTGTGAATAACAAAACAGAATCCTCTCGACACTTAACGACCTGCTGTAGCGCCATATAATATCTTCCGCTTTAAACTAACTAGCCAGTGACCGCCAACACCAGATTTGAAATAGAGACCCCACCATAACCTGACATAAAATTTCCGAAGGTGACGAGTCTGTAGATAAGAACTTACTCCACGACCACCTAACCAATATGGCCGCCCCCAGCCATTTCCATAGTAATTAATGTTGCAAGAGACCATACTTATAAACATGCACAAACCACAAGATAGCTTATTCCTGAATTTTTGCTTGAGGATGAAACGGGATTCAACACCATAATTCCACTTAATTTCAATAATTATATTGAGGGTTCCGGCTCTCGTTTTTGAAACATGAGAACTCTTATGTAGTGAAGGAATCATATTTTTTTTTTAAATATTATAATATATATATATATAGGTATATATACATACATATATATATATATGTGTGTGAATATATATATATATATATATATATATATATATATATGTCCACACACACATAATTAATATATATATATATATATATATATATATATATATATATATATATATATAAGTATATATATACACACACACACATATAATTAATATATATATATATATATATATATATATATATATATATGTATGTATATATATATATATATATATATATATATATAGGAGGCATGGTGAAGTAATGGATAGCAGCTTGGATTGAGGAATCAGAGAACCGAGTTTGAATTCCATTACATTTACTTATGTGTTATACCCGTGGGAAAAGTATGAATCTTCTTCTTCTCAACCCAGATATGGGTAAATAGCAGGAGAGACCGGGTTCTATAGCCTTGGATGGCAACTGGTCTAGGAGAAGAACAACTCTGAATTCAAAACCTGATCATCCAGATTGGAAGTTGTGCAGTAGGCTAACGACTTATTCACTTAAAAAACAGGCTTCTTATAGAAACAGCAAAGCTATCTTGCGGCCCTATGTTCCTTAAGGAATTTAAAGGCATAATAGATATATATATATATATATATGGAAGAATGTTCTTCTAATCCACATACATATATTGGATTTACAACCACCCGGCTCTCCAGAAGATTGACTCTGCATTTAAATAATACTAGCTCCATTAAACAACATATTAAGTCACATACTGTTTCCCTTACGCAATCTGATATACGTAAAATACTTGTAGAAAATACTAAAATTATAGATAAACATACAGACATTAGACGCCTTAAAATCTTAGAGGCATTACATATTAAAAGAAAAAGACCTCTTATTAATCGTATAGATTATAATATATCTGGTAATATATTGCAATGTTTATAATATATTTAAATTTTGTAGCGTATTCTTCGATCTTTTGGCTTGTGTATTGGAAATCTTTTTCACGCTGTCACATGATAAAAATCTACGCCATGCACGTGATATAACATCATCGCGTCTTTTGAATTTAAAAGGAATTTAACGTTTTTAGTTTGTAAAAAAGTAGCAACATGATTACGCTACAAGATAATTGGCAAATGTTTGTTTAAAAAAAAAAAAAAAAAAAAAAAAAAATTTTTGACTAAAGTATTGACCCTGAAGATGAACAATGATGTTCGAAAGCGCTAGGTCATCGTATGGAAAATACATATTTCGGAACTATTTTCAAATAAAAAGTCTCATTAGAGAATATGAGAAAATTCAAAAGAAAATATGTAAGACTATGTTGTCTTTAACATTCAACACTACATGTTTGAAAGAAAAGTTGCTGCCAAATTACACATATATATATATATATATGTAAGTGAACATTGAAATCAACACTCAGAGGTGCATCCAGCATGAAACAGCCTGTCACCTCTGAGTGTTGACTTCAATGTTCACTTTTGTTTACCTACGCTCTATCTCTGATATTGAGCACTTCATCCCAGAAATATAGCACACCTTAAAACTATATTTCTTCATACATATATATATATATATATATATATATATATATATAAAGACATTTTTAGTGTTTATACATTCTTTTTATAGATACAAATATTAAGTATTAACGACATTTACCAGTCTGAATGTCCGAGAAATTTTCATACAAAATATGCCTCCTCGGTAAATGTCATTAATACTGTTTATTATAAACAGAGCATTTACTTAAATATTTGTATCTATAAAAAGAACATATAAACATAAAAAATGTCTTAAAATAATTGTTGGACTTTGTCCATTTCATAGTGACTATTTAAGCTAATACTGCACGACTCTTCGACAGAATTGAGTCACTCTCAGTCACTGTGTGTTTATCCGAATCTAAAAATAAACACACTAAAATTCACCCTCATTCCGTACCGTACGCTGACGGCTTAGCGGGAGAAGTTCGGACTGATGCAAATTCAGTCGGGTTTCGATCCTAGCTAGAGGCAACCGAACGTCTAGCCACACTGATGAGCTGTGAAACAGCGAAACAGTCTGTCTGTGGATGACAAAAATACATATATATATATATATATATATATATATATATATATATATATATATATATATATATATATATATATATTATATTTATATATATATATATACTGCTCATTTGATTATTGCCTACCCAATATTTGAAATCGGCCACCAGTGGTCAGTATCATCCAGTTTGGGAAACCCTGGCTTAGACCAACAAAAGAAAGGAAGCTGTGGTGAACCAACATTGTTAATGTCTTCAAGTGAAATGGCACATATGTAAAGAGAGTTTTGGCCCATATCAAAATTAATGGGGAGTGCTTTATACAATATCTGTGTCTTTATTTTTTATTTTACCATTTATTAGTTTTGGCGCTTGACTCCTACAAGTTCTGGATTTTTTAAATGCAAAAGAAAATGGTTATTCTTTTACTTTTGGAATTTCTTTCTTTCTTTCTGACTCAAAATGTTGCTTTCAACTTCAAATTTTTCTAAGCCACTTTGAAAGTTTTTCGTTATTGTGTGTTTCCTTCATTGGCTGAATATTTTTTTTAGCTTATAATAGTTAACCAGGCATGTAATTAAGAAAGCAAAATATCTTCAACTGTCCCTAGCTGCTTGCTTCCAGATGACAACGCATTGCATCTTTAGATAATGAATCTGGATAAATAGATAAATAAATACGCAAACTCTGTTCTATCAAATCAACTACCCAATATGCACTGCACTTATTCCAATCTTTGCTGCTATCAAATCTTGTCAGATAAGAAAGGGTTACTGTGTGAAAGCCGATAGGAATGGGGTAAATATTGCAGCAGAATATAATAAATTGAAATGTCTATGGACAAGACAATGACTCCAGAGCTGTTGCAAGTGGTAACGGTATTTGCCTGCAAGCCATAGACTGCATACTGTTTGAATGGCTGACCAAAGAATTCCATCAATTTCCAGTCTCCCCCTATGACTACCTCTCATGGATTCTTGTCCTGAAATGTTTTTTTGCATTGCGGCGTCAAAATACTGTCATGTGGTATGCTGAACTCGTGCCATCAAAATCATCAAGAACTCTTACACTGACAGAGGAATCATGGAAGAGTGGAGAAGAGTAAGATGATAAAAGAGTTTGCCTTACAACCCCCCAACCACTAATTCCAGTCTGCAGTTGCTGTTTTGCCCATCGGCTCACCCCAGAAGATGAAATGACGGAACTGGTGAAATGACTCGACTTAATATAATCCTTCCAGGTTTGATCTTACAGCAAACATAGAATGGGGAAGGATAATGGAAGAGGAGATATTAACGGTTGGAGATAGGCATAGAGGTAGGGTGGGGACGAATAATAGGAGAGAGTGGGAGGAAAGGGAACATTGAAATCAAAGTCATTCCGACAATTACCATTCTGATTCCCTCATTTGTTACCATCTTAATTTGACACCCCTTACCTTCTCTTTTACCCCAACTTCAAATTTACTCTTTACAGACGTCTCCCCCCAACGCTCTTATCCTCATTTTAACAGCGAATACATAATATTTCCATCAACACAGCTATGTGTCATTGTGTAAAGTCAGGGCAATAAATAATTCCTTTTTGAAACATTTCTTGTTCTTCAAATTCTTCCATCTCTACCCAAGGGAAACATTTTGGTTGATGGAGATGGGTGAGGCTGAATTGAGGAAAATTGGTTGGTAAGAAATAGTTTCAAATTTATGCAGAAATTCTTTTGAAGAACATATAGCATCCCACCATGACGTCTGTTGATCCACTGGCTTTATCTTTTATCTGAGATCCACAGTTGGATCAATACTGAGCCAACTGTGGATTGCAGGCAGAGAAGTATTAGCAGAATAATGAATAAATAGGGGTGATATATATATATATATATATATATATATATATATATATATATATATATATATATATATATATATACATATATATATATATATGATAAATATATTATAAAATAAATAGGGGTGATATATATATATATATATACACATATTATCTTTAAATATATATATATACATTATATACACATTATCTTTAAATATATATATATATATACATATATATATATATTTAGATATATAGATAGATATGATAAATGTTTGATATGAAATATATGAAGAGGCATAGATAGATAGATAGATAGATAGATAGATATCACAGATAGATAGAGGTAGTTAGATTAAGAAATGGAGAGAGAGAGAAAGAAATACAGATAGATAGAGGTAGTTAGATTAATAAATAGAGAGAGAGTGAGATGAAGACTGAGATAGATAGATAGATAGATAGATAGATAGATAGATAGATAGATAGATATGATAGATAGATATGATAAATAGTTGATATGAAATATCTGAACAAAGTATATAACATGGAATATGAGAAAACCAATTTGATACTGAACATTATTTTATTGTTAACATTTCACTTCTTTTATGAGATCATTAGCAGAACATAAATGAAAAAAAAACATAAAGAAATTTTGTTTCCATTGTGACTCTGCTACTTTGTTCAATTTGAAAAAGTTTTTAACATTTAATAAAATTTTAGAATATATCTGTGAAGATACCAATGAGATTTGTACATAGGATATATTTTAAAATAAGATGTAAATATCTTGATTTGAAACGTGAAAATAGAATGAATGAAAGTTATGGTGGGAAAAATAAAGTTCATATATTCAAAAAACAGACAAAAAATAAATATATGGACAATTTAAATTTGGATGACAACATCGCAATTTGAAAAATTTTAACAGTTAATAAAATTCTAAAATAAACAATTGTAAATAAACCAATGAGATTTATAGATAAGAAATATGTTAAAGTAAGATGCAAAAACTATTGGTCTGGTGCTTCTGCTATATATTTAGAGATTCTTGATAAAATCCAAAGAAGAACTGGCATTTTGGCATCAGTTACTTTCCCAAATGTAGCTTCTTGGTGCTTTTCTATAAAAACTTTCATGGTAATTGTTCTGATCAATTTTAATCAATGGGGGGTAGACTTTATCACTTACGTGCTAATAGCCTTGGGAAAGGTATGAATCATCTTCTTCTCACCTCCAACTATGGGTAAATAGCAGGACAGACCAGGTTCTATAGCCTTGGATGGCAACTGGCCTACCACAGAAAGAAATGGCAACCTACTGTGGAAAAAAAAATCTGCCTTGTCAGTCATGTATCAAAAGATACATGATTGCCTAAGTGTGCATCACACATGGCACATAAATGATTGATGCAGTACTAGATTGGGGGTAAGGCGTAATCTTCTTACACTTGAAATAGATGTAACCATATCTTCAATGATAACAGTTTCTTCATTCACACTTCTCACTTGTGGAAGTGTCTTCCAGCTTCTTGCTTCCAAGTCAACTTTGATCTTCAAAAATTTAAATGCAATGTCAATCATTATTTTTTGTTTTCTTAATTCCTGTTCTTTTATTGTTCTCTCTCATTAATAATCTTTTCTTTTTCTCATATCCTCTCACAAATTTAATTAAACTCTTTATTAAGATGTTTAAACAGCAACTATTTCATAAACTTAAGGAATCAGCACATATGCCAGGCCACAAAAATCTCCTGAGCCAACCAAGCATAGAAATGAATACAATATGGGAACCAGTAATAAGGAGTGCCAGAAAAAAGCAATAATAACAACAAAATTGCAATATGAGCTCTGGTAAAAATATGTAATGATAACAGCAAAAATTGCAATATGAGCACTGGTACAAAAATGTTGGCTGATGACATTAGATTTATAATAACTAGAAATTTATACAGAGAAGGACACACAGCACTGTGGATAAAGGCATTAGTTAGATCCAGTGACAGGACCCAAAGAGTGTGAGTTCAGTACCCAGCTAAGGCAGTGGAGAACTTGGAGAGGGTTGAGATAATTGATAACTGACATCCACTAAACATAGCACATGGAACTAGAACAGTCTACCCCAATGAGTGAAATAAAGGGTTCAGTTCGACATTCCAACCACCTGAAGAAGGCCAGAATGTACAACGGCCGAAACATTGTAATAAATATGCTGACAAAGATGAGGACAATAGTCCAAATAATGTAAATAGTGTGCATCTATTTTATTTTCATTAAGTATTTTCTTAGTCAGAAAAGGTGATATGAGATAAAAACCTGCTTTTTGATAACTTGAATTGAATCTTGATATCATAACTGGTTAAATAATTCTTCTAAATAATTTATGATAAATGAATTTATAACAGAAGAGAAAGATTTATTCTTCCATTTCTACTTGCCCATTATGAGCATTATTATATATGGAATGGCTGAAAGGAAAAAGGAATGACAAACATGCTTTTTTCTCTAAGAGAGTTTTATCCCACTAAGTCGTACGCAAAATTAAATATACATATTTACATGTGTCCCATGCAGAGAAGCTTTAACACGTATGCAGCAATAAACAGAGTGAAAATAGAACAAAAAAAGAGAATCTTATGTATAATAATTCCCAACAGGAACTGGAGCAGCTGAAGATTCTTCTGTGTTTCTGGAGAAACCATATTTCTTTTTTCTTTCTATATGACGTGCCCTTTCAGGACATAGATGATCATGGCTCTCCACCTACCTCTATCCCTTGCAGCTCTCAAGTTCCTTCCCTCTGCTACCTCCCACAAGACCACAATCTGTCATCTACTTGCTCCAAGCCACTAGGTATGTCATGCATTGTTTTTCCTTGTCTCTCTTTCCCTCTATTTGACCCATGAGTATCAGATTCTCCAGGCCCTCCTTCTTTATTATGCATCCCAGAAACTTCAGCTGACTCTTCCTAATGTTAAGTATAAGCTTCCTCCTTGTTTGCATCCTCTCCAAAACCTCATCGTTGCTCACACACTCGGTCCATGATATCCTTAGTGTCCTTCTGTAGAACCACATCTCCATTGCCTCCAATCTCTTCTTCATCTTTGAGGAAATCATCCAACATTTGCTGCCATAAAGAAGGACAGATGTCATGTAACAGCTCAGTACTCTTTTCTTCATCACCAAAGAAATCCTCCTGCCTCGCAATACTCTGGCCATATTTAAGATTCTCAATGCAAGCAGACCGGATTAATCTATATCACTAGCAAAGACATATTCAACAAATAGAAAAAATCAAGTCCTGAGTTTTTCCCTGCAAGCCAGAGATAACTTATATATCTGATGAAGATATATTTCTATCGGAAAACAGTGCCATAGGCTTGTAAACTACACCACGTGGCCGGGGGAGGCAAATCTAGTCTCAG
>OZ038503.1:89994192-90071692 GCA_964036315.1 Acanthosepion esculentum | reverse complement strand
CACCTGTATTAGTACGAAATGATATAGATGAGTGACCATTCAGGAAAACTTTCATTTCGCCATTTGATTGGAAACACTAGATCAGTTCAAAAATGTGTCCAGAGGCACCATAACTTTTCAACTTATGGAGAAGACCTGAATTCCAAACACTGCCAAAAGTTTTCAAGATATCCAGAGCTTCACCGACTTTATCTAGAACATTATTGACTCTTTCCACAATTATCATCAGTACATCAGCAGTTGACCTGGAGAAATGAAAACCATATTGCTTGTCTGAGAAAAGGCCCTGTGGTGAGAGATACTGTACCAATTCAACATTGATTAGGGCCTCTAGGAGTTTCCCTGAAAGAGGCAGAATGCTAATAGGCCAATACTTGGATGAGTCAGATGGTTCACCAGAGTTCTTAAAAACTAGAACAACAGACGATGACTTCTAGCAGGCAGGAAAGCAGGAGGCAGCGAGGCATTTATTATACAGTTTAGAGAGAACAGGAGCCAGTTCGTGAGTACACTTCTTAATGACTATTACATGGATATCATTTGGTCCATGAAGAGACCATGGAAAAGACTATATGCATATCATGCAACAGAGATTCAGTTCTAAGTGAAAAGTTAGGCAGGGATACTCCAGATGAGTCAAGAGTAGAGTTTGAGGAGAATTTATAGGTGAAGCATTCGGCTTTATCAACAGAGAATGTTAACACCTCAATTTAATGCAAGAATGGAGGAATAGAGACTTTGCACCTATTTAATACCCAAACCAGAACCACCAGTAATCACGAGAGCCAAAGTTGTGGGAGGCTATTCAGTGCCTCATTCTCTCAGCAAACAGGGACTTAGCTCCTTTGAGGATTCACATTTATTACAAGCAGTAATGAATAGGCGCCTGTTGTGACAAGAGCTGTCACACTGGTATAGCCAAAAAAAGTATTACCTGTGGGTTATAGTGGCTGGGCATTCTGGTGTGAACCATGTAGAGTATTGAGATTTCATTTGGTATTTCTTAGAAGGGATGAAAGCATCTTTTTTTTTTTTTTTTTTTAAGCGTATCACCCCAAGCAAGGCTGGAGGCCACTATCATGCAAGGGGTTATAGAAGGGTTGGAGGAAGAGCAGATAGGAGTGGTAAAGGAGAGGATGTGGAGAAAGAGAAAGACAGTGGTCTATGCCAGCTTTAACCTAGGAAGAAACCTCAGTGGCACAGTTTTCAATTAGGAGGTTAAAGGAACATCACAAAGAAAATCACAGAGTGAGTCCCAATCAGCAAGTTGGTAACAGAAAGATGTCTTTTCTGTTTAATGGATGGCTGGAACAAAATATCAATGGATACAACAAAGTAGTCCTTGTTACCAAGAGGGCAGTGTTACAAAGCTCAGCATGAACGAGGAGAGGAAGGTGAGAAATAAATCTAGTAGAGAAGCCTGTTGCTCGGTTTTGCTAGGGAAACATGTCGGGAAATCCATGATTTAATGTCTGAATACCAGCAACATCAGGACTTTTAGAATCTTTCAGCCACATGTCATGGTGAGCATTAATGTAACCAAAGAATTGGCTAGACATAACCATATGTTCAATGCTAACAGTTTCTTTTCTCGCACTTCTTGCTTGTGGAACTATCTTCTGGCTCCATACTTTCCAGCCAGCTTTCATCTTCAAAAATTTAAATGCAATGTCAACAGTTATCTACGGTCTTCCTGATTACTCTTCTATTGTTCTCACCTCTCAATAATGCTTCTGTTTTTTCTTATCCTTTATTACTCAGTAACTCCTTGCATCTTAGTGGCTTTACTGCCTTGCATGGAGATGATTAAAAAAACATTGTTGCTTCCTTTGAAAAAAAAATAACCAAAACTTAGGGCTAAAGATATAAGTTAATTTTTTTTTTAACTCCATTTGACTAAAGAGGATATATATCTTTCCATAAGAAGAAATTTTCTCCAGGCACTTAATCACTGTCTTTGTGTGCCTCCACATTTCTTAATCTTGTCCCCTCACAATCCTGTATCCGCTCTTCTGAGTGCTTCTGGCATTGTTGCCATTTTTATGATATTCAGAAGTGTTGATGTGATCGGTGCCAATTTTCTCTCTTCTCCCAAAATAGAACATTACAGTAATGACTTTTTAATAACAAAGAATTCTGGAGAATCAATTAAGTTAAAACTTTTCTGGAGATGTCATCTGTTAAAATGTCTGCACATTAGACAGTTGACTAAATAATTAATAATATTGCATCTTTGTAGTTGTAGGAACAAACTTACAAGAGATATCGAGTTTATATACATACATGAACATACATACGAACATGCATGTATATATATATATATATATATATATATATATATATATACACATACATACATACATATATATATATATATATATATATATATATATATATATATATATATATATATATATATATATATATATATACTACTTGCTTGAGTTTATTTTCTTTGGACTAAAGGCTTAAGGCACTGGACAATTTATTTCACCCTGTTCGGATGTTTTTAGTTCTTTCTTTTTTTATTTCTAATTTTTTCCTCGGGTACCAATTTGTTTTGACATATCTACAAGTTGAGCTGTCTGAATTCTTTTCCAAATGAGTATTACTATTAGTATATATATATATATATATATATATATATATATATATGAATAAAGACAAAAGGAAAACTTATCTTAGCCAATATGTTTCATCCTGGTAATGAAATTGGTTTAGTTAATAGGTAATTAGCATAAAGAGAGCTATAATTATAGCTCACAGGCAACTTTGAATCAGTGTATATAGAATATCTATGGCTACTAAGTTTGATTATCATAACAAAATGGCATCACCAATAGGATACAACATGGCATTGATATTGCAAGAATGGTAAATATATTGTTGCCCATTCAGACCAGTTAAGAGCTGAACAAAATTACAAGGAAGTACAAAGCTAGTTCGAATGACTATTGTAGTTGAACAAGAAAGCAAGGCAGAGGAATCAATGGATAATCAAAGATCTTCAGAAGACTCAGAGTACAAAATATGGGACACTGAGAATAAAAGAACTAGTTCAAGGTCCTCCATAACAAGAAATACTCATGAAACCAGTGAGAAGAGGAGGGAATGTAGGAGAAGCCATAGATCCATGCAGGGCATGAAGACCAAAAGATTCAGGGAGATTCTTATGGGATTGGTTTAGCTAATAGGTAATTAGCATAAAGGCAGCTATAGTTATAGCTCATGGGCAACCTTGAGTCAGTTTACATAGAATATCTATGGCTACTAAGTTTGATCATCATAACAATCCCATTATGGACTTTATCAACACAAATGTAAGTATTTTATTTTGCAACAAGTATTTATAAACAAAAATAAAAAATGTTGTTGGGTTTTCAAAATTTTTACATTTAAAAAATGTCCATAAATATTAATCAGGCAAACGGAAAAGTTTAGGTAAATTATGGAGGATGCTAAATGTTGTAACTATGGAAGGTTACTGACTAGAATAATCACACAAATGTTGGTAATAAATGATAATACTTAGGACAAGAACAACACATATAAGATTCACCAGTAGCATGTAGAAGTAGTCAACTGCTAGAAGTGAGCCAAGTGAATTCCACAATGAATCTCCAACTGCAGACCAACATACAGTATTTACTACTGTATTTATATGAATGGGAACATACCCATTATCGTCTGTAGGTATGCTACAACACTAAGTGACATTATTTAATGTCTGTTAAAAAAAATGAGGTCATTGAATTTTTTTATTTTTTATAATTTAATTATTTTTTTAAATATATGTCATTTCTTAATAAGTTTTATGAAAATTTATGACAAAATAGAAAAATATTTTCATGTGACAGGTTTCATCTTTTAGAACTTCATTGGACTAAAGCAGAGGTCATCAAACTTTTTTTGACCAGAGACCCCCTTTTGTTTCTCTTCCCTCCCAAGTGGCCTCCATTTAAAATATCTTTGAACCTTAACACTTGCATTGATGTTGGCAATTAAAATGTTAACTAAAATGTATGAAAAGTTAAAAAATTTGGGTCAAGTTCAAAATGCCCCCCCCCCCAGTGTCATCAGGTTCAAAATGTCTCCCCAGCAAATAAGGCTTAGTTGTCTATATTTACTCTTGCATATGTAATGATCTCTCTCAGAAATTTAACTCAACTAAGGCTTTTGATTCTGGTGATCACTGAGCTCATTACCTTTCTTTCATCTGAACCAAAGAATGCAACCAACATGTACAGTGACTAAAATATAGCTTGGTATCATTCGCATACTGATCCCCATTCAAACCCCTGACTATCATCGACCCCCTGGAACTGTTGATAACTACCTGGACTAAAGTGATGTTATGGTGAATATGATTACATATATGCATGAAAAAGAGGGTATGCTGAAATTTAAAATCTAAATTTTAAATGTTTTTTTATGCACGTTTTGGGTATATAGTCAAGTCTATTTCATTTAGTTTCTTTTTCTTTTTGTTTTATGTTTTTTTAATCTCTTTTGTTATTTTATTTTATGTGAATATCTCCAGCAACAGTCAATATCAATGAGGCCAACTTGTTTTCATGTAGAGATAAGAAAAACTGAGATGAAAGGAAAAACTGTCCACTTAGAGAAATGGGAGTTAAATTTCCGAGAGAGATCATTACCGATGCAAGAGTAAATATAGACAACTATTATGAAATGGACAAAGTCCGACAATTATTTTAAGACATTTTTATGTATATACATTCTTTTTATAGATACAAATATTTAAGTAAATGCTCTGGTTTATAATAAACAGTATTAATAACATTTACTGGCCTGAATGTCCAAGAAATTTTCATAGAAAATATTTGTCCTACGACAGGAATCGAACCGGTATCCTATACGGAACTGTCATATAGCCTGACGTGCCTTAACCGATCAAGCCACGGGGGATCGTTAAATTAGCAAGGTCGATTTTACTGCTTTTAAACTTCAATCTTCCATGAATCTCTCACGTATATTCATATCTGCTCAAAGCATATCCAAATGTAAACAAATTACGTCACTCATTATTAAATGGACAAAGTCCGACAATTATTTTAAGACATTTTTATGTTTATACATTCTTTTTATAGATACAAATATTTAAGTAAACAGAGCATTTACTTAAATATTTGTATCTATAAAAAGAATGTATAAACATAAAAATGTCTTAAAATAAAAAACTATGCCAGAAGAAGAGAGATGGAGGAACATTAAGATGTGAGTTATGCTGCCTCCTGGCAAAGGTAAACAAGATTCATCTTCAGGACATTGGCGATTATGGCTCCCCACAGTTTCCTGTCCTTTGTAGCTCTTAAATTTGGTCTTTTTGTCATCTCTCTTAAACCCTGTTCTGCCATTCCTTTACTTAAGCTCACTAGGTAGTTTATACATTACTTTCTTCAGTCCCCCTTTTCTTTAATACACCCTGTGACTATCAAATTTCAAATATCAGATTGAAAGAAGAACCTTTTGCCCATGAAGTTCCCTTCTCGGCTGTGGCTGGGGTCCTTCCCCTTTACCAAGCCACTGTCTACGATGCTTAACATTTTGATAAGAGATCCATTTTTCGTCGCCAGTCACAAGTCTATCCAAAAAAGGTGAAACAAGTTGGTGAGAATGAAGAGAAGAGCAAATGTCAACTCGGGATTTGAGGTTGTTTTCAGACAATTCATGAGGCACCCATTTTCCAAGTTTAGGAACTTTTCCAAGTTGTTGAAGATGACAATGAACAGTTGTATGATTGGAAGTGAGAATCACTGCCAATTCCTCAACTGATGAAGCAGGATTTTCTTCAAGGCCTGCTTCAAGAAGCCCTTCATCAAACTCAGCTGGACGTCCGGTTCGATCTTCATCTTCAAGGGTGAAATCTCCACCTCTGAATTTTGCAAACCATCTTCTGCAAGTTCTTTCATTCACACATTCCTCTCCATAAAGTGAGTGAATGTTTCTAGCCGCTTATGCTGCTGAGTTTCCTTTCTTGAACTCATAAAGCATTATGTGCCTCAAATGATTCTTGGGTACTTCCATGTTAGCAGGGTTTTAATCAAACAAAATTTAATTTTATTGTTCTCTGAAATAAAATTTGATCAGTTTAAATGCATCTAAACATAAAAATAATGTCCAGCTCCATTAGACATTATAAAATACTCTTTAAATTTCATTCATTTTAACAAAAAGTTAAAATTCGGACAGAACCTATGGGATGACGTAATAGTTTACTTTCTGTCTGCTATCAACACTGTGTTATCTGTTTAACATATGTTGTTAAGATTGGTGCTGCAAGTGATGAATCCTGGTAGGACTTCTAATCTTCGCAAAATTGCCTTGCTGCATTAGCTGAATAAGTCTGGTGAGAAGACACATCCTTGTCTTAGACCCCTTTCTATTTTTGTATACCTGTTGAACTCATTTTGTATCCATATGTAGGTAGTTTGCTGCCAGTATAGGTTCTGGATTATTGTAATATTCTTTCCAAATATGTCAAGGTTACCTAGAAGTTCCAAAAGTTCATTGTGACATAATTTATCACTTTTGCATAATTCATAAAACATATGTATAGATCCTTTTGCATTTGTATTGCTGTTTCTGATATCATTCTGAGCATAAATATTGCATTCCTTGTTCCAGTGTCTTTAATGAACCCACACTGTTCTTGTTTTATTTCTGGTCTAATTCTGCTGTACATCTTATTCAACAAAATTCAGATGATAAATTTTGTTATATGGCTCAATCGACTAATTTTCAATGGAGTTCACATTCGTTTGTACCTGGCTTCTTAAACAGTGCTATGAACAGGAATATACTTAGGTATTTCAGTATATCCCCCCTGTTGTATATTTCATTTATTATGTCTGTAATCTTGTCAGTGGCTTACAGTCATATCACATTGAAACATTGGTTCCTGTACGATAACCAAAGTTAAGCAACATCAAACTCAGTCAGTACCTAGTTTAGTGACTGTTTGGGAATACCAGGTGCTTTTAATGTGGATGGGCAGGAGGTGTAATAGATAATGTCTCGGAATTATTAATTGGAAAGCTGAGTCCCAGTTCCAGCTGGGTTCATTATATGCAAATACATGCAAATACCCTTAGGAATATGAATTCACCTCTTCTCTCAACCAGCTATGGGTTCATTAGTAATACTTGTATCAATAAATCATTATTATTTAAAAAAAACAAAAAATCTAACAATCTAAAAATATTTTCTGGCTTTAAATAACCTGCAAAGGGTTGATAAGCCATAAAAAAACAATCAATCAATCAACAACCTTGTCAATGCTAAGGTTGCTAGCATTTCTATTACAATTCTGTTTGATCTTGCTGTTTTATTCTTGTTCAATTCGTCCAATATGGATTCTACTTTAGTTTTGAATATTTTTGGTCTGTCATATTTTGTGGATTGCGGGTTGTCCTCTTATAAATAAATTAAAGAATGATAATTTGTTGGATTTTATAAATTATAACAAAAAAGGCTCTCACTCTGGCCAGTAGAAAATGGCCGCAAACTACATGAAAACTGCCGTAGAAGCATGAAAAAATCAGTTATTTCCACTATTGATGGGAGTTGGGAAATGCAAAGTCAGTCTTGGCCTTCCTCCTAACATGGAGCATATGCATGTAAATTTTGGTGCAAATCCATCAAAAATTGCGGCCGTGCATTCGTTACACACACACACACATCCTGCCTTTTATAGATAGAGATTATTATTTTTTATTAGTATTTCTTTTATCCCAATGCTCTTCACTGACAACGTGAAATTTGTAGTGGGGTGCAGCAGAAACTGCACAAAAGACATACGTCAAAAATGAATAATAATTGACTATGATTCAGTGAATAATAAATTCTAAATAATAAACAAATTTAAAATATAAAAAGTATTAAAAAATATTGAAACCTGAAGATATACACAGCTTATCTATAAATTTATAAATTACTCTTTAATGCACACTATTTACATTGTTCAGACTATTGTCCTCATCTTTGTCGTCATATTTATTACAACGTTTCGGCCATTGTATGCTCCGGCCTTCTTCAGGTGGTTGGAATGTCGAACTATAACCCTTTATTTGACTCACTGGGATAGACTGTTCTAGTTCCACGTGCCATGCTTAATGGATGTCAGCTATCAGTTATCTCCTGCTAATTTCCCTCTCCAAGTTCTCTACTGCCTTAACTGGGTACTGAACTCACACTCAAGGACACATGGCACAGTGGATAAAGGCATTGGTTAGATCCAGTGACAGGACCCAAGGAGTGTCAGTTCAATACCCAGTTAAGGCAGTGGAGAACTTGGAGAGGGTTGAGATAACTGATAACTGACATCCATTAAACATGGCACGTGGAACTAGAACAGTCTACCCCAATTAGCAAAATAAAGGGTTCAGTTCAACATTCCAACCATCTGAAGAAGGCTGGAGTGTACAACAGCTGAAATGTTGTAATAAATATGGTGACAAAGATGAGGACAATAGTCCGAATAATGTAAATAGTGTACATAATACCTCATCTCAGAAATATAGACAGATACTGAAAGGCTGAAACATTGTAATAAATATGGTGACAAAGATGAGGACAATAGTCCGAATAATGTAAGTAGTGTTCATAATACCTCATCTCAGAAATATAGACAGATACTGAAGGGCTGAAAGATTGTAATAAATATGGCGACAAAGATGAGGACAATAGTCCGAATAATGTAAATAGTGTACATAATACCTCATCTCAGAAATATAGACAGATACTGAAAGGCTGAAACATTGTAATAAATATGGTGACAAAGATGAGGACAATAGTCCGAATAATGTAAATAGTGTACATAATACCTCATCTCAGAAATATAAACAGATACTGAAAGGCTGAAACATTGTAATAAATATGGCGACAAAGATGAGGACAATAGTCCAAATAATGTAAATAGTGTACATAATACCTCATCTCAGAAATATAGACAGATACTCTTTAATGATTCTTCAAATATGTAGAATACTAAAAAATATGGTGACATTTGAAATAAAATTCTACATGCAAATTTATGACATTACATAGATAACAGCCTTCATTCATTAATAACATCTGCATTCATTTCTGTTCAGAGACAATCTGTTTGTTTTTTATTATTTCAATGTACAACGTAGAAGCTGCTATTTTATTTCCCTTACTTCTATTTCATCTATGTGCTGTGTCCCTTCAGGACGTGGGCCATCATAGCTCTCCTGTCCTTTGTAGCTCTTAATAAAGTTTGTCATTTCATTATCTCTCCTAATCCCTGTCCTGCCAGTTAGGTAGCTTATTTACTGCTTGTCTATGTCCCTCTTGTCTTCAATCTGTCCTGCAAGTATCAGATTTTCAAAACACTCTTCCCTCATTATGTGCCCTAGAAATTTCAACTGTCACTTTCTGATGTGAAGTATAAGGTTCCTTTTTTTTCCATTTTCTCTAAAAGCGTTTGGTCCATGGCATTCTCAGCATAGAATCACATTTTTATTGCTTCAACTCTCTTCTTCATTTGTGAGAAGATTGTCCAACATTCAGTGCCACATAGGAGGAACGCTTTTCGGCCCTGCTGAGTGCCAAAACTTACTGAAACAATATTGGAGATAAAAATCAAAATATTTTTTATTTAATTGCCTCCATCACTATAAAGGCAAGGGTGGATGGCTCAGTGGTTAACAGAATAGAAAATATAATTAATTCAAATTCACGTTAAGGCAATTTGTGTTCACTTTGAACTAATGCCATTTTAAAAGGCATAAATCCATATATTCTCTCCCCAGCTACAAATAAAATAATAGGTTAGATTGACTTCTCTAGCCTTGGTTGTTGATCAGTCTATGGGAAAGACATAAAGACTGAATTCAAACCAGAGGCTCTTGAAGCAGCTGAATGTCAACTTGTAACTTTCTTCTGGCAATTTGTTATATATGTTACACTTACTATTTCTATTTTCAGGTAAACAAAATTGGTGCAACCCAAAATCCGGATAAGATGTATTTATTCAGGCTTTCTTTTATTTTTCAATTATTGCTTATTTTATATTTGGAAACTAATATTTTTATTTATGGGTAATGGCTACTTATTTTGTGTTGTTTGCCTAAGCATGACTTAGAGAAATCAATAAAAAACTTTATTTAATAATTGATACACTACTTGAAAAAAATGTCTGCAAAACAAAAATCCTAAATAAATATTCTTATCTGGATTTGGATTACATTACAACTCCTGTTGTCAAGTTGATGCTAATATACAACTTGGTTTCTGAAGTGTCTCGATGATGAAGATCGTGTGGAGCTTCAACATGCCAAAAAACTTGGAAATCATTCAAGTAAAAAGACTAAAAGAGTTCTTCCTCAATAACACATCATAATACAAGAAAAAGAAATCATTTCTAATACAGACAGTAGAAAAAAATCTGATCTCTCTTCTAACCAAGCTGTAACAGCTCAATGGGAAAAAGACTGGCTGGAAGCATTTAACATTTTCATGGCAACTGTTCTGATGAGCTTTTTTCTTTAGTGCCTCAAATACATGAATTCAAGATACTAGACTGGCAATTAGGTCTCACTGTTGAATTCATGTCATCATGGTACCAGAGAAAAATAGCTCATCGAAACAGTTGCCATGAAAATATCTGTAGACAATCACCTTATTATTTCGATTTAAGTGACAAGCAAAGAAAGTGACCATGGCTCTCCAAAGCTTCTAAGTATGTGCTGTGGGTGTTAAATTTTACGGCTCTACTTTCCTCATTATATGTCCCAGAAATTTTGTTTCTTTCTGATTGTAAGTATACATTTCCTGGTTGTCCCTCTTTTCATTTAAACTTCCCCACTGTTCGCATGTTCTGTTCATTATGTTCTCAGCATAGAACCACATCTCTATTGCTTCAAGTCTCTACTTCATCCCTGAAGGGACTGTTCAACATTCAGTGCCATAAAGGAGAGTAAATACTATATAGCAGTTCAGCACCCATATTTTTGTTTTTAAAGATATTTTCTTTTGTCATAATACTTTGCTTTAGTATGTGTAGGCATGGCGTAGGCACGGCGGAGTAATGGATTGCAGCTTGGATTGATGAATCAGAGAGCCAAGTTCAAATTCCAGTTGGGTTCATTACATTCACATGTGCTAATACTCTTGGTAAAAGTACAAATCCATCTCTTCTCTACCCAACTATGGGTAAATAGCCAGACAGGCTGGCTTCTATGGCCTTGGGTGGCAACCAGTCTAGGAGAAAGTCAAATCTGAATTCAAAACTTAAGTAGGAGCATTTGAGGAACTTGTGACATACTATTTTGGCTCTTCCAAAAGTTTACATTGGTTCTGCACAATCCATCACCAATATAACCAAATCAAATGTGCGAGTAGTTTGGCAGTTAGGTTCTAAGAACAGAGTTGCTGGATGACTCTCATATGTTGAAAAACAATGGGAGAGTCCTCCATATATATATATAAAAAAAAAGTTAAATAAATTTATATTGGCAGTACCAAAAATTCCTCTAAAATGAGATGGTACCAGCACATATCATCTTTCAACATCAATGCGTACCATAACAGAACATCCCTTTCTAAATATTTTTGGCACTTAAAAGAAATGAATAAAAATCCTACGGTAAAAACACTAGAACTTGTAAATCCTTACATGATCCATATCTCCTGTGTTTACAAGAAAAACTTCATATTATAAAGGTTCCTAACAATAAAACCTGGTTAAACCAAAGGAATGAATTAACGGTGTTATGTCGACATTGTCTACCTTTTAATTGAAAACATTTTAAAAGAATTTTTTTATAAATAATTACACATTACAATTACATAGCCATTATTTTATTAGTGCATATAATGGTCCACCCAATATTTATTTGATTTATTCAACTTTAATATTGCCATGTTTTACCGTCTATTCATTATAATTAGCATCGTATATAGATGTTCCACTTTTTAACTTTACCTATTAGCCAGTTTAAGAAGCTACCTGAGTATATGAAAAAATTTTAAAAATGAAAAAAATTCAAATTGGGAGACGAAGTTCCTAAAACACTCTGATGTCATGTTCAATTTTGTTCTGGCAACTCATGCGATGACATTGGTGCCAAGCTGTATTGGCTTCTGCCTTTCCCTTGAACAACATTGGTGGCATGGAGAGGGAAAATATGCTGCATAGACAACTGCTGATCTCTCGATAATAAAAAAACACTGACCCAGGCCTGCACTCTACATAGTTCATAGATCCATGGTATCTCAACACCACAGATGCCATAAAAATTTGCTTATTTCCAAGAAGGTATCTTTCACTAGTCTTATGCTCCCTGGGATTTGACATCCATTCACTGGTTACTCACTGCATTTCTTCAGGGTGAGTGTTGAATTACCCAGGTGATCTTTCTTCATTATGTGTTTCAGAGATTTCAGATGTCACTTGATAGAAAGTATCAGTTTCCTTGTAGTTGCTATTTTCCTTAAATCTTCCTCATTTCTCACATGTTTTATCTATGCTTTTCCTTAGCATTCTCATCAGTAGAACCACATCTCTGTTAAGTAGGTTAATTGCTGTTTCCCTTTGCTTAGTACCAGTTTCCTTGTAGTTGCTATTTTCCTTAAAACTTCCTCATTGCTCACATGTTCTGTCTATGCTTCTCATTTCCTTTCTCATTTTTTCTTATTTTCTTTCTTATTTTCTTTCTCATTTTTTCTTATTTTATATTTTATTTTTTTCTTATTTTCTTTCTTATTTTATATTTTATTTTCTTTCTTATTTTTTCTTATTTTCTTTCTTATTTTCCCTCACATTTTTTCTTATTTTTTCTTATTTTCTTTATTTTCTTTCTTATTTTCTTTCTTATTTTCTATTTTATTTTCTTTCTAATTTTCTTTCTTACTTTTTTCTTATTTTTTAAAATTTTTTTCTTATTTTCTTTCTTATTTTTTCTTATTGTCTATTTTATTTTATTTCTTATTTTCTTTCTCATTTTTTCTTATTTTCTATTTTATTTTCTCTCTTATTTTCTTTCTTATTTTCTTTTCTATTTTTTGTATTTTTTACTTATTTTCTTTCTTAATTCTTTCTTATTTTCTTTCTTATTTTACTTCTTATTTCTTTTTTTCATTTTTTTCTTATTTTTTCTTATTTTTTTCCTTATTTTCTTTTTTCTTATTTTCTTTCTTATTTTCTTTCTTATTGTTTCTTATTTTTTTCTTATTTTCTTTCTCATTTTCTTTTTTATTTTCTGTCTGACTTTCTTTCTTATTTTTTCTTATTTTATTTCTTATTTTATTTCTTATTTTCTTTTTATTGATTTATAAATGTCATGTGTATATTGGTGTTAGTGTTTATGTTTTATCAATCTTTTATTTCTGTGTTTATTTTCACTGGTTATGGTGATGTCAAGTGTATGTTGGCTAGGGCTGGATTATCCTATTGGCTACTATAGACTTCTTCAGCTTGATTTTAATGCTGGTTATAAAAAAAATTTTTTTTCCTATGCCTGTTTTGAAATCTGTGCTAATTTCGTTTGCAATAAATAGTAAAATAGTGAAGGTATTTCCTAAAACATATTTTTATTAACAAACAAAAGATAGTTATTCTAGTTTATTTAAAGAATTTGCAATAAGTTTACTTCAGGCTATCTAAATGTAGCTAAAATATATCACAAGAAAAAATGGGTGTAACCAAGTTAGAGTTTGGCTCTTTCATCCATAATTTCATTAGCATCATAATCTGGCCCTGTTGGTGTTAGTGCTTATATCTGCGTCAGTTTTTAAAATGTTGGCTTTAAGTGTTTATTAAATATTGGGTATAATATTTTGGAAATGAATTGTGCACTGATCTGCCAATGTATGGAACACACATGCTTTCAAAATTTATCTCTGAGAGAAACCTTTCTGCCTGCCATCAGCATGGCCTGAGGTTAACTTCCAGTCGAGTGACTTGCTGCACCTTCACAAACTAACATTCTCAGCGGAAAGACTATGTTGAATCCATTGCCTGATATACAGCTAAGGAAGTTCAGTTACTGTATCATGCTAGAGAATTTTTCTCTCCTGAATCTATCTTACATATCTATAACTCATTCATCCATGCCTTGAATATTGCTTCCACATATGTCCTGGTGCTTCTGCTATATATTTAGAGATTCTTGATGAAATCCAAAGAAATATCAACAATATTATTGGTCCTGACGTGGCATCTCGGCTTCAGTCACTTTGACACCTACATAAAGTTGCTTCCCAGTACCTTTTCTATAAATACTGTCATGGTGACTAGACTTTATGGATTTAAGTGCAGTACTAGATTGGCATTAAGGTCCCATCATTTTACAGTTGAAATGGCTAGATATAACTGCAAGTTCTATGCTAACAGTTTCTTCTCTTGCACTTCTCACTTGTGGAACTCTCTTCTGGCTTCTTGCCTTCCAGTCAATTTTAATCTTCAAGAATTTAAATGCAGTGTCAGTTTTTATCAACTGCTTTCCTGATTACTCTTCATTCGTTCTCCCTCTTCAATAATGCTTCTGTTTTCTAATTCCTTCATATCCAGTAACTACTTGTGTCTTAGTGGCTTTACTCCCTTGTTTGGTATGTTTTTGACTAAAAAATTGTATGTATATATATATATATATATATATATATATATATATCTTCAAATTCATGAGAGTGCATTTATTCATTTGCACAAATAAAATAAAAATGAGTGGGCTTTGTGATTTATCCGCTGAACAGACAGAAAGAAGAACATCTCTAGTTTTTATCCAAGTGAGAATATCACAAATACGTGCATGCCAATTCCACAGAAAAGATGAATAGACAGTGAAAAAAAAGAGCTGCCGACAAGATGGCTGGCAAAAAGTAGGCAGAACTCATGGGAATTAAAAAATGTGTTTCATTTACATAAGCTTTTGCTGCATGATATCAGTGACAGAAGCAAGAAACTTTTGCCGTGATTGCACAAAGATGACAATATTTTATTGGTAACAAGTCAGCATAAATCAATAAAGAGAAAATGAAATATTTATTGATGGAAGAACATGGAGTAATCAACGCAGGATTTGTTTCTTGCTGTAGTAAAAAGAAATTCTTTGTTCAATGTATTTTTGTAATCTTTTATCAACTTTTATTGTCTCTATTAGTGACTATTCTTGAATTATTGTTTAATTATTGGTTCCTTTATTTTACTATTATCTTTACTCATACAGATGTCCTGGGTATGACAATAAACTACATCCGGCAGCCAGGCCTTGAATCAGGAGATTTGGAGGGGTGTGGAACCATCTTTTAATTTCCGTTGTTTCCAGTTCCAGCTTAACCTGTGGCAGTAACTCCTATTAGGGCCCCGTCTATGGGCAAATAGTGAACCCCAAAACTGGGATCAAAACACTATGAAAGTATAAAAATACATTTTTATAGTAAAAATATCACCAATACATCTTCGAAAAAAGAAAAATTATTAGCAATACATTTGACTCCCGGCAAAAACCGTCTTTACAAAAATATGTCAATAAAACAAATTGATTTATTACAAAGAATACATATTCTATTCATACAAACCTATCCTAAACATCTTGTCAGCATTAATAGCCCACTGAGGTGTTGACATGCCGTAAAATAAAATAGACCAAACTTATACAGATATTTATTTCTCAGTATGGAGTTTCATTTTTTATCATATTTTTTAACGTTGTTTTATATTTGTACCATTAATTCTTCTTTGTAGATTTTCTTATATTTTTAAATCATTTTTATTCTGTTTTAAAAAACTTTTCTTTGTTTTAATATCAAACTCATCACATAATATTAGCTATAAAAATAAATCAATACTTTATTGGCTCTTGTCAACAGGTGTCATGAATAATAATTGTATTGTAGCAAGCCTTGATTACTCAAGTATTTTGTAAAGGATAAAGTTTTCCAACATTATAAACTCATGAAAAACAATCTTAAATTGGTTAGTAAATCTTTCATACAATTGGATGGAAAACAAAACAGCATTATTCATTTTCTAGAAGTTATAAATTTCTTATGAAAAACATTCTTCCTATTCAATTCTTGTCTAATTAAATCTATAATATTTGCATTTTTATTCTACTTCTTTATGCATTGTCTTCCCTCAGAATGTCGGCGATCAAGGCTCTCCACAACTTCCTGTCCCTTGTAGCTCTTAGTAAATTTTGTCTTTCTGTTATTTCTCCTAAATCCTTTTCTGCCATCCATTTACTGAAGCTCATTAAGTATGTTGTGCACTGTTTCTCTCTGTCTCTCTTGCCTTCAATCTGTCCTGTATCAGATTTTACAAGCCTTCTTCCCTAATTATGTGTCCTAGAAATCTCAACTGCCTCTTTCCAATGTTAAGTACAAGTTATATTTTTGTTTCCATTTTCTCTAAAACTTTGTTATTCCTCACATGTTTGGTCCATGGTATCCTCAGCATCCTTCTGTAGAACCACATTTCTATTGCTTCAAGTTTCTCATTCAGCTTTGAGGAGATTGTCCAGCACTCACTGCCATAAAGGAGGACAGATATCACATTGCAGTTTAGTACTCTTTTCCTTCTTACTAGCAACATTTTTCAATTTCTTAATACTCTCTCTTAGCTTTTGGAATGGATCTTTGGCTATCCCAATGTGCCTTCAGATTTCAGAGTCACATTTTCCGTCTTTGCTAAAATACTTCCCGGATATTTAAACTTCTGCACTTGCTTGATTTTGGTATCTTGGATTTTCAATTTGCAGTTTGGGCTCATCTTTTTGCTAACAACCATGCATTCTGTAGGAGTTTTTGTAGTTTTCTTTCTGTGTCTGCTATCAGAACTGTATTATCTGCATATCTTAGGTTGTTTAAATTTTCTGCTAATAATGAATCTTAGTAGGGATTCTAGTTCTCTCAGATTTGCCTTGGTGTGTAAGTTAAATAAGCCTGGTTATGGTGCTATCTTATATTGTTTATTTTTTGATTTATTGAATATTGTAGCTCTAATTATTTAAGTAATTTTGGCCTGAAACTTATATTTAGTTCTGTTATCATCATCTTCATTATTATTATAATTATTATTATCATTATCATTAATATACCATAATTTTTTGTGTATAGATTGCTAACGAGTATAAGATACAGTTAAAAAAAGCAGAGAAATTCAGAGAAAATTCTTATTTTCATTTATAAAATGCACGTGATGTAAGAGCAAAAAACAAAATGGCCAAAACCTGTGGAAAAGGAAGAGAGAAAAAATAGAACACATTTCGTTTACTTTTGTTATTCATGGTCATTATGAAAACTTGATAATGACTGTTAGGGTATGAGACCACAAAAATAACCAATACATACTGAAAAAATAAATCAAAATAAAATTGAATAAATATTAACTTGTTTGGTTGGTTTTAATTTTTTATGAAAATCTAAGGTATTTTTGTATTTTGTTATCATAAATTAAATATTTCTTGACTTTGAATGATTTCCAAAATCATGTAAGTGTCTAAACTGAATGGAATCCAGAAAAAGTATAGAACCATATGTGGGACTTAGAGAAATATTATGAAAGATTTATTTCCTTTGTTTTAATACTCCATTCGATAAATATTATCTCTATGGTAAACAAATAAATCCAATTTGACCCAATTTTGTCTGTTTTCAGTTCTGGAAAACATGAGATTGAGTTCTAAACTAAAGTATAAGACAGAGGAGATTTGGGGTTTTGGACACAATTTTGGTTGAAAAAACTTGTCTTATACAAACAAACAGGATTACGGTGAATAAAAATAGACTGAAAGTATAATTTTTCATTCTTAAGGATTTTATGGCAATGGCCTGATTCAAATCCAATATCCTCATTATTTTCACCACTTATAAAATAAAAGTAAAAAGCTGACCACAAATCTTTTAATTTATAGAAATTAAATTCTATATATATATTTTTCAACCAATAAAATCCTATCAGAAGATGTGTTTGATAAGCAATAATTACAATTGCAAATATCACCAAAATACATGGGGAGGTAGTTGTAGACCCCTACCACGTGTTATTTTTGGACCATTTAGAAAATAACAATAACTCTCTTCACCACTCCCACAAATCTGAGGAAAAAATTTTTTGTGAGCATGTGAAATTATTTTCTAGCCAATGAATACCTTGTATTCAAAAGTTCACACCTCTATGTGAAATTAGATTTTGAATCTCCTTACAGATATAAAAATAGAAGCATAGTATTTGGGAGGTTAGTTTGTTCTACATGTATGCACACCCACATGCATTCATACAATGGATGAGAGACAGCAGCAACTGCCAACTAAGTTCTTGTCCACACACAAAATGGAAGGGATTAACCAGCAATCACTGACTAAGCCTTTTGTTTATTAACTCACAAACACATTAGGCTGACCGTCATGAAGTAAGATTGTCCACACATCTTACATCACCCTAAGAACACTTAATTAATTTATAAAAAAAACTTCACTGCAAGGAAGTACTTTTACTGTTATTGTATATTTTCTTCTACTTATCCTCCAGAAAATAACCTTTTAATGTTTCATTTAAAAAGATGTGTTTGGAATGTTTTTGTTGTTGTTGTTAAATGTATGGAATCCTAGCAACTAAAATCTATGTAGATGGACACCAACTATACATGAAAAGCTGAAATGACGTTAAAATAAATTCAAATAATAAATTATCTATTCTTATATATATAAATTTATATACTTTAAAAAAATATCTATCTATCTATTTATCTACATATATATATATATATATACATTCCATTATTAGACAACAGACATGATACTGCGATTAAGCTTTTTATTTAATTTTATTGTGTGCGAACAAGTGTTTTCTATTCTGGACACAGAGTGTGTACTGTAGAAACTGTCGAATTGTTCTGTAATTCCAAGCACTTTCAGATATACTTTTAGTCATTATCAAGGATGATTTTATTTTTGATTTTTAACTGGGTGTATGGGTTGTGTATATTTCTAGAGTTATAGGAGTGTTTTATTTTCCGAACATATTGTGGCCATGTTCATAGTTAATATTATTGAGTGTTGTATTTTTCCTTTTTTTATTATTAGGACTTCCATTATTTTTTATCTTTTTTTACATGTAGATGAGATTATTATGATTGTATTTTCTACTAGTATGTTTCGGAGGGCACATATTTTTGTAACAATATTTACTGAATAGTCAGGCTAGTAGATGTAAATAAATAAATATACTGTTTAATAATAAAAACAGAGCATCTATTCAAATATGAGTATCCATTAAATGTTTAAACATATCTATATATATATATATATCTATATCTATATATATATATATATATATATATATATATATATATATATATATATATAAATATTTATATACATATATATATATGCATATATATATATACATATATATACATATATATATATATATATATATATATATATATATAAAGTCAAATCTTTTGATAAATTTCAATCAATGCATTTTTCTCTTTTTTTTAAAGAGAATTGCTTTTGTTGTTGTCTTTTTTATTTTTCCCTCAACTACATATGTCTCCTTTCTAAAAAGTTTATTGAATGGTCTTTTTAGAGGTTCTCACTTGATAAGAATATCGTCCTACTCAGTTACCTGACACAATCTTGGAATTCTTCAAGCCAGCAATGAAAAAGATATCAGTGGAAAATTCCTGTTGAAAATCGTTTAATGAGGTGGACATTTTTTAGATTCCAACTTTTGGCATCAGACATCTGAGGAAAGGATCCCGCTTTTGTAGAAATATTCTTTAATTGAAGGTTTTAAGAAAAATTGAATTAAGAGGAGAATCAATTATAATAAAAATAAATTGGGAGATTTTATTTTTAGAACATTATTTGTACAATTATGTTGATAGTAAAATGAAGTCAGTAATATTATATACGCGACATGTGTGTAGTGTAATGTTTATTGACATAGAAAGTGGAATCGCTGAGCCAAGTTCAAATTCCAGTCTTGCTTATTGCAATCACTTTCGCACAAATACTTACATGTAATTGTTGCAGCATTCACCCAGTCGGTTGAGCTGGCTCCTTCAAACAGACCTGCTGCATCAGAATGAAACCTGACCAAGCATTACGTAGGTTGCATCCATTCACATGTGCAAATTCATAGTCAGAGTTTCAGTGGGAATTTGGATTTTCAAGCTGTCCCCAGCCACATGTATACACATTTTAGAATAGTGCAAGTTTTCCTACTCCTAGACTGTTACCAACCACTCTGTTCTGTTATTTTTCCCATAGCTTGTGGGGGAAGAGATGGATTCATGCCTTTTCCGAGGGAATTAGAACATAAGTAAATGTAATGACAACTACTCTGCTGTGCTTTTACAAATGCTCTTGGGAAAAGCATGAATTCATTTATTTTTCTAGTGAGTTAAATAATAGGGTAAACTAGGATTTCTAGCCTTGGGTAGTAACCAAGTTAAGAGAAAAAACGAATTTCAAACTATGGAGAAGATAAAGACTTGAAATGCAAAACGATAAAAGTGCATTAACTAATTATCACAGTTATATTGCAGGTGCAAAATCACATGTCCTCAAATACATGACACATCCTGCGTATATACTTGATAGCATTATTTTCCATTTTTACTAATAACCTTATATAGAAAAATTTATACAAATGACTAGAAATTGTTATATTTTTAACAAAACTTATGCTACAGGAATGATTGCTATTATTGGAATTATTCTAAGCTACTAATTTCATTGAGGTTTGCACAAAATTAAATTCCCTTCTCATGTCAATTTGGAAGATTTTAAATAATAGAATTTACGTCATTTTTTTTTCAATATGTATCCATGATTTTAACTGATCATCTGCTTTACCATAGCTCATTTTATTCACCTGCTAAACAGCAAAGTAAGAGATAATAGATGAAAAACTGTTCTTTCTTTAATTGCCAAAGTACCATAGATGAAAAGAAAGTGAAATAAGGTGAAATATTGATACAGTACATATATTTTTATTATGTGAATTATGAAATCAATATTCAATCTATCATCAAAATGATGTTGAAATAAATAAGCATGTTTGAAGAAATGGCTTTAGCATGAATTAGAGAAAGAAATAAAATGTGTAGAAGGAATTATTTCTTAATTGTTTACATTTTTTGCAAAATAAAAATGATTTGTCTTATCCCAGTTTATCTCTAAGCTCTGATCAGATTTTAAAAAATATCATTCCAGCTTCATTTTATTCACATTATGCAATCATACAATACCCATCCGCCCTTCACAGGAGAATAACGATTGTAGCAGGTAAAGTGGCGAAATCTATTAAGAGTTTCAATTGCTAAGCGTCACATTACTGAACAAACCTTTTGCGACTTCCTAGAACATTATCTGATCAGAACTTTTTATTTTTCATAAGCATTTCCTTAGAGGTGGTGTCCCCAGTAAATCCTCAAATCCTCTGGCCCCCTTAAGTGGTTGAGACTTTGCAGCATTGGCATGTAAAGATGTCCCGCTGTCCTGTGTGGCGTAGTTTGTTTTTTTTAGCAGTATATCAAGTCCTTATAGGTTATTTAATGCTAAAATTTAATATTCTTGGGAACAATCTAAATTAATCAGGAATAAATTCTGTGGAGTTTGTGGGTCCAAATGTCGGAATGCGTTCTTCATTTCTTGCCACCTTCTCTTGCATTCATATACATACGACCTCTCATCTCAGCCTTTGGGATGGAATCAATGTGTTGTATCTGTTTGTCTCTTTTAACAATGGAGAAGACGCCTGGTTCTGGCTATTCCGATCCCTGTATCAACATTGCAATAGAAGTGGTAGTGTAGGTGCAATATCAGTATTAGTCTGACAGTGGTCAAGGTGACCAGGCAATTTTTGTCTTGGGTTCATCACCCGACATTTAAAGAAGACCTTGTGTCACATTCTACCCTGAAAAATGCTTTCTCTGTCTTTCTGTTATCTCTCCTAATCCCTGTTCTGTTAACCATTTACACAAGCTCGTTAGGTAGCTCATCAGGGAGTGAAAAACAAAACAACTAAAGACAGAAAGTGAAATGCCAGGATTTCTGTCTTTTGGTCTGTTTTCGCTCAATCTCTGACAAAGCTTTAATAAAAGTGAAACATGATACATTGATATACATTTACTATTTGTTCCTTTTTATTACCATCCTGTCAGATTCCAATCCATATTTGATATGCATTTGATCTTTAACTCATATATATATATATATATATATATATATATATATATACCCAAGTCTAGGATTGGTGTATACGGAATAAATTTCAATAACCAATAATTACTATTCTTAAAAGAGTGCTCAATACAGAGTAGAGCATATATAATTGTTCATTTAAAAATTATAACATAAATATGTTGTAAAATCACTACAAAAATAGCCATTTTGTTTCAACACCTCCGGTGGCTTATCAAATGATGATGTTGATATAATTGCAAATATATGCATGTAAATTTATATATATATATATATATATATATATATATATATATATATATATATATAAATTTACATGCATATATTTGCAGTTATATCTTTGCAAATGTCTAAATGTATACACCTGTGAGTGGAATATACATTTAAAAAACAATATTTTAAGTAAATATGAAAATCATTTGTATACTCCTATCTCTCTCTCTCTCTCTCTGTATATATATGTATATATATATATATATATATATATATATATATATATATATATATATATATATATATATATATAGGCCACTCAGTTTCTAGGAACTGACAGCCCCAGACAACCTGCACATATAATTTGATTATGGTGGTGAAGATTTTGTGCAGAACCAACCGCAGTTTTTGAAAGGCCGAACAAGAGACCTGGTGCACTGCGGGCCACAAGGTTCCCAAATAACCCTCTGCAGGTTTTAAATTCAGAGTTGTCCTTCTCCTAGACCAGTTGCCATCCAGGGCTATAGAACTCAATCTATCCTGCTATTTACCCACAACTGGGGAAGAAGAAGAGGATTCATAACTTTTCCCAATGGTATTAGCATGTAAGTGAATGTAACAGATTCGACTGGAATTCAAACTCAGCTCTCCAATATATACATATATATATATATATATATATATATATATATATATATATATATGTATGTATATATGTATGTATGTATGTAAACTTGTATGTATTTATTTAGGCCTTATTTTATGCCAAGTAAAACTGACTTTTATTACAGATGACTAAATTACATATCCTGGAGGGAGTATGAACCTTAGACGTTGAGGGCATATAAATGTCATCTGTATTGGACAGTATAGTGTAAGGATTCAGAAGGTCATTGACCTTGTTATACATGGCATGAGATCCAGGGAAATATGCTCAATATTTATTCAAATTAATCTGGTTTTGGTATGTCTGGCAGCAAGTTTCTCATCTTTATCCACCATCCAATCAGATTCAAAGCCAAGAAATTAAATTTGATTCCAAAGTTGTCTCCCTTTTTTGCCTATCCTCCAGTGTTCACTTCTTAAGCTGAGTCAAGATAAAGCAACATGGAATCAAAAAGCCTAATTTATTTTTTGAGAAAATGGCAAGGTTCGACACTTTAATATTGCTTTGGATAGATAGTTCTTTCTATCAATATTCCTTTAAATCTATAACATTTTTTCATGTTCTTTTTCACCTTCATGGAATAATCCATACTAACCTCTCACCCCTTCGGTTTAATCCACTTTACACCAAAAATCACCTATCAACCAATCAACACTCTAGTTTCAGCAAGCGAGACTTCTCATTGGCTCAGACCCATAGAACTGTAACAAGTTCACGTGAAAATGTCTTTTCGCGCCCAGTGCTCTGGAGCCTATTTTCTTGAACATAACTCTAGAATCAACTCAAGCAGTCAGACTTTCACCCCTGGATTGATGCCAAACTAATCCACGCAAGTCAAAACCTTGACCAACTACACTTTTACTGTGCAAACTTCTCTGACTCAGCAAACAACAACCACGCTCTCTCAGGAACAATTTCTAGCAATTACTTACAATACTTAAAAAGTGTTATTTACTCACTACTAAATAAGTATTTGTAACAAAAAATCAGACATCCAAACAATTAAACGTACATAACTCCTACCAATTTTGAACAATAACTTAAACAAACTTACGCACACACACTATTGATTGAACTCGCACAAAGGACATTTTTATACATAACCAAATACTTAGTTTAATTTTACGAACAAATCTTAATAACAGCTTCACACACGCTGAAACTTCACAAAAATACTCTACACAACCTAATTCAACCATCCTCATTTATCCAAAAATATTCAACCCAGTTGTATATGTCAATTGTATATAAATCAATGTTATTGTTACACTTTTAATTATGTTTGTCTTCACTGAATTTTCTTGCATGATTTGTTTTCAATATTCCTTTTATCTCTTAATTTGTTGTGGAACACCGACATCATAAATCCTTCTGATAACTAAAAATACATTCACCAGTCTGCAACAACCTCACCAAGTGTTTACTCTCAAAATCAATTAGTAACTGAATCCAGTTAAGAAAAGAGAGAAAAGCTTTTTTGTTATTATTTATATCATATTTTTTAAATCATTTCACCCAAAGTAAGGCAACAATTCCACTAAGATGCTAAAGCTCACAGAAAACGAAAGAGAATGAGAAGACTTTAGTGAAGAGGAGTGAGAACAATAGAACAGGGTTGAGGATAACAGAAGATGGCAAATGGCATTGCATTTTATTATTGAAGATTGTAGGTGGCAAGGAAGTAAGAAATTTGAAGGGAGTTCACAGGTAAGAAATGCGAGAAAAGAAACAATTAGAGAGAACATAAGGTTGCACTTAGCTTGTTCAACTGGAAAACAGTGAGACCTAGTTGCCAATCTAGTAGCAGGATTAAATTCATACACTCAAGGCACTAAGGTGAACAGCTCATCAAAACACTTACCATGAAAATATTTGTAGAAAAGACAGAGGTAAGCCACATTACCAGGTCTACCGCCAACATGTTTAGCTTTAGGTAAGAACAGGGAAGCTCAACCCATGGCTCTAGATATTGTGAAGATGTTCAACAGAGTTTGGTATGCTGGCCTTCTCCACTGGCTCTTATAGTGTCTCTGGTTGAATATTTGGCTTCAGCCAATCGTTCTTTGCAAATCATGTAATGAAGGTTGTATTGAATGGACACACTTCTAATTCATTTCACAGTAATGCTGTCCCCCCCTCGGGTTTCATCCTTGGACCTATATTTTTCTCATCCTCATCAATGACATTCTCAAGTGATTATATTGAATTAATTGATAGGTCTACAGTTAGGAAAGTTGTTTCACTGTACCGTGCCAGACATTTCCTCTCATCAGAAGCCATCTTACACATTTATAAATCTACCATTTGTCCATGCGTCAAATATTGCTGCCATATCTGGTTTGATGCTCCTACAATATATATATATATATATATATATATATATATATATATATGTATAATATAAATATAAAAGTGAACATTGAAGTCAACACTCAGAGGCGATAGGCTGTTTCATGCTGGACACAATCTGGCCGCCTACAAGATATATATTGCTCCTACAATATATATCTTGTGAAAACAAAAACTTGAAGGTGGAGGAAACAAAAACTTATCAAGGCAAGTTAACTAAAACTGAGATATCCAAAAGCATGGAATCAGAACAATCTACACCCGTGGACTAAATAAAGGGTTTGGTTCAAAATTTGAACAAATTTCAACTGAAGAAAGCCAGAGTGTACTACACCCAAAACATTGTGAATGTGAAAATAATAGTGAGTGTAAATGTGTGTATATATATATATATATATATATATATATATATATATATATATATATATATATGAAAGTGAACATAGAAGTCAACACTTAGAGACGACAGTCTGTTTCATGCTAGTGCAATCGTCAGGCAACTAGTGCTGTTATTTTTCTCGGCTATTTATATATATGGGTCAGTGGTGCATTGTGGGTAGTCTATTTTGGCGGTTACTTTTACCGGAAGTCGTTTATTTGTTTATTTATGTCAAATTATTTTGCTTGTTTTATTTAATTTTATTTTTATTTTTTATCTTATATATTTATTTATTTATTTTGAGCGGTGTTTTTTATTAACGTAGTAAAAATTTGTTTATATAGCTTATTGTTGATAGTCTATTATGGCGGTCATTTACCAGAAGTCGTTTATTTGCTTATTTATTTGGGTCAAATTGTTTTGTTTGTTTTTATTTATTTTCATTTTTATTTTTTATCTTATATATTTGTTTATTTATTATTGATTAAAGCTATTTGTTGAATTTTGGAGTTGAATGTTGTGGTTTGTTCTGACTATTATTTTGGTGGGAACAGTTTTTAATTTATTTATTTGGATTGATTATCTTTATTTGTTTTTTCTAAATGGCTAGTTTATCGGTATCGGTTGTTTGTTTTTGATTTTATCAACTGCATAGTATAGTAGGGTTAGTTGGGCTCTGTCTGTGGGCAAAAGAGCACCAACGTTCAAATTCATCCACCAGAAATTTAGAAACGCCATGTTGTACTGCTTGGTATTCATGGCCGAATCTCCAATAGGAATATTTCAGACTGTTTGAGTGTAAATCAGAGGACAGTGCAGAGGATTGGGAAAGAGTTGGATGATATATCCAGTCAATATCATGGTGTTTGGAGTGATCACCAGTGATGGCGATGTTATGCCTCCATTCATCTTCCCACAAAGTCTCAGACTCAACATAGAGGCCTACATCAACTGCCTTGTGAAGCTAGTGCTGCCCTGGGTCAAGAGGGTGGCTGCTTGAAGACCCTATATCTGGAAACAGTACTATGCACCATGCCACACAAACAGGAAAAAAACAAGTCTTGGCTGTCATACAATTTCTGTGAACACATCACACCTTACATCTGGCCACCTAACTCCCCAAACTGCAACCCCCTTGTTTATTTGGGGCACAGTTGAGTGAGAAACCAACTCCTTTTAACATCAAAGATGAATTTAAGCAGCGATTATGGCAGCATAAACCAACTTAAACAATGAGACTGTCCAAAAGAGTTGCAGGAGATTCCAAAGTTGTCTGGAGGCAATTTTATTGAATAAATTTCAAGATATTTTTGTGTAATTTTGACAAATATATCTGTTAAAATGAGATGTCAGTGTTATTTTCATTTTTGTGTAAGTTAGACCACAATTTATCCATCGTATCCTGCATATATATATATATATATATATATTCCAATCTAGAATAGCCAAAGCCAGCACAGCATTCAGTAAATTTAAACATAAGTTACTGAACACGAAAGACGTGTCTCTCAGAGTAAATATCGACATATACAGATCAGTCACTCTCTATGGTGTTGAAACTTGGACCCTGTACTGCAAGCACATAAATCAACTTGATGCCTTTCACATGTGCTGTCTTCATGCCATATGTAATATGAAATGGGATGACAGGGTCAAGAATAGTGCAATACTGAAGAAATGTAACATCACAGGCACTGAAACCATTCTATCAAAGATGTTGTATCTTAGATGGGCTGGTCATGTTGTGAGAATGGATGAGCATAGGCTTCCAAAAAAGGTGCTGTAAGGACAACTACCAAACTCCAAGCATTCAGTTTCACATCCACTCTTATGCTACAAAGACAAATTGAAAGACAACTTGAAATGTCTCAACTTTGATCTGAAAACCTGGGAAGCCCATGCATCAAGCTGAAAGAAGTGGTATAAGACATGTTTCATTAAGTTAAAGGGTTTTGAAGACAGTAGACTGAAGCATTGTGATAAGTTCTGAAGCAGAGATATCATCAAAATCCTGCTTTAATAAATTTCATCTGTCAATGTGGCTTTGTCACCTGCAGCAAGGCTCAGCTAGTATCACACTTAAGAAAGCACAAATGAAATATGTCTTTCCCTTACCTGATTTTCTCCACAGTAGCCCCTTCTAGCATACATAAGTGTAAAACGAAAGGCAACACCCACTGCTGAACCCTCATTTTAAAATTCAAGAGGATTTTTCCCCATGCATTTGAAACTAAAATAAACATAATACATCTAAATTATTTAACCAAACCTGTTTGAATTCAACATCATCACTTGATAAGTCACTGGGAGTGTTGAAACAAAATGGCTATTTTTGTAGTGATTTTATAACATATTTATGTTATAATATTTAAATAAATGATTATATATATATATATATATATATATATATATATATATATATATATATATATATTAAGACATTTTTATGTTTATACATTATTTTTATAGATACAAATATTTAAGTAAATGCTCTGTTTATAATAAACAGTATTAAACAACATTTACCAGCCTGAATGTTGTTTAATACTGTTTATTATAAACAGAGCATTTACTTAAATATTTGTATCTATAAAAAGAATGTATAACATAAAAATATCTTAAAAATAATTGTTGGACAGTAATTGTCTATATTTTTGGGATGAGGGGTTTTCACTATGGATTTCGTTAATCGGACTGACTTCCTCATCTTGGTTGCTTTCCTCACAACGTTTCGGCCGTCTGATCCTCCGGCCTTCTTCAGGTGCATCTCGAACTCGGGAACCGTCGGTCTGGAATTTCGAACCCAACCCTTTATTGTTACGGGGGTACCATGTTCTCGTTCCATTAAGGCCATCGCTGCTGCTACTACTGCTTGACGCCATCGTTGCTGCTGCTGTTGCTTCTATTATCGTTGTCACCGCTCTTGTTTGTCGCTGCCACTGCCTTTGCTCTGGATTGAACTCAGAACATCGGGAGAACTTGCAATCACTGTTCCAACGTCCTAGTCGCCTCGGCCATGTGTCACTGGCAGCAGCGATGGCCTTAATGGAACGAGAACATGGTACCCCCGTAACAATAAAGGGTTGGGTTCGAAATTCCAGACCGACGGTTCCCGAGTTCGAGATGCACCTGAAGAAGGCCGGAGGATCAGACGGCCGAAACGTTGTGAGGAAAGCAACCAAGATGAGGAAGTCAGTCCGATTAACGAAATCCATAATTGTTGGACTTTGACCATTTCATAATATATATATATATATATATATATATATATATATATATATAACAAAGTAAGTTTTTTATCCCATGTGAATAAAAATATATAGGAAAAAGTGGCTGAAAATGCAACTGAAGTCTTTAATAATATTTATTTAGAGTCACTGGTTTCACAGTTCTATGATTTTCAAAAGTTAAATTGAGATAGAAAGACATTTGGCTTTGCCATGATCAGTTTTGCATCTGCCTAGATTTGGAGAATTCTTTCTGTTTTACGCAGAAAAAAATGTGGCTCACATGCATAGCAATTTTTGTGCCAAAAATTGATGATCATCCTATTTTGTTGGCAAAATGGGGAGTGTCATAGTTCAGTGAGCATAGCTAATGAGGAAGTAGTTTTAAGTAGTTCATGACAACAAAGTGTTAAGTGTCAGGTATTCAGATTTATTGGACCTTATTAGCAGTCGCAAGTGGTTCAGTATACTAGGATTAAGTTTGTATGTGTATGTAGAAATAGTTTTCATGTTTTCTACTTTGTTGGAATGGGGAGGATAATGTGACAAGTAAAAACGATAATAGTAATATTAATGGTGATAATGATAGCAAAATAAACTAAAATCATACGTATATTTACTTATATATATATATATTTATGCATATATGCATATATATATAAGTGTTATTTATTAGTATTATATATATATATGTATGGGTATCACATATATATATATATATATTTCAAGAGACTTCAAAGAGAGAAAAAAATGCTTGTCAGAAATCAATATTTGATATCTGTTCAAAAAATGGATTTGATTTGTTTGGAATATTGTGATGTTTGTTTGCTTCCTTCTTTTGTGACAGCAAATTAAATAAACATTGAAATATTTACAAAATCTGACAAACTTTTGATTTGTTAATGAAATATTGTTGGAGATATATTTTGAGGAATTCATGTTTTTTTATCCGAATTACAAAAAGAAGAATTCGTATGAAGTAAATGTTAATTAGATTTATTGAATGGAAAAGAAAAAGGAAAAAGAAACAAAGAGAAATTATAAAATCTTAACTGACTTACAGACACTTTGCAATAATTGTATAACGTCTCCATTTTCAAAAATTGGTTTATACCTTCCACCAATCTACAATGTACATGTTTAATATTTTAGCTACAAATAAATGGTTTCTTTGTATGGAAATATGGCTTACAGCTACATCATGTTGAAATGCCAGTACCCATACCATCATGAAAGTTAAGCAACATTGAGTCTGGTCAGTACCGAGATGGGTGAACACTTGGAAATACCAAGTGCTGTAAGCTTGCATGTGTGGGTGATATAAAGGACTTACGACCACATCATGTTGATACATTGATTCATGTACAATCACCAAAGTTAAGCAACGTTGAGCTTGATCAGTACCTAGATGGGTGACCACTTGGAAATAGCAGGTGTTGTAAGCTTGGATGTGCAGGTTGTGTAATGGATAATGGTTCAAAATATTTAACTGGATATTTCCAATTTCCATTGGATCGTTATATTCACTTAAACACAAATAACCTTGGGAAATGTATGAATCCACCTCTTCAACCCCCAGCTATGGATTAATTAGTAAGATTTGTATCCCTAATTCATCCCTGGCTAGAATCACCTCCCTCATGACTCAAGAAACTTATATTTTCTTCGTAATATTGCATGCAATTATTTTCAAGATGAATTCATTAGTCATTATACTAAACTGGAAAGGCAATGAATATTGCCATAAAAATGTTTTATTAAACAACACACAAAAGACATCTGTTTTAATTTTCAACAAAGCATTTTACTTGCAATATTTAAAAAAATGTTCCTCCTAAGATATTATTATTTAATTGAATTTAATTGAATTAAGTCTTCAATTCAAACACAACACTTACTTCAATGCAAAACTTACTTCAATACAACACTAAAGTTCAATATATTAAAAATTCCCTTATACTAATGTAATTTATTTGTGTATATTGACAAAATGATTACATCACACTATTGATAGTAACTAACAAAAACTTCTCTTCCTATTAGTCTGTACATTCCCCTGGGTAATATATATATATATATATATATATATATATATATATATATATATATATATATATATATATATATATATAACTTTTATACATAATGCAATCATTAGGTGCTGAGAGAAAACTGATCACTCCATAATTTAAATATTGATAATTGTACTGAACAGTAATGATAGTGGAGCAGTTCATTTATATACAGGTGGGGGTAATATATATATATATATATATATATATATATATATATATATATATTTGTGTATTTAGGCAGCAAATTCTCTTTTAGGCATGTCTGATTGAATAAATTACAGACATTATGTCTGCTAATTTTTAACAAAATCCATTCATACTCACGAATAACCTTCCGTGTATTGATGTTAAAGGATGAGAGAAATGTGGTATAACTGTTTAAATTTCTTTTATTTTAATTTCTCAAGTACTCTCGATCTTTTTCCAAGATCATCTTCAGAGGTGTAAGTAATACAAAACTATATATTGTTCATTAATATATAGGTATTTATACAAAGTTGTGTGTTGTTATCCATTACCGTAATTTTTGTTTAATTTTTTGCAATTTTGTAATTTTTGGTAATTTCTGTTAAAATTTATACATATATATATATATATATATATATATATATATATATAATATAGATAAAAATCTGTGGGTAAGTGATCCAAGTAAATCCTAATAATATAAAACTGATCCACAAAAGAGAGCTCAATATATTTATTATAGAGCATAGAAATGAATTACATAAAAATGAAACTCAGTTGTACCCTATTTTGGTGGCCATTTTGTTTCCCAGGATAAATTCCCTGGAGCTTGTCAAAACTAAAATGTTTGTCCAATATATACATGTAATATGTAGTTTTAAATATAATACAAATGTACACACAAGTCTCATTAAAAAGCTTCATATACAACCACATTTACATAGATGCAATAAGGTGTACATGCAAAAATTTATATCTATCTACATATCAAGATGTTCATTACAAGTATCTATATTTAAATTATGCCATTTTCAATGAGCACCTGACGATTGCATTGAGCATGAAATGTAGAGTTGTGCTATCAGTGAGAAAAAAATATATGTTTATTATTAATATAAATTATAGCTCTTTTATTATACATCAAGCACTTTTATTAGCACCAGCACTCAATGCATAACATTTTATATATATATATATATATATATATATATATATATATATATATAAAACTGAACATTGAAGTCAACACTCAGAAGTGACAGGCTGTTTCATGCTAGACGCAATCGTTAGGTGGCCTGAGGATTGCGTCTAGCATGAAACAGCCTGTTGCCTCTGAGTGTTGACTTCAATGTTCACTTTTATATTTATATTTACATATGCTCTATCTCTGATGTTGAGCACTTTATCCCATAAATATAGCACACCTTAAAACCATATTTCTTCATATATATATATATATATATATATATATATATATATATATATATATAAAAGTGAACATAGAAGTTAGCACTTAGAGGAGACAGTCTGTTTCATGCTAGATGCAATCGTCAGGCCACAAGTACTGTTATTTTTCTCGACGATTTATATATACAAGTCAGTGGTGCATTGTGGTTAGTCTATTTTGGCAGTTATTAGACTACCCACAATGCATTGTCATTCGCCGTGCCTTTCAAACCGTAAATTTTTAAAAATAAGTTACTCCAAAATTCGCTTGACGAGGAAATGGAACTGATGTCTTTAATTTAATAACAAAATTAAATTCGTAGGCTTTAGCTTCCATTTTTGAAACATGGTTATCACTGTGTAGCGAAAAAAAACATATTTTAAATCAATTAATTTATAATATTAATGCTCTGTAAATTTACATTGAGCACTATTGTGTAAAAATAAAAATATCTATGAGAACACCAGATTTTATATCTTACTGTTCTTTCTTTTTACTTATATATACATACATATATATATATATATATATATATATATATATATATATATATATATATATATATATTGCCATATTGATGAAATATATTTTTAAATTATGCTCTATTTATGAGTTAAAGTGTTCAATATCAGTAAATATAAAAGTGGAGACTGAAGTGAACACCAAGAGGCTACAATATGTTTCATGCTAAATGCAGGCCAGAATGTCACCTATGGGTATTGACTTCAATCTCCACTTATATATATATACATATTTGTGTATTTAGACAGCAAACTCTCTTTTAGACATGTTTGACTGAAGAAATTACAAATATTATGTCTGCTTATTTTTATCATAATCCTTTCATATTCATAAATATTTTTCATGCTATACAATCAAATGAGGCAAGAAACACTGTTACGGTGCATTTCTTAGCCTTTTGCTTGAAGTAGAGTGAAATGTCAACGTCTTGATGAATTTATTATTTTCTCTTCTCAGATACTTTTTTATTGCCATATTCGTGACATTTGAGTTTTTGTTCCCTCTGCTGTGGACAGATATTGAACTCACAACTCATAACTCTTTGGGTCAAGTCAATGTTGGATCAACCAACCAAAACTTTTATCCACTTTAGTCATGTGTCCTTGGCGATATTAGTGAGTGAATTTTTTTGACTTATAAACATTGTGAATATGACAATAAAGATAAGGGCATCAATCAGCGTTATTGTTCTTTCCAGTATTAAGGGGATTTTCCTTCTTAACCCTTTGTTAAAAGTAGTGTGGAACATCAATATCTCAATTCTGTCGCCATTTTCTCTTCAAGTTATATTTGCTATCCATTGAGTTGTTGCAAAGTGATTTTGTTTCTGTTATCTGGTACAGTTTGCGTTTCAGTTATGCCAGTCTACAATGTTCAAAGAAGGATGGTCTTGCCTAAGACCTATAAATATATATATATATATATATATATATATGTGTGTGTGTGTGTGTGTGTGTGTATATATGTATGTATGTATGTATGTATAATTAAACTCCCAAAAAGGAGTAGCTCTATAAACACAATGTGGTAAAGCTGCCTCTTCTGTATGGGCTTCACCAAACATCTGAGTTCCTGTAACAGGTGTGGAAGGCTCTCCTAAATCTTCATGCAAAAAAAAACTAGCCATATATCTATATCTATATATATGAGAGGCTGCTAAATAGTTCTTGACTCAACCCAGAAGGGAATGATTTAGCGCCAAGAAATGTATGTACTATTGCTCATATTAAATATCTCCCTGTACACTTGAAACAGCTTATTCTCAAGTTGCTTTAACTCTTCCCCCCAATTAAAACAATTTTAAATAAAATATTATAATTTTAAATTAAATATTATGTAATTATTTAAAAAATAACTATATATATTAAATGCAACTGCAGTTGAATATTTTCTTCTTAAAAAATCCTTACAAGATTGAAGTATGTCATGTGATATCAATTCTTAGATGATTTCAAAATATTTAACCATATAAAATTAAAAGTAAAATTATTGGAGCTCTTCAAAAGCATGAGTTAACAAAATGAATTTGAGTTTATAGGATCTTTTGATTGGATTTAATACTAATATATATATTTATATATATTAACACACTAAGTAAATTTTATTTTATTTTAATGCTCTCAAAATCATGGACCAATTTCTTAGTGTTGCTACAAAATTGATTAAGAAAGACATTATAGTTTTCGTTATTTTCTTTTTTTTTTCCCAAGGTACTTTCAATCTCATCCAAGATCATTTTCGGGGGGTGAATTGCTAAGACAAAAATTAATGTAATGGATAGGTTTGAATTTTTTTGTAAATGCGCATTTTATAGTCAATTTAAAAATCAACGTTAAAAATATTTAAGGCAGGTAACTTCATTTATATTTTTTATTATTAATGGTTTAAATTACTCAACCTCACTAAGAAATTGATCTGTAAATTTAAGAGGATTAGAATTAAAATAAATAGACATAATATATCTAGATTATTCAACCCAACATGCGTGAGTAAAGGTATGACGCCAATATATATATATATATATATATATATATATATATATATATATATATATATATATGTATACACACACCCACACACAAATATATTGAAACCTAACACAGTTTCATTTTTTATACAAGTTTAAATAGACGACTAGCTTGTCATGACTACATGCATTGTCTTGTCAGAGTGTTCTGCAGCCCAAATACATACATACATACATATATATATATATTAGGTCATCCCATAATTTCTGTCCACATTTTAACTTTTTGTTAAAATGAACGAAATTTAAAGAGTATTTTATAATGTCTAATGGAGCTGAACATTATTTTTATGTTTAGATGCATTTAAACTGATCAAATTTTATTTCAGAGAACAATAAAATTAAATTTTGTTTGATTAAAACCCTGCTAACATGGAAGTACCCAAGAATCATTTGAGACACTTAATGCTTTATGAGTTCCAGAAAGGAAACTCAGCAGCTGAAGCGGCTAGAAACATTCACTAAGTTTATGGAGAGGAATGTGTGAATGAAAGAACTTGCAGAAGATGGTTTGCAAAAATCAGAGGTGGAGATTTCACCCTTGAAGATGAAGATCGAACCGGACGTCCAGTTGAGTTTGATGAAAAGCTTCTTGAAGCAGCCCTTGAAGAAAATCCTGCTTCATCAGTTGAAGAATTGGCAATGTTTCTCAGTTCAAACCATACAACTGTTCATCGTCATCCTCAACAACTTGGAAAAGTTCCTAAACTTGGAAAATGGGTGCCTCATGAATTGTCTGAAAACAACCTTGAATCCCAACTTGACATCTGCTCTTCTCTCCATTCTCGCCAACTTGTTTCACCTTTTTTGGATAGACTTGTGACAGGCGACGGAAAATGGATCTTTTATCAAAATGTTAAGCGTCGTAGACAGTGGCTTGGTAAAGGGGAAGGACCCCAGCCACAGCTGAGAAGGGAACTTCATGGGCAAAAGGTTCTTCTTTCAATCTGGTGGGATTGCCAAGGAATAATCCACTTTGAGTTCTTACCACCTAATGCAACAATTAATGCTCAAATATACTGTCAGCAATTTAGAGCATTTGAACCAAGCTTTGAAGAAATAAAGACCTGCTCTAGTGAATTGAAAATGGGTAATGTTTCATCAGGACAATGCGTGACCACACACAGCAAGAATCACGTCACAATAGATCGAAGAACTTGGTTGAGAGAAAATTCCTCATCCACCTCATTCTCTCGACCTTGCTCCTTCAGACCACCATTTGTTTTGTAGCTTACAGAATCATTTGTAAGAAACAGCTTTTGTAACACAGGAAGAGGTTAAAACTGACATTTGTGAGTTCTTCGAATCAAAGCCAAAATAATTTTACAGTAATGGAATTAGTAAGCTTGTTAATAGATGGAAGGAATCATAGATAATCAGAGAAAATACATTGTTGATTGAATCTGTAATTAAATGTAACATTTGGTCACTTGTTTCAAAATTCAAAATTCGGACAGAACTTATGGGATGACCTTATATATATATATATATATATATATATATATATATATATATATATATATATATATATATCTGTAGGGATATCAGAAATTGCCTGGGAAAAATAAGTAGAAATAAATATTTTTCTTTAATATTTTTTTTTTACAACAAATACAATAAATAAAATATTTGCTCTATACTTAAAAAATAGGTGTTACTTAAAAAATATTCTGCTTCAGAAATAAAAATAAATGCAATAGTCCTTTAAGTTGACAGGGCTTCTGGGCACCTTGCATTTGTGTTTATCCCACTGGGCATCAGTATTAAGTTGTTTGTGGAATCAAGCTAAAAACAAGCAATGTGGGAAAAACATAGACAAGTCAGTTTGAAGTCAGTAATCTTGAGAGATTATTCTTTTGGTTTGTTGATATTCCTAGTAAAGGTAAGCCGCACTGGGATACAATATCATTTTTTCTTTACTTACCAGGTAAGATAGTTGCTTCCATGACATGTAAGAGAATCTGTTTGACACCTTATGTCATTTTCATTCCATTTGGTAAGGTAAATTCTCTGAGAAATATGATGGATGTCCCAACTGTTAGTTTAAGCCTGATGGGAGGAACACCAGGCAGCTCAAGAGAGTTGAGGAATTCATTTGGGATCCAAAGAAACTCTGAAGTGAATGGAATTGCATCAGTCGACTTTGAGTTTATTTCTTCGACTATATCATTCTTTGGAGCAAGAATGCCTCACAGTGTCACTGATATTCACTGCTGCTTTTAGTTACCAGTTAAAGTTGGAATACTTTAGAATTTCTGCCTGAAAACTTTGTAGGTTTTAACCTTTTATGTCTCATTTGTTTGGATGATTAATCAAGAATTGAACTCTGGTAATGTCCAGTATCCTTGAAGGTCAGAACCAAAGACAGTCATTTTTATTACTCAAGTTACCAACACATATAAATTTACCTCCAAGAATGTCATTTTTTAACTGTAATACAAATCATACAAACTATACCCCCACTCTAATAGCATATCAGCCTGAACTGACCTCCGATGAAAAGCATCAAAGCCCAAATTGACATCCAGTAACATCAAAATCTGAATCTATTTCATCATGGTGAAAAAACCTGATATTGTCAAAACTAAAGCTGGCCTCTCATGATATCAAAGCATGAAAAATATAATCTGATTTAGCAGCTGTGAAGTCAAAAAGTTTCTTTGATTTTAAGAGAAAACTGAATATTTCACATAATTTTGTTGTTCGTTGACTTCTGGTACCCCCCCCCCCCCGCCGCCAAGATCATGACATCTAGCCAAAATCACAACTAGATGATTTATAAAGATTCTTGTCAAAAATTAGCTCCAATATTATGATAGATATAGAAAAAATATGTGTATTAAACAGAAAAATTGGAAAAGCTGCATGAGGTAAATTAATTCTCCCATTCATAAAAATATATATCCTGAAATATATTTTATTTTAACATACAATATAATAACTGAAATTAATTTTATAATATTATTCCTATCAATATCATTCAATTCTTATTATGATAGCCAAGTTAGTAAAATCTGTCAAATCCTAGGACATGCATTTCTGGCTTTTCTTAGCTCTACTGATTTGTGCAAATGAATTTGGACTATTATATGGGCTGCAACTTTCAGCATTCTTCTAATTTCACTCTTGAGTGAGAACTCACAACTACAACAAGGCTCATTTAAAACAACAGAAGCAAAAGAATGCATGATGACAATGAGCCAGAAAATCAACAAAACCAAAGCTTAGCACCAGGAATGCATGGTGAAACTGACCCAGCCAACCAACTGAAGAAAGATTTGGCACCAGGAATGTATGGTAAAACAGACCCAATCAATCAAGGCAAGCAAAATTTGGCACCAGGAATGCATGGTGAAATTGACCCAGCCAACCAACTGAAGAAAGATTTGGCACCAGGAATGTATGTTAAAACAGACCCAGTCAATGAAGGCAAGCAAAATCTGGCACCAGGAATGCATGGTGAAATTGACCCAGCCAACCAACTGAAGAAAGATTTGGCACCAGGAATGTATGGTAAAACAGACCCAGTCAATCATGGCAAGCAAAATTTGGTACCAGGAATGCATGGTGAAATTGACCCAGCCAACCAACTGAAGAAAGATTTGGCACCTTGAATGTATGGTAAAACAACCCAGTCAATCAAGGCAAGCAAAATTTGGCACCAGGAATGCATGGTGAAATTGACGCAGCCAACCAACTGAAGAAAGATTTGGCACCAGGAATGCATGGTGAAACTGACCTAATTAATCAATCAAACACAATTTGCAATGAGGAATGCATCATGAAACAGAGTCAGTCAACAAACACAAGCAAAACCTGGAAAAATGAATGCATGGCGAACTGTCCAAGTCAATCAACAGAATCAAAGTTAAACACCAGGAATGCATAGTTAAACTGAGGCAGTCAATCAAGTGAAGCAAAACTTGGCACCTGGTATGCATAATGAAACTGTCCCAATCAATCCAGCAAAGCAAAATTTGGCACTAGGAAAGCAAGCTGAATATGATCCAGTAAATGAACAGAAGCAAAATTTGGCAACTGGAATGCATAATGAAACTGACCGAATCAATCCACAGAAGCAAAATTTTGCACGGGGAATGCATCGTGAAACTGATGCAGTCAATCTACAAAATCAAAATTTGACACAAGCAATGCATGATGAAACTGATCAAATCAATCAAAAAAGAAAATTTTGGTACCTGGGATTCATGGGAAAACTGGCCAAGTGAACAAACAGACGCAGACAATCAACAAAAGCACAATTTGGCACTAAGAATTCAAGGTGGAACTAACCCAGTTGATCAAGAGAAGCAAAAATTGGCACCTGGAATACATAGTGAAACTGAACCAGTCAATGCAATAAGCAAAATTTGACACCTGTAATATATGGTGAAACTGACCCAGTCAATGAATAGAAGCAAATATTTACACTAGGAATGCATGGTAAAACTGGCCCAGTTAATCAACAGAGGCAAAATTTGACACCAGGAATGCATGCTTCAAATGAACTGGAATACATAGTGAAACTGATCCTGTCAATCAACTGAAATAATATTGGCACCAGTAATGCATGGTGAAAATGACACTGTCAATCAACAAATGCTAAATCTGGCACCAGTAATGGATTGTGACACTGATCCAGTCAATTAACAGAAGAAAAATTTGACACCAAGAATGCATAGTGAAATTGATCCCGTTAATCAAAAGGAGAAACATTTTGGACCAGGAATGCATTCTTCAAAATAACTGGTCAATTAACAGATGCAAAATTTGGCACCTGGAATGTATAGTGAAACTGACCCAGTCAATTAACAGAAGCAAAATTGGTCACCTGTAATGCATGATTAATCTGACCCACTAAATCATGAAAAGCAAAGATTTGCACTTAGGATGCATAGTGAAACTGAACAGTAAATCAAGAGAAGCAAAATTTGGCAGCAGGATTGCATGATGCATCTGACCAAGACAATCAAGAGAAAGCAACATATGGCAACAGGAATGCATGCTTCAATAGAACTGGTTAATCGGCCTGAAATACATAGTGAAACTGATCCCATCAATCAACATAACTGAAGAAAGATTGGCACCAGGAATGTATGGTAAAACAGACCCAGTCAATCAAGACAAGCAAAATTTGGCACCAGGAATGCATAGTGAAACTGACCCAGTCAATCAACAGAAACAAAATTTGGCACCAGGAATGCATAATGAAACTGACCTAGCCAATCAACAGAAGCAAAATTTGGCACCAGGAATTTCTAAAAATATTCAAGATTATAAAAATAGTATTAACAGTAATATCCAAAATGATGAAAGTAGAAACAGTATATTCTGTGATTAATGGAATTTAGAAGGGAGATGTTTACAATGTTCATCATACATAGGAAGAAACAAATGCTAACAAAAGGAAGAAAATTTCTATTTAAAAATCTTGTGCATCTTGAGATTTATTTGATTTTTTTACTTATTAAAATGATAAAAGAAAGATGAATAATTGTTATTTTTCTGTTATTATGCTCAACAAGTACCAGCTGGCACTAATAACAAACGTAGTTGAAGACTGAGCTAGTTTCATCATGCCTTCCTGATGCCAAAATTTGCTTCTGTTGATTGACATGGCCAGTTTCACCATGCATCCCAGGTGCCAAATTTTGTTTTTGTTGATTAAAAGGGTCAGTTTCACCATGCATTCCTGGTCACATTTATCATGCATTCAAGGTGCCAAATTTTTCTTAGTAGATTTCTATATACTACAGGCAAAAGTTTGGGGCGACCCTACATTTCTTTAAAAAACATGTCAAAATGCAGTATTTTTGCATTTTGTTAAGGTAAATGATAAAATTTCAGTAACTTCAGTGTATTTGCTTTTATTTTTCAGTCTTTCTCCAGGTTCCTCTTACTACCAAAAAGTTCAAATTTGGATTTATCTGTCCTAAGTACATTTTGCTAAATTATGAATATTTTGAATGAGAAATATTATATTCTGTTTTCACCACTAACTCCTCGGTAGACTTTTTGAGACATGCGATACCATTTGGTTTATGCATAATTGTAAAATAATTCACCTTTCAAGAATACGACAATCCAAGACACTCTTCTAAATTATGTCAAAATTACCTTGAGTTAAAAAAAATTAACAAACTGTTTGGAAATTATGACTTGGCTGCTTTAATCTCCTCACCCCTCTCCCATTGAATTAGTGTGGGATGAATTGGATAGGAGAGAGTGAGAGTGAGAGTGAGCTTTTCAGTACCTGAAGAACACTAAAGAAGGTTTGCCATCTACTTTTTCAAAACTGGTGGAAAGAATGCCAATAATTTGTAAAGCAGAAATCAAAGCAGATGGTGGTTTTATTGACACAAAGAAAATATGATATTGTTGCATAATATTTTTATCAGTAAGTTTTTTTGTAAAATTAAAAGCAAATAGACCTCTAGTTAATAAAATTTGATCTTTTCCTTTTAAAAAAAATATGAAAATATCTTATTTTAAGATGTTTTTTTAAAGAAATTCACTGTTTCCCTAAACATTTTGCCTGTAGTGTATATATTATAGGTTTGAGTTAAATTTAGATAAAAATTTGATGGAATGATAAATAAATAAATAAATAAGACAATTTAGAAAGTTTTATTTGCTTATTTCATTGAACAATCCTTTGATGATGTTAATTGATCATGTGAGTATAAAATTTTCCAAATTTACTTTTTTTTAAAGGATTTCACCCCAAGCAAGCCAGTAAAGCCACAAAGTCACAAGGGGTTGCTAAGTGTGAAATAATAAGAAAAAAAGGGAAACATTATTAAGAAGCAAGAACAATAAAAAAAAAAGGAATCAAGAAGACAGTAGATAATGATTGGCATTGCATTTAAATTTTTGGCTGGAAAACAAGAAGCTGGAGGAGAGTTTCTCAAGCAATAAATGTGAGAAAAAAAACAGTATAAAATTTAAAATTACATCAAGCCATTTCAACTGTAAAATGATGAGACCTAGCTGCCAATCAAGTACTGAGCTTAAATTCATAAAGTCTAGGTACCACAGAGCAAAGTTCATCAGAACAATTATCATGAAAATATTTATAGAAAAGGCAAACAGAAGCTACATTATGACAGTGGGAATTTGACTGATTCCATGTCATGATCAATAATATTGCAAATTCTTCTTTGGATTCCATCAAGGATTTCCAAATATATACCAAGAGCACAAGACCATATGCAGCAGCAATATTCAAACCAGAGAAGAATGGTAGACTTATAAATATGTCAGATAAATTCAGAAGAGGAAAATTGTCTAGCACAACACAGCAGCTTAGCAGCAGACATAACAATTGATTCAATATAAACTTTCCACTTCATGTCAGCTGAGAATGTTAGCCAGAGGAGTTGTAATTTTCTTGTTAATATGTATGTTCTGTAGTGTTTTGAGATGTTTTGCTTTTGTTCATACATTTTCGCAAATCTTTTCATACATTTTGGCAAAGATTTTTGTAGTTGCTGACCAACAACTGTGTGAAAAATGTCTTTAAGCTAAATCTTTGAATTGCATCATAAACTGAACCATGAATTGCAAGAAGACCCAGAAAGGAAACTGAATGAAGTTCCCAAGAAGGTAACAAAGGAAAGCTGGAAGAAAAGACTAACCATTCATCATAAGAAGACAGTGTATGGTTGTCAGCAAGAGAAAAAAGCACACAATGTAAACTTTGAATTGAAGATGCCAAAACCAAACAAGGACAAAATTCTTCAAATATCTGGAAAGTGTTTTAACAGAGAATAGTAAATGTAATATCAAACTGGAAGATGCATTGAAATAGCAAAAGATTTGTTACAAAAATTAAACAAAGTATTAAGAAACAGGAAAAACTCATGCTGAACTGCTGTGTAATATTTATTTTCTCCAATGGCAGAGAATGCTGAACAATTTCCTCACACATGAAGAGAAGACTTGAGGCAACAGAGATGTGATTCTACAGAAGGATGCTGAGAATACTATGGATGGCGCATGGAAGCAATGAGGAAGTCTTAAGGAAAATGGAAACAAAAAGGATATTTATATTTAGAATCAGAAAGAGACAGTTGAAATTTCTCGGACACATAATGAGAAAGGAAGGCTTGGAAAATTTGACAATCATAGGGATGGAGGGGGGCTCAGTAGACAACCTATCTGACAAGCTTGTGTGAATGGATGGCAGAATGGGGTTGGGAATGGAGATAAAAAAACAAATGTTACTAAGAGCTACAAATGATAGGAAGTTGTGGAGAGGCATTATCGCCCACGTCCTGAAGGGTCATGGAAGACGTAAAAGAAGAAGAAGAATTTTATATAAGGTGTTCCTCAAAGTAAATGTATCTATCTCCATATTGTGTCTTTTTAATCCAAGTTTAACAACCACTTTACAATTTTAATTTGTTGTCTGCATTCTCATTATGGTTGTTATTATTTTAAAGATTCATCTTCATTTATGTCCATATGAAATGTCTGGTTGGCTTCAATGAAGATTTACTAACAGTTTGTGTGTGTCTGCGTTAGTGTCCCATAACCCATTAGAGTCATAGATGCACCACATTTACTGCACCCATTGCAGTAGTGGCATGTGTAGAACAAGATAGCCAAAGTCCAACCCTCTTCAGACTTGTTTTGAATTCAGAGTTTTCCTCATAGGCTGTTAACAATGTCAAGGCAAGAGTGTCCAGCCTGTCCTTCTATTTAACCCATAGCTGGACAAAGATGGATTCATGCCTTTTTCTAAGAACAATAGCATGAAGTGAACAAAATGGATTCAAACAGATTACACTATTTGGGCCACCTTACCAACAGTCTGTCTCCTGAAATCTCCAGGAATCTTCATGATATTTTTGCATACTTCTGTTCTTTCAAGCCTCCCACCCACAAATTTCTCACTCATCTAACCTCAATTCCGGTGTTTTCAGCACGGTTCCAACAATACCTGCAATTATCTATACCCACAAAGGACTTTATTTCCCTAGCTTAAAATGTTTCTAGGATTGACAAATAAACAGAAAACATAATGTTTTCAAGAGTGTTTTCTTTATAACAATATTGTATTTGTGTTAAAGGTTTTTTTTTATGAATACTCTTAAAGTTGGATTTAGCTTCATGCATTCAATGCATATGCTGACTTGCTGCAAATGTCAGCATAAAAATCTTGCATAGAAATTGGATCTCTCACTTGACCAATAAAATATTTCATGACTCAATATATTGATTGACACAAGAGTACATGTCCAAAACTTTTAATGGACATGTTTTTTTTTTGGTGGGGGGGGGGTCATGGCAGAGAATAGAAAAGGAGATGATGAATTTGTTCAGATATTTCTAACCAGCAAAGGAATCGAAAGTAATCGGTAGATCAATTTTAGTTACTTTCGTAATTGTTGTCTTTTGGAAAAGTATAAGCCATAAAGCAGTAGATGAAAATGGTTTGCCTAGTGAGGAAATGGTTTCCCAAAAGATAGTCATTAATATGTCATCGCAAGGTGTGATTGTTGTCTTAATCGGCTGATGGTTCACAAAGGGGATTGGAATGTCTTGTAATGTTAACTATTCATTCTTACTGTGTGTTCTCGAGGCATTAAAGAGTTTTAATTCAAAGAATAGAGAAATAATTATATTGGGGAGTAGGAATTCATAGTTTTGGGACAATTCCCTTACTGGTGATTTGGCCGAAAGAAAGAAAATAGTTCACATAAAAACAGTTTAAAGAAAGCTTTTATATTTTATTTTGGGTTCATAGAGAAAAATATAGCTTTTGGGGACATCAGATGAGAGAACAGGCTGTATTATTAGACATTTAAGAAAACGCTTCATTTTTCTTAAACACCAAGATTTTCTTCCAGTAACAATATGAGAATATATTATTGTGTAAATAAGAGTGACAGTATATGCATGTTCCTGTATGTCAATATGTCTTTGTCTTAATACGAATGTATTAATATTAATATCTTAATATGAATATCTTAATGCAAATGTCTTAGTATTAAAATCTTAATATGAATGTCTTAATAAGAATATCTTAATATGATTGCATTAATACGAATATCTTAATATGAATGTATTTGAAATTATGTCACTCTAACTTTATTGGTGCCAACAGGGAAAAGTACAAACTGTACATTTTCTCATCAATATTAAATAAATGCAATCTGACATGAACTTTTTGGGCTTCAAAAGAAAATTGATATGAGCTCTCAAATTAAATACAATTCAAACAATTGCTAAAGGAACACATCCACCAAGTTTATTTCAAATCAGGTCAAATGTTTAGGAATTAAAGTTACCTGAAATAAAGATCTTTTGAAAGAAACTCAAAGATAAATAATTGATGACTTTTAAGCTAGAGGGCTTATTGGACCCCCAGCCCAAAACTAAAGTGATCTCTGGTCCAGCTTAGAAAACAGCAATGATAATTTTGAAGAAATAAATTTCAATTCCTCAATTCACACCATGGAACTTCAAAACCTACTTTAACTCTGATTTGGGTTATAATTCCAATTCCAGCCAAAATACCAATTTGGGATGAAACTTCAATTTAAGTTGAAACTTTGATTTAGGCTGAGACTACAATTTGGGCTGAAACTCTGATTCTTGTTGAAATTCAGATCCAGGCCAAAAATTGAGTTCTTCAAATCACAAACTCTGCATAATTTCAAAATCTCACATAATAAAACCTCTCACTTTAACTCTGATTCCTTGCCATTTTGAAAAAATAAAATTGATTTCCTCAATTCACAAAACTTTAGAGATTTTTTAAACTAAATTTAAAAAACAAAACATTTAAATTCCCTTTGTTTTTGTGTTACTTTAAACTCTTCGAAATACTTTTAAAATCACTAATTTCTTTTCAGTTATTTTAAAATTTTAATTTTTAACTGATCCGTCCTCATCCAGACACAAATGCCAATGCTGGATGTTCCAGCACCAGACGAATGGCAGATTTTCAATCGAGGGATCATCCTGATTCCAAAAAGGTATAATATATCTACGTAGAGCATGACCTGAGTTAGAGGGGTTTAAGACATGCTGATGGACAGACAGAATGAGCTGGAGCCGCAGTGGAGAGTGTGGGTGATGTATGAGCCTGGCCCTCCTGACAGCCTTTCACAGATCCTCTTCAGATTGAATTTACATAGTAACACTTTAGAGAAACAAGAAGGTCCATTTGAAATTTTAAATCATTTCCCCCAAAGAAGGCAATAAAGCCACTAAGACAAAGGGTTACTGAATGTGAAAGAATATAAAGAAAAGAAAAACATTATTTTAAGGAGTGAGAATGATAAAAGGAAATGAAGACAAAAAATAACAATTGACATTGCATTTAAATTTTGAAGATCAAAACTGGAAAGCAAGAAGTGAGAAGAGAGTTTCATAAGTAATAAATGTAAGAAACGAAACTGTTAGCACACACTATGATTTTAGGGCATACTATAGATATACCTCTTAAATAGTATGGCTATCAGGAAACAATAAAAGCCATTTAGAATCTGGTTACATTCAAGGCCTCAAACTAGTTACATTCCATCATCTCCGATTGGAACCTGAACTACCACCAGTCATACAGAATGGATGTACCTTGGGGAGGCCCCATGCGTTAAGCGATTATTGGCCTTTACACTCACCGCAGACTTCAAGTACAACTTGTACATATGATCCATTCCTATAGATGTAGAAAAAATGGTTGGTTAGCCTATACTGCTCTATAAAGTACTTGACTCCACATGATATCCTCCACCTTTACAAGAGCCATACTGCTATCCTCCCCCTTTACAAGTGCCATCTTGCTATCTTCCCCATTTACAAAAGCCATCCTGCTTCCCACCCTTTACAAGTCCCATCCTGCTATCCTTCACCTTTACAAGAACTATACTGCTATCCTCCCCCATTTACAAGAGCCATCCTGCTACCCCCTCTTTACAAGAACCATCCTTCTATCCTCCACCTTTACAAGAGCCATCCTGCTATCCTCCACATTTACAAGAACTATCCTGCTAATTCCCCTGTTTACAAGAATCATCCTACTATCCTCCACCTTTACAAGAACCATCCTGCTATCCTCCACCTTTACAAGAACCATCCTGCTATCCTCCACCTTTACAAGAATCATCCTGCTATCCTCTACCTTTACAAGAATCATCCTGCTATCCTCCACCTTTACAAGAATCATCCTGCTATCCTCTACCTTTACAAGAACCATCCTGCTATCCTCCACCTTTACAAGAATCATCCTACTATCCTCCACCTTTACAAGAACCATCCTGCTATCCTCTACCTTTACAAGAACCATCCTGCTATCCTCCACCTTTACAAGAATCATCCTGCTATCCTCCACCTTTACAAGAATCATCCTACTATCCTCCACCTTTACAAGAACCATCCTGCTATCCTCTACCTTTACAAGAACCATCCTGCTATCCTCCACCTTTACAAGAATCATCCTACTATCCTCCACCTTTACAAGAATCATCCTGCTATCCTCCACCTTTACAAGAACCATCCTGCTATCCTCTACCTTTACAAGAACCATCCTGCTATCCTCCACCTTTACAAGAATCATCCTGCTATCCTCCACCTTTACAAGAATCATCCTACTATCCTCCACCTTTACAAGAACCATCCTGCTATCCTCTACCTTTACAAGAATCATCCTGCTATCCTCCACCTTTACAAGAATCATCCTGCTATCCTCCACCTTTACAAGAATCATCCTACTATCCTCCACCTTTACAAGAACCATCCTGCTATCCTCCACCTTTACAAGAATCATCCTGCTATCCTCCACCTTTACAAGAATCATCCTACTATCCTCCACCTTTACAAGAACCATCCTGCTATCCTCTACCTTTACAAGAACCATCCTGCTATCCTCCACCTTTACAAGAATCATCCTACTATCCTCCACCTTTACAAGAACCATCCTGCTATCCTCTACCTTTACAAGAACCATCCTGCTATCCTCCACCTTTACAAGAATCATCCTGCTATCCTCCACCTTTACAAGAACCATCCTGCTATCCTCTACCTTTTCAAGAGCCATCCTGCTATCCTCCACCTTTACCAGAGACATCCTACTATACTCTACATTTACATCCTGCTATCCTCCACCTTTACAAGAGTCAGTTCACGTCTAAAATGGAGCATTGCTTTCATATTTGGGCAGGAGCTGACCAGTTCTCATTTTTCAGTCTCGACAGAGTTCAAAAGTGTCTCCACATCCTTGTGTGGGACAAATTATTTTCCACCCCTGCAACCACTTACTCACAGATGGGATGTGGCAAGCCTCTCACTGCTCTGTCCTTACTGCCATGGAAAGTGCTCAAATGAACAACATTCCTTGGTTCCACCAGTTCTAACCTTCACAACTATGACCCACCATGCCGCTCACATTGTAGCAAACTACACTCATTTTCTCCATATTGCATTGGTGAGAAGTAAGTTTGTCTGCGACAGCTTCTTCCTGGGAAACACTGCTCTGCGGAACTGACTCCCAAGAGGATGATTCCTCAGTCATTACAACCTGTTTAAGTCTAGGGTTAAATGTTATCTTCCCCACCTATCCACATAAACTGTGCCTCTTCCCCTGTAACCCTCTCCCTTCAAGGTTTTGTACAGAGTGAATCAAGAAAAATGTAAGGAAAAGGAGAGTTGTTTGATAGTATGTCTCTGGGGAAACAAGCAGGGCTATTTACAGGGTATGACTATAGGGGAGGCCATAAAAGAATTAATATAGCATGACTATAAGGGAAACTACAATGCCATTTAGATTGTATGACTATACAGAAACAAGAACATATAACTGTGTACACAATTTACATTGTTAATGTAAATATTGTAACTAATTACAATAGCTCATCTCAAAAATTTAGACAGACATTATAACTTTTTTTTAAATTTTTTTTTTAAGCGTATCACCCCAAGCAAGGCTGGAGGCCACTATCATGCAAGGGGTTATAGAAGGGTTGGAGGAAGAACAGATAGGAGCGGTAAAAGAGAGGATGTGGAGAAAGAGAAAGACAGTGGGTCGATCAAGGCAAGGGGGTTACAGAAGATTTGGAGCGAGAGCAGATAGGAATGAAAGGATGTGGAGAAGGGAAGTGGATAGATCAAGGCAACTAGAGATGTCGATTGATGCTACACTTAAACCGTTGGAGATTGTATTTGTCAGGGAAACAGTAATAGGGAAGGGAGTTCCATAGGCGAGATGTGCGAGACATGAAGCTATTGGAGTAGAAGAGACGTCTACATCTAACAGTTTCAATGGTGTAGGGGTGGGAACGGGATGCCAGCCTCGTAGGACGTTTAAATTCACGAGGCCTAGGGACAAGCGAAAGCAGCTCCTCGGAGCAATTACCATGAAAGTATTTGTAAAAAAGGCAGAGCGAGGCAACATCGTGTCTGTGAGAGAGCGACTGCAGACGAGATGACAGATCAGGGCCAATCACATTGCATATCCGTCTCTGGATCTTATCAAGAACCCTGAGGCAAACAGCAGGGGCCCCAGACCATATATGGCAGCAATACTCCATGCAAGGGCGAATGGTCGATTTATAGACTTGGAGGATCGATTCCGGGGAGAACAATTTCCTATGCATAGAATTAAAATTTCTTGAAACTCATTTCCCACAATTATTAAAATATAAATATAATAGGGTTTTTATTTATTGATTTCATTTTCTTAGTTTTCTTTTATTAAATTTATTGTTAGAAGAAATTCCTGTTCATATAGAAACTTTTTTTATTTAAACAATATACAAAACCTTGATAATCTATGTTTATTTCTGTCTGAATGGGAGTTATCATTATTTATACTGTTTAACAGGGAGGTTAAATTTAAGGCCCTAACTTCACTACAGAACAATGGGGTCATGGATTAAACCGTTGGTTTGTGAATTTGGTGAGATAGTAATTGTGAGTTCAATCCCTAGATTAGTGTGTACTTGCAATCAGTGGAAATGAGCGAGCGATAACTGAGCACTACTGAATGAGATTTTATCCCTAGTAGGGGGGCAGTAGAAAGATAACAGTCTACCACCTGTATACAGTGACAACCCTAGAGTTGCTGGAATGCCTGTTAAGCTGAACTTTGGCGCCCTTACCAAGTATAATTTTTTTAAATTTTCACCTGGAGAAAAACTGATAACAATAATGAACTTAATACGATTTAAATAAAAAATTTATTATCCACCCTAAAACATTATTTCTTACCTTTAGATTTGCACCTTTTACACCTGTCTGCTTCACCAGATCATTTTCTATTGAGAAAATTTCCAAAGAATTTAATATGTATTCAGTCGTGGGCGACCGCATTTATGTTTTTAGAAGCTTTAGTTTTGCAATATTCCAAAGACATAACATGGCAGCTTGATGATACCCTGGGTAACTGCCCAAGTTGTCAGTACCTTGAGTTAGCCTTGCCTGTAGCTTAAATAAAGCATTCAGTTCAGAACTTTTATTGTTATCACAATGTTTTGCCCATTGTGCCTTCCTTGTGTATATATATAGATCAGAATTCATTATAGGCTACCCAGATCCATATATATATACACGAGGAAGGCACAATGGTCAAAACATTGTGATTACAATAAAAATGAGGAAAATACTTCTATATTTAGATTGATTTTGTTCTGCATTAAATATTTTTTCTCTGTTTGTCTAAATTATTATAAAATCTCCTAAAAGTAATAATCTTGAAATGTATTTTTCACCAAATATTTTTATGCTTGTTTCTCAATACCAATGATGATTCCTGATATTTTTATTTCCCAATTATTCTATATAACTCCATAAATACTTACAATTATATATTTTGCTTTTTTGTTATTTTATCATTACTTTGCCATTTTTTTGGTTCATTTTCACATTCCAATGTTTTCAGATTTTCTGTTACATTTTACCTTTACCTGTCCAATAACATCAGTTATATTCTTTTGTGTGCCATTTGATATATTAATAATATTTATTTCCATCATTTTTTTCTTCTAATTGCTTACAACTCATGATACATACCAAAATGAAGAGACACTTTACCTCATACCTTTCTTCTTTCTTTTTTTTACTCCTTCATTTTCCCCTTTTCTCCTTTTTGCATTAATCCACTCAGTTTTATTTCTCAATACTTTTCAATTTAATTCTCTTTTTTTACAACCCTTTTTATCATACTTTCTGACGACTCACTCTCTTTTCCACCTAATTTTTCTTTCTTTCACTCTTCAGTCAATTTTTATTTCAACAATTCTCTTTTATCTGACTGCCAACTTCTAAACATTTCTTTGATAATGTTCCTCACCTTCAAAGAAAAAAAAATCTATTTGCAAAGAACCATTTCAAATATCCTCATATTGTTTCTAACTTGAATTTTTGTTATCCAATAGGGAGATTGCATCAATATTCAGAAGTTAATTATTAAGTATACAAAGAATTCAGGGCCATGTCCAAAAGCTACATGTAAAAAGGATCATCATATACATATGGCGGGCTCCAAAAAAAACATTGGCAAAAATAAAATATAAGATTGGAAAATTTGTTGATGTAGTAGTAAATCATGAAATAGAAAAAGAGAATTATCAACTTTTATTGTTCTCTCATTAAAATTTTTTTCTTTTTCTCATATTCTTTCAAACTTATTAATCTCCTTGCAACTTAGTGGCTTTATTGCCTTGCATGAGGCGAAATGGTTTTAAAAAAAAGAAGATAATAACATAAGGATTAGAAAAAAAAGAAAATCTAACAAAAAAAAAAGCAGATACACAGGTTGCTGGAAATGTATTTTTTAAATACGATATATTTGACTGGGTCAGTTGATTGTAAATCCTGCAAGAAGGCTTAAAGAAGCAGGATGTTGTGGTAAATTTTCAATGAACTTTGAATTGGCAAATCAGAGTCTAGTGAAAATCCAAGATTTCTTTCTTCCAGTAGCAAACAGATGGCCTAGAAAAAAGGTATAGGTCAGAAATTTCTCTCATTCACTCTACCCTCTACATCATGGACAAGTAGTTGGCAATATATCACTACTTGGGACAATAAAAGTGGCCAATACAAATACCAATGAGTTGTTTATAATTACAAGAAAACCTGAAAAGAGACAATTCGACTTTGCCTGAAGACAGTCGATATAATAGTAGATTTAATTTAATATTTGTAGAGGGCTATGTTTTTGAAGTGATTTTTTATCTGAAATTATTTCTTATTACTATAAACATTACTTATAGTGGAGACATGTGTTTAAGTTGCTGTCAATTTTGTTTTTCCTAAACAGTGAAATTAATAACAACCGGCCTAGATTGAGAAGTCCTACTAAAAAGAAATTGGGCCTGTGACAGGAATTGAACCTGCATAATTTTTTAACCCAGGTTAACAACTTCTTAAGCCTAAATTTGCCTGTACCAGTTCAGCCATGGAGGCAAATTAACAGGACAAAGTTTTTATATATATATATATATATATATATATATATATATATATATATATATATATATATATATATATATATATATATATATATATATATATTGTCATCCACAGACAGACTGTTTCGCTGTATCACAGCTCATCAGTGTGGCTAGACGTCCGGTTGCCTCTCTCTCTCTCTCTCTCTATATATATATATATATATATATATATAGCCAAGTATAGGATTGGTGTAGACAGAGTAAATTTCAATAACCAAAAATACTATTCTTAAAAGAGTGTTCAATACGGAGTAAAGCAAATAAAATTTATTCAAGGTATGCTATATTTACGGGTAAAAGTGCCCAATATCAGGGATATATATATATATATATATATATATTTGAGTGGACCCTGAGGTCAACAACATGTGATAAAGATTGCATTCCAGGATAAAATAGACTGTCACTATATATACATTGTTCAGACTGTTGTCCTCATCTTTACTGTCATACGCTCCAGCCTTCTTCAAGTGATATACATTGTAATTTCAAACCAAACCCTTTATTTTAGTCCATGGGGGTATATTGTTCTACTTCCACATGCCGTTCCTTTTCTGGATATCACAGTTTCAGTTAATTCTCTTTAGTAACTTAACACTCCAAGTTTTTGTCCACCTCTTCTGTGGCCAGTTATTGAACTCACAACTCTTTCGGTCAAGTCAATGGATTACTTTTTATCCACTGAGCCATGTGTCCTTGGATGAAAGCATTGGTTGAAGCAATCCACTGAGTATCAGGATAATCTAAGAGTGAAATAAAAATTTAGTTTATATTTAATTTGAATAAAATTTTTATTTTATGTTTCATCTGTAGGCCCTGCTACTTGAGTCTTAGGTGCATACAATCAAGGATTTGGACCTGGGCATCACTGAACCTCACCAAACCTCTGCACATAATTGTGCAAGATTAAAAGCTGAAACCAAAGGTTTTATTCCTGCTGCACAGGACCAAAGCTTGCTAATTAGAAATTACCAAGCACACATAGTGAAATATTCTTAAACCTGAAATGCAGATTCTGTGATAAATATCCAGAACCAGTTGACCAACTTTTCTCAGGTTGTTCATTATTAGCATCCATATAAAATTTGGCATGACAAGGTGGGCCAATATCTACACTGGGATATTTACAACTTTTATGCTAAGGAAACTGCATGGAATTGGTATGGTTACAGACATAGACCTGTAACAATTTTATGGAACTTTACAACATGCACAGACAGAAGAATCAAAGATAATTGTCCAGATATAGTGATCAAAGACCAATAAAAAACCAGAGTCTGCATTCTTAATGACATAGCAGATTGTAACGTATCTTTGAAGATCTTCAAAAAAGTATCAAAATACAAGGATCTTGAAGTTGAAATCTCAAAAATGTGGCATATGAGGACAGCAATAATTCCAGTTATGCTTGAAGCCCTCGATTTGATTGTAAAATGTTTTGATATGCTCATTGAAGGGATTACTGGTAGCCCATGCCTTAAAGAAATACAAAAAACTGTTCTCACCAGTACATCCCGTACCTTACAAAGTGCTTTGTTTATGTAACATGTGTGTGATCTTAGGTTTGTTTGTTTTTATTTTTTTGTTTTGTATTTGTTTTACAAAAATGTTCAGTGGAAATGTCATGATGCAATTTCTGACCTTAAGTCTCTGTTTGGGACCCATAAGGAAATGAGTACAAACCAGAAATCAAAAGAAATGATAGCAATAAGGTTGTATCCTTGAAAAGGTTACAAACAGACAAAGGTGGCACTCGAGTGAAGGACCAGCAATATACATGTGGATGAAGGAAAAGTGGTTTATTGTAAAAGAGAATACACTACTGAAAGAAAGGGATTTGGGTGGCAGGCTAGTAATTCCCGAAGCAAGGATATTTGCCAACTGCCCCACACACTCAGATGTGGCACAAGGCCGAATTTAATGTGGGGTATCCAAGCCCATAGACTTGGGCAAAAATTCCCCGTAGACCCCGTAAAAAACGGGGTCGAGTAGCTGTCTACCACCCCAGATGAGACTCTGCCCTTTGGCATAGCCTCATCTGGGTTCCTCTCTGCCCAAAGGCTGAGAGTTCAAGTAGCTTAGCTGAAGACGAATCTCCAACTAACTGCTGAAGCAAGCCCCAGGTATATCCTGTGCTCACTATATATAGCTACTGATATAGTAAGTCCACATAGGCGATAGGGAGTGTGGGACATTCCATTACAACAAATAACAGTAATAATAATAATAATAACAGTAATAATAATAATAATAAAACTGTTGTTTAAGTGAATAATATTAGTATGGAATCAAGCTAGGCCAAAGTGAGGTAAAATTATAGTTGAGGCTACAGGAGGCCTTAATTTTCATATAAAATGTAGAGTGATTTTTTTGGTTGATTTCTTTTGAGGCTGTCAAATAATGTAATTCAACTGTGACTTTCAAACATGGTGCAAAGGATTCTCTTACAACCCACAAAACACTTTTTCACATTCTGATAGATTTTTTAAAAAAAAACCCCATACAGAATAGAAAAGAAAAGGAAAAAGAAAGATAAACCTGAATACATTTTTAACCACCTAGAATATTAATCGTAATCATAATCCAAATTTTCATGTTGAAATATTGATTCTTGCCATTGCTAATCACAATAATTATTAGTAGCTTATTGAATTTTAATTAATGAGGAATTTGGTGTTAGATATGATAAATTGATTTTCTATTGAAGCCAATTAAAGTAGAGCTTGTGGAATTAAAGGGTTAAACCAATGAATGTTGGACATCATCTGAAATTAATAGAAATATTCTGACACTGAGGCAGGAAAATTGAGACACTAAAAATTACAATAATACCTAAATAAATAAATTTTTATTTGTCATACTATCTTAAAGTTTAATTTTATTTTACAATTTTTTAATCTTGTTTATAAATAAGACAAGATGAAATAACAAACAAGGTATACAAATAAACAAATTAAAATGAAAAGTGCCAAATACCTTTGAAAACATCTTGGTTTATCAGATGAAGTTAAGAATCATTAGAAAAAACTGTCTGAGAAAAACTTATTTTCATCATACTTAATGTGTGATCCCTGCTAGAATATTTATAGTTTGGAACTGGTCAATTTCTTTTCCTTAGTTTATTCTCCCTTTTTCTTGGCTGAAGAGACCTGGAACAATTTCTTTTACTTTTTTTTTTTGACAAATATATAAATGTGTCTCCCAAGTCACCCTGGCTGCTTCATCCTTCAAATAATGTTAATCACCCAAGAGAACAACTCTTTGCACCTTCTTGGGCTCACATGAAGTGGAGTGATTATATTGAATCAATTGCTAGTTCTGCTGCTAGGAAAGTTGGTTCACTGTGTTGTGCTAGACAATCTTTCTTGTCAGAATCCATCTTGCACATTTATAAATCTACCATTTGCTCATGCATTGGATATTGCTGCCATATCTGGTCTGGTGCTCCTGATATATATCTCAAGATTCTTGGTAAAATTCAAAGAAGGGTCTGTAACGTAATCTATCCTTATCCAGCATCTCGACTTCTGTCACTTTCTTATGTAAATAAATGGTAAATCAGGGAGTGAGAGAGACAGTAAAAAAAGCAAGCATTGCTATGATCTACAAAGAATAGGATGCTCTGATCCCCCATGTTTTGGAGGAGAACAACACCTATTTTTGCTTGTTATCAATATGGCTGATGCTAACCTCCAGTAGAGTGACTCATTGCACCTTCTTGGGTTAACATTTTTCACTGACATAAAGTGGAGTCATTATATTGAATCAATTGCTAGTTCTGCTGCTAGGACAGTTGGTTCACTATGTTGTGCTAGACAATTTATCTCACCAAAATCTTGCACATTTATAAATCTACCATTCATCCAAAAAATAATGATTCCTCAAATCTTGTTTAAAAAGTAAATTAATTTGTCTTATTTATTTTTGCAAGTTTTTAGAATTCTAAAGGAATTGCTGTTGTGTACATATCCAAATCTCCACCTTAAAACTATCAGCTGCTACAGCTAGAGGTTAAACAAATCCTAACCTGTAGCTGGGATTTGTATTCTTTGAATATTATCCCAAGCCCCAGGGAGCTTTCTCTCCATGTAGTACATATCCCTCTGGAGGGGACTGGGTTTATTGCCCAGTGGCTGAGGCATCTCCAAAAAGGGAAGTTCCAAGTGGGCTTGGGAATTTGGGGGCAGTATGGCAACCTACTTTAAACCTTGACCCTTTGTGACATCAGGTTGCAACTTGGCCATACCAAAAATACTAACCTTGAAGATGAAGCTACTAGAGAAATAGTAGTGAATACTTTTAACTCATTATAGTTTACAACAATCACTCATTTGGTTTTAATAAGGCAAAATATTTCTAAATTTCTATCACCAGTTTCCTCCAGAATGGTTTTGTTGAAAGTCTTTTCATAATGCCTTTATAAAGAAAGACTAAGTGGGTGGAGAAATTTTATAGCATTAAGAATGAGATTTATGAAGACACACTCACTGCTCAAATCACTGAGCTTCTCCTTAATTCTATGTTCCATGACCATTCAAAAAGCAAACGATCACGGACCTCCACATCTTTCTTTTCTTTGATATTTGCAAATTGAGCATTGCTGTTATTGTTCTTGTAAAAAATAGTAGAATGGCTTATCATTGTCTTTAGAGTTTTGAGTAGATGTTTGTCTGTCTATTTGTCCGTTTACCAATCATAGCTATAGAGATCAGTCTGCTATGCTATTTAACCCACATCTTGGTTATACTTCATAAAGGTAAGATACAATGTTATAAAATCTTGTAGATACAAATTAATGTTCAAATGGGCAGGAATTGAATGGCAAACTTTATAACATTTTGACAAGATAACTTTTAATATTATTGGAATTAAAATGAATTACAACTAAATGAAAGCAAGCATAGCACTTCTTGTGGGATTGTAGCATGCAATAAATATGCAAAGCCAAAATGAAGCCATTAAATTTTTTTTTAACGTTTCCCCCCCCAAGCAAAGTGGGATGCCACTAGTACGCAGGGGTTTACAGAGTGGGAGCAAGAGTAAAGAGGCATGGTAAAGGAAAGGATGAAGAGAAGCATGGGGAATAGATCAAGGCATCTGGAGATGTCGATTGACATTGCATTTGAATAGTTGGAGATTATAGCTATCAGAGAAGTAGGAAGAGGAAGGGAGTTCCACAGACGGGAAGTGCGAGACATGAAGCTATTGGAGTAGAAGAGACAGCTACATTTTAACCATTTTGACAGTGAAAAGGTGGGACTGTTGATGTTATGAAAACACAAATGAATGGCCATTTTTGTTTTACACCCACTGTAGCATGGGCAGGAAGTCGCACACAATCTAAGGGAAACTGCTATTGCAGGATGTTAGAAGACTTGATGCTGAATCCATACCGTTAAAATATCATTTATAAGATATATCTGCGAAGCACTAAAATCTGTAAACTTTTTTCTTTCTTTTTATTCCCTTTTATTAAATACTTACAAAACATAAAAGGCTGTTGTGTTCTTTCACTTTCACTTTCAGTAACATACTGAATTAAATCCATATGATATTATATAAATAATAAATAATATGATATCTCTTGGATTAAATCGTATGATACCAATTAAATTTCCTATCAGATTTTCCATGAACATTGAGAAGAGAAGTTTAAGTTCCATGCATTTTAGCCCAATGCTCTAACCACTTAATTATTTATTGACGCAATCAATAAATAATATAACGGAATGATTCTGTATATCCTGTTCCTGTGGTGTAGGAAACTAAAACTAATGACTCGTTGACATTATCACACATCTCAGTTGAGCAATTTTCTCAATATTAATTTTATTGGAGCGTGACCTAAAATCTTGCAACCTCCACTTCAATTTTCTAACCTCCAAGCAATTACTGATAAAACTTACTGAGCAACTTAGGTTAATATAAATTACGTTTATTCTAAATACATTTTGATAATCAAGAAAAGGACCTTCAGTTTCGTAGTCTTCAGTCCGATGTTCTTACCACTAAGCTACCAAATAATATAATCATTAAATAACTTGGTTAAATGAATCTAAATCCTGTTGAGTTCAGAAAGTGAATGTTGCACTACAAATACATAGCAAACAATTTGTTAATTTCTCTGTGTTAAATTGCAATTAATTTCAATATCCACAAATGATCAATTATCACTTAAGAGAATTGATTTTGTTAAATCTTGGAAATTCCTTTCAGTCAGGTTGGCCTGATGCCACTTCTTAAATAAAGACTACAGAACCAATTTCACTGATTTTGAAATTATAATTTATGGTTTAATCAATGGAAACTGTAATGAATATTAATTAGGATTGTTTTACTAAATATATCCTTTTGTATTATAAACTATATATAAATATATATTATAAAATATACCCTTTTGTATTATAAACTATATATAAAGATACATTATAAAATATACCCTTTTGTATTACAAACTATATATAAATATATATTATAAAATATAGCTTTTTGTATTACAAACTATATATAAATATATATTATAAAATATACCCTTTTGTATTATAAACTATATATAAATATATATTATAAAATATACCCTTTTGTATTATAAACTATATATAAATATATATTATAAAATATAGCTTTTTGTATTACAAACAATATATAAATATATATTATAAAATATAGCCTTTTGTATTACAAACTATATATAAATATATATTATAAAATATACTCTTTTGCATTATAAACTATATATAAATATATATTATAAAATATAGCCTTTTGTATTATAAACTATATATAAATATATATTATAAAATATACCCTTTTGTATTATAAACTATATATAAATATATATTATAAAATATACCCTTTTGTATTATAAACTATATATAAAGATACATTATAAAATATACCCTTTTGTATTACAAACTATATATAAATATATATTATAAAATATAGCTTTTTGTATTACAAACAATATATAAATATATATTATAAAATATAGCCTTTTGTATTACAAACTATATATAAATATATATTATAAAATATACTCTTTTGCATTATAAACTATATATAAATATATATTATAAAATATAGCCTTTTGTATTATAAACTATATATAAATATATATTATAAAATATACCCTTTTGCATTATAAACTATATATAAATATATATTATAAAATATAGCCTTTTGTATTATAAACTATATATAAATATATATTATAAAATATACCCTTTTGCATTATAAACTATATATAAATATATATTATAAAATATACCCTTTTGCATTATAAACTATATATAAATATATATTATAAAATATAGCCTTTTGTATTATAAACTATATATAAATATATATTATAAAATATACCCTTTTGCATTATAAACTATATATAAATATATATTATAAAATATAGCCTTTTGTATTATAAACTATATATAAATATATATTATAAAATATACCCTTTTGTATTATAAACTATATATAAAGATACATTATAAAATATACCCTTTTGTATTACAAACTATATATAAATATATATTATAAAATATAGCTTTTTGTATTACAAACAATATATAAATATATATTATAAAATATAGCCTTTTGTATTACAAACTATATATAAATATATATTATAAAATATACTCTTTTGCATTATAAACTATATATAAATATATATTATAAAATATAGCCTTTTGTATTATAAACTATATATAAATATATATTATAAAATATACCCTTTTGCATTATAAACTATATATAAATATATATTATAAAATATAGCCTTTTGTATTATAAACTATATATAAATATATATTATAAAATATACCCTTTTGCATTATAAACTATATATAAATATATATTATAAAATATACCCTTTTGCATTATAAACTATATATAAATATATATTATAAAATATAGCCTTTTGTATTATAAACTATATATAAATATATATTATAAAATATACCCTTTTGCATTATAAACTATATATAAATATATATTATAAAATATAGCCTTTTGTATTATAAACTATATATAAATATATATTATAAAATATACCCTTTTGCATTATAAACTATATATAAATATATATTATAAAATATAGCCTTTTGTATTATAAACTATATATAAATATATATTATAAAATATACCCTTTTGCATTATAAACTATATATAAATATATATTATAAAATATAGCCTTTTGTATTATAAACTATATATAAATATATATTATAAAATATACCCTTTTGCATTATAAACTATATATAAATATATATTATAAAATATAGCCTTTTGTATTATAAACTATATATAAATATATATTATAAAATATACCCTTTTGCATTATAAACTATATATAAATATATATTATAAAATATAGCCTTTTGTATTATAAACTATATATAAATATATATTATAAAATATACCCTTTTGCATTATAAACTATATATAAATATATATTATAAAATATAGCCTTTTGTATTATAAACTATATATAAATATATATTATAAAATATACCCTTTTGCATTATAAACTATATATAAATATATATTATAAAATATAGCCTTTTGTATTATAAACTATATATAAATATATATTATAAAATATACCCTTTTGCATTATAAACTATATATAAATATATATTATAAAATATAGCCTTTTGTATTATAAACTATATATAAATATATATTATAAAATATACCCTTTTGCATTATAAACTATATATAAATATATATTATAAAATATAGCCTTTTGTATTATAAACTATATATAAATATATATTATAAAATATACCCTTTTGCATTATAAACTATATATAAATATATATTATAAAATATAGCCTTTTGTATTATAAACTATATATAAATATATATTATAAAATATACCCTTTTGCATTATAAACTATATATAAATATATATTATAAAATATACCCTTTTGCATTATAAACTATATATAAATATATATTATAAAATATAGCCTTTTGCATTATAAACTATATATAAATATATATTATAAAATATACCCTTTTGCATTATAAACTATATATAAATATATATTATAAAATATACCCTTTTGCATTATAAACTATATATAAATATATATTATAAAATATACCCTTTTGTATTATAAACTATATATAAATATATATTATAAAATATACCCTTTTGTATTATAAACTATATATAAAGATACATTATAAAATATACCCTTTTGTATTACAAACTATATATAAATATATATTATAAAATATAGCTTTTTGTATTACAAACAATATATAAATATATATTATAAAATATAGCCTTTTGTATTACAAACTATATATAAATATATATTATAAAATATACTCTTTTGCATTATAAACTATATATAAATATATATTATAAAATATAGCCTTTTGTATTATAAACTATATATAAATATATATTATAAAATATACCCTTTTGCATTATAAACTATATATAAATATATATTATAAAATATAGCCTTTTGTATTATAAACTATATATAAATATATATTATAAAATATACCCTTTTGCATTATAAACTATATATAAATATATATTATAAAATATACCCTTTTGCATTATAAACTATATATAAATATATATTATAAAATATAGCCTTTTGTATTATAAACTATATATAAATATATATTATAAAATATACCCTTTTGCATTATAAACTATATATAAATATATATTATAAAATATAGCCTTTTGTATTATAAACTATATATAAATATATATTATAAAATATACCCTTTTGTATTATAAACTATATATAAAGATACATTATAAAATATACCCTTTTGTATTACAAACTATATATAAATATATATTATAAAATATAGCTTTTTGTATTACAAACAATATATAAATATATATTATAAAATATAGCCTTTTGTATTACAAACTATATATAAATATATATTATAAAATATACTCTTTTGCATTATAAACTATATATAAATATATATTATAAAATATAGCCTTTTGTATTATAAACTATATATAAATATATATTATAAAATATACCCTTTTGCATTATAAACTATATATAAATATATATTATAAAATATAGCCTTTTGTATTATAAACTATATATAAATATATATTATAAAATATACCCTTTTGCATTATAAACTATATATAAATATATATTATAAAATATACCCTTTTGCATTATAAACTATATATAAATATATATTATAAAATATAGCCTTTTGTATTATAAACTATATATAAATATATATTATAAAATATACCCTTTTGCATTATAAACTATATATAAATATATATTATAAAATATAGCCTTTTGTATTATAAACTATATATAAATATATATTATAAAATATACCCTTTTGCATTATAAACTATATATAAATATATATTATAAAATATAGCCTTTTGTATTATAAACTATATATAAATATATATTATAAAATATACCCTTTTGCATTATAAACTATATATAAATATATATTATAAAATATAGCCTTTTGTATTATAAACTATATATAAATATATATTATAAAATATACCCTTTTGCATTATAAACTATATATAAATATATATTATAAAATATAGCCTTTTGTATTATAAACTATATATAAATATATATTATAAAATATACCCTTTTGCATTATAAACTATATATAAATATATATTATAAAATATAGCCTTTTGTATTATAAACTATATATAAATATATATTATAAAATATACCCTTTTGCATTATAAACTATATATAAATATATATTATAAAATATAGCCTTTTGTATTATAAACTATATATAAATATATATTATAAAATATACCCTTTTGCATTATAAACTATATATAAATATATATTATAAAATATAGCCTTTTGTATTATAAACTATATATAAATATATATTATAAAATATACCCTTTTGCATTATAAACTATATATAAATATATATTATAAAATATAGCCTTTTGTATTATAAACTATATATAAATATATATTATAAAATATACCCTTTTGCATTATAAACTATATATAAATATATATTATAAAATATAGCCTTTTGTATTATAAACTATATATAAATATATATTATAAAATATACCCTTTTGCATTATAAACTATATATAAATATATATTATAAAATATAGCCTTTTGTATTATAAACTATATATAAATATATATTATAAAATATACCCTTTTGCATTATAAACTATATATAAATATATATTATAAAATATACCCTTTTGCATTATAAACTATATATAAATATATATTATAAAATATAGCCTTTTGCATTATAAACTATATATAAATATATATTATAAAATATACCCTTTTGCATTATAAACTATATATAAATATATATTATAAAATATACCCTTTTGCATTATAAACTATATATAAATATATATTATAAAATATACCCTTTTGTATTATAAACTATATATAAATATATATTATAAAATATAGCCTTTTGTATTATAAACTATATATAAATATATATTATAAAATATACCCTTTTGCATTATAAACTATATATAAATATATATTATAAAATATAGCCTTTTGTATTATAAACTATATATAAATATATATTATATAATATACCCTTTTGCATTATAAACTATATATAAATATATATTATAAAATATACCCTTTTGCATTATAAACTATATATAAATATATATTATAAAATATACCCTTTTGTATTACAAACTATATATAAATATATATTATAAAATATACCCTTTTGCATTATAAACTATATATAAATATATATTATAAAATATAGCCTTTTGTATTATAAACTATATATAAATATATATTATAAAATATACCCTTTTGCATTATAAACTATATATAAATATATATTATAAAATATAGCCTTTTGTATTATAAACTATATATAAATATATATTATAAAATATACCCTTTTGCATTATAAACTATATATAAATATATATTATAAAATATACCCTTTTGTATTACAAACTATATATAAATATATATTATAAAATATACCCTTTTGCATTATAAACTATATATAAATATATATTATAAAATATAGCCTTTTGTATTATAAACTATATATAAATATATATTATAAAATATACCCTTTTGTATTATAGACATTGTTCACAGCAAGAAATGGTGAAAACATGAAGTCTAAGTCTTAGAGAAGAGAAAATATCACAAAGAGATTGCAAATGTTTTTACAACATTCATTTGTAACCAGTGATGGTATCCCAAATTTCCAGGAACCGGTTCTATAAAGGTAAGTAATCTTTAGGAACCCGTTCTGCTTATTTTCTTTTCAATCTGTGAATGGAAACAAATCACTTTATAGTATCAAAAAGAATTAAACCATTTTGATAATAGAAATCACTTTATGATATTTCCAGATTGAAATATTGTTCCAAAGTATGATGCTTTTTGACTCTAATGTCATCAACTGTGTTATAGTTGCTTAGACACAATCAAACTAAATGGATGCAATCCCAAAGATCCAATGGAAGACCTATCAAATTTATGACTAGAAGATTTGCCACATTTTTAACTTCAGGGGGAGTATGTGTACGAATGTAGTGTAACTGTCTTTTTATTTGGGCCATTAGCTATCAGATAAGATGATTTTTGGATAATCCAGCAACCTGTTCACTAAGGTTTTATAATTTTAAGAATCAGAAGCCACCACTGCTTGTAAAATAAAAGACACAACATTACATAAGTTGTTTGTAATAATAATCTTTATCTTTGATCTTAATAGCTTACATCTGGACACATCAGATGCTAGAAATTGAAAATTTAAATTTACAGTTACACCTGCTTGTTTGTGGCATCCATTAGTCTCAAGAAACGTTGGATTTGTGCCCAAAGAATTATGCCTCAGCCGTTGCTGATAATGCAATAACTTTCATGGCTGTACAGGTTCATATGGGAGTGGCAGTCTCAATTGCAATGAATGCATGTGAAGATGATCTCCCCCTTTTGCCTTGTTTTCTTTCTTTCAAGTACATTTTTCTCCAGTGACAAACCTTCGTTTCTCCTCTCCTCACTTCAGCCCTCAGTGTAGATTGCGTTTCCAATATGAGTGACCATTGGCAATATTTTCCCACCCCTTGACGTCCATGTCCATTGCCCTCATGTCTCGTTTGCAGATGTCCTTTAAGTGAAGTCTTTAATCATCTTGATCCCAAGCCTTTAAAGATCATGATCCAAGTCTTTAATCATCTTGATCCCATGTTTTTAACTGATCTGGAATGTCTTATCATTTTGTCTGCAAATCTTTAAGGATCTTGATCCCTAATCTATAATCATCTTGATCCCAGGTCTTTAAACGCCATGATCCCAAATCTTTAATCATCTTGATTCCAAGCCTTTAAAGATCATGATCCAAGTCTTTAATCATCTTGATCCCATGTTTTTAATTGATCTGGAATGTCTTATCATTTTGTCTGCAAATCTTTAAGGATCTTGATCCCTAATCTATAATCATCTTGATCCCAGGTCTTTAAACACCATGATCCCAAAACTTTAATCATCTTGATCCCAAGCCTTTAAAGATCATGATCCAAGTCTTTAATCATCTTGATCCCATGTTTTTAATTGATCTGGAATGTCTTATCATTTTGTCTGCAAATCTTTAAGGATCTTGATCCCTAATCTATAATCATCTTGATCCCAGGTCTTTAAACACCATGATCCCAAATCTTTAATCATCTTGATCCCAAGCCTTTAAAGATCATGATCCAAGTCTTTAATCATCTTGATCCCATGTTTTAACTGATCTGGAATGTCTTATCATTTTGTCTGCAAATCTTTAAGGATCTTGATCCCTAATCTATAATCATCTTGATCCCAGGTCTTTAAACACCATGATCCCAAATCTTTAATCATCTTGATCCCAAGCCTTTAAAGATCATGATCCAAGTCTTTAATCATCTTGATCCCATGTTTTAACTGATCTGGAATGTCTTATCATTTTGTCTGCAAATCTTTAAGGATCTTGATCCCTAATCTATAATCATCTTGATCCCAGGTCTTTAAACACCATGATCCCAAATCTTTAATCATCTTGATCCCAAGCCTTTAAAGATCATGATCCAAGTCTTTAATCATCTTGATCCCATGTTTTTAATTGATCTGGAATGTCTTATCATTTTGTCTGCAAATCTTTAAGGATCTTGATCCCTAATCTATAATCATCTTGATCCCAGGTCTTTAAGCATCATGATTCCAAGTCTTTAATCATCTTGATCCCATGTTTTTAATTATCTTGCTATGGAAACCTTAATCATTTTGTCTGCATATCTTTAAGGATCTTGATCCCACATCTTTAATCATCTCGATCCCAGGTCTTTAAAGGTTAAAGTACATTATTGTCAATTAGAAAGCAAATCCTATAATTAACTGCTGACATTGACTTTTATTGAGTTCTCCAGTCAATATGGTGGCCTTGTTCCAGTATATGCTTAGTTTAATAAATACTATACCTAATGTGTATTCATCCATTTTCTAATATATTGAGATATAAAAGAAAAGAAATACTTCTTTTCAAACAAGAGGTTTTATTGTGACAGTCTAGCAATTCAGGAATATTTTATTTTTTTAAATTTGTTGGATTTCCAATTATCAGGTTTTAAAGTGTTTGCTTTTTCTGGCTTGCATTTTTAAGATCTGTTCTCTTCTGATCAAGTTTCATTTCAGACATGAAGCAAAACATTTCTAGAAGGTTTCCTCAATCTATTCCCTATTTCACAAAATCCCAAGTGACCCAGACAATTCAATAGGAATCATGTCAACATATTCACTTGGCCATGAAAGTTATTTAATATCTTTGTAGGCCTGTCATTCTCAAACCTTTTTATGTATAAAATGGAGCTCCATTCTCAATGGAAAAGTGGATGATTTTGTCCAAAGAATCATGTTGGAATATTAAGAGATGTCTCTTCTGCAAAATGTATATCTATTTTCTTTATTGAATATTCCTATTGCACTCCAGAAACTCTGAAGGATAAATACCCCAATTTACTCTTGGCACTATAAGTGAAAATGCACAATATTTGGTCATAGGCTGGCAAGGCAATAAAGCCACTAAGATACAGGGGATGGGGGTTACTGATTCTTATAGAACATGAGAAAAACACTATTAAGAAGAGAGAACATTAAAAGAGGGGGAATTAAGAAGACAGCAGATGACAATTGATATTGCATTTCAATTTTTGAAGATCAAAGTTGACTGGGAGGCAAGAAACTGTAAGAGAGTTTCACAAGCGAGAAATGCAGGAGAAGAAACTGTTAGTATAGAACTTACGGTTGCATCTAGCAATTTCAAGTGTGAAATGATGAAACCTTGCTGCCAATCTAATACTGGACTTAAATTCATAAAGTCTAGGTACCGAAGAAGAAGGTTCATCACAACAATTACCATGAAAATATTTATAAAAAAGGAATAGAGAAACTACATTAATGCAGTGGGAAAGGGACTGAAGGCAGGATGCCAGATCAGGGCCAATAACATTGCAGATTCTTCTCTGTATTTCATCAAGCATCTCTAAATATATAGTATTCAAAGCATCTCTAGATACATAGTATTCTAGGCGACAGTATCTCTTTGGGAAAAGAAAAAAATGTCCCTTGAAAATTTAACACTGACATGTCACACTGAATGCAAGCGAAGCAGGGGAAAGCAATTTTGTCAAGTAAGAGTGTTGAATGGAAGAACATGTGCCACATAGACAAAAATGGATTATCAAGGAACAAATAACAGGAACCATGATTACCAATATCCTGAGACAAAGTGAAGGGGAGAGAAAAAGAGAAGTATAACAGTAGATAAGTATAAAACATGGTTTTATGTACTTATTGGTCACACACCTGATCTTCCCTATTTACTGATGAGATATTCAATTATTAGGGTAACAGGAAACAACACTTTACAACATTAAGCAAACATGGCTCATCTTAATATAATAATGGAATATTTTATTATATGTAGGGGAGATCAAGCTGCTAATAGATAGCTTTTTTTGCTTTTGTGTTATGCTAGCTTTCTTTAGATACTTATATTTTTCAAGATTTAAAAATGTATAATTCATTCTTACACATGATAATGGGGTTAATTGCATGTATAATTGATTCTAGATTACTCATGCGAAAAATATTACTAATGTGAGTGCAAATTAATCACTTCAGTACTGGTGTCATTTTTTGACGGTACAAGTAAACTAGTGTATTTATAAAATGCTAACTCTGCAGAAAATAATTATGTGTATTGACTTTTACCGTGTCTCTGTATGTATAAAATAGATATAAATAAAAAATGTGTATGTACATTATTATCTCATGAATATCTGTGTGTGCGGTTGCGTGTGTGTGTGTGTGTGTGCGTGTGCGCGCACGTGTGTGTGTGTGTGTGTGTAGGTGTGTGCAACACTTACGATGTTGTATGCCTGACTGAAATCAATATAGATAAAACAATATTCTCCATTTCTGATGATAGATGGTCCCAGAGTAACCTGTTCATCACCCGGACAACCCCAACACTCACAGGCACATTTCATTTATGCTCATCGAACCAATCAGATTGCTTTTCAACAATGACCTCACTTACCCACTAATCTCGTAGCATACCCACAAATGCCATACAAACTTATTCAATAGTGATATGTAGTAGTAATACCTATGGCTCAAAGCTACAGAGACTAAGGCTGTGAACGAGGAATTGGTTCCAGTAACACAAGACGATGAATCAACAGTGTATATAGTGTTTGCTTTTTGATTCTATGATAGACCATATCAAATTGCTATATCTGTGCACTGTACTGGCAGTCTCCGTACAGAATGCCATCAATTTTGATCGATAACTATGATTCTGGGCAATTGATTGCTATTCAGTGTACCCACTCTTTCAATGGCTTGTGGCTCTTACATTGACTGGAGTAGAGGCAGATGCAATATTGTTAGCAGTCAGTTTCTTACAACAGATACTTAGCCATTAAAGAAAAAAGAAATCTACATTAACTCTACCTACCTTTGGTGTTGCTTTATTCATTCATGCTTTTTTTCTTTTATTCATTGCTTTCATTCTTTTATTCTGTTATTTTTTCTTTCATTTATCCATTCTTTTGCTTCATTCACTGTTACTTTTTCATTCTTCTTAAATGCTCTTGTCTTTCATTCTACTTCTTCCATTTTAACCTTCTTTCTTTTTCTTCTCATTTTACCTTTCTCTTCATGCATTTTCTATTATTTCTTCCCTCCATTATTTTTACTTATAATATTTTTTTTTTAATCTTTTAAATATTTTTTATTCTTTCTCTTTTTCTGTCTTATTTTTTATCCTTTTTTTTTTCAGTTTCTTCTTTCATGAAGAAAAAACAAAATACATTAATTTTTTATTCCTTTTCCATTAACATTTTTTAATCTATCTTCATTGGCTTTAATTTTTTTGCCTTTGTATCCACCATTTTCTGTTTAAATTTTTATATCTCGTTATATTTTTCTTTTTTTGTTGCATTTTAATTTCCTCCTTTTTTTCTTTTCAACATCCTTCTCTCTGCTTTCATTTTTTTTCTTTTCTCTGATTTCCTTTTTCTTTCTTCCAAGCTTGTATTGAACTTAATAATCATTGATTCAAATTTCATACAGCCATTTTGATTTATTTATCTGGAAGATAGAGATAAAGATAAACCAAAGAAAATCTTTTTATTGAAGGAATGACATAAAAACGTAATCATTCTTTTCTCACAAAAGTAACAAATCAGAATCTATAAATATTTTTAAAAACATGCCTCAATTTTTGGTACATGTCAATGTCTTCAGATAATTTCCAAATAGAAAATATAAATAGAATAAAATGAAGAAATGTACTGTTTGGTTTCAGGTTCATGCAGCAAATCATTAAGCGGAGACATTAGAAGACAATTTTAGATGAAATAATTCTCTTTCAGTGCCTTTCATTTCAATACAAAAGCAATTGACTTTTGAAAAGGAGATTTATTCACCCTAAAATATGAGGCTTACATGTCTATATCAAGCAATACTGACTTATTCAAGAAATCTTTTATCATGTACTTTTTTATGTTTCAACAATTCTGGTTTATTTATAGATACAAAGAATATTGCTGCCACATCTGGCCAGGTGCTTCTGCCATGTATTTGAGATATACAAGAAAAATATGAAGTGTTATTGGTCCTGACCTGGCATCTCAGCCTCAATCACTTTCCACTACTGTGATGTAGTTTCCCTGTGCCTTTTGTATAAATATTTTCATGGTAATTGTTCTGATGAGCTAGATGGTAGATGTAAATGTAAGTTCCATGCAAACAGTTTCTTTTCTTGTAATTCTCACTTGTGAAATTCTCTTCCGGATTCTTTCTTTCCAGACAAATTTGATCTTTAAAAGTTTAAATGTAATGTCACTTGTTACCTTCTCCCTTTTTAATTCCTGTTCTTTTATTGTTCTCTCTGTTTAATAATATTTTATTTTTCAAATATTCACACTCAGTAACACCTTGCATCTTAGTGGCTTTATTTCAGTAACACCTTGCATCTTAGTCGCTTTATTTCCATGATTGGGGTGAAATAAATAAAGTGCCATATATATTTTACTTTATTTCAACGATGGTTTTATATATATATATATATATATATATATATATATATATATATATATATATATATATATATATATATAAAATCATCATTCAAATAAAGTGTCATATATATACATACATACATATATACAGTGTAACCCGGATATAAGAGAGTTGTCGGGACCAGAGAAGAAGTCTCTTATACCCGGGTTTATCTTATATCCGGGTTTGGTCTATTACAACAGATACTTAGCCATTAAAGAAAAAAGAAATCTACATTAACTCTACCTACCTTTGGTGTTGCTTTATTCATTCATGCTTTTTTTCTTTTATTCATTGCTTTCATTCTTTTATTCTGTTATTTTTTCTTTCATTTATCCATTCTTTTGCTTCATTCACTGTTAACACAGGCTCTAATTTGGGACCACAGAAAATCTCTCTTATATCCGAGTTTCTCATATATCCGAGTATCTTATATCCGGGTCTCTTATATCCGGGTTACATTGTATATATATATATATATATATATATATATATATATATAAATATAAAAGTGAACATTGAAGTCAACACTTAGAGGTGACAGTCTGTTTCATGCTAGATGCAATTGTCAGGCCTGACGATTGCGTCTAGCATGAAACAGACTGTCACCTCTAAGTGTTGACTTCAATGTTTTAACTTTTATATTTACACATGCTCTATCTCTGATATTGAGCATAAATATAGCACATCCTAAAACAATATTTCTACATATATAAATATATATAAATATGTATATACTAGCAGTAAAGCCCTCTGTTGCTCGGGGTTTTATGTAGCTAAATTGCTTTGGGGTTTGAATTATTGAACTTACGCATGTATCCGCAGTTGTTGAGGTCACTGATAGGCCGGTAATCTCACTGGTAGCAAAATCAATGAGCACAAGGGCAACCGGTTGCAATAGGTGGCTGCTGTGTTGCTGGTCCATGCTTACCTGAAGACTGCCACCTGTTCATAATCGGTCAGGATTTTTAATTCTGGCAATGTAAAATAGTGGTTGCATTTTCACTATAGGACTCGCCACTTCACTATTAAGTCCATAAGTTTTCCCAGTTTTAAGCGGAATACGCAGGCAGTAATGTCATGTCTGTGAGTGTAATCCTGTCCAGGTAGGAGTTCACACATTATCTCAACTCATTTGGAGTTGCAGGTAAACGTTATAAATAAGTCTGGCCCCCATATTGCCTAACATATGTCATAGCATCCTGCATGCGTTCATGCATGTAACGTGCCTCCACCCCCCACCCCCCCAGTGTAGGGAGAGGGCAGAATGCACAGCTTCCCTAGGTCGCGGGGATTGACTTCATATTGAAGGCTGTCCCGCAAGTGTACATAGGAATCTGAGCGCAGCTGTTTCTGATGATTCCATATAAAACAAAGCTTCACCGATTCCATCTTAGCGGCCATGTCAACCACAAACTGGTGGAAAAGCTCCCTGCATCTATGAAGCCGGTCTCCATCCTTAACAATGAAACGGTATGAATAGAAAGCCTTGCACGATAAGGCTTTGGAAGACGTTGTAGGTTGGCCACCCGGAGTATGAGGGGGAATGCCGAAGTGGTAGCCATCGTCACAATAAGGGAAAAGTAAAGGGTACTGCAATGCGTCATATGATCGATGGGTCTCTGAAATCCTGCGAAGAGCGCCGCCTCTTGATTTGAGAACAATATCGTGGGTGCGGTCTTGCTCCCCATGTATAATACCAGTCACTTCATTGCACGCAGAAGCATTATAGCGGTATTCATGTTCATCATGCGATCGTTTCTCGGCGTCAATTGCAATGCTGAAGGAAGGAAAGGGAGCATTTTCCAAAGCATCTTTGAAACTGCGAATGTAGCTGTTAACCACGTGAAGCATGGCCTGAAGTAGTAGTATGATGTCCCTGCAAGGAACTCTTCCCGATTGCGGCAAAATACCAATCTGGGTTTTGGCCTGTAGGTTGTAGTCTGCAATAAAGTACAGTTGAAAGAATTTAGGCGTAGAGGTCTCCTCAGGCAGCAGAGACCCAATTCAGTGGCATACCTGCCTGTACTTTGAAAGTGGGCATCCAACCCTCTTCTCGAACCACCTGAGCCCCAAATGAGGTCATTTGAAAGGAGTTGTTTTATTGCCGAATTGTTTTAAGTCAGGGTGGGAGTTGGCTATTAGTCCCCTCAATGGGGTAAGTGGTTCATGCAGAGGTGGCAGTTGAACTTTGCCAGAGGAGCAGCACAGACCGGCAGGCACCCCAGACCATTTGCGGGCATTGCAGAATTGGCAAATGCAGGTCATAGACCCTACATTGATGTCATCACACGTAGTTAAGTTAATGCCAGGGTTGTAATTGAAAGCTAAGACCAAAAAGTGCTACTGGGACAGGTAAGAGTACGGGCGGCCGCAAGGCAATGAATGTTGCCGTTGAGGTGTATGCAGTGAGCTTGGGGAGCTTGAGATAAGTGCACAGTGGCCATGTTTGTAGCAGCCCTTGAAAGTCTGTTTGCCCTTGTCTGTGGGCCCTCAGAGTTTCTGGCAGCAGAAGTTGATGCAGTGTTGCAGCCATTGAGAGTTGCCTGCTGCAGCTCTGTCTCGGACTCCCTCGACCTAGCTGTGGCAGCAGCATCCCTGGATTGATGGGCACACCTGCAGTCAAATGTTTCAGCTGCACTCCACCTGGCAGTGGTGGCAGCATTCCTAGCATTTCGAACAGACCTACATAGCAATGTCTCAGCAGCCCTAGCACTTGCTGTTGCAGCAACGTCCTGGGATTGATGGGCGCATCTGCGGTCAAATGCTTCAGCTACCCTCGACCTGGCAGTGGTGGCAGCATTCCTAGCATTTCGCACAGACCTACGGAGTGGTGTCTCAGCAGCCTTAGTGGTCGCTGTTGCATCAGTGTCCCTGGATTGATGGGCATGCCAGCAGTCAAATATTTCAGCTGCCACCACTGCCAGGTCGAGGGCAGCTGAAACATTTGACCTTGACCTGGCAGTGGTGGCAGCATTCCTAGCATTTTGCACAGAGCTACGAAGCAGTGTCTCAGCCGCCCTAGCAGTCACTGTTGCAGCAGCATTCCAGGACTGACGGGCGTGCCTGCGGTTAAATTTTTCAGCTGCTCTCAAACTGGCATTGGTGGCAGTATCCATAGCATTTCGAAAAATCTACGGAGCGGAGTCTCAGCAGCCCCTAGAGCTTGCTGCGGCAGCAACGTCCCTGGATTGACGGGCGTGCCTGCAGTCAAATGTCTCTATTGCCCTTGATTTCGCAGTGGCAGCAGCGTTTCTTACATTACAAAGGAGCCTTTGATGATGAGTCTCGGAAGTGCGAGATGCAGAGGCGGTTGCTGCAGCCTGTGAATTCATTCTCGACCATTGTGTATTCTTGAGCCTTGATCGCAACAAAGCCCTGTAGGCAGCTTTCCCAGCCAAGCAGGTAGCACGCTCCTCTTGTGACTGTGAGGCCTGTGTGAGGGTGCTGCGTTGAGTGACCTGTGATAGTCGTATTGTAGTCTGCTCCTGGGACTCGCGGGCCCTTCTTTCCCTCATAGTAGACGCTCTTGCAGACCGAAGGCTAAGACGTACCCTTCTTTTTGGAGACATGGGGAAAAGTGATGCTAGTAGTGGTTGATTAGGGTTGCTCAATTGCAGGAGTACAAAGTCTAACTTAGTATCACAAAGCGTGAGCCAGAATCGGGAAGGCAGGTATTTAAGTAAAACAGCTGAATAAATTGTTTATGGTAGTTGGAAAAATTTAGTTAAACAGACAAATGGAAAACAAAAACGTAAGAAACAACTTGCGGTAGGAGAAATGATTGGTTGGCGGCGTAACAGGAGCAGAAGTAAAACATTCATCCCACAGCTGCACACAGCAAGTTCAAATGCGAAGTATTACTGGCCAATCAGTTGTGCCAATCAGCGAGCATCCTAGAGTCTCGAACACCAATCAGCGACCGCGTACTACACTCAGCCAATGAGATACCGCTATGTGAAGCATGGTCACACTTGTGTGAATAACAATCAGCTGTACAGTCTGTAGTGTAGACATCTCAGTTGAACTTATTTTCAATTGGTGTATTCGCAAATTCCGATGAAGACATGATTGTATCAACTTCCCTCAGGTATTAGTTGGTCACAAAGGAGCTCACATTTCAAAAGTTTTTAATTGTCATGACTAAAGCCGATAAAGTTAATCAAAATCCCAAGCAAGTTGCAAAAAACATTGCCAAATTCAGGTAAACTTGATTTGAATGGGAAATCAAAAGATTTTTATCCGATAATTGAAACTGATATTGGAAAGGAAAGTCAGCACCTCAATACTGTCGGTAAATACTATGCTCAACAGAAATTTTGCTAAAAATTCTTCGACATTTGCAAAAAATATAGCCAAAAATCAGTTAAACTTGACTTGAATTGGATGTCCCAAAGTGATCGATTGTATCGATTTTTTCCAGTAATTGATATCAATATTGAAAATGAATGTCAGCACCTCATAACTGTTGATAAAAACAATGTTCAACGTAATTTTGGTGGAAATTCTTCACCATTTGCGAAAAATATAGCCAAAAATCAACTTGACTGGATTTGAATTGGAAGTCAAAAGTGGCATGATGCTATCGATTTTTTCCGATATTGTAGAAAAAGGTCAGCAACTAATAACTGTTGATAAAACTAATGCTCAACATGATTTTCGTGAAAATTCCTTGCAGTTTGCGAATAAACAGAGCCAAAAATCAGCTACATTGGATTTGAATCAGATGTCCCAAAGTGATCGATTTTTTCCGATAACTGACATCAATTTTTAAATAACAGCACCTCAAAACTCTAAGTAAGGACATTGCTCAACGTGAGTTTGGTGGATATCACTTGTAATTTGTGAAAACTATCACTGAAAAACTGATGAATATTTTTTTTAATCAATATTCGACCCCCTATTGGTTTTATCAATTTTTTTCCAAAATCGGAGGAACAATCTAAAAACCCAAAGACATCAAGTACGAATGCCGTAAATTCCCAATCTGTGTGTGAATTTTCATGCCAATTGAATGAACGGTTGGCTCAGGATGAGGTAACAAGGTGACAAACACACAGACACACTAACAGAATGCCATTTATAGATACAAGATATATATATATATATATATATATATATAAATATGTATATATATATATATATATATATATATATAAATATATATATATAAATATGTATATATATATATATATATATATATATATATATAACACTTTAAGCATTCATTACTATGAGGAGAAGAATGAAAACTTGCTTTTAAAAAGTAGACATTCTCATAAAATATCTTTGATAAAAAGAGAGTGAGTGAGAGAATGAGAGAAAAAGAGAGCGAGAGTGAGTTTGAAAGAGGGAGAGAGAGTAAGAGTTTGAGAGTGAGAGTGTGAGAGAGAGTGATACAGTGAGAGAGTGTGAGAGAGAGAGAAAGAAAGAAAGAAAGAAAGAAAGAAGAGAGCTTGAGCAGTAACCGCATATGCCACACTTTGTCAAAAGGCCTTTGAAATATCTTATGCGACCATCTTTGAGATGTATTTGTTGTCAAGTGCCTCACTAATTCTGTGAGTAAATCATAGTTAGGATATCAGCAGTGGACCAGGCAGAACGAAATCCATAATGCTTGTTGCTCAAGAAGTTGTTCATATTGAGGTGATCAACAACATTCTTGTTGATTATAGTTTCAAAGAATTTGATCATGACACTGAGGAGACTGAATGTGAGGAGGGTAAGCATTCAACCACATTCTTGAAAACCAGGTAAAACACTTGACACCTTCCACAGACTTGAGAGAGATATCTCCTTCAAGCAGTGATTTAATGCTTTTGCTAAGATTGGGGATAACTCTGGGTTAATATTGTTAAGGACAACCAGTTGTCTTTTGTCTGGCCTGGTGGCTTTATTAGGATCAAGAGTTTTGATGATGAGAGACTACCTAAGACAAACTCAACATAGTTACACTATAAACCACAGGTTGAAGAAGCACAAATGTGCCTGAACAGATGTCTGCAACAGGGACTAGCTATCCACCCTAACAGAGAAGACATAATTGAATATGAACAGCTAACCATACAGATATATATATCTATATATGTGTGTAATTTGGCAGCAACTTTTCTTTTAAACATGTAGTATTGAACCTTAGTTCTGAAATGAGAAAATTCAAAAGAAAATCTGCAAGACTATGTTGTCTTTAACATTCAATACTACATGTTTAAAATATATATATATACACACACACACACACACACATACATATATATATATATATATATATATATATATACATATAGATAGATAGATAGATAGATAGATAGATTTAAGTAGCATATTTTAATTCAAACAGGTT
>OZ038503.1:89984192-89991692 GCA_964036315.1 Acanthosepion esculentum | reverse complement strand
AAAATATTAATGTCATTCCAAAAGTTCCAAAATGCTTTGTTTTGATTATTGTTGCCACATCTGATCTGTTTTTCCTGCTATATATTTAGAGATTCATGATAAAATCTCAAAAAGAATCTGCAATGTTACTGGTACTGACTTGGCATCTCAGCTTCAGTCCCTTTCTCACTGGCATAACATAGCTTCCCTGTGGCTTTAACTATAGATATTTTTATTGTGATTGTTCTGATGAACATTCTTCAGTGTTACATAGACTTTATCAATTTAGGCAAAGTATAGATTGGTGCCAAGGTCTCATCATTTTATAGCTGAAATGGCGAGATCCTATGCTAAGAATTTCTTCTCTCGTATTTCTCACTTCTTCTTTTATTGTTCTCCCCTCTTAATAGTGTTTTTTTCTCTCATATTCTCTCACACTCAGCCACTAAGATGCAAGGGGGTATTGCCTTGCTTGGAGTGAAAACAAATTTTTAAATCGAAAGATGAAACTTTTGCAAAGATTCTGAAGAATGACACAAAACCTTTAATTTTTTTATTAATTTATATTTCTGTTTTCTAAAGATAAAAGACCATTTCTTTCTAAAAGTGAACAATGGTATGAATTAAAATTTGCAAAGGCATGAAACAACTTCCTTTATATTACTATAACTGTAGTTTCTTAAAAAGAGAAAAGTTGATAGAATCACCTGATGTCAACAGGTACAATTAAAAACATCAAAGCATTTATATCTTCTGTAGGCTTCCATATATGATGACGGACTGGAGTAATGGTTAGTAAACTTGTTTTGCAAGCCTCTGTCAATATATTTTTACTTGCAGGATGTGACGTACTTTTACAAGATGGTGCCAGACAAGATTAGGATTTGTGAATATCAGCAATGCCATAAGTAAACACGAGTTGCAGCTATTTTCATCACGTGACTATTTCTGCAGAACACGATCCATAAAAATGGTGTTGTTTTTTTTATATAGTAGAGATATCATTCGATGTTCTGCTAGAATCTGATGAAAAACAGAAACTAGTGGAAATATCCAAAAATGGATTGACATCAAAATGATTCCAAATAAGGAATATGAAATTTCTTTGGAAAATGCAGCAGCAGATGACATTTTGAGTTTTCATTAAGCACACAAAGCAAACTTTATAAAAAAAAGTGTAAATTGATTGATCAGCTAATAAGCATATGCAGTTTGAATGTGCTTATTAGACATACATACTGATATATATATAGATAGATAGATTATTATTAATATCAGCATCTCTGTACATACATATTAATTTATATAAATATATATATATATATATATAAATATATTATAATATTTTTTTAAATATGATTCCTTCGCTACATAAGAGTTCTCATGTTTCAAAAGCGAGAGCTGAGACCCTTAATATAATTTTTGAAATTATGTTGAATTAAGTATGGTACCATACTTATAAACACGTGCAAACCACAAGATAGCTTATTCCCAAATTCTCGCTTGACGAGGAAGCGAGACCAGACACATTAATTCAACTTAATTTCAAAAATTATATTAAGGGCCTCGGCTCTCACTTTTGAAACATGAGAACTCTTATGTAGCGAAGGAATCATATTTTTTTTTTAAATATTATAATATAAGCTCTACATCTGTATGGAGCACTGTCTTTTTAAAAATAAAAGCAAAAATACTAAGGAACTCCGGATTATTTACCTAACGTGTTCTTTCCTATATTTCTGCATACCTGCACATATATATATACATACATACATACATATATATATATATATATATATTAATAAATACACATGTACCTATGTTTGGTGTGCAACTTAAGTTTGGTTGGTTACCCAACTCGTTGGGCACAAGATATAGCTTATAATTCTTAGCTCTGTCTAATCACATTGAACACTATTATGTCTACACCTCTTGGCTAAATTTGGTAATTATTTATTTGCTTACCAATGTATGCATACCAGCACGCATGTAAAATGGTCACTAATATCTAGTTATTTTATTTACCTAATATATATATATATATATATATATATATATATATATATATATATATATATATATATATATAGATAAATACAAATATATATATGTATAAATATGTTTAAGGAAATATATATATATATATATATATATATATATATATATATATATATATATATATATATATATATTTATATATATATAACAGTATGTAAAGATATATTATATCTATGGAGAGATAGATAAATAATCATTTATATCTGGTACCTGTAGATACATATGACTATACACCTATAAATATAAATACACATACATATATATATATATATATATATATATATATATATATATATCCAAATAATAGAAAGAACAGATGAAGTAAAAATCCAGTTTGTAGCATTTAATCTTTTACTGAAACATGAAAGGATATATATATACATGTAAGGATATATATATATATATATATATATATATATATATATATATATATATATATATATATATATATATATATTTATAATAATTTTAAAAAAATATTATTCCATTGTGACACAGAAATTACTATGTTTTGAAACTTGACTCAAATCCTAAAGTTTAATTCCAATATTAAACTTAAAATTTAGAGTACAGTTTCATTCTCACGCAATGTTTTAGAATAACTCCTTGAAGAAATGCTTTATGCATTTATAGGTTAGAAATGGAGCTGCAATCCAAGGTTTTCTCTTTCTTTATCAAGGGGTCCCTACAGTGATGAAAGTATGAACATTTATTATATGTCAAATTATTGGAGTCATGCAATGTTTGGTTGATGGATTTTTGTCTGACAACAATGGCTTCTTTTCCCGGGCTCCCAGGCTCTGTTGTTTTTATTACTATTTGTTATAACTTACTGACCAGTGTTTTGGTTACAGTCTTTTTTGGTGTTAATTTATTTGTTTTTCCGTTGATGGTTTCTTAAAGTTGTGTTTAGATATGATTGGATTGTATTTTGATTCTATAGTTTTATACATGTCTGAAATGTATTTAATTTGCTAATAGATTTAATATGATATTGTGTAATATTTTATATATGTTATTGTTGAATTTTTTCCCATTTATAAATTACTAATTGTTTAAGGCATATATTTGGTGGTGTCTGCAAAAAATGTTATTTTATTTCTTTGATTTAATAATTTTTTGTTTTTTAGAAACTTGATAATGTGTAGTTTTTCATGTAGGCATAATGGGCATGGGTCATCCCAGATTCTACAGGTTCTTGTTCTATTTATTATTTTCTATTTTACTGTTGGTGTTTTATTTGTTTCTTTTAAATGCCAAAAACATTTAGATAGGGATGTTTGGTTTCTGTTTTTAATATTACTGAAGGAACTTTGGTGTTTTCTCCATCTCATTTTAAATTCATTTCTTGTGGATCCTATATATATCTTTTCCATATTTGGATTTTCAATGGATGAGATTGTGCACTTGTATACTACGAAATTTATGCAGCATTTTTTATTCAAAGGGCTATTTTCAAGGTTTCTACAATTACGTAATTTTTCATTATTATTGTCCGTTTTCATTTTAGGATCTTTATTTATTTGATTTTAGCATGCGTATTTTTTCAATATTTTATTATTATGATTTTTATAATCCTTTCTAAATTTTAAGTAGAGCTTTAACCTAATTTTAGGGTGTTTTTATTAAAAATTTTGCTAAGTTTACTGTTATTAGGAAAATGTTTTTCAATTAAAGCTAGGAATTTTTTTTCTAGTTTATTACTAACCATTTGGTTGAATGGCGGGGGGTATCAAATGATTTTTCTTTTTCTGTTTTTCTTTTGGTTTGTACTGTTATTTTTTATATAGTTGATGTTAGGATGTTTGTAGCCACTATTTTTTAGAGCTTAGTTGTAAAATTATTATTTTTATAGAATATTTCTTCATTTGCAGATTTCTACTAATTCCTTTCTCAATTGATGAAAATATGTGCTTAATTATGGAGGGAGGATGATTTGACTTGGGGTGTACATGCAAAGGAGGATTGTTATTAGGTTTTCTGTAAGCTAGGTATTGTAGTCTAATTTAAGTCTAAATTTTGTGTAACCGTAATTTTTAAATTTAGGGTTCTGAATTCTTTATGTATTATTTTTCTAATTTTATCTATTTTAAAGTTAGTTGATATATGGGTGTGTAAAGATATATATATATATTCAGAGAGAGAGATAGAGAGAGAAATAGATCATAATTAATATTTGGGCATCTGTAAATATATATATATATATATATATATATATATATATATAGATATAGATATATGTTTTGAATATATTAAAAAATTAAAATTTTCAGTCACACTGGGTTGTATATTAATTTTTTTGAATTATTATTTTAATTAGGTTCCTCGACTAGTTTTAGCCATGCTGGTAGAAACTAGTCAAGGAACTTAGTTGATCAGGAGAAAAAATCACTGCTTGTTCGTAGCAGTGAACTACAGGAGTGAATGATGGTTTCTGAAGAAAGTGAACTTTATCTTTAGTTTTCATTTGTTGTTTATCGTTAATTTTGGTCAGTCCTTGTGTTGATCAAACGGCCTCTTTCAAGTTGTTTTTAAGATAGAGGATGGAAGATTCTTGACTAAGATTTCCCTCCTTGGTCATTTTGACAGTTTTATTGGTTGCGGGGAATGGGATGTGTTTGTTAAGTGTATGTTATCTTTTAGTTCTTTGAGAGTTTGTGTGATGTGTATATGTGTATATATTTGTGTGAGTGTGTCTATAAGTGTGAGACCTTAACACCTCTACAAGCATGTCTGTCTTGTGTGGGTGAGAAATGTGGGTAGGGCTTGATTTATGGGGTTATATATTAATTCTATCTATGTTGTTAAATTTGTGGTTAAGCCCGTCTGGATGAAGTGTTTTGAGGCGCAAAATCCATTTGTCTTCATGTTCCTCTAGTATTTTTCTATGGTTATCTTTTCTGTCTATTTCTATTTTTTCAATTATAGTGAATTTGGCATGGCTTTTAAAATCATGTTTTTTTTTAGGCAGAAATATTGTTCTACAGATAATTTTTCATGAAAGCTGACTTGATCTGATTCCAATAATTATTAATTCTTTAGTGAAATGGCCATTCAGATTTTCCCCACATATTGTTTCTAGCATAGTGTGCATTCGAAGAGGTAAATTATGTTATGACTTCTACAGTTAGAGTTGTGATAGATTTTGAAAGTAGATGACTGAGCTAGTGAATGAATTGGTATGTCTAATGTGGTTACAGCTCCTTTTATTGTTACATGGTTGGGAAAATCCTAGTTTTTGTTTTTTGTCTATTATGGGTTACATTATTATCTGAAATTTGGTTACTACCTAAAATTTCCTTAAGGTCCATAGGTCTACGATATGCTAGAAGGCCAGGTTCCTCAAACAAAGTTTTTAGGTCTGGTTTGAGATGTAGTATTTCCCAGCAACTTTTGATTATCTGGGATAGCGGAGGAAGTGTGGTGCTGAAAGTGGTTACTAGAGGGATGCATCTGGATTTATTTTTAATCTTGTACATTAGGGTGTCTTCTCTAGGTGTGGAAATTGCTTTATTTATTTGTTCCCTGATTAGGTGTTGTTTATAGCCACATGCTCAAGATTTTTAGTGTGTTTACTTAGTTCTTCATTCTTAGAACATGTCCTTGTGAGTCTAAGTGCTTGTGAATAGGAAAGGTTTTCCTGTATGTATGTATACATATACATGCACATACATATGTCAGAATAAAGACAAAAGGAAAACTTTTCTTAGCCAACTCATTTTGTCTTCTGGTGAACTTTATTAACACAAATGTAAGGATTTTATTTTGCTCTAGGTATTTATAAACAGAAGTAAAGATGTTAGGTTTTCAAAATTTTCAAATTTCGCAACACTCATAAATATAGCTGATTTTCAGTTAAACAGATATATATTTGTGTATGTTTCTTAGATTATAAATTTTTCCTTCTGTTTATAAATACTTACTACAAAATAAAATCCTTACATTTCCTTTGATAATTTCTGTCAGAGGTTGAAACGCATCAGCTAAGATGAGTTTTCATTTGTCCTTACTGATATTGTCGTTTCACATATCTTTAGTTACATTTGAATTTTTACATATATGTGTATTTATTGTTTATATATATATATATATATATATATATATATATATATATATATATATATATATATATATATATATATATTTGCGTATTTAGGCAGCAATCCTTCTTTCAAGCACATTTCATTAAAAACGACTGACAAGGTGCTTTTATTTAGTTTTTTATATAATTTCTCGTGCGATCTAATAAAGTTTTTCTTTTCAGAGGATAAATTATATAAAAATTGTCCGAATGTTCTTTTCCGAGCGCTTTCGGCTATACATTTAGCCATTATCAAGGATTATATTTCAACTGTTAGAATTAGAAATAGTTTGTGTATGTTTTATAAAGTGATTCATTTTTTTGTTTCAAAACACGGTCAAGATATTATGTCCATGTTCAAAGTTAATATTATTAAGGGTTAGTTTGTTTAATTTTATAAGTAAGGCTTCCATTATTTTTAGCCTTTTTTTGCAAGTGGATGATGCTATTATATTAGTGTTGTCGACAAGTATATTCCGAATAGTGTCCGGTAGGTCTCCATGAATATTTAAATGAGATCTAATTGAGCTATCATATATCATATGTATATATATATATATATATGTATATATACAAATGAAGAGAAAGGACAAACAGAGTTAGAATCCACAGTTCTCTGCCATTTACTTTTTTCAAAAAGTGCTCAATACGATGTAGAGCATAATAATTTTTAAGGATATTTTTATTAAAAATATTTTACATTGCAACACGGAAATTTCTGTTTCAAGACTTAATGTTTTTATCTCGTCATCAGGCAATGTTTGGTAACTCTGGTGAAAATGATTTACATTTGAAAATAGAAAACAATATCTTTACTTAATTAATAAGAGTTAATATGGAGGGGAGAGGAATCCAGATTTTTAGATCTTATGGGTGCGTCACTTTTAACTAATCAGAAGAAAAGTCAACACTAAATTTGAAAAGTTAAGAATATAGATTAGATGTTGGGGAATGTGTGGTATTCTTACATGTCTTGGGGAACTGTCATTTTAATGGCTCAACATCTTACTGTTGGCAAAAAGTATACATTTAAGTTACAAAGAAATATTCTTAGAAATATGTATATCTTTGACAATGGGTTAATTTTTTTTTTTTTTAAACATTTTTAACATATATTTTAGAATTATCTTAAAGGGACTTTGGGAGGTATGGTGGAGTAATGGAGAGCAGCTCGGATTGAGGAATCGGAGAGCTGTATTCGAATTCTAGTTGAATCCATTCACTTACGTGATAATACCCTTGAGGAAGATGTGAATCCTCTTCTTCCCCTCTCAGAACTATGGGTAAATAGCAGGGCAGACCTGGTTCTGTAGCCTTGGATGGCAACTAGTCTACTGCAGAAAGTAATGATGACCTAGTGTGGGAAAAAGTCTGCCTCGCCA
>OZ038503.1:89934192-89976692 GCA_964036315.1 Acanthosepion esculentum | reverse complement strand
TTTCTGCAGAGATGCAAAATAACCAGAAAATGTATGAAGAAATAAACAAATATTTATTTGTAAAAAAATGAAAAACAAAGAAATAAGAGGGTAAAAATGAGAAAAATAAATACATGAAGACACTGAGAAAAAAGAAGGAAAAAAGTAAGAAAGAAAGACGTACAGAATGAAAAAGAAAGAAAGAAAGAAAGAAAGAGGGAATGTTACAGAGAGGAAGATATAGAGAGAAAAAGAGACAAATAGAATGAGAGAGAATGACAAAGAAAGAGAAAGCTCATATACAATTAGAAAGAAAGGAACAAAGAGAGAAAGACACAGAGAGAAAAAGTGACAAAAAGAGAGAATGATAAAGAGATACAGAAAGAGATGGAGAGAAAAGTGCATGAATGAAAAGAAAGGGAAAGTAAGAAAATTGAAAAAAATGTCAGCAGCTCCTTTTTCCCATTCTTTCTATGGCTTTTTCTCTTTTCTTTTTATTTCTCAATTTTATATTGATACCTGTTTATCTTGCTCTTTCTTTTCCAAATTCACTTTCTTTTTCCCTTTCATTGTAATACTTACTCGTTGTCTTTATTTCCTCACCCCCTTTCCTTCTTGAATTGCTTCTTTCTCTTTGTTTCTCTTTATCCTTTTCAGCTTTCTTTTTTATCTGTTGTTCTTTCAATCATTGCTTTCCCTCTTTCTTCTTCATCTTTCATTTATTTTCTTTGACTTTCTTTTAACTTACTCTCTTAATTTTTCTTTTCTGAGAGATGAAGAGAAAAAGCAAAAGAAAGAGAGAGAAACAGAAGAATTATTAAGAGAGACAACTAAACAATGAAAAACGGTTATTGAATGGAAAGCGAGAGAGAATAATTAAGAGAAACAAGTAAGAAAAAAAGAAAGATTAAAGAATGGAAAGAGAGAGAGAGAGAGAGAGAATGCTTATTAAAAAGACAAGTATACAATGAAAAAGATTTAAAAGTGAAAGTAAAAATAATTATTAAGAAAGACAAGCAAAGAAAGAAAGATTCAAAAAGGGAAAAGAGAGAGAGAGGGAATAATTATAAAGAGAGAGATGCAAAGAAAGAAGAAAGATTAACAAATGGAAAGAGAGTGAGAGAGAGAGAGAGTAGGAATAATTATAAAGAGAGACATGCAAAGAAAGAAGAAAGATTAACAAATGGAAAAAGAGAGAGAGAGGGAATAATTATAAAGAGAGACATGCAAAGAAAGAAGAAAGATTAACAAATGGAAAGAGAGAGAGAGAGTAATAATTATAAAGAGAGACATGCAAAGATAGAAGAAAGATTAACAAATGGAAAGAGTGAGAGAGTGGGAATAATTATAAAAAGAGATGGTCAAACAAAGAAGAAAGATTAACAAATGGAAAAGGGAGAGAGAGAGAGAGAGAGAGGGAATAATTATAACGAGAGACAAATAAACAAAAAAGTAAGATTAGAAAAATGAAAAGAGAGATTATTGGTGGAGAGAAAGAATTGAAAAATATAAGAAAAAATCGCCTCCCTCTTCCAGCGTCCTTCACTTTCTTCTCTCCTCCTCTCAATATAGCTCTTCCGTCTTAGCATCACTATTCTCCTCCTACAAGCACCTTCTTCTTCTGCACTCTGTTGCCATGGCAGCAAAAGAGGGGGCAACAAGGGTGTGAGGTCGCTGATTTGCCGTTCTGTGTCACTGTGAAAGCAGGTGACGTTAGCTTTGGCATGGTGCCTCACCATGGTTGGTGCTCACAACAATGCCAACACACTATCAGTGCTATCATTCCTCACTTCTTTTTATTTTTCTCTTTACCTTACTGTTGTTATTGCTCTCAGTCTTTGACTCTCCACTACCTTACTCATCTCAGCCTTGCTCTCCATATTGCTGCTGACTGTCAACTGGAGAAGCAGAAACAAACAGGTGATGGAGGAGAGAAAGTAGCTGGTGGATAGCTTCTTTGTCTTCACTCTCCTTCTTTCAGCCCTTGAATCTCAGCTACCTCCCTCACTCTCTCTACGGATGTCAATTCGAGAATAGGAGGTTGGTGGGGTAGATGCACAAGTGAACAGGTGGAGTGGCAAAGATAAAATAGATTGTTTTTCTTCGATTTACACTTTATTAATGTTCAACTCTCTTTAAGCCACAATTGCAATTGAAATACGAAAAGATAAAAAGAAAGTAAAAGAAACGAGAGAGAATTGTGAAAAAGTATACTTCGGTAGCCACAGAGACGTTCTCCTCACTTTTATAACTGATCTATCAGACTTCAATTCAAAACAATACAGAAGAGAAAAGTAAAAAGAATAGCTGCTACCATTATTTTTAATCTTTTACTATTCATTGTGAAATTCTTGAGAAAAAGAAATCAATCTGTGTATGATTATGACTTTCTCTTCACCAGCAAATGACTATCCAACTTGTTTCTTATACAAGAAAGAAGATGACAGAATTTTGTTCATTTTTTCTTTGTGTCAACATATTTTTTTAAAGCATCCGTTGGCTTAAATTATGACAATTTAACATATACATAAAAAACAGATACAGTGGGAATCTCCAAAAAATGAAGGAAGGATTTGTTTTAAATCATTTCCAGGTGTGAATGCATATAATATGACCAATTTATAAAGTTGAAATTATCAAAAAAAAAACATTTAAATTATATCAAATTATATTTGTTTGAAGCATTACAAAAATGGCCATTATGTTTTGCTTCAAAATGGAAATGATTAAGACCCATAAGAAATAAATAGAAATATTATATCTGCAGATATTAAATAGAAAGGATTAACAAATGCAAACTCTACCTGGAAATAATTAAGAACTAATAAAATAAAGAGGAATACATGCATATAATTGACATCCTTAAGAACTGCAAGCATTATATGGAAATGATTAACAAATGTCTTAAAATGGAAATGCTTAAGAACTGCAAAGACGAAATTGAAATCATGCTGAACTGTAAGCAGTAAATTCTTAAAAATAGCAAGTGTAAAATGGAAATAATTAACAAAAGCAGGCAGGTATTAACAGGAAATGTTTAAGAACTGCAAGCATAAAATAGAAATGAATAAGCAATACAGGCATGTAATTAAAATGTTTAAGAACTGAAAGCATAAAATAGAAATGAATAAGAAATACAGGCATGTAATTAAAATGTTTAAGAACTGCAAGCATAAAATAGAAATGAATAAGCAATACAAGCATGTAATTAAAATGTTTAAGAACTGCAAGCATAAAATAGAAATGAATAAGCAATACAAGCATGTAATTAAAATGTTTAAGAACTGCAAGCATAAAATAGAAATGAATAAGCAATACAGGCATATAATTAAAATTTTTAAGAACTGCAAGAATAAAATAGAAATGAATAAGCAATACAAGCATGTAATTAAAAATTTTAAGAACTGCAAGAATAAAATAGAAATGAATAAGCAATACAAGCATGTAATTAAAATTTTTAAGATCTGCAAGCATAAAATAGAAATGAATAACAAATGCCTAAAACTGAACTGCTTAAGAACTGCAAGGATGAAATAGAAATAATTAAGAAATGCAAGCATTATGCAGAAATGCTAAAAGCCTCAATGACTAAATTGAAATCATTAATTATTGCAAGCATTAGATGAAAATAATTAAAATGAATCCATTTATTTATTAAACCGTATATTTATTTATTTTCATCTACCAGCCTTAATGTTGAAGAAAGTATTATAAAGAAGTGAACAAGAATGATTAAGGGCATACTAGTTCTAACAGTAACTCCCTCTGCCCTGGAGGATGCAGGTTCAAATCCTGCTGGAGAGGGTAAGTTTATTTTTTTATAGGATTTCTTGATCATTCAGGCCAATAGAGGAAAATAAATAAATAAATATACTCTTTAATGAATAAACAGTGCATCTACTCAAATCTGAGTATCCACTAAACGTAATGTTTAAAGTGATAGAAATGTGTCAGATTAGCAAAACCTCCATTCTAAAATATATATATTACGCAAATTTTGATCTGGAATTTTCACTGCATGTTTGCCTCAGTGCAATACAAGCTTAGCCGTTTATGTCTCTTTCAATTCATGACTGACTAGCTAGAAAATTTTCCTGCAGTAGGTTGCCATTTCTTTCTGAAGTAGACTGCTTGCCAACCAAGACTAAAGGACCCAATCTCTCCTACTATTTAACCAATAGCTGTGGTGCAGAAGAGATGGATTCATGCCTTTTCAAAGGGTATTTGCGCATAAGTGAATATAATGAACCCAACTGGAATTCAAACACAGCTCCCCAATTTCTCTTTGATACGCCACCATATCCAGGTCATTAACAACTACAGAGTTTATATTGAAAAATAAATATTTCCTGTATAATGTAAATGATTTTTTATCATTTGATGACATATTTTTGTGTCTCTTAAAATGATCCTGTAAAATCATCATTATAAAGAGCAGTCTAATGAAAGCGGCCATCTTGTTATAAAGATGGAAATTTTTTCATTGACATTTTAATTGGTTGTTAATCAGCTACTCATTATCCGCTTTTTACTTACCTCAAAATTAAATTCACATCTTTCAGAAAATCTTTGACTCAAACTGTTTCCAAGAAATCAAACAATTAAACCTGAAGTAAAGATGACACCATTTTTACTTCTTTTTTTCACACATTGTTTCAATATTTGTTGAATTTTCTATGAAGGAAAAATTTGAGTTAAAAACCTATATCCACCTGGTATAAGCTTAGACTTACTTTTTGTTTTTTCTAAATATTTTTTTAACTAAACCCTTCCCAATACAAAACTAAAGAATGAGGTGAGTGATGAGAATTTAGAAAGAGAAGATTATGAGGATGAGGAGGATGGATAACAATTGAGACTTGACTTGAAGAGGTCAAAATTGGTTCAAAAAGAATTAGTTCTTGGAAAAAAGCAACCTAAGAGGATATTCCTGTTTATTCCTAACTTATTCCTTATACCAAAGCTGAATATTCACCGTTTGAAGCTTCTTTTCTGCATTTGATGGGATCATCTGAGTGTAGTTAATTATGAGCTGCTCAAACTGAATGAGACCATCACAGGACAGTGCTATTGACTACAATTGATGTATTTGAGCTTAGCATTGAAGAAAAAATAGCAACTATACGAGCAGAGACATGACAAAGTGGTTTTGCAACATGACAACACTAGGCCACATGTTGCAACATACCTGCCATATTCACCAGATATTGCCCCGTCCAATTATCACTTGTTCCGATCTATGGCACATGGATTGGCTCAGCAGCACTTTCATTCTTATGAAGACTCAAAAAAATGGGTCAACTTATCGGTCTATATTCCTGAGATGAGGTATTATGTACACTATTTAAATTATTCTGACTATTGTCCTCATCTTTGTCGTCATATTTATTACAACGTTTCTGGCCTTCTGTATCTATCTATATTCCTGAGATGAGGTATTATGTACATTATTTTCATTATTTAGACTATTGTCCTCTTCTTTTTGGCCATATTTATTACAAAGTTTCAGCCTTTCAATATCTATCTATATTTCTGAGATGAGGTATTATTTACATTATTTACATTATTCGGACTATTGTCCTCATTTTATCGCCATATTTATTACAACGTTTGGGCCTTCCACTATTTCTATATTTCTGAGATGAGGTATTATATAAATTATTTGGACTATTGTCCTCATCTTTGTCATATTTATTACAACGTTTCTGGCCTTCTGTATCTATCTATATTCCTGAGATGAGGTATTATGTATATTATTTACATTATTCAGACTATTGTCCTCATCTATGTCACCATATTTATTACAACGTTTCAGCCTTTCAATATCTGTCTATATTTCTGAGATGAGGTATTATGTACATTATTTACATTATTCGGACTATTGTCCTCATCTCTGTCACCATATTTATTACAACGTTTCAGCCTTTTAATATCTATCTATATTTCTGAGATGAGGTATTATTTACATTATTTTCATTATTTAGACTATTGTCCTCATCTTTGTTGCCATATTTATTACAATGATTTGACCCTTCACTATCTATCTATATTTCTGAGATGAGGTATTATGTATATTATTTACATTATTCGGACTATTGTCCTCATCTTTGTCACCATATTTATTACAACGTTTCGGCGCTTCAGTATCTATCTATATTTCTGAGATGAGGTATTATTTACATTATTCGGACTATTGTCCTCATTTTATCGCCATATTTATTACAATGTTTGGGCCTTTCACTATTTCTATATTTCTGAAATGAGGTATGACGTACATTATTTACATTATTTGGACTATTGTCCTCATCTTTGTCGCCATATTTATTACAACATTTCAGCCTTTCACTATCTGTCTATATTTCTCAGATGAGGTATTATGTACATATATTTACATTATAGACTATTGTCCTCATCTCTTCGCCATATTTATTACACCGTTTTGGCCCTTCAGTATCTATCTATATTTCTGAGTAGGTATTATGTACATTATTTACATTATTCGGACTATTGTCCTCATCTTTGTCACCATATTTATTACAAAGTCTCGGCCCTTCAGTATCTGTCTATATTTCTGAGATGAGGTATTATGTACATTATTTACATTATTCGGACTATTGTCCTCATCTTTTTTGCCATATTTATTACAACGTTTTGGCGCTTCAGTATCTGTCTATATTTCTGAGATGATGTATTATTTACATTATTTACATTATTCGGACTAATGTCCTCATTTTATCACCATATTTATTACAACGTTTGGGCCTTTCACTATTTCTATATTTCTGAGATGAGGTATTATGTACATTATTTACATTATTTGAACTATTGTCCTCATCTTTGTCACTATATTTATTACAAAGTTTTGGCCCTTCAGTATCTATCTATATTCCTGAGATTAGGTATTATGTACATTATTTACATTATTCGGATTATTTCCTCATCTTTGTCTCCATATTTATTACAACGTTTCGGCCATTGTATGCTCCGGCCTTCTTCAGTTGTTTGAAATGTCGAACTGAACCCTATATTTCGCTCACTGGAGTAGACTGTTCTAGTTCCACGTGCCATGTTTAATGGATGTCAGTTATCAGTTATCTCCTGTCATCCACCTGCAGAAGGCCGGAGTGTACAACGGTCGAAATGTTGTAATAAATTAGGGGCTAGTGATGGATTATACTTTCAGTGACATGTTTCTTACTCATTTTTGTAAATAAAGCATTACTTTTCAAGAAAACCAGTGTGAAATTATTCAAGATCCTAATATCAAGAAGAATATTGTGAAAATTGTATAACAAAGTGAAAAAAGTTTACTTTTGACATATAAACTGTTTAGACATTTACATCAAATGTGTTGGTTGCCCACAATAAGGAGACTGACCACAATTTTGATGTAAAATTGCTACTCTCATCAAAGGTTAAAACAATTCACTATGACCTAAATATCTAGAGATAGCAAGGGAATCTGGAGTAAATTTGCACCCTGACTCTTACAACATTTCACCATTCCTGGCAGATCTTCAGGGTGTGGCGCACCTGTTAACAAAATGGGATAGAAAGAAAAAATGAAGACTGTAAATGAATTTGACAGGATATGTATAAAAATAAATATTCTATAAAAAAAATTTTGAAATCCCCTCCACCCCTCATAACAAATTTAGGATAAAATGCATCACAAGTAAACTTTTCCATTTTGTCATACAATTTCCCAATATATATATATATATATATATATATATATATATATATATATATATATTTTTATATTATAATGTCTAATGGAGCTGAACATTATTTTTATGTTTAGATGCATTTAAACTGATCAAATTTTATTTCAGAGATCAATAAAATTAAATTTTGTTTGATTAAAACCCTGCTAACATGGAAGTACCCAAGAATCATTTGAGGCACATAATGCTTTATGAGTTCAAGAAAGTAAACTCACCAGCCGAAGCGGCTAGAAACATTCACTCAGTTTATGGAGAGGAATGTGTGAATGAAAGAACTTGCAGAAGATGGTTTGCAAAATTCAGAGGTGGAGATTTCACCCTTGAAGATGAAGATCAAACCGGACATCCAGTTGAGTTTGATGAAAAGCTTCTTGAAGCAGCCCTTGAAGAAAATCCTGCTTTATCAGTTGAGGAATTGGCAGTGGTTCTCAGTTCAAACCATACAACTGTTCATCGTCATCTTCAACAACTTGGAAAAGTTCCTAAACTTGGAAAATGGGTGCCTCATGAATTGTCTGAAAACAACCTCAAATCCCAACTTGACATCTGCTCTTCTCTCCATTCTCACCAACTTGTTTCACCTTTTTTGGATAGACTTGTGACTGGCCACGAAAAATGGATCTTTTATCGAAATGTTAAGCGTCGTAGACAGTGGCTTGATAAAAGGGAAGGACCCCAGCCACAGCCGAGAAGGGAACTTCATGAGCAAAAGGTTCTTCTTTCAATCTGGTGGGATCGCCAAGGAATAATCCACTTTGAATTCTTACCACCTAATGCAACTATTAATGCTCAAATATACTGTCAGCAATTAGAGCATTTGAACCAAGCTTTGAGGGAAAAAAGACCTACTCTAGTGAATCAAAAATGGGTGATGTTTCATCAGGACAATGCGCGACCACACACAGCAAGAATCACGTCAAAAAAGATCGAAGAACTTGGTTGGGAGAAAATTCGTCATCCACCTTATTCTCCCGACCTTGCTCCTTCAGACCACCATTTGTTTCGTAGCTTACAGAATCATTTGGAAGAAACAGCTTTTGTAACACAGGAAGAGGTTAAAACTGACATTTGTGAGTTCTTCGAATCAAATCCAAAATAATTTTACAGTAATGGAATTAGTAAGCTTGTTAATAGATGGAAGGAATCATAGATAATCAGGGAAAATACATTGTTGATTGAATCTGTAATTAAATGTAACATTTGGTCACTTGTTTTCTTTATTCAAAATTCGGACAGAACTTATGGGATGACCTGATATATATATATATATATATATATATATATATATATATATATTATGAAAGTCCGACAATTATTTTAAGATATTTTTATGTTTATACATTCTTTTTATAGATACAAATATTTAAGTAAATGCTCTGTTTATAATAAACAGTATTAAACAACATTTACCGGACTGAATGTCTGAAAATTTTTCATAGAAAATATTCGTCCTCCGACAGGAATCGAACTTGTATCCTATACAGAACTATCATATAGCCTGACGTGCCTTAACCGTTTCGACCTTGCTAACTGAATGCCCTTCTGTGGCCGAAACAGTTAAGGCACATCAGGCTATATGACGGTTCCATATAGGATACAGGTTCGATTCCTGTCGGAGGACGAATATTTTCTATGAAAATTTCTCGGACTTCCAGGTCTGTAAATGTTGTTTAATACTGTTTATTATAAAACAGAGTATTTACTTAAATATTTGTATCTATAAAAAGAGTGTATAAACATAAAAATGTCTTAATGTATATATATATATATATATATATATATATATATATATATATATATATATATTTGTTTCTTCTGATCGCCTGATGATTGTGCTGCCATATTAAATATTGGCATATATGAATCTTTTTGTTGCATGAAGGCGGCAGATATGTACCATAATATCTATATATATAAATATATATATATATATATATATATAAATATATATATATATATATATATATATATATGTTGCTCTGTTAATTGCTTTCATTGTTCATCGACCACTGTATTGTATAGGTAACATTTTCATATTTTATTTGTTTCAATGTTATTTTTAAATAGATAGTCATATTTGAGTAGATGCTATGTTTTTATATGTTTATTCAAAAGTATATTTATTTATTTACATCTACTGGCCTGAATATATATATATATATATATATATATAGAGAGAGAGAGAGAGAGAGAGAGAGAGACCAAGAGAGAGAGAGAGAGAGATTGTGTATATTTTGGCAGTATGTTTTCATTAAGACATGCCTTATTAAATAATTAAGACAAGTTTTATCTACTTATTCTTAATAGGATCCTCTCATATTTATGGACGAGATTCTTAGTATCCTTATTAAAGCAAGAAAGAAAATTACCATGTTGATGTAAACCTTTTTTATACCCAAGTACTTTGAACATTAGCTCAAGACCCTGATGATGACATTGTGCTAATATCCAAAGTACTTGGGAATAAAATGGATATATATCAACATGGTAATTTTCTTTCTTCCTTTAATAAGGATTCTAAGAAACTCATCTGTTTATGAGAGGATTTTATAAAGAATATGTAGACAATACTAGTCTAGGTTATATATATATATACATATATATACATATACATATATATATATATATATATATATATATATATATATATATATATATATATAGAGAGAGAGAGAGAGAGAGAGATAGATAGATAGATAGATAGATAGGGAAAACATTTTCAACATACAAAGGCTTGGAATAAACACTCTTACTACAACACAAAAAATACCTCTTGACCAGTCAAACATGAAGAGAAATTAACAACATCTAAAACAAATTCCCTTGAAAATGACTAAAGAAGTGGTCAAAAGCACTTGGGACAATATGGACAATTTTTACACACTCCCTTATGCCCAACAAACATAAAAAGGTAAGAACACTGGAAAGCGTAAATAAAAAGTTAATTAAATCTATCTTTTCTGTCATAGCTAACAAAAGCTGTTTAAAAGAAAGGTTGCTGCCCAAATATGCATTATATATATATATATATATATATATATATATATATATATATATATATATATATATATATACAGTGTAACCCGGATATAAGAGACCCGGAAATAAGAGAAACACAGATATAAGAGAGATTTTCTCTGGTCCCAAATTAGAGCCTATGTTAATAGAACAAAATAGTCCAAACCCGGATATAAGAGAAACCCGGATATAAGATACTTTGTCTCCGGTCCCGACAACTCTCTTATATCCGGGTTACACTGTATATATATATATATATATATATATATATATATATATATATATATATATATGTGTCATTTGCAGACAGTACTGTTTTGTTGTATCACAGCTCCTCTGTGCCTCAAGCCAGGATGGAAACCTGACCAATTTGGTGTCGGTTGGAGTTTCTACCCCTAAGTTGTCATCACTCACCAGAGAGAAACAACTAATTCTAGCGTATTGTTTTTACGAATGTAAACAAATGCCAGTCAGCCAGAGTGCTCCAATTCATTTTACTGAAGAGCTTTGCATTAGTGTAGGCGACTGCTGTTTATAGAATCAGCCTCTCAACAGTGCTCAATTGAAATATATTTTCAAGAGCTTAATTTTGTCATTTGCAGACAGTACTGTTTGGCTGTATCACAGCTACTCAGTGTGACTAGACATCCAAAGGCCTCAAGCCAGGACCCAAACCCAACTGATTTGGTGTCAGAGTTTCATCACTCAGCAGAGTGAAACAGCTAATTCTAGTGCATTGTTTTTACAAATGTAAACAAATGCCAGTTAGCCAGAGTGTTCCAATTCATTTTACTGAAGAGCTTTGCATTATATATATATATATATATATATATATATATATATATATATGATAAAATATAGTTTTAATGTATGGTATATTTATGAGTTAAAGTGCCCACTATCACAGGTAGAATGAATATAAATATAAAAATGGAGACTCATGTCAACATCAAAACTTCACTTTTCAGGCTTGAAAGTCTGTTTCATGCCTGATGATTGCATTTTGCATGAAAGACTGTTGCCTCTAGGTGTTGATTATATATCGTCATTGGCGGAATTCATTGCCAAATATCAGGATGCTCATTGACATTTCCTTTTGTGCAAAATGAGTCCTATGTTGAATCTGAAGAGATGTCGGCAGCCACTGCAAAGTAGACTAGGAAAGTTCAGAGGATGGTGAGCTTTGTCTTTTTTTTTCTCTTTTCATCTCTTCCATTTACATTCTGGTATTGCCGAATGATATTATTTTTTCCATGGATTGTTTTTCTCCAAAGCTTCTTTCTGCAGCTTCCACCTACCAATTGATTGAATCCATATCTCTTCTCAGCAAGTTGTTTTTGAGCTGATCCTTGAAGCAACAATGTGAAGACCAATGTCAACTCTTTCCAGATATGAGCTCCAAGATTTGTTTGTGCAGTCAGATATTTGGCATTTGGGCAAGGTGTCTGCTCCATCAAATTCAGTGGTGACCCGTGATGGTTTCAAGGCTCCCCATCTTTGTCCTGTCCTCCCATGGTAATTTGAATCCATATCTCTTCTCAGCAAGTTGTTTTTGAGCTGATCCTTGAAGCAACAATGTGAAGACCAATGTCAACTCTTTCCAGATATGAGCTCCAAGATTTGTTTGTGCTGTCAGATATTTGGCATTTGGGCAAGGTGTCTGCTCCATCAAATTCAGTGGTGACCCGTGATGGTTTCAAGGCTCCCCATCTTTGTCCTGTCCTCCCATGGTAATTTGAATCCATATCTCTTCTCAGCAAGTTGTTTTTGAGCTGATCCTTGAAGCAACAATGTGAAGACCAATGTCAACTCTTTCCAGATATGAGCTCCAAGATTTGTTTGTGCTGTCAGATATTTGGCATTTGGGCAAGGTGTCTGCCCCATCAAATTCAGTGGTGACCCGTGATGGTTTCAAGGCTCCCCATCTTTGTCCTCCCATGCGTTCCATAGAATTTGACAAAGTTTCATTTGATGGAATCATTTAAGTTTGCAGATATCACTTTGGTAAAGTACACAGGTCTCACAGGCATACTGGTGAGTTAAGTTTAGATGAGTTCAGTAGACCAGAAGCATGGTGGTTCGTGCCCAGCATTGCCAAAGACTATTGAAATAGCTTCTCGTATGTTGCGTAGGTGACCATGATTCATTTATCAATGTCTTTTTCAGAAAATTCATTGCATGTTAGTACACTGCCAAGGTATGGAAATTGTTCAATACCCTCTGGTGATTTTGGCTCCAGGTGATGGTTAATGTCCTGGTATTGGTTGGAGCAGGACCTTGATGTTTGCCACATTGATAGTGAGTCTGTAGTGCATGTACACTCTGGAGAAGCAGTCCACTGAGTTCTGGAAGTCTTTGAGTTCATGGGCCCTGATGTAGTTGTCATCGGCATATTAGAGCTCTGTGATATTGTTATTCAAGTCTTGGACCTGAGACAACCTATGTTGAAGAGTTTGGCATCAGTTTTTTGTATCGCAGGTTGATTCTTGAGTTATCATCTGAATCTCCAGAATACTCTGAAGCATTACCACCAAGTAGATGGAGAAGAAGGTAGGAGCAAGTAAACATACCTGTTCCAATTTTCCTATGATGGGGAAGGGATCTTAAAGACCAGTTTATTGTTGGACACAACCCATCATTCCCTCATGTAGAACTCTGATGAGTGCCATGAATTTCTTGGGGCATCCATAGTGTCTGAGGACATGCCACATGTCTGGTCTTTGGACACACTCAAGCACTTTTTCAAGATAGAAAAGGTTTGTTTTGTTGTCTGCCCTTTTCCTGTATTTGCCTCATATATATATATATATATATATATATATATATATATATATATATATATATATATATATATATATATATATACACACACACAGATTTTAAATCAAATTTCATGTGGGCAGTAACCTACCAGGACTGCCATTTTCATACATTTTCATGCAATCATCAGATGGTCAGTGACTGTACCATGTGAAAATAGGAACTCTTATACTCTCAGGCAAGTCCAAGATGGTAAGAGTGTAGCTAGTGTGTGCATGATAGGCACATACTGGCTACCAATCAGACTCCCAAGCTAGGACAGTAACCTATCCCGCCAAGATCAAAATAGCCATAAATATCACAAAAAATCAGAAATGGTTTACCAGTGCAACAATAAGTGCTCAATGTCATGGGAAACAACAGGACTTACGATAAAAGAGTCTACTGCTCCAAACAAAAAGTGCTTGACAATACTGGGTTCTTAAAGTCACCCCCCAAAAGAGCAGTATATTAATAAAAGTAAGAATAAGCAGCTCCCAAATGAGTCTGCTTAAGATTGCACATTGGAATCTTAAGCACTCTCTTTTGGGAGCTGTTTATTCTTATTTCTATTAATTTATATATATATTTATATATATATATATATATACTCGACTCTCTTGTCGAATTCGATGTATGAGGGTCAAGCGGATCAGTTCCTAGGAAACCGACAGCCTGACAATAGCACATGAGATTTGATTATAGTGGTGAAGGTTTTGTGCAGGACCATCCACACTTTTTGAAGGGCCGAATACAGAGACCTGGTGCACTAAGTGCCACAAGGTCCCCAAATGACACTTGAATTCAGAGTTATCCTTCTCCTAGACCAGTTGCCATCCAAGGCTATAGAACCCAGTCTGTCCTGCTATTTACCTATAGCTGGAGTGAGAAGAAGAGGATTCACACCTTTCCCAAGGGTATTAGCACGTAAGTGAATGTAATGGATTCGACTGGAATTCGAACTTGGCTCTCCGATTACTCAATCCAAGCCATTATCCATTACTCCACCATGCCTTGTTCATTTTGCAACTTCTTGATTTCAGATGGAAACATAAAAATTTGCCAATATATTTCAGTGAATTTCACCTTCGAAAATTATAGTTTAAAACTAGAATTTAGAATTTTTAAAAATCATTACACCCCATGAAAGGCAGTATATCTACAAGGGCTTACTGAGTGTGAAAGAATAAGAAAAAAGAGAAACATTATTAAAGAATGAGAACAATACAAGAAGAGTAATCAAGAAAACAGAAGATAACGATTGAAAAGAGTCATCATTTTAAACTGACATCAAGAAGGAATGGATTAGTAAATATTTATCTACTGTTGCCTTTATATCCTTTTTCACTTACAAACAAAAGAAAATGCATAAAATGTACTGTATTCATATTAAGTGCACTGTTTCCTTTGCATATCTATATGTATGGTTGTGTGTTTATATGTAATATATATATATATGTATATATATATATATATATATATTGAAACACTTGTTTTGTAAAATTCCATGACTACAACAGATAAAAGTTTTAAAATTCTGAAATAACTATAAAAGAGTGTGTTTACATGTGTTTAAAAAAATCTCTATGACAACGGAACACAGATTTATGGCAGTTACAATAACGTCTTTGTCTTTGTAATTTATCACTGAAGATGATTTTAGAAAAGTCTGAAAGTATCTGGGTAAAAAAAAACTATGGCACCAAGAAACTGATTAGACAACTGAAAAGGATCAGTATGAAAATAAGTAGACGCAATATGTCTACAGGGTGCGATGGGTGAATTGTTGCCATGTTATAGTTTTAATTTTGCACATGTGCATTGTTTTTGATTTTGTCACCTGCGCAGTATAGTAAGGTCAGTTGGGCACCATCTGTGAGAAAAAGTGCACCATGACGCAATTCACTCTCCTATTTGGAAATGGCATGCTGTACTGTTTGGAATTCAGCAGCTTCAATACAAATATTTCAGTGTTTGAGTGTCGAAATCTGAGAACAGTGCAAAGGATTTGGAAAGAGTTGGGTGAGTCTAATGGCGATTATGAAGGTGTTTGGAGTGATCACTTGTGATGGCAACATTATGCCTCCATTCATCTTTCCACATGGCCTCACTCAACACAGAGGCCTATATCAAATGCCTTGAGAAGGTAGTGCTGCCATGGGTCAAGAGGATGGTTGCTTGAAGACCCCTACGTCAAACAACAGGACTCTGCACCATTCCACACAAGCAGGAGAACCCAGTCATGGCTGTGAGACAATTTCAGCAACTATATCACCCCTTACATCTGGCCCCCTAACTCCCCAGACTGAAACCCCCTGAATGTGAATTCAGTTGAGCGAGAGACAAAAAAAAACTCTTTGTAATACAATGAACTGAAGGTAAGAATTAGGGCAAAATTGATCAACTTAAACAAGGAGAGAGTTGCAGGAGATTCCAAAGTCATCTAGTTGAAGCCAATGGTGATTTTATTGAATAAACTTACTCTTTATTATTTCCAGATATTTTTGTGTAACTTTGGTAAATATATCTGTTAAAATGAGATGTCAGTGTTATTTTCATTTTTGAGTAATTTAGGTGACAGTTTATCTATCGCACACAATATTATTCAATAAAACATTTTTAAACTAAAATATACTGCCTAAATATACACGCATGTATATATATATATATATATATATATATATATATATAATAGTGAGAGAGAAAGAGAGAAATATAAACCAGGTGGACATAAAAATCAACACTGCATGGTGATTCTTATTTTCTCATCTGAACTGATCTTTAGAACATGTCTCACTGCTACTTACTTAGGGTATATATATAAGCCAATGAGATACAATGAGAACTTGGGGAATGTCACCCTTCATCATATTTTTTCTTAAGAGTAGCGTTTATTATTTTTAGTACTGCCCTTGGGTTGCGTTATTTTAATTTAATTATTTTTATTTAATTCATTCTTCAGTTTATTTATTTATGTTTTTCATGTTTTCATCAACCTAAAAACTCAAGTCATGGTCTTGAATAGCTTTGTCATATCGATATTGTCATATGCCAAACCCGTTCAGTAATATCTAAACTGTCATTTGTATATACTAAGATCATTGATGAAAAGAGGCTTTGAGCAAGTAAAGCCTGAGTGCCTTGACAAAGATCATCCTTCTTTAAGCATTGTGGATTAGCACTACAGAAGAAAGAACTGTACCAAAACCACAACCTTTGAGGACTACCAGCAGCAGCAACAACAAAAATGGATAGCACATGTAATTCAAAGAGAAAATAATAACAGAATCAAGATGTTGATGTTCCACACCACTGCAAATAAAAGGTTAGGAAAGAAACTTATATCAATACTGGAAAGAGTGATAAGAGCTACTGCACACGAGAAACTTGTTTTCCTGAAGAAGTGTCTTAAGAGAAAGATTTTATAAATTTCTACCAAAATACTGCTTGGTCATTGAACGCCAAATGTTTCTTGTAGGGAAATGGCTAATATTACCATTACCACTGGTTCCAAATATTACATTTGAAAAAAAACATATTTCTTAGTTATATAATAATTATATATATATATATATATATATATATATATATATATATATATATATATACACTTTCCATGTATGCTATATTTATGGGTAAAAGGGCTCAATATCAGGGATAGCATTTATATAAATATTAAAGTGAGCCCTGAAGTCAACACTGAGTTTTGACAATCAGTTTCATGCCTGAACACAATCTTCATTGCCCCTTTTGCACACACACACACACACACACACACACACACACACACACACACACACATACATACATATATATATATATATATATATATATATATGAAAATGTGCATTCAGGTCAACATCCAGCTGTGACAGACAATTTTATGCTTAAACATAATCTTCAGGCTCAAAGATTGTCTTTCAGCATTTAAGAGGCTGTTGTTGCTAGGTCTTGACTTCAATGTCCGCTTTTATATAGTGTAACCCGGATATAAGAGACCCGGATAAAAGAGAAACCCGGATATAAGAGAGATTTTATCTGGTCCCAAATTAGAGCCTGTGTTAATGTATATATAATAGACCAAACCCGGATATAAGAGAAACCCGGATATAAGATACTTCTTCTCCGGTCTCTGACAACCCTCTTATATCCGGGTTACACTGTATTTACATATACTCTCTCTCTTATATTGCACACTTTAACTCATAAAATACAGAAAAGTGTAAAAAGTTTTTGTATGATGTATTAAATTTTTTTTATTTTGTAAATTTGTTTTGGCTATATAGTCCAGCCAGTTTCATTTAGTTTCTTTTCATGTTCTTATCACTATTGTTCAGTGTGAGATAATAGAAGATCTGCCAAGAAAGGGGAAATGATGTAAGAATCTGGACATAAATTTGGATGATCTAGCAATTAAAGCACTTTCTATACATTTTACTTCTTAGTCTTTTTCCACTCTGTCATAGTTTTGTCCCTAAAATTGTTCTTGATATATAAACATGTGAATATTGCTTTTGCATATATATATATTTATATATATATATATATATATATATATGTGTGTGTGTGTGTGTGTGTGTGTGTATATATATATATATATATATATATATACTGTGTGTTTATCTAAATCTAAAAATAAACAAGCTAAAATTCACCTTCATTCCTGCCGTGCGCCAACGGCTTAGTGGTAGAAGTTCCGACTGACGCAAATTCAGTCAGGGGTCCGATCCTAGCTAGAGGCAATCGGACGTCTAGCCACACTGATGAGCTGTGAAACAGCGAAACAGTCTGTCTGTGGATGACAAAAATATTGGCTCCTGAAATATTAATTTCAGTTGAGTTCTGTGGGTGTGAGGAGTGCGTTTGTAAACAGTGACTATTTAAGCTAATATTGCACGACTCTTCGGCAGAATTGAGTCACTGTCAGTCACTCTGTGTTTATCTAAATCTAAAAATAAACACGCTAAAATTCACCTTCATCCCTGGCCGTGCGCTGACGGCTTAGTGGGAGAAGTTCCGACTAGCTACCGGACGTCTAGCCACACTGATGAGCTGTGAAACAGCGAAATAGTCTGTCTGTGGATGACAAAAAAAAAGTATATATATATATATATATATATATATATATATATATATATATATATATATATACAGAGTACATAAGATATTTGAGAACACATCTTAGAAAGCGATAAGTGTCTCACTAAAAATCTTCCCTCTTTTTTCAGCCATGGAAGTTTTGACTCTGATGCAGGAGATGAAAAGACATGTTGTTCTTGTTGTTCTAGCTGCCAACCGAACAGATTCAGAGATTTCAGCCTTCTTAAATATCGCTACATCCTTTGTGTTTAAGATAAGAAAAGAGTTCCAGGCCTCTGGCATGAAAGCAACTTCAATGACCAAAAAAAAAAAAAACATTCTCAGCTGTCAGGATATTTACAACAAGATCTCCAGAAAATTAATAACGGTTTTTTACCAATCAGCTCCATGTGTCAACTATCCAAAATATGGTGCATGAAGACATCAGATATAAATCATACTTTATGAGGAGAGGACTGTTCATGTCCAATCATCTTCATCATGTGCCTTCTCTCTTCAGGACATTGGCAATCTTGACTCTCAACCAATACCTGTTCTTTGTAGCTCTCAATAAATGTTGTCTTTCTGTTATTTCTTCTGAACCCTCTTCTGCCATCCAGATATAGACAATCATGGCTCTCCACAACTTCCTGTTCCTTGTAGTTCTTAAGAAATTTTATCTTTCTGTTATTTCTCCTAAATCCTGTTTAACCGTCCATTTACTCAAGCTCATTATGTCATGCGCTCTTTCCCGCTGTCTCTCTTGCCTTCAATCTGTCCTATGAGTATCAGATTTTTTATTATCAATATTCCTTTTGTATGTTCTTCTCCATGTGCTGTGTCCTCTCAAGACGTAGGCGATCATGGCTCTCCACAACTTCCTGTCCCTTGTAGCACTCAATAAATCTTCTCTTTCTGTTATTTCTCCTAAACCCTGTTCCACCATCCATTTACTCAAGCTAATTAAGTATGTCATGCGCTCTTTCCCTCTGTCTCTCTTGCCTTCAATCTGTCCTGTGAGTATCAAATTTTCCCAGCCTGCTTTCCTTAATATGTGCCCTTGAAATCTTAATTGTTTCTTCCAGGTGTTAGGTATAAGTTTCATTTTTGTTTCCGTTTTCTCTAAAACTTTGTCATTGCTCACATGTTTGGTTCATGGCATTCTCAGCATCCTTCTGTAGAACCACATTTCTATTGCTTCGAGTTTCTCATTCATCTTTCTGGAGATTATCCAGCACTCACTGCCATAGAGGCGAACAGATATCATATAACAATTCAGTATTATTTTCTTTGTTTTAAATGAAATTTTTCTCTTTCATAATACTCTGTCTAGATTTAGGAAAGCATCTTTGGCTATCCCAATGCATCTTCAGATTTCAGAAGTGATCTAATAAACGTTTTAGCTAAACAAAAGCAAGCACCCTGAGGAGCCCGACATGCCATTGTTTTTCTCAAAGGAGAAGAACTCTACTCATGATCTAAAAGATAACAGAAGGAATGATGCGTTGTTGCACACCAATGCCACTGATGTCTCCACTGTGAGGGCCACAACATGCTTTCCAACTTTTTCCCCCACATACTGATGTCAAATCCTGGATTGATGAAGTAGCTTGTGGGATACCATACATGTACAATTAAGACTTTTTTCTCCTCTCACACAACCAGAAAAGACGAAGAATAGCTGGCTGAATATTTTCACGATCATGTTCCTCTAACATTTGGCCTCATAGCTCTCCAAATTTAAACCCTGTAGATAATTATATCTGGGTTGTCATTGATTGCTGAAAGCTACTATCATCCTTGTCAGAGTGAATATGAATAAAGAATGCTTGATCAGCACAATTACTCATTTCAGCACAATTACTGAGGTCTTAATCAAAGATGTTGGTAGTTACATTAAACAAACTTACATTTTGTGAATGTATGTATGAACCAGTTTTACTAAATTCTTTAAAAATATATTATTTTCACGTACTAAATAATATGATTACCTAAATTTAAATTTTCTCCCTATATATATATATATATATATATATATATATATATATATATATATATATATATAGCCAGCCTTCCCTGACAATCCACTTAGGTGAAAACTTGGTAGGTTTGTCTGGCTCTCTAGGTTTAACTAGGTCTGCTCTACTTACTGTATTGAGCACTTTATTTAGTTAGTTGCGTACTTTATTTAGTTAGTTGCGGGTTTTTTTCTTTGGGCTTTGGACCTGCATGCCGAAGGCTTGTTTTCGACAGGCGTTCATGTTCTTGGCTCTTTCTTTTTTTTATACATTTTTCCTTCGATATTGATTTGATTTTTTGCAAATCAAGAAACCAAAGGTTTTCCGAAACGAGTGTAGTTACTTATACTTATAAGATTACTACAAATAATATATATATATATATATATATATATATATATATATGAGGGAGCAATGAAATTTTCCTCAAAGCTCTACTCTTCATGGATTATTTCTTATATATATATATAAGATTCCATGCCAAATTTGAAGCTAATACATCAAGGTTTAGTCTGCAGCATATGCAACTGAAATTTAAAAATTCACTTATGTTGGTTCAGTGTAATGTACAATGTTTATATTCAATTTTGTTCATTCCCTAATTCTTTCTCTTCTCTGATTAGGCTAACTGAGGAATTTGCTATTCGGCTGGCTACTGTATTAATGCGGACAATCACAGATCGCACATGTTTGGTTCTGCGAGTGTTCTTCCAGTGGACAAACTTCCCTCAAAAGGTGCGATGTTAAAGAAATGCTGATGTAGGAAGCTGTCTATATTTCTAAAATGAGGTATTATGTATGCTATTTACATGGTTCAGACTATTGTCCTCATCTTTGTTGCCATATTTATCACAATGTTTCAGCCGTTGTAGGCTCCGGCCTTCTTCAGGTGGTTGGAATGCTGAACTGAACCCTTTATTTCACTCACTGGGGTAGACTGTTCTAGTTCCACGTGCCATGATGTCAGTTATCAGTTATCTCCTGTTAATTCCCCTCTCCAAGTTCTTCACTGCCTAAACCAGGTATTGAACTCACACTCTTTGGGTCATGTCACTGGATCTAACACCTTTATCCACTGTGCCCTGTGTCCTTGAGGACATCTGCTTAACAATTTCTTATTACTTATAAACATAATGTCTTCAGCAATTATTTTTACCTGTCCTCATATTGCATTTTTTGCTGTTATCATTGTATGTTTTTACCAGAGCTCATATTGCAATTTTTGTTGTTATTATCACTTTTCTCTGCCACTCCTTTTATTAGTTCCCATATTGTATTCATTTCTATGCTTGGTCAGCTCAGGAGATTTTTGTGGCCTAGCATATGTGCTGATTCCTTAAGTTTACGAATTTTCCAATGATGTTCTTTGTCTATGATTTCAATCTGATCTCACAGAAAGAAGTGATCTCTCTTTTCTCATGCCTGATTTTTCCACTTCCCCTTGTGTTACAGCGTTTTGGTGTTCTTGAAGTCTTACCTTAAGGGGACGGCCAGTCTCCCCTTTATATTTCTTTCCACAGCTGCACATGATGGCGTACACACAGTCTTTAGTCATGTTTTCCTCTATGTGTGTGTGGGGGGTCTTACTCGCAAGAGGTATCTGCAAAGTGTTGTCCCGCTTTTGAAGGTTGCACTGATGTTATATGGACTGCAAATCCTTTGTATTTTCTCCAATAACCACTTCACATAAGGCAGGCAGACTGTTTTCTGTGTATTGTTGTCCTCCTCTTGTATCTGCCTATCCCAGCTGAAGAAGAACGGAGCATGTAACAGCCAAAATGTTATGATAAATATAGCAACAAAGATGAGGATGATAGTCCAAACAATATAAATAGTGTGATGAAGGAAATTTTGCAGGTGTCTCAATGATTATCAAGATAACTGCCCAGAAATATGGGAAAAAGCAATTGGAGATAAACAGAATGTTCCTCATCTTAGCCAGAAAACTACTGAGGAAATGTTAAGAAAATTGCACAGTAGAGGAATTGAAGTTAATAAGAACAAGGATGTGGGCAAAAAAGCTGCATTTCAGGAAGAAATGAAAGAGTTGTTTGATATCTGTAGGTGTTACTCTCCCCCTGTCTCCTGTCAGGATGTGAAGTGCAAAGTTAAGAAGTGTGACAGATATCAACTGGCCTGTAATTGTGATATAAAAGTTCCCAAATGTGAAGGGCAGTTCCTCCTTGACCAGCGAGATGATAGGAAGATGAAAATTGCAGGGATTGATATGAAAGTGATGATGATATGGACAGAGCCACACATAAAAGACATAGAGATCGTGTAGCTGTATACAGTGTAAACTGGATATAAGAGAGTTGTCGGACCGGAGAAGAAGTCACTTATATCCGGGTTTCTCTTATATCCGGGTTTAGTCTATTATATATACATTAACACAGGCTCTAATTTGGGACCAGAGAAAATCTATCTTATATCCTGTTTTCTCTTATATCCGGGTCTCTTATATCCGGGTTACACTGTATATATATAGCTAATTTTGAAAATATGACGTCCCTGTATTTTGATGGTAAGGAGATCAATAAATGGAGTTCGAGGATGATGGTGCAAGATCATTATGTCATTATGGTTGAGGCTGACAATGAATATTTTACAGATTTGACTCCCAAAACTGGACACAGAAAGCAGATTGACAAATCCTTCATGAGTTTCTGGAGGAAAATATCTAACCCAACAGTTCATTGTAGGTTTTGGTCATGATAGAACCAATGTAAATTTCACTATCTTGAAATGTTTCTTGGTCACCCACTCCATTATTTCATCCTTCAGATTCACAGAAATGAGCTGCCTTTCTGCACTGTTTTCTATCACAATGTTGGTAAACAGGTGGTCCTAAGCATTGGTATGGTTCCATTGAAAATCAGATCAAAGAGCTTTTGTCTGAGCTGCCAATTGTTGTCTTGCAGCCAGTCAGTTTCATTAATTTCCCTGTCCTGAATGAAGAAGTGTAGAAAGATCTGTCCCGGGATCATAAATACCTTTATAGGATTTGTAAAGGTGTTATTAAAGATGTTGTTGATGACATGGCTGCTATTGAGCCAGGCCCTCCCTGAATGTCAAGATGGAATGCTTTATGACGTAGAATCGTCAGGCTGCATGTAGCAACAGCAGAACCCAACCACAAGCTGAAAAGAATATTCATTACAATTATAATGTTCAGTGCTTCAATGTGGTTCGACATCAAGATGCGTGCTTTTGTAACACACGGCTCAATGAACGTATTCCAATCACTGCTATATATGAAAAACCTGAATAGTAAGAAGATGATAGTGAAGAAGACTGTCCAGAAAAATACATACTTCACCCACACAGATCAACTTCTTTACGTTATGTGTGCAAATGAGGACATGACTGTTAGGGAAAAAACTGTCTCAATGATAAGAAAAATTAGAGAGGAGAGTCAGCGGATGGAAGAATGCAGTGACAGATCTGATGAGGAGAAAGAAGATTCTGCTTCTGCTGTGGATGAGGATTTGTTAAACTACACTGATAATGAGGAGGACAGTGATGATGGAAATAAGAATGAGTATGTGCCTCCTGTAGTCAACATGAGAAAATTGGTGACTCCCAAACTAAAGTGGCAAACAAAAAACTATCATTCCATGATTAAATGCCTGAATGAATTCAAGACTCCTGACATTGCTTCTCTATCAGATCAACAGGTTAATGACATTCTTGAGGCACCATAAGTAGTGACCAAGTGGCCAAACAGTACTTAGGCGGTCGAAAGAGGGATCAAAGTGATGACTGAAGCGTGCAATGAAGTGATGGGATACAAAGAGAGAGAAGTACATTTTAGGTGAAGCCTAAATGATGCCCAGGTTCTGCACTAAAATATTTCACCATTAACTTGTAATATTTTAAATAATATTGGAATTAAATTGATGTCACTGATGTACAATTTATTATTATCCTGGCAAGCAATAAATGATACCTATTTTTTGGTGTACGGTAAAACTTGTTAAAAAGTCAATTGCAATGCTACAGGTGGGCCTAAAATTTTTCACAGGTGTTTTTTACAATCAAACAAACAATGCCTGAAAAGTGCACCTTGCAACTCAAAAAATGTTTTTCACTGCTCCCTAATATATATATATATATATATATATATATATATATATATATATATATATATACACACTCTATTATAAGCATATATATATATATATATTTGAATTGGACAAAGTCCGACAATTTATTTAAAGACATTTATATGTTTAACGTTCTTTTTATAGATACAAGTATTTAAGCAAATGCTCTGTTTTATAATAAACAGTATTAAATAACATTTACCGGCCTGAATGTCCGAGAACTTTTCATAGAAAATTTTTGTTCTCCGATTTGAGGCTCGATTCCTGTCAGAGAACAAAAATTTTCTATGAAAATTTCTCAGACATTCAGGCCGGTAAATGTTATTTAATACTGTTTATTATAAAACAGAGCATTTGCTTAAATACTTGTATCTATAAAAAGAACGTTAAACATATAAATGTCTTTAAATAAATTGTCGGACTTTGTCCAATTCAAATATATATATATATATATGCTTATAATAGAGTGTGTATATATATATATATATATATATATATATATATATATATATATATATATATATTAGGGAGCAGTGAAAAACATTTGCTTAAATACTTGTATCTATAAAAAGAACGTTAAACATATCATAAATGTCTTTAAATATATATATATATATATATATGTACAAATACATTTACAAAAAACATGTATACATCCAAAAATAATACACTTACATATAATTATACATATATACACATACATACACAAATATCCACATATCCACATGCATATATATATATATATATATACACACACATACACCTGCACACATATCATATACACACATACATAAATACACAAAAACATATATATATACATAAATCAAAGCATATAACTTTCAATAAATACTGCAAAATAATTGTATAACTGCAAAATATAAAAACTATAAGATAATTTAAATCTATTGTTAACAGAAATAATTTCTTGTTGAATTCATTTTTTGGTGGTTGTAGAAAATTATATATATATATATATATATTTGTGTATTTTGTGTGACAATCCCTCTTTCATGCAAATTTTATTAAAAGATGACTGACAAGGTACTGTGGTTAAGCTTATTAGTTAATTGTTCTTGTGTTTGAACAGGTGTCTTCTTTTCTGGACATTGAGTGTGTAAAAATTGTCAAAATTTTCTGTATATCTGAGAGATTTCAGGTATTCTTTTAGCCATTATCAATGATGATTTTTATTTGTACTTTAACTGAATGTATGCATTTTTATGTATGTATCTAGAGTGTTTGACATACTGACATTCACACTTATTATATATGTGTGTGTGTGTGTGTGTGTGTGTGTGTGCGTGTGTGTATGTATGTGTGTGCTTGAATGTATAACAAATAATAACTTAATGTTCAACTTATCTGTACCTCATAAAACAATTGTGGACATGGTATCCACTTTTTGGGAGCTTGATATTAAAATTTTTTAGAAGACCAGTTTAATTACAGCGATTGTTTGCCTTGGAAGTATTTTCCTTTAAAAATACAAATGTTAACCAATATTTCACTAATATATATATTTATATATATATATATATGTATATAATAAAAATTTGATGGTCTCAATACTTATAAAAATCTATAAAACTATATATGTCTGTGTATACATATATATATATATATATATATATATATATATATATATATATATATATATATATATATACAGGCAGGACATTAGATGAAAATAAACATACCGTTTAATAAATAAACGAAGCACCTACTCATATATGAGTATTCACTAAAAATATCATTTAAAGTGATACTTTAATATATGTGTGTATGCAAAATATCAGATATTGGTTATCCAGAAATATATATATATATATATATATATATATATATATATATATATATTACTCACCAGTAGCAAGACTCAGAGTTTCATGCACAATGCAATATTCAGGTTGTGAGTAGACACTTACCTAATTTCATTTATAAATGAAAACAGGATTAGGTGTGTGTATATATATATATATATATATATATATATATATATATATATATATATATATATATATATATATATATATATATATATACACACTTATAAATGAAGCAAAGGAGTAGGTATATATGGTGGATTCTCATATTGTGAACAATAAATAAGTGTTAGTATTGGATGGTGCCTTTTGTTTTACACTTATGCATATTAGCAGGGGCTATTGTGGAGAAACTCAGGTAAGGGAAAGACATATTTCATTTGTGCTTTCTTAAGTGCGATACTAGCCCAGCCTTGCTGTGGACAACAAAGTCACACTGACAGATAAAATATGTTAAAGAAGGATTTTGATGGCGTCTCTGCTTCAGATCACAGTGCTTCAGTCTATTGTCTTCAAAACTCTTTAACTCAATGAAACATGTCTTACACGACTCTGTTCAGTTTGATGTTTGCGTTACCCAGGTTTTCAGAACAAAGTTGAGACGTTTCAAGTTGTCTTTCAATTTGTCTATGTCGTGTAATAGTGGACGTTCAACTGAATGCTTGGAGTTTGGTAGTTGTCCTTACACCACCTTTTTTGGAAGCCTTTGCTCATCCATTCTCACAACATGACCTTCCCACTTAAGTTGTATCTTTGCTAGAATGGTTTCAATACGTGTGATGTTGAATATATATATATATATATATATATATATATATATATGAAGAAATATAGTCTTAAAATGTGCTATATTTATGGGATAAAGTTCTCAATATCAGAGATAGAGTGTGTGTAAATATAAAACTCTTAAATAAGCTATATAAACAAATTTTTATTACGTTAATAAAAACACAGATCAAAATAAAAATAATAAATAAATAAATATATAAGATAAAAAATAAAAATAAAAATAAATAAAAACAAGCAAAATAATTTGACCCAAATAAATAAATAAACAAATAAATGACTTCCGGTAAAATAACCGCCAAAATAGACTATCCACAATGCACCGCTGACCCGTATATATAAAAAGCCAAGAAAAATAACAGCACTCGTTGCCTGACGATAGCATATAGCATGAAACAGACTGTCGCCTCTAAGTGTTGACTTCTATGTTCACTATATATATATATATATATATATATATATATATATATATATACTATCAATGATCTATATATATATATATATATATATATATATATATATATATATAATTTCCAATAGGATAGAATCCAGGTAGAAAATGCTCAGGACAGAGTAAGTATATAATATAAAAGATCTGATGAATTGTATCATGATTACAATTCAAATGTAATAAATTATAACGATGGAATATTAGTGTTCGAGCCTTTTATATTATATTCTTACTCTGTCCTGGGCATTGAGTTCTACCTGGATTCTATCCTATTGCTGTTGAGAGTCTTACATTCCTGCCATTCACACTTCTGGCCACCAAAATCAGTGCATAAAGTAGAAAACAAAATAAATGGGAATAAAAATAGTGACACATCTCATGGTACAGGATGCACAGTCTAGAAGAGCTATCCTTTTCTGTGCCAGTTGATATTGGGGGAATTCTGTTTGAATGATTAGTTGGAAATAAAAATGATTTCCAATTCGTGGCACTTGAATATTCATGTGCAGCTGTGGACGCTTTGCACGTATGCAAATGTGCAGGCAGCATGCTGCTCACAAGCCTGAGTTGCATATCCGAACAAATGATAGGTTTTTTGCTATTATGCATCTGTACTATAAAGTGTTTGTTAATATTGAGTGCATGTCATGATGCAGGGGAGGAGGTCTCCCTCATTCTCACACATATAAACATACTGACACACACACACATATATATATATACAAGTGTATAGATCTATGTATAAAATATATAAGCAACATATATATGCCTAAGGATCTATCAAGTTTACCGTATTTATATTGTGACAAATAATTTTATATCTTTCTAAGTGTATCTCTTGAGAAAAGGGGAATTTTAAAAACAATTGAATTGAGATCTCTGGGCCACTGGCGTATTTCATACAGAAAAACATTTAAATTTTCCTTTCTCTTGCTGTGTGATGATAGCCTAGGGGGTAAGATCTCTGTTTAATCCTGGCTTGAAGCAAGCAGATGCCTAGCCACACTGAAGAGCTGAGATACAGCGAAACAGTCTATCTGTGGATGACAATATATAAATATATATATATAATATCATTAAAATATTGAAAAATTCACTGTGAACACAACCATAGTTTCAACTTTATGGCCTTATCAGGTGGTTTTTGGTAAATAATTTCCAAAATCACCTGATGAGACTATAAGGTTGAAACCCAAGTCATGTTAACAGTAAATTTTTCAATGTTCTAATATATATATATATATATGATAGAAATGATAAAAATATAGTTTTAAGGTATGCTATAGGGCAAAATAGCAGTGTATATAAATATAAAAGTGAACACAGATCAAAACCCAGTGGCGACAGATTGTATATATATATATATATATATATATGTATGTATATATAAATAAAAAGTAAGAACAATAAGTTATAAAATCCGGTGTTTTTATAGATATTTTTATTTTTACACAATAGTGTTCAATGTAAATTTACAGAGCATTAATATTATAAATTAATATATATGTGTAGTGAAAAAATCATATTTTAAATCAATTAACTTATAATTTATAATTTATGCCTAAATGGGCAGTTTGCCAATCCCTTTTGCAGATGCCTTCTCAGACAAATTGTGTTCCTTGCCATAAATCAACTACCTATGTTGAACATGCTACCACCTATTTGAGTAGACATTGCACATGTCACTTATCAGATCAAAGTGCAATAAAAAACATCTAGCCACCTACAATTTATAAAATTCCTTAAGGAAAATTTTTGTCGAAAACAGAAAAATTCTGTGAGAGAGGCCTTGTATATAAAACATCTCGTGTCTACTATCAAACCCTTTTAATCAGCAGTGCTAATGGGGTGTTGAAAGTTTTTTAAAATAATAAAAAGACTCTCATTTGAATTCCAGCCCCATAAAGCTCAGAATAAATGCTCCTGCTAGTATTCAAAATAACACAACACACCTTATACAGTCAGACATCAAGAGAAATTGATTTCACTCAAAAACAAACACTTTGAAAATGGCTAAAAAAATGGGCACTACGGGCAAAATGAATTAAAAGAAAAGAAGGTGCCCAAATACAGATTAATATATCAGTAAAATTGACCTTGCTAACCGAACGATCCTCTGAGGCCAAATCGGTTAAGGCACGTCAGGCTATATGACAGTTCTGTATAGAATACAGGTTCGATTCCTGTCAGAGGACAAATATTTTCTATGAAAATTTCTGTTTATTATAAACAGAGCATTTACTTAAATATTTGTATCTATAAAAAGAATGTATAAACATAAATATATATATATATATATATATATATATATATATATATATATATAGTGTATTTAGGCAGCAATCCTTCATTTATGCATGTTTCATTAAAAAAAGAAAGCACTTTTTCAAACACAAGAAAAATTAAATTAAAAAATTAATCGTAGTACCTTGTCTCTCATTTTTAATGAAACATGCATATATGTATATATATATATATATATATATATATATATATATAGAGAGAGAGAGAGAGAGAGAGAGAGAGAGCAATTTAAATATTATTTTTAGTGGATACACATATCTGAGTAGACGCTCTGTTTATTTTAAACAGTATTCATTTCCCCTACCAGCATGAACATTTGAGAAATCTTATTAAACAAATAATACATTGTCTGACAGAATATGTTTTCTTAAATATTCAGACTGCTAGACAACATAAAATACAGTTTAAAATAAACAGCATGTCTACTCATAAATGAGTATCTGCAAAAATAATCTTTAAAAAATATTAAAATATATTATTTCTTTTCAGATATATATATATATATATATATATATATATAACATGTTTATATATATATATATATATATATATATATACAGTGCTGTTCAATAAAAGTAACTCATCTGATTATTTTTACTAAAAATATTTTTGTCTATTGTTTTGGGGGTTAAAATAATTTTTAATCTTCCTAATATAAAGACCCCTTCCCAACCACCTAGGAAAAAAGTTTATTCACCCTAAGGTATTCTATTGATAATTATTAATTTGGATATAAATGAGATTCAGGAAAAAAACTCTGTGCAAAAAAGTGACTCAGATATTGTATTCTACTGATTAAAATAGTAAAGAGCTTTTGAGAAAATAGTGAAAACTATTTTACAGTACACTAAGAACAATATTCTAGAGAATTCTAGAACAGCTTAAATTAAATCTAGAGTATTCCAGAATATTCCAGAAAGCCTCATACAGTATAAAAACAGCCACTCAAGTCACTAACCAGATGAAAGGGTACAAACACGCATCAGAACCACTTAAGGCATCTATTATTGCCCTCTCAAAAGCAAGCAAGTCTATGTGAAAAATTGCAGAAATTGATATAACCTCACAATCAACTGTCTCTTGAGTGCTTAAGGGCACATAATGATGCCACTCCTACTCCAAGGAAGGAAACAAGGGGACGAAAGAAAAAGATTGATGATAGAACTGGCAGGGTAATCAAGAGAGAAGTTGCGAAGAATAGGACTATAACTAGCCAAGAAATTGCAGCCAGTCTAAGCGAAGAGCAAGGTGTTAGTCTTGCCTCCTCAACAGTCAGTTGGTAGCTGTTAGAGCAAGGCTACAAATCTTGTACACAAAGGTTTAAGCCGCTAATAAGCAAAGCCAACAAAGCCAAGAGACTTGAATGGGCTCACTATTACAAAAATTTCACCGTAGAAGACTGGAAGAATGCTCTCTTCTCCGATGAAACGAAAGTTGAGCTAAATTCAAAGCATAAGGTGAGTCACTTTTATCAAACAACACTGTATGTGTGTGTGTGTGTGATAGTATATATATATATATATCGATGTGTGTGTGTGTGTACAAAAATTTCAGATAGAGTATATCTGTAAATGATAGCATACATTAAAGTTATATTTTTTTTATTTATATGACGATTGCGTCCAGCATGAAAACAGCCTGTCGCCTCTGAGTCTTGACTTCAATGTTCACTTTTATATTTATATTTACATATGCTCTATCTATGATATTGAGCACCTTATCTCATAAATATAGCACACCTTAAAACAATATTTCTTCATATATATATATATATATATATATGTATACATATGAATAAAGACAAAAGAAAAACTTATTTTAGCTGACGTTATTCATTCTCTGTGGGACTCTGATAATGTCTCTCAGCAGACAAAACACATCAACTAAGGTAATTTTAACTTTTGTTATATATATATATATATATATGTAATCATATATATATGTACTCATATATATATATATATATATATATATATATATATATATATATATATATATACATACATATATATATATACATATATATATATATATATATATACATACATATATATATATACATATATATATATATATATCTTTCATTAAATATGGCCAAGGAAAATTTTCTTTGTCAGGCGTATTTAATGAAAGATGTTTGAAAGAAATTTTGCTGCCTAAATATAGATTAATATATACATATATATGTGTGTGTGTGTGTGTGTGTGTGTGTGTGTGTGTGTATGTGTGTGTGTGTGTGTATGTGTGTGTGTGTGTGTGTGTGTGTGTGTGTGTGTGTGAGAGAGAGAGAGAGAAAACTATAGTTTTAATATATGCTATATTTATGGGTAAATTTTCGCAATATCTGTGATAGAGTGTATGTAAATATTAAAGTAACCACTGAGGTCAAAACCTTGTGGTGACAGAGTCTGTTTCATGGCTGAATGCAATCTTCATGGCCTGAAGATTGCTTTCAAGCATGAAAGAAACTGTTGGCACTCAGTGTTAATCCCAGTGCCCACTTTTAAATTTATATACATATACACACACACATATATATATATATATATATATATATATGTAATCATATATATATGTATATATATATATATATATATCTGTGCATAATGTATTGCTTTCATTACTTTTATTCCTGAGAGCATCAATTTCTCTTGAGTATTTATAGTTGAGCAGGGATTTAGAAAGCTGTTGAAGATATCCAATTCAGGACTGTCTTCACTTTCTCTTTCGATTATTCATCCTAGTGACTGTATTTATCTTGTGTCACTGCTCATGTAATTTGGTCAAAGGGATTAAGCTTTAATGTGGTTTCTGTATGAAATTATTATGACTGATGGCAATACAAGCCGATTGCCATACGTAGATGAGAATACATTTTGCACGTATTTGTGAGTTATAAATATGAGTGTGCGTATGTGTGTTTGTTATATGCATGCAAATCATTTCCTCTATAACTACACACTTACACACACATGCAAACATGTACATATGTAATATTTCCTACATTCCTTGAAATAACTCTTGACTCCACAAGTCTCCATATCCCATAATAGCCACTTATACGTCAGTGATCTCTTAGAATATATCTGGGTCATTCAGTAACAAATACATAAAATTTAATGCCAAATTTTCAAAGAAGGTTGAATACAGGAAGTATTTAATCACTGATAAATTCATGTTGCTTTTAACATAGCCTTACAATTGTAAATTGAAGAAACAGTCGGCAGGAACTTCAAACACAGACAAATGAACAATAAAAGTGAAAATTTGCAATGCACTTTTTTTTAATTCATTAAGTGCAGATAAATTTATATTTTAATAAGCCACATTTTAAAATTAAGAATTTTAATTTTTTTACTCTTTCTTACTAAATACAAATCACTTTCACACAACTGTGACATGGCTCCCCTCTGTCTTTTCTATAAATATTTTCATGGCAAATGTTCTTATGTGGTCTTCTCCTTGGTGCATCAACCATATGAACTTAAGTGTAGTAGTAGCTAGATGTAACATAATTTCTGTTCTAATCATTTCTTTTCTCACACTTCTCGCGTGTGGATCCAGATGATGATTTTGTCCAGTTTCTTGCTTTCTATGACCTTCAAAAATTTAAATGCAACATAAATTTCCATCTTTCACCTTCCTGAATGCAGTTCTTTTATTGTCCTTTCTCTTGACTAAAGTTTTCTCAGTTTCTTTCATTCTCAGTAACCCCATACATCTTAATGGCATTAACGCCTTGCTTGGGGTGAAATGATGAAGAATAAAAATAAAATGCTATCTGGAATAATTGTGCTGGTTGGAACTTTTCAATTTATAAAATAGCATGCCAATTTAAATAGATTTTCTGCCAGGAATTTTTATATAAGTTTAATAAACAGGGATCAAAATAATAATGTCACAGAGAAAATTATTGGAAATAGCATACCATACGAAATAAGAGTGCTATACTATATAAGTGTGCCGTAGCAAATAATAAAAAAACATCTCATACCAAATTGTAAGCATGCTATACCAAATAATAAGTATGATATACCATATAATAAACGTGCTATATAAAAAAATTAGTATGCTATATCAAATAATAAGCATACCGTACTAAATAATACATGTGCCATACCAATAAATAAGTATGCTTTACTATGTAATAAGAATGTCATAACAAATAATCACAGTGGAAAAATTGAAAGAATAATTAATTCAAGAGAACATAATTAAAATGTATAAATTATTTGATAGATTTTTCACTTTTTAAATGCACAATGACTGGATTTGTAATTTACATTAACACCAAAATAAAGAAATCTACAAAGGCATTTTCCAGTAATATTTTATAATATTTCACCAAGAAGAAAGAATTATTGATAAAGTTTTTCTTTTAGTCTTTTTCCTAGAATTGTTTAACTTTGATTTTATATTTAAGAATTTGATTTTTGTAAGATTATTCATTTTTAAGTAAATGAATCAATTTAATGATCATTTTTTTTTTCTTTTTCGTTTGGATTATTCCAAGGGGTGAATTGCTTTGTGTTTTATTCAAATTCTGTAGATCCACCTTGAATTTTTTCATGGCTTCTGCTGATCTAGAAGAATTCTGTCTACTGCAATTTGATGAGTTTGTAGAATCAAGAGAAACAGGCAGACAGGCATTCAGATTCCTGGTTACGACTTGATGATACTGAAAAGGCTAAGAAAATGGAAGAAACAAGATTTATGATGTTGGGAAACAGGAGAGGATCATCGGCATGTGGAAGTAAGGTTCATGAAAATGAAAGCAAAATAGATGCTGGGATCTGAGAGAAGGGGGTAAAATGGATTAACTGCAGTACGTCATGTTGTGAATACTGTGCGGCAGTGGGCACTGAGTCACAATGCGGTGCGACTGAGGACGGGTGGCACCAGGTGCAGGAAGTAATATGATCTAAAGCGCACACTACGAAAAGGATTCTAGTTTTGGGAGATGTGATGTCATCAGCATGTAGGCAGTTAGGCAGGAGTTGTGGGTGAGATCTCTGCACACAGATGATGAACAAAAATGAAAGGAAAGCAGGAAATAGAAAGTCATGTCAAGGAGAATGGAACAACAGGTATACAGTTTGGATGCTTTTGCCTTTAAGGAAGAGAGAAAACAAAAAAAAACAAGATGATGATTTGGTCTGTTGATATGCGTTTTCACTGTGGCTGATTATTGCCTGAAAAAGAAGATTTTCAATTCATTTTATTAACTGAATGTAAATCAAATTTGTAGACATCAAAGAATATGACTCATACAAGAGAGAGAAGTATTTTGGGTTGATTTTGTTAATGCTTCAGGATTTGCTTGAAACCATTTCTTTAGACTAACTTTTACTATTTCCTTTCCTTCTTTTTTAAACCTTGTTACTTCCAAAATATATGTGCATGTATGTCTTTGTACAAAAGTAAATGACACATACACATTATATATATATATTTTGTAATATATATTATTTTGTTTTTAGTAAAATTCAGGTAGCATTAAAGCCGTAAAAATATAATGCAAATCAAAATATTATTTTTTTAAATGTGTTATTGATAACAGATACAAACTTTTTGAGCGTGCAAAATAATTTCCATGCCTGAAGATGACTGAATATACAGTCGAAAGTACTTGCATATTTAAGAAAGACCTTATACAGCTTATAATTTTAAAAAACAACAAACATAACATTCATCGAGTGATTAGCATGTTAATCCATCTTTAAAATTTTTTTAGCGAAGGGATTTCGCCATTTTATATCATTAACTTTACTAATTTACTTTTTGTATGAATGATTCATTGTAATGTAATATAAATTGAACTGCACCACATATTTGAGATATATATATATATATATATATTTTAAGACATTTTTATGTTTATACATTCTTTTTATAGATACAAATATTTAAGTAAATGCTCTGTTTATAATAAACAGTATTAATAACATTTACAGATATGCATATTTCAAGAATTTGGTGAAAGACATTTGTTTCATACATATATATATGATGTGGCCTTGTTAGGGCCAGAAATAAAGACACAAATAGAGGAATTAAGTTAAACAAATATATTAACAGAAACAGTAATACCAACATATACAAACAAGAATGTTACAGCAAGAATGTTTGGTCTGACTGTCAGAGCTGACTGCTGGAAACTTCCCTCTCCAGAAAGCAGTACCAGCTCCTTTTTATAGCTGGTAGATTCCATGCATGTATGGGTAAATTACCATAACATATATATATATGTACATATATATATGAGATAACGATATAATTTTTTTCATAGAATTTATGAATTTAAGAAGATTACTAGACTGGTGATAAGATCTCAAAATTTTACAGATGAAATGGTGAAATGTAACCATAAGTTCTAGGCTAACAGTCTCGTTTTTCACACTTCTCTCACCTATTGTCCAGTTCACATTCCTCCCCAGACTTTTAAACAGGAGTAGAGGTCTAGCCCTTGAATCCTGTTTAGAATTGGCTTCCTGGTTTTTCCTAAAGTCTTTTCCTTTTCTTTCACTTCCAGTAACCCCTTGTGTCTTGGTGGCATTATTACCTTTCTTGGAGTGAACTGCTTAAAAAGAAAAAATTTCTCACTTGTGGAACTCTCTTACAGCTTCTTGGTTTCCAGTTGGCTTTGATCTTCAAGAATTTAAATGTCTTCTTATATCCTGTTCTTTTACTGTTGTCTCTCCTTAATAATATTTTCCATTTTTCTCATATTCTCTCACACTCAGTAACCCCTTGTGTCTTAGTGGTTTTATTGCCTTGCATGAGGTGAAATAAATAAAAAAACAGATCTGAAAATTTTCAAGCAGCAAAGAAAAGGATTTTTTTCCTCGTTGGAGTAGAATCTTATACTCAGATATTTATGACAAGAATTCTTTCTTTACAGATTGTATCAGATCAGTTCTTTTGTTTTATTTAATATGTCAGTTTTTTACTGTCCAGTTAATCTGCCAAATACAAAATCCTTCATAACATTTTTATGCATTGTAACCACTTGATCATCAGTCAAAAGGAATAATAAATCTTACCGGCTAAGGTGGAGAAAATTCTATTAGTAGCAAGTAGAAAATAAATCTGTAAAATGTCTTCTATATGCCAATGTCTCTTCAAGATATGGCCAATCATGTCTTCCACAATTTATTATCATTTATACAGTGAAGAAAATAAGTATTTCATCCCCTGCTGATTTTCTGAGTTTGCCCCGTTACAAAAATGAGAAAAGTCTATAATTTTCAGGGTAGGTCCATCTTGAAAGTGAAAGATAGAATATAAAAAAAATTCTAGAAAATCAGATTATATTAATTTTTGAACATTTATTTCTTTTTTATTGAAAAAATAAATATTTCACCCCCTACCAACCAGCAATGATTCAGGCCACACAGATGGGTTATGTGACCAGGAGGCATATAGACTAGTGCTATTACTCAATTATTACTCCTAATCAAGTACTGTATAAAAGACACTAGTTCACAGAGTCCTTCAGTGAACCAGAATCTAATCTCTCCACAATAGCCAAGATGAAAGAATTGTCTAAGGACATCCTGAACAAAATTGTATACCTGCACAAGACTGGAATGGGCTACAAGCAGCAGGTGAGAAGGAGTCAACTGTTGGTGCGATAATAAGAAAATGGAAGAAACACCAATTGACTATCAATCCCTCTTGGTCTGGAGCTCCATGCAAGATCTCCCAACGTGGAGTGAACCTGATGATGAGGAAGGTGAGGAAACAACCCAGAACTATGTGGTAAGAACTTGTTGATGACCTCAAGGCAGCTGGGCCCACAGTCACAAAAATGACCATTATTAGCACATGATGTCATAGTGGACTGAAATCATGTAGTGCCTGCAAGGTCCCTCTACTCAAGAAGGCACATGCCCGTCAGAAGTTTGAAAATGAGCACCTGGATGATTCAGAGGAGGGTTGGGAGAAAGGGCTGTGGTCAGACGAGACTAAAATTGAGCTTTTTGGCATCAACTCAACTTGCCTTGTTTGGAGGAAAAGAAAGCTGACTGAGGCCCCAAGAACATCATTTCAACCATTAATCATGGTGGTGGAAACATTCTGCTTTGGGGTTGTTTCTCTGCTAAGGGGAGAGGACGACTACACCAGGTTGAGGAAAAGGTGGATGGGACCAAGTACAGGGAAATCTTGAGTGAAAACCTCCTTGCCTCATCCAGGACACTGAAGATGGGTTGTGGATGGGTGTTCCAGCATGACAATGACCCAAAGCATACAGCTAAGGCAACAAAGGAGTGGCTCAAAAAGAAGCACCTTAAGGTAATGTAGTGGCCTAATCAGTCTCTGGACCTTAATCCTTTAGAGAATCTGTGAAGGGAGCTGAATCTTCAAGTTGCTCAATGACAACCTACAAACCTTAAGGATTTATAGTCGATCTGCAAAGAGGAGTGGGCCAAAATCCCCCCTCCATGGGATCTGTAAAAACTTGGTAACCAACTACAGGAAACGTCTGGCTGCTGTGCTTGTCAACAAGGGTTTCTTAACCAAATACTGAGTTATCGTTTGCTATGGGGTGAAATACTCATTTTTTTAATAAAAAAGAAATAAATGTTCAAAAATTAATATAATGTGATTTTCTAGAATTTTTTTTTATATTCTATCTCTTACTTTCAAGAGGGACCTACCCTAAAAATTACAGACTGTTCCTATTTTTGTAAGATGGCAAACTCAGAAAATCAGCAGGGGATGAAATATTTATTTTCCTCACTGTAGCTCTAAGTAATGTTTGTCCACTTACTATTCATTCCCTCTTCTGCTATCCATTTAGACAAGCTTGTTACGAAAGTTACTGCTTCCCTCTTCCATTCTTACTTTCAATATATCCTGTGAGTGTCAAATTCTCCAAGATCTCATTCTTTGTTAGGTGTCCCCTAAATTTCTCATTCTGATCCTAAGAATAAGTGATGTTTTTTGTTTCCATTTTCCTTAAAACTTCCTCATTGCTCACATGTGCCATCCATGGAATTCTCTGCACACTTCAGCAGAAACATATCTTTGTTGTTTTAAGATTCAACTTCATCAGGACAAAAATTATCCAGTATTTATTTCCCTATAGGAGAATTGCACTCTTTTCTTTGCTTCTAATCATATTTTCCTGTTTCTTAATACTTTTTTAGCTTTTAGAAAGCATCTTTTTCTATTCCAGAGCATATTTTGATTTCTGTCTCATTTACTTGAATAATACAAAATTAATAAGCAAGAAAAAATGTATTTTATATTTTGAGATTAAACTGATAAAAATTTATTGGCTTTATCCACAGACAGATATTTTTTAATCATAATTTCCATCTGAATATTAATTTTTAAAAATCAGCAGCAATATTTTTTCTCCTCAGCAGTAATGTAGAAACACAAAAGAGTGTCCTGGATTACTGAAGTAAAGTCGATGTTGATTAAAAGGTAAAAACAAAAAAACCACCAAGAATGGAAAATAAAGATCCTCATTGAAAATTTAATCTGTTCAGTTAAACAATTGAAACAATTCGTCTTTGTTGTTATTGTTTTTCATTTAAAGTTCTGAGTCCAGCAAATAAATAAATGATTCAGTAGAGATTCATTCGATTGCCCAGCTCAGGGATTTTTAATTCCCTATTGCTCTTTTCTTTTTGCTCTTCTCTACATTGACTGATTAAACTGAAACTGATAAAACTTTGATATTTTCTTTATTTGCAGTCAACTATCACACAGCAAATCAACATACACAATAGCGCAACACCATCAAAATATACTCATGTTTACATAATACATATGTAATATATATATATATATATATATATATATATATATATATATATATATATATATATATATATATAAATATATATCTATATCTTTATATGTAAAATTTCAGATGGAGTATATCTGTAAAAAGACAATGTCATAAGTTTTCCTTTAGTCTTTATTCATGTCTGTGTGTGTATATATACATATATATATATGTCATTCACAGACAGTACTGTTTCGCTGTATCACAGCTCCTCAGTGTGACTAGACTTCCGAATACCTCAGGCCAGGATTGAAACTCAACTAATTTGGTGTCAGCCAGAGCTATCTTCACTCGGTAGAGTTACACAACTAAATCTAGCGTATTGTTTTTACAAATGTAAACAAATGCCAATCAGCCAAAGTGCTCCATTCATTTTACTGAAGAGCTTTGCATTAGTGCAGGTATGTGTGTGTCTGTGTGTGCTTATATATATATATTTCTTGTTCGTGTATTGCTTAAATATATTGTGTAATTGTCATCTTTGATAATGGTTTATGTAAGCCGAAAGCTCAGATTGGATTGAAAAAAAAAAAAAAAATATGTATCAATATTGTGGTTTTCTTTCATTGTTTAATGATAATGTTATTAAGCTTATCAGACTATATGAAAAAAACTTACATAAAATATATAGACAACACTTATCTATATTATTTAATGAAACATGTATGAATATATATATATATATATATATATATATATATATATATATATATATACATATATATATATATATATATACATATATATATATATATATATACATATATATATACGAATAAAAGAAAGGTAAAACTAACTTATATTGCCATTTTACAGATATATTGTAGTTGTATCTGAAAATTTTCAACAAACACAGACAAGTGCAAACAGGCACACGCATGCAAACATACATGGTAATGAAAAGTGCATATAAAAAATAAAAATATAGAAGTATAAGCAGTCAATTGATGAGTAGATGGAGTGATTACTGAATGAGAATTGCTGATACCCCCACCCATGAGTAGATGGATTGCTTGAATTACTGTCACTACTTAGTATTGAACTCAGTGGCCACTTTGATATTGACATATGCTCTCTGATATTGAGTATTTTTACCCATATATATAGCATACTTTAAAACTATATTTTTTATCATATATATATATATATATATATATATATATGTGTAAATATAAAAGTGAACATTGAAGTCAACACTTAGAGGCGACAGGCTGTTTCATGCTAGACGCATGATGTTCACTTTTATATTCACACACACTCTATCTCTGATATTGAGCACTTTATCCCATAAATATAGCACACATTAAGACTATATTTCTTCATATATATATATATATATATATATATATATATATATATATATATATATTATTGTCTATTTGGGCAGCAATCCCTCTTTTATACAAGTTTCATTAAAAGCAACTGCCATCTTAAAAACTTGCCAATAGTTTTAACAAAACTTCGATATTTATTGTTGTGCAAAGTAAGTGAACCCTTAAGTTAGTATTTAAAATAATTCTCTCTTTTTTCCCAGATAATCAATAAATCTTAATTAAATTATACATTCATTAATAAAAACCTTTATTAAATGAATTACAACCACTTTCAAAAGTTTTTATCAAGCTGGAATAAAAATATTAATTAAGATGTGCAAAATTAAGTGAAGTTTACATTTACACTCTGTATTTTTGTTTTACATGGTTGCCAGTGCAAATAATTTTTTGCATATGTGTAAACATCAAAATAACACATGTTCATTTTTTTTGGTAAGATGTGTTTACAGCAGTCAAACAATATAGCACATTGTGCATGCAAAAGTGTACATTTAGAGTCTAAATTTAAAACATATATATGCAAAGATCAAAATAACAGCAAGAGCAAATAGCCTTCTAGTTTGGTAAGCCCAGGTAAATCCTGCTGTAACCTTTGTAATTCTCCAATGCTCCCTGGCCAATGTCAGAATCAATGTGTATACATCTACAGTGCAACAATATCTGAACAATGTCGATCTTCATGGCAGAATTCCTAGAAAAAGCCACTACTTACGAAATAGCACAAGCATGCTCACCTCAGCTATGCCAAATCACATATTAATAAGCTAGAAACATTCTGGCAAAAGGTTTTATGGTTGAATGGGACCAAACTAGAGCTTTTTGGAAGGAACAATAGGTGGTATAGCTGGTGAGCTCCTAATATGGTTTTTCACAAGAAGAATTCGATACCAACCCTTAAACATGGAGTGACAGCATTATGATTTGGGGTTTGTTTTGCTGCAACTGAAAGAGGCAAAGTAGATTGTATTGATGGCACAATGGACTCTGCAAGATACCAACCAATTTTAAACAAAAGTGTCTTGCCCTCACTTCAAAAGTTAGGTTTAGGTCAGAACTGGAACTTTCAACAGGACAATGATTTGAACCATCAAAGAAGAATGAGTTTGTAAAAAATAATTTCAAGTCTTGGAATGGCCTAGACAAATTCCTGAAAATCTGTGATTCAAGTGAAAGAAGGCAAAGCATGCAAAAACCTAGGTAATAATGAGCAATTGTGGGAGTTTTACCAAAAAGGTAAAAAATCAGCGCTCACTACTGCAAGAAACTTCTTAAAA
>OZ038503.1:89866692-89931692 GCA_964036315.1 Acanthosepion esculentum | reverse complement strand
ACATGCAAATACATGTTTATGTTTATACACGCAAATACATGTTTATGTTTATACACGCAAATACATGTTTATGTTTATACATGCAAATACATGTTTATACATGCAAATACATTTTTATGTTTATACACGCAGATACATGTTTATGTTTATACATGCAAATACATGTTTATGTTTATACACGCAAATACATGTTTATGTTTATACATGCAAATACGTTTATGTTTATACATGCAAATACATAATAAATACATGTTGGAAAATAAAATCCTCACATTTACCTTTCATGAAACCTGTCCTTTGTAGCTGTTATGGTAAGAGCCAGTTACCCTCCTTACTATCATAAATGAACTGATCCATTCATGATAAGTAGTCCTGGGTAATTGTCTAGAGGAATAAAGAAGATGATACTATTGCAGTGACTTGTCCAGCTTAGTCCTGAATACTACTATCATGACTGACTATGTCATGTTAAGTGTTGTGTCTTGCCAGACTCCACATCACAACAGTAGCTACTAGATTTTGTCTTTTTCTTATGATTCCTAAAACCTGTTCTGCCATCCATTCACTCAAGCTTGCTGGGTAGGTTATGCATTGCTTTCCTCTGTCTTCAATATGTCCTGTGAGTATCAAATTTTCCAAGCCCTCTTTCCACATCATGTGCTCTAGAAATTTCAACTCTCTCTTCCTGATGTTAAGTATAAGTGTCCTTTTTTGTTTCCATTTTCTCTAAAACTTTGTCGTTGCTCACATGTTTGGTCCATGGTATTCTCTGCATTCTTCTGTAGAACCACATTTCCGTTGCCACAAATCTCTTCTTCATCTGTGAGGAGATTGTCCTGCATTCACTGCCATATTGGAGGACTGATATTATGTAACAGTTCAGTACTCTTTGGATCAGTCTTTGTATAATTCACTAGAGTGTCCCCCCAAGAATATAAGGCTCAGTGAATAAAAGCATTGGTTGATTGAACCAAAAAGTGACCTGACCCAAAGAGTTGTGAGTTCAATCCCTGGTTTTGGCAAATAGAACAAAAACTTGGAGAGTTATCAAAGCCAATTGACTAAAATTAAGATATCCAAAGGCATGGCATGTTGAATTAGAACAGTCTACTCCTGTGAACTTATTAAATGTTTTGGTTCAAAATTCCAACAAATATCACCTGAAGAAGGTTGGAGTGTACAAGGGCCAAAATCTTCTGAATGTGAAAATGAAGATGTGGACAACAGTCCGAATAATGTAAATAGTGTAAATAGTTTCTTTAATATACCTGATCTATTTCTGATGCTAAGAATAAATGAAAATATTTCTAAAATCCTCAAAAATATCTTCCATGCTGCCACATACACTATTCATTGCTATATTTACACAAGTGCTTATTATGTTTCTCAAATTATCTATTCTAAGGAATCAATAAGTCCAAAGAATACAAGTCTGTTGCAGTGATGATTGCATCGAGCCATTTCAGACACTTGATATTTTTGTTGTTTTTGTCTTCATAGTTGATTCCTCTTCTTTCAGAAGTAAGTGAAAATGCAGGTGTTCTCATTAAACGTTATCCATGACTTTCATTCCACATGAAAAAGAATTTTGCTTTCAAAATTTCCCGTGATCTTCAGTTTTGACAAACTACAAAGAGACTGAAATTCATCAATCACCATCTTCTGTCTTCCTGAATCCTAAACTTTTATTCTCTTACACTCCCAGTAACCCCTTGTGTTTTAGTGGAATTATCACCATCTTCTGTTTTCCTGAAATGCGTTCTTTTATTGTCCGTTCTCCACAGAAAAGTTTTCTCTATTCTCTTTCACTCTCAGTAACCCCTTGCATCTTAGTCGCATTATTGACATCTTGTCTTCCTGAAAGATGTTCTTTTATTGTTCTTTTTCGAAACTAATGTTTTCTTATTCTGTTACACTCCCAATAAACCCTTCTGCCTTTGTGGCATTATCACCATCCTGCCTTCCTGAAACCTATTCTTTTATTGTTCTTTTGTCCTCACTAAAGTCTTCTCATTCTTTCACTCCTATGAAATCCTTGTGTTTAATGGCATTACCACTATCTTCTGCTTTCCTGAAACATGTTTTTTTATTGTCCTTTTTCCACACTAATGTTTTCTTATTCTGTTACACTCCCAGTAAACCCTTCTGCCTTTGTGGCATTATCACCATCTTTTGTCTTCCTGAAACCTGTTCTTATATTGTCCTTTCTCCTCATTAAAGTTTTCTCATTCTGTTTCACTCCCAATAACAAATTCTGCCTTAGTGTCATTATCGCCATCTTCTGTCTTCCTGAAACATATTCTTTTATTGTCCTTTCTCCTCACTAAAGTCTTCTCATTGACTTTTATTCTCAGTAACACCTTGTGTTTTAGTGGCATTATTGTCTTGCTTGGGGTGAAATGATTAAAAAATAACTTTATAGAGAAAGAAATAACATTGGAGATTGAATGTTGCATAAGACACAGATGATCATTTTTGTTCAAAATCTTTCTTTATAAAAGCAGGATGCAAAATTTAAAGGTATTCCAAATAATACACTTGCTGCACAGTCAAATATGAATATCACACAATTATTTTGAATAAAAGTGTTTAAGTAATATTGTTCACTTGCGAAAAAAAGAAAGATTCTTAAAATGAAAAATATTTTACAGTTTTAAATAAACTACAAAGAGTTGATAACCTGTAAAAAATATCAAATCACCCTTGTTGTTTCAAAATTATTTCTGAGATCCTTAGTTGTAATATTTGGGTTATTGTCAAGAATTCTTTGAAGGTTATCTTCTGCTATGGCAGTCAGTTTTTTTTTTTCATCCTAGCACATCCAAATTAATTTACAACAGAATTTTCTCTCCTGAACTTTAGAATGATCTTTCAAAGAAATGATTTAAGGAGAGTAATTCAATTAGAAACTGGCATCTTATCCACTGCCTGATTTTTAGGCCCGATTACAATTTGTTGTAATTTTTAAGCCCTGTTCAGATATCTTTACCATTATCCACATATAAGGAATGTGTTGTGAAATTTCAAAAAGTAAAAAATTTCTAACATAACATTCAGGAACAAAAGCTTCTACCAACATTTTCAAATTTCACAACAAACCTCTTTCTTCTTATTTCACCACTAATTTTTATCAAACTTCCTGCTTCTTTTAAAGTGCCCCCCCCCCAATAATGATGACGCCCTCTCCTCCATGTTTGGTTATAGAAGTAGTATACTGAAAGGCTCACCTTGACACACATCTCAAAACAAATTTCTGTTATTATGATCCAAAACTAACCGTACTATATTCTCTTAGAATGAGATAGAATTATCAATATCTTCATTTACAAATACTAAAGATTTCAAATGACTAGCCTTAAGAAGAAAGTCTTACAAGGTCAGCTTGCTTGTAGATCTGTTTTATGCAGTCAGGTTACTCTCACTCCAGTGGCTTCCAAATTATTTATGAAATCCTTAGTTGTAATATTTGGGTTATTTTCAATGATTCTGAGATCCCATTCTGTTATGATTGTCCGTTCCTTCCATACCTACATTTATTTATTGCCTTCAACTGCCTGAATTTAAGCATACTATTAGATTGACAACTAAGTCCCACCTGTTTACTATTGAACTAGCTAGATGCAACCATCTGTTCTATTCCAATAGTTTAATTTCTCACACTTCTCATCTGTAGAACTCTCTTCTGGTTTCTTGCTTCTCTGACAGCTACAATCTTCAACATTTTGAATGCACTGCCAATTGACATCTTTTTGAAAGCTGTTCTTTTCTTGTCCTTTCTCCTCACTAAAGTTTTCTTAACCTCTTTCACTCCCAGTAACTTCCTTGCATCTTAGGGGCATTATCATCTTTCTTGGGGTGAAATTATTTTAAAAATAAACTTGGACATATACACTATCAGATATTTTTCATTCAGACTATTTGCTTCACACAATTATCTGTAGTATCAGAAAAAGACAGTTGAAATAATGAGAAAAGAAGGCTTGGAGAATTTGACACACACGGGACATATTAAATGCAAGAAATAGAAAAGCAGTGCTCAACATACTTAATGAGCTTGTGTAAATAGATGGCAGATCTATCTTTTCTAAAAATATTTTTAAGAAAACTGCTCTGACAAGCTTTTCCCCTGGTGAACCGACTATATGAATTTAAGTGTGCTACTAGATTGGCATCTAGGTCCCACCCATTTACTGTTGAAATAGTTAAATGCAACTGCCACTTCTACTCCAACAGTTTCTCTTCTTGGACTTCCTGCCTGTGGGACTAACTTTCGTTAACTTGCTTCCCTGATAACTACAATCTTCAAACATTTAAAGGCAATGTCAATTGGCATCTTCTATCTTCTTGTATCCTGTTCATCTTTTTTCCTTTCCTATACTCAGCCCTTTCTTTCACTTTCCCTCCCTGTAACCCCCTGCATACTAGTGGCATTACCATCTTGCTCGTGGTGAAAAGATTAAAACAAAAAAAGAATAAGGATTTGGATAGATAAGAAAAAGACAAATTTTATTAAAAGGACAGGATGTTGTAGAGAACCATGATCGTCCTCATCCTGAAGTGATGCATCACACAAAAGAAAAACAGTTGCTAGACATGGATTGAAGTTAGTCTTACAGATTATTATTAGTACTATGGTTTTGTACTTTACTTTCTAGATTACAGAACTTTATGGCTAAGACCCACTATACACTATGTACAAAGAGTTGAATTATTCTCATTCCCTTTGTCATTCCATCAGTAAGAAAGAAGTCCATTTGGACAGATTCTTTGAAAGAACAGCTACTTTATGAAAAAGACTCTTCAGATGAGTCTTTCCCAAAGACTACAATAGTAACCATAGTCTGAGATCAACTGTTATTTTAAGACATTTTTTTTATGTTTATACAAAGTCCAACAATTATTTTAAAATATAAGTATAAACATAAAAAAAATGTCTTAAAATAATTGTTGGACTTTGTCCATTTCATAATGTATAACGTCATTTGTTTATATTTGGATATGCATTGAGCAGATATGAATGTACGAGAGAAAATCATGGAGAATTGTAGTTTAAAAACAGTAAAATCGACCTTGCTAACTGAAAAGCTCCTCTGTGGCTAAATGGGTAAAATATGTCAGGCTATATGACAGTTCCGTATAGGATACCGGTTCAATTCCTGTTGGAGGATACATATTTTCTATGAAAATTTCTTGGACATTCAGGCTGGTAAATGTCGTTAATACTGTTTATTATAAACAGAGCATTTACTTAAATATTTGTATCTATAAAAAAGAATGTATAAACATAAAAAAATGTCTTAAAATAATTGTCGGACTTTGTTCATTTCAACTGTTATCTATACTACATATTGAACAACCTGCACTTAATTCTAACTACATTCATACAAAAATTTCATTTAGCAACTCTCTACCTTGAGTGGCTCTTGAGACTTGTATTAAGTGAACATTTATTAAAAAAAATAGAAAAAAAAACAATGCAAAACTAAACTAGATGCCTATTGTCCTGTTCATACTCCTCCATAGTCTTTTGAACAGAAGTAGAGGTTTATCCATTGTTCCCTGTTTAGGATGAGTTTTCTGGGTTCTTCTAAAGTTTTCTCATTCTCTTTCACTCTTAGTAGCCCCTTGCGTCTTAGTGGCAATATCACCTTACTTGTGGTGAATTAATAAAAAAAAAGATGTGTTGTATATAAAATTCTTTTTTGACCTTATTCTTTTAGCCCATGGGTATGACATTGCAAGTATTACTCTGTGGCAGAAAAGAGGTCTACAGCTCAGTTCAGAATAACAAGATCAATAAAACTGTGTTTTTAAATTGTAACCACATTAGGAACTTCAGCCTGGCAACAGCATAATTTTTAGCATCTTCACTGCCATCCTCATCATATTTGCTTATAACATCTTTTCTTTCTCTTAGTTTTGCTTCTACAATATGAAATTCTCAAGTGAACTTTATTCAACTACTGACCTGACTCTACATAGCTTAACTTTATTGATTAAACACTGTTTTTTCCATGTGACATATCGGAACGAAGACAAAACTTTTGTCATGAATTAGTTATATTAGTCATAAATTACTTCTGGAATCTGAAGACAGACAATTATCCAACTCGCACAATTTTCTTCTCCAGAAGTAATTTCAAAAAAATCAATTGTCTTTTTTACTTCTTTTTTGTTCTTGTGTCTTTCATTTCTAGACAATTTGTTTCAATTGTTTAGTCATATTGGAAGAACAGAAAGTTTTTTTTTCAAACTGTTACAATAACTGATATGTGTATCTTGTTAAAGCCATTTTCTAATCTTACAATGTCACACTAAAAGTTTTGCAATCTTTTACCTCGTCACTTTGCTGACATCAAACTTACCATTAAAATTAAATGATAATTAGATGATAATCAGATCAGTCCAAGCAAAAGGTTTAAACTTTGAAAAGTATAGCATGAATTATCTATTTTACTGTATTATGAGATCTCCAGATCTCCTCAAATTGTCAATTAAAGATTACCCCTGATAGAAGCCAGCACATTTCCAGGCGTTCTCTTTACTTAATGACTTCCAGAACATAGAGCACTCTCAAGAAAACCACAAGCAGTTTTAAAATGTTGATAACAAACTTTTCTTTTGATTTCACTCATTGAATTATCTCCAAAAGTATTCTTAATCATTCAAATGTTTTAAGTAGATGAACAATCACATTTAAAAAAAAAAAGTCTAATACATATTCATTGATAAATATATATCCATACAGAGTCAGTGGAAAGGTCTAGTGGCCACCCCACCCAAATTTATAATACGCCCCAATCTATGATACCCACCAAATCTATGATATAACCCCCCCTCTACATCTCAATTTACATAAGATAGTATTTATATAAAATACAAATTTTATTGTAACCTATTTATGTACAATAATGGATCATATACAAAATAGGTGAACAATTCAACTAGAAAAATTGAAAATAAATACAATGTATCTAAATACAAATTAGAGACATGTCATAATAGATCATTCCATCTTAAATAAATCAACAATGTTTAGCAGCAATTTTTAAGATCAAGTTGATATAAAATGAGTAAAAACTTGCAAGGAAAGTGTAAAAAAAGAATGTGACACTTAATTTTAAATTTTTTATGAGAAATATCTTAATTAAAACAATTAAGTTATACACCATTTTAAGTTAGCATTAAACCTAAATTATACTTTTTGATGAGCAGGTTTTTAAATAAATTAACTCAATCTACCTGAAATTCCAGTACATGAAGCTAGCAGCCTATCATTTATGATTAAGTATAAGAACAATGCTAATACCTGACTGCTGAATAAAATTTCTACAAAGCTTTACTTCTTTAAATGAGTAATAAGTTTAAACTACATATAATAAAATATTTACTTTTAAATACATATTTTCATTTTTCAATATGGTTCTACAAGAAAAACTATAAACTATATTTCAATCCATAAGAATATTAGTATTTATGAAGCTGCAAGTGAGTTCAGACAAACAGAGCCAGTGGAAGGGACTTGTGTCCCTGCCACCAGAACCTATGATACGGAGCCCTCCACTCTACGGTATCTCAATTTTCATAAGATATTATTCATATGAAATACAAATTTTATTGTAACCTAATTATGTACAATAATGGACCATATACAAAATAGGTGAACAATTCAATGAGAAAAATTGAAAATAAATACAATGTATCGAAATACATATTAGAGCCAATTAATTCTATTATTCGACGTTTCCAACTTATAAATAATCCTTCTCAGAAACGGAGGAAATTCCATCAAAAATTGTCCCAGGTTCTTTTGTCTTTCTAAAGTCAGCATCAGGATAGGTAGAGACAAATGGTGAGTCTTGTAAAACTAATGAGTGTTATGAAATAGGCAAAGAGTGAGTGACATAGGAAAGGTGTGACATGTATGTGGAGCGGTGCATTTTTCATATATATACATTTGAGAATACAGGCTCTTAAATCGTAATTGTTTTTATTTATAGATGTTATTGTTGTATGAGTTTTGCTTTGAGGATCATAAGTCATTTTGCACTATTTGATTTTACTATTAATTTGGTATTATTTGGGAGTAGTTACTATGATCCTTATGTTGCTTATTAATGTCCAATGACACTCTGGTTCAATAGGTGGCAGGTAAGTCACCGTGAGAGTATCGTTGTGTTTTTTACTTACAACATTTGCCAGAAACACACATACACACACATATACATACATACATACATACATACATATATATATATATATATATATATTTACATGGATGTGTTTACAATATATGATAGAGCAAGATCTCTAATATTACATTCGAATATCACTCCATATTAACTTAAAACTAAATTTTAGGTAAGACAAATTACCAATCTAAAAATAATCGCAAATTGAACTCATGAATAAAATTCAAACTGATAGAGATATCACCTTAATAATCAATTACAACTAGAAGTAAACTTATATTTGAAAATAAAATTTTTAGTGTTTTAATGTAAATTCTATGAATATTTTTCTAATCGACTATTTCATATTAAATCCCCAAAATTTTTGTAATAAAGTTTTTTAAAAAAACTTTAACTAACATATAATTAAATTCCTTAGACTGTTTAAACATTCAAACTTATATAAAAAATTATAATATTTATAAAGCAAAAAACAGCGTCCATTCCAAAGAAAGTTAATGACACTTTATCACAACTTCTTTCTCTCTTTTTCTCTTTATGCCTTTTTGTCCTATCCCCCTCCCATATCCATATATAACTTCCGTTAACAGATTTAATGTGTCAATGTCTTTATTTCCTCTAAAAATTTAAATTTGAAAGAATAGAAATGTTACATCTAACTCAATCATGTCTCTCTACCCCCTTCACTCCCTCACTCCCTCACTTCGTTAATTTACTTATTACTGCCCGTCATAAATGTGTAAATTTCTTTTCATTTTTCGTTTCAGCCTTTGGAAATAGAATCTGATGATCCGCGGTCCTTTAAAAGGGCTGTGGTGAAATAATTTATTATATGGAACCTTAAAGTGGTCTGTTTTTATTTAAATTATTAGCTCTGATTTACATTGAGCTCTCTGGATTTTATCCTCCTGGGTCTACCCATACGGATTACCTAGTTTTTCGTAAACTAAATATATATATATATATATATATATATATATATATATATATATATGAAGTTGGACATTAATGTTAATACACAGCAGCAACAGTCTGTTTACATATGCTCTATCCTTGATATTGAGCACCCATAAATATAGTATAACTTAAAACTATATTTAATATATTATATATATATATATATATATATATATATATATATATACAAAAGTACAGATTGGAAAACAAAAATTATACAAACACTGAAAAAAAAAAATGTGAAATTGCATTATATTCACAAATCTTCCGAAATAGTCAAAATGTTTGCATCAAATGATATCCACTGCATTTAAATGTTCGTAATTATTATTTGGTTATGTTTTTATAGATATGCAGGTAGTGTAGCGGTTATTGGTTCTGAATGATCAGTCAGTGAGTTTGTTACATTTACTTTTGTACAAATACCCTTGAGGAAGATATGAATCCTTCTCTCCCAGTTATGAGTTTATTTATTCCAGAGCAGATTGGGCTCTCCAGTTGGGGTTGATAACCAGTCTAGGAGAAGAAAGCCTCTGAATTCAAAACCCAGTCACCTGGATTATTGATTGAGAGATTTTTTTTTACAGCTTATCAATCTCTTGCAGGTTATTTAAAGCCAGATTAGATTTTTAGATTGTAAAAATGTTTTGGAAATAATGATTTTTACTGAAACACATTCTATTAATTAACCCATAGCTGAGGGGAGAAGAAGTGGATTCATACCTTTTGCCAGGGTATTTGCATGTAAGTGAATATAACGAACCTGACTAGAATTGGAACATAGCTCTCTAATTTCTCATTACAAACCATTATCCATCACATCACTCATGCATCAAAGTTTATAACGCCATGTATTCCCAAACGGTCATCCAACTAAGTACTGACCAGACTTGACATGGCTTAACCTTGGTGAGAAGTTTCAATGTCATATCACTGTATGCCATAAATCATACAGATTTGTGCAGAGATGGTTAAATGTGGGATACTATGCCAGTAAAACAAAAACACAAGAGATTTCAACTAATACAGATGACCCCTGATGAGGGTGGATTAGCCAGAAAGTTGTGGACATCAAAGGGCATTGCACCCGAAGAAGGATGGGGTATGTTTTATATCTGTTTTCTTGTGTGTTTTTTAAATGGTTATGCTTTGTGAATAAAAAACATTTTATCTTTTTTTATCAGAATATAAATAGTTAACTCAATCTCGTTTTACTTATGCCTTTCTCCGTATCTATTCAATCCCAAGCTCAGACTCCATCGGCTTCTTTGATCTAATAGAGGAACTTTATCGATCTACAAAATCTATGTCTGGTGAAGACCTCCAAACAGACCCATTTCAAACATTTGAGGAGTGCAAAAAGAGAGAGATGAGAACCCCAATCTGTTTAATGTTTCCCCAATGAATGCAACCTTAACCTGTTCAAATCTAGAGTTAACCATTATCTTCCCCTCCTATCCATATAAACTACCCCTTCCTTGAGTGGGTCCAGGGCCTTGTACAGGGTGAACCTTACTATAAAAAAAATCTAAACTAGAAATAGACTGAGATCATTGGCATAGCTAGAGGTAGGACCAGGGTGTGGTCTGTACTGGGCAGTACACATCGAGCGATATGCCTCAGGTGGTCTGTGCCGGGTTGCACTTTTATAGGGGTGGCACTTTTGTGTCTACTGTAAGCTATAAGCCTGTATAGGCTGTACTGAATTAAAAGTGGTTTTAATGTCAGGATAGTTCTCACAGTTGAAGGATCTTTTTGATTTCAAGTAACTTAAACTAAGGTGTATATTGGTCTATCGACTGTCTATTGAATGCACAGATGAAATAGTTTTCGAGAATGTCATTAAAGAATTTGCCATCAAAAAAGCAAGAAAAGTTACTTTGTAGAAAGTTTCAATTTTCATTTCAGAAATAAAGATGGGCCTAATTTCTCACATTTTTCCTTAAATGCCATTTTTGATTTTTAACTGTTACTGATAAAGTTTAAGTATGTTTGGTGTGTATTCAAAGTATACTATATTTGAATATGTGAAAGTAATATTATAATGGTACACAAACTAGTTTTATAACTTTAAGTAATATGTATTTTTTTGTGCAATATGTATTTTTTTGTTGGGGTGGGAAACTCAAGGGCTACCCCAGACAGCACACCCTGATTGAAATCATTTTAATATTTTGGGCTAAATCTCGAATGAAATAGAAAACAGCCCCTAGCTTTCATTGCAGAGGCTAGGGGAAGGTGAGCTATGCTGATGGCATAGGTATTTTTTGTTGGTATAAGAATGATCTGGTACAAAAAAAATCAAATTCATGGCAAACACACCAAGAAGTAGAATTTAAACCTTTCTAAAACAGAAATTATGATCTGGAATTTGAATGGGAGTCATGATGGCTGCTATCATTTCAAATATATATATATTTTTTTTTTAAGCTTATCACCCCAAGCACAGCTGAAAGCCACTAGCATGCAAGGGGTTACAGAAGGTTTGGAGGAAGAGCAGATAGGAGTGGTAAAGGAGAGGATGCGGAGAAAGATAGTGGATCGATCAAGGCAAGAGGGTTACAGAGATTTGGAGCGTGAGCAGATAGGAATGAAAGGTGAAAGGATGTGGAGAAGGGAAGTGGATAGATCAAGGCAACTGGAGATGTCGATTGACGTTACACTTAAATAGTTGGAGATTGTATTTGTCAGGGAAACAGGAATAAGGAAGGGAGTTCCACAGGCGAGATGTGCGAGACATGAAGCTTTTGGAGTAAAATTTAGTATCTGAGATAAGGAAATTGAACATAGGATATGTTGCACTAGTGGTACTTTTGTTCAACACTGCAAAAAGCTACAAAACCAAAATATCAACCAATTACTATTATACTCAATTCATGTTCTTAAATAGCCTTAAATAGACTTTCATATGGATGTCGTGCATGGCACGCAACCTGTTTAGAAATGTCTAAATTGTTAACTGTCTAAAAGCATTTTCTTAGATCAATGACTAAAAATTGTTTCAAGCAAATGATTCCTCTTAGTGTTAACAACAACAATCCATTGTCCGATTCCATAGACAGCTGCTACAAAATCACAAAGAAATTTACTAAATAACAAAAAAATACACCATTGGAACATTTCCGACCTCAGCAACAAGCAAAATGGATCGCACATGTATTTAGAAGAAAAAATAATGATATAATTATGATATTCACTTTCCACACTATCATAAAGAAAAGATTAGCAAAGAAACTGAAATCATTACTATAAAGAGAAGGCTAATTTCTTGAAAAATTGTTATAAGAGAAAGATTTTATAAATTTCAACTGAGAGTAACACAAACTGATTGATCAATGAATTCTGAATGTCTCCTGGAAGGAGATGAGTAATTTCACCATTACCATTACACTTATTGATTTTATTGAACTATCTCCATTCATCCATTGCTATCTCTGTTCATATCTGTTTATCTCTTTATCATGTATCACCCTCAGTCTGTTTGTATTTGTCTCTACAAACAACAGGAAAGGGGGTTGGATCATCACCAAAACATGGCTGTCAGGGAAAGTTACAGAAGCATAAATATACATACTAGATGTATACATCCATATCTACAGGAATTTACACACACACACACACACACACACACACACACACACACACACACACACACACACACACACACACACACACACATACACACACACACTCACATATACAAAAACATATACATTATCTAGTCAATTATGTAGGCATGGTATAGATGCATGCCTATATATACAGCCATAGACTCACATGTCTATAATTATATATTTACACATATGTCTTCTTATTAAAAAGAATAGACATTTTATGTCTGTTAAATTTATTTATTTTTTAGCATTCGAATAACATTTTGCAAATGTGGTTGTCATTTATGCAAACATCATTAGTCTTATGCCATTGTTTTATTTTAATCATTTCACCCCAAGCAAGCCAATAAAGCCACTAAGGTGCAAATGGTTACTGTGTGTGAAGGAATATAAGAAAATGAAAAACATTATTAAGGAGAGAAAACAATAAAAGAACTGAAATTAAGAAGACAGAATATAATGATTGACATTGCATTTAAATTGTTGAAGATGAAAGTTAACTCGAAAGCAAGAAGCCAAATGCGAGTTATACAAGCGAGATGTGTGAGAGAAGAAACCCTTAACATAGAACTTGCAGAGTGATATTATTTAATATGAATCTTAGATTAACAATAATGCCATCAATATATTTTATTCAAATTAAATTAATTTATAAAATGGAGGAACTCACAAGAAAAAGCAATCCATAGACACAACAAATATGTTGATGAAATTAGATTTTAAGATTTATCATATACTATTGTTAGTTCCAATATAGTGGAATGAAAACATCCCTCCTCCCCAAATTTATAGACAAATCCTACAGATGCATGCTGGGATTTGTTCCTAAACAATAAAAATCAACCACTTCACAATCTGCCATATTTTTGTTCTTTCTTGTTTTGAAGTCAGAATGCTATAATCAGTTGACTGTATCCCTTTTGTGTATAAACACAATTCTTTGTGGACTTTTTGCTTTATTACTGTTGTTTTGCCTACTTTTGACTTGCATATATATTGTTTGTTTAGTATTATTTCGACCTGTTCTTTTCCTTCCTTTTATTATTGTTTATTGAGAACTTTGTCAATTCCGGCTCTTGAGTGTTTTGACAATTACACTTAACTATAATCAATTACTCCGCAATCTAAATAAATTTCAAAAGTAGTAACTTTATAACGATTAATAATTTTCAATTCGTTAACCCCCTGGATAAGGACTAATGTTGTTTACATAAAAAAAATAACTCCATTTGAAAAATGTCATTAGCACATAAGAAAAAACATCAGCAAATTTAATAGACAGAAAATGTTTATTCTTTTGTGAATATGAAATAAAAATAACTCTCTTTTCTCTGTTTTCAAATTCACGTGCAGGAGAAAAAAGAAAGGCAAAGTTTAACGAGCCTATGTGAAAATTTATGTTGGCCAATGTAAAAGAGAGCAGCTTACAAAATGAGAGAAAAAAGTAACGAGCCAATGTGAAATCACTTTTTGATATAAACAGGCAGAGAAAGTTGAATCAAGAGAGAGAGAGAAAGAGAGAAAAGGCAGAAAAGCCAGGAGGCAGAAAAGCCAGAGTTTCATGTGTCTGAATAACGCCAGTGTCAAATTACACCCTGACACATTATCAGCCTCTAATGAGAGCAGGGCAATTTCAAAGAACTCTATTCAACTGCAACGCTATGTACCTTAAGATATATCTTGTCATTCATGCTGAACACAACCATATAACTTTTATTTGAAAAATGAACTCTCAATTTGTTTTAAACATTTTGGAATATTACTGTGTGTCCGATGATTTAATATGAACATTTTCTCTTCTTGACAATTCATCGAAACAATGAATATTAAATATTTGATTCCTTTTCCTGAAACAAGCTACTGACAACTTCAGATGTGTAAATTTGTAAATAAATTCATTATCTTGTTTCATTAAATATAACACGTTTTTCTTCATCATTATCCCTAAATACTTCACTTTGTAGTAAGATATGTAATACTTCACTTTGTAGTAAGATATGTAATACTTCACTTTTTAGTAAGATATGTAATACTTCACTTTTTAGTAAAATATGTAATACTTCACTTTTTAGTAAGATATGTAATACTTCACTTTGTAGTAAGATATGTAATACTTCACTTTGTAGTAAGATATGTAATACTTCACTTTTTAGTAAGATATGTAATACTTCACTTTGTAGTAAGATATGTAATACTTCACTTTGCAGTAAGATATGTAATACTTCACTTTTTAGTAAGATATGTAATACTTCACTTTGCAGTAAGATATGTAATACTTCACTTTGCAATAAGATATGTAATACTTCACTTTGTAGTAAGATATGTAATACTTCACTTTTTAGTAAGATATGTAATACTTCACTTTGCAGTAAGATATGTAATACTTCACTTTGTAGTAAGATATGTAATACTTCACTTTTTAGTAAGATATGTAATACTTCACTTTGCAGTAAGATATGTAATACTTCACTTTGCAGTAAGATATGTTTTCAAGAACAATTGCTGGCCAAATTTAAGCAAGATCTATTTGTACATTTCTTGGATATAATGTTTGTAAATTTAATTTTTGCCAATACAATTGGAGATAATAGATGGTGCCAAGTGACAGTGTCTTTGCTATGACAATGGTAGACTGATTATCAAAATTAATTATGTGAAGAATATATCTTTGTAAAATCCTGAAAAGACAAAAAATAGCTGTGGATGCAAGGATATTAGTGTAGGGATACATACATGGGTTATCGTGAATAAATTGGAAAAATATATTTGAAGACTTCCTCAGCTTCTAATAATAAGGACTTGGCAAAATATACTGTTATTTTTGACAGCATAGGTAACTAGTATTAATATGAGATCCTGCCAAGCATATATAGAGGATCTTTTTTTTTATTGTTATTAAGTAATAAACTGATCCTTCCAAAATTGCTATATAATAAGCAGAAAGAATATGTTTAAAAACTTAGCTATGAAAAACTCTTCATAATAGTTAGGACATAACAAAATATTCTGTTATTTTTTATAGGATGGATAAACAATTTTTGATATATGAATAGTTGGCTACTACTGACTTCTGAGAACAGCCACCTTGCCAGGGAAACTAGCCAAATCCTATTACAGGTAAGACTGCTTAAAGCACAGAGCCCACCTGTGCTCTATACCACAACTATTCTGAGCAGACCTTAGTTACAGTTTCTGGGCAAGAGTGTATAATATGGTTTGATCACATCTTTAACTAAAGCTATTTTGTGATGTCAATGAACACTTGTTGCCACTTTTGTAATGTCAATGAATACACATTGTCACTTTCGTAATGCTCCTTGTAGTAGAGACTTTGTAATCACAGATTCAACTATAGTAATGCCGTTGAACAATGCCGGTGTCAGACACCTTCGAACAATACTTGTACTAAGAGTACTTGCTTGATAATACTCGCTTGAAAAATAACCAGCGAATAGTAATCTGTATAGTAATAGAGAATAGTATAAAAATAATGATCTGTAGAGGATAGAGTAGAAATAGTGATCACTTAGATGCCATACTAATTCCCATATATACATTTCCTTTACCATCATATGATCTACTTATTCAAAATGAGATCACCTGTGTTTGCACGCTGGTGATCTGTGTTCAAATTCCAGTGTTGATAGCAACACTTTATTCCTATATAACAAGCTACCGTTCTCTAACCCTTCATTACAATGATTTGTGTGCCTTTGCGTTAGTAGAATCATCGATAGATTCCAAGCAGTTCTGTCAACCCAATTTCATTCACATGCCTTTCAAATATCAGTCACATGGTTTTCAGGCATTTACCAAAGGTGCCACATTGCCAGTCCAGTGACATCAAAAGGTAGCCTCACTGGCAAATTGGCCATGGTTAGATTCAAGTCTGTCTCTCATGGTTATTGGATTCATCATGGCTACCAGACAAGAGAGTGCATTCTAAACACACTTGTGCACAGCCATATACCCATTTTATATATAAACATATATAGATACATGCACATACACTTACATGATCATGCATGTGTGTGTGTGTGCATGCATGCATGCGTGCGTGTGTGCATGTGTGTGTGGAATCCCTTTTTGAAACAAAGTTCCAGTGATATAGACAAATCCATCAAAATATTCCAAGACAGAATTTAAATGATCTATATATCAATAACTATATATATATATATATATATATATATATATATATATATATCAAAAGAGAAAGACAAAGGGTGATGAAGATAGATAGATAGATAGATAGATAGATAGATATGAACAGACTGAGATAGATGAATAGACATAAATTTGCAATTTATAAAGAATAAAATGGTTTGTGTAATTATAGAAGTCTTTTCAAAGTCTCCATAAATAAAAGTTTGTTTTTTTAAATCAGTCAACCTCTCCTTATTTTTTTCTCTCCCAATCCTTTTCCCTTCTTTTTCTTTTTTTCTCTCCATCCTTCTCTCACCTTTTTCTTTTATGTGTTCCCTTTTTCTCCCTGTCCCTTGTTTTCTTTTCTTCTTTTCTCTCCTTTTGTGCATTTTTCTCCCTGTCCTTTTCTCTCTCCCTGTCCTTTTCTCTCTCTCTCTCTATTCTCTCTCCCTGTCCTTTTCTCTCTCCCTGTCCTTTTCTCTCTCTCTCTCTATTCTCTCTCCCTGTCCTTTTGTCTCTCCCTGTCCTTTTCTCTCTCCCTGTCCTTTTCTCTCTCTCTCTATTCTCTCTCCCTGTCCTTTTCTCTCTCCCTGTCCTTTTCTCTCTCCCTGTCCTTTTCTCTCTCTCTCTCTATTCTCTCTCCCTGTCCTTTTGTCTCTCTCTCTATTCTCTCTCCCTGTCCTTTTCTCTCTCCCTGTCCTTTTCTCTCTCTCTCTATTCTCTCTCCCTGTCCTTTTCTCTCTCCCTGTCCTTTTCTCTCTCTCTCTCTATTCTCTCTCCCTGTCCTTTTGTCTCTCTCTCTATTCTCTCTCCCTGTCCTTTTCTCTCTCCCTGTCCTTTTCTCTCTCTCTCTCTATTCTCTCTCCCTGTCCTTTTGTCTCTCTCTCTATTCTCTCTCCCTGTCCTTTTCTCTCTCCCTGTCCTTTTCTCTCTCCCTGTCCTTTTCTCTCTCTCTCTCTATTCTCTCTCCCTGTCCTTTTCTCTCTCCCTGTCCTTTTCTCTCTCCCTGTCCTTTTCTCTCTCTCTCTATTCTCTCTCCCTGTCCTTTTGTCTCTCTCTCTATTCTCTCTCCCTGTCCTTTTCTCTCTCCCTGTCCTTTTCTCTCTCTCTCTCTATTCTCTCTCCCTGTCCTTTTGTCTCTCTCTCTATTCTCTCTCCCTGTCCTTTTCTCTCTCCCTGTCCTTTTCTCTCTCTCTCTCTATTCTCTCTCCCTGACCTTTTGTCTCTCTCTCTATTCTCTCTCCCTGTCCTTTTCTCTCTCCCTGTCCTTTTCTCTCTCCCTGTCCTTTTCTCTCTCTCTCTATTCTCTCTCCCTGTCCTTTTCTCTCTCCCTGTCCTTTTCTCTCTCCCTGTCCTTTTCTCTCTCCCTGTCCTTTTCTCTCTCTCTCTATTCTCTCTCCCTGTCCTTTTCTCTCTCTCTCTATTCTCTCTCCCTGTCCTTTTCTCTCTCCCTGTCCTTTTCTCTCTCTGTCTCTCTATTCTCTCTCCCTGTCCTTTTGTCTGTCTCTCTATTCTCTCTCCCTGTCCTTTTCTCTCTCCCTGTCCTTTTCTCTCTCTCTCTCTATTCTCTCTCCCTGTCCTTTTGTCTCTCTCTCTCTATTCTCTCTCCCTGTCCTTTTCTCTCTCCCTGTCCTTTTCTCTCTCTCTCTCTATTATCTCCCTGTCCTTTTGTCTCTCTCCCTATTCTCTCTCCCTGTCCTTTTCTCTCTCCCTGTCCTTTTCTCTCTCCCTGTCCTTTTCTCTCTCTCTCTATTCTCTCTCCCTGTCCTTTTCTCTCTCCCTGTCCTTTTGTCTCTCTCTCTATTCTCTCTCCCTGTCCTTTTCTTTCTCCCTGTCCTTTTCTCTCTCTCTCTCTATTCTCTCTCCCTGTCCTTTTCTCTCTCTCTCTCTCTCTATTCTCTCTCCCTGTCCTTTTCTCTCTCCCTGTCCTTTTCTCTCTCTCTCTATTCTCTCTCCCTGTCCTTTTGTCTCTCTCTCTATTCTCTCTCCCTGTCCTTTTCTCTCTCCCTTTCCTTTTCTCTCTCTCTCTCTCTATTCTCTCTCCCTGTCCTTTTGTCTCTCTCTCTATTCTCTCTCCCTGTCCTTTTCTCTCTCCCTGTCCTTTTCTCTCTCTCTCTCTATTCTCTCTCCCTGTCCTTTTCTCTCTCTCTCTCTATTCTCTCTCCCTGTCCTTTTCTCTCTCTCTCTCTATTCTCTCTCCCTGTCCTTTTCTCTCTCCCTGTCCTTTTCTCTCTCCCTGTCCTTTTCTCTCTCTCTCTCTATTCTCTCTCCCTGTCCTTTTCTCTCTCCCTGTCCTTTTCTCTCTCTCTCTATTCTCTCTCCCTGTCCTTTTCTCTCTCCCTGTCCTTTTCTCTCTCTCTCTATTCTCTCTCCCTGTCCTTTTCTCTCTCCCTGTCCTTTTCTCTCTCTCTCTCTATTCTCTCTCCCTGTCCTTTTCTCTCTCTCTCTCTCTATTCTCTCTCCCTGTCCTTTTCTCTCTCCCTGTCCTTTTCTCTCTCCCTGTCCTTTTCTCTCTCTCTCTATTCTCTCTCCCTGTCCTTTTGTCTCTCTCTCTCTCTATTCTCTCTCCCTGTCCTTTTCTCTCTCCCTGTCCTTTTCTCTCTCCCTGTCCTTTTCTCTCTCCCTGTCCTTTTCTCTCTCTCTCTATTCTCTCTCCCTGTCCTTTTCTCTCTCCCTGTCCTTTTCTCTCTCCCTGTCCTTTTCTCTCTCCCTGTCCCTTTCTCTCTCTCTCTATTCTCTCTCCCTGTCCTTTTGTCTCTCTCTCTATTCTCTCTCCCTGTCCTTTTCTCTCTCCCTGTCCTTTTCTCTCTCTCTCTCTATTCTCTCTCCCTGTCCTTTTCTCTCTCTCTCTCTATTCTCTCTCCCTGTCCTTTTCTCTCTCTCTCTCTATTCTCTCTCCCTGTCCTTTTCTCTCTCTCTCTCTATTCTCTCTCCCTGTCCTTTTCTCTCTCTCTCTCTATTCTCTCTCCCTGTCCTTTTCTCTCTCTCTCTCTATTCTCTCTCCCTGTCCTTTTCTCTCTCTCTCTCTATTCTCTCTCCCTGTCCTTTTCTCTCTCCCTGTCCTTTTCTCTCTCTCTCTCTATTCTCTCTCCCTGTCCTTTTGTCTCTCTCTCTCTATTCTCTCTCCCTGTCCCTTTCTCTCTCCCTGTCCTTTTCTCTCTCCCTGTCCTTTTGTCTCTCTCTCTATTCTCTCTCCCTGTCCTTTTCTCTCTCCCTGTCCTTTTCTCTCTCCCTGTCCTTTTCTCTCTCTATTCTCTCTCCCTGTCCTTTTCTCTCTCCCTGTCCTTTTCTCTCTCTCTCTCTATTCTCTCTCCCTGTCCTTTTCTCTCTCCCTGTCCTTTTCTCTCTCTCTCTATTCTCTCTCCCTGTCCTTTTGTCTCTCTCTCTATTCTCTCTCCTTGTCCTTTTCTCTCTCCCTGTCCTTTTCTCTCTCCCTGTCCTTTTCTCTCTCCCTGTCCTTTTCTCTCTCTCTCTCTATTCTCTCTCCCTGTCCTTTTGTCTCTCTCTCTATTCTCTCTCCCTGTCCTTTTCTCTCTCCCTGTCCTTTTCTCTCTCCCTGTCCTTTTCTCTCTCTCTCTATTCTCTCTCCCTGTCCTTTTCTCTCTCCCTGTCCTTTTCTCTCTCTCTCTATTCTCTCTCCCTGTCCTTTTGTCTCTCTCTCTATTCTCTCTCCCTGTCCTTTTCTCTCTCCCTGTCCTTTTCTCTCTCTCTCTCTATTCTCTCTCCCTGTCCTTTTGTCTCTCTCTCTATTCTCTCTCCCTCTCCTTTTCTCTCTCCCTGTCCTTTTCTCTCTCTCTCTCTATTCTCTCTCCCTGTCCTTTTCTCTCTCTCTCTCTATTCATTCTCCCTGTCCTTTTCTCTCTCTCTCTCTATTCTCTCTCCCTGTCCTTTTCTCTCTCTCTCTCTATTCTCTCTCCCTGTCCTTTTCTCTCTCCCTGTCCTTTTCTCTCTCTCTCTATTCTCTCTCCCTGTCCTTTTCTCTCTCTCCCTGTCCTTTTGTCTCTCTCTCTCTATTCTCTCTCCCTGTCCTTTTCTCTCTCCCTGTCCTTTTCTCTCTCCCTGTCCTTTTCTCTCTCTCTCTATTCTCTCTCCCTGTCCTTTTCTCTCTCCCTGTCCTTTTCTCTCTCCCTGTCCTTTTCTCTCTCCCTGTCCTTTTCTCTCTCTCTCTATTCTCTCTCCCTGTCCTTTTGTCTCTCTCTCTATTCTCTCTCCCTGTCCTTTTCTCTCTCCCTGTCCTTTTCTCTCTCTCTCTATTCTCTCTCCCTGTCCTTTTCTCTCTCCCTGTCCTTTTCTCTCTCTCTCTATTCTCTCTCCCTGTCCTTTTGTCTCTCTCTCTATTCTCTCTCCCTGTCCTTTTCTCTCTCCCTGTCCTTTTCTCTCTCTCTCTCTATTCTCTCTCCCTGTCCTTTTCTCTCTCTCTCTATTCTCTCTCCCTGTCCTTTTCTCTCTCCCTGTCCTTTTCTCTCTCTCTCTCTATTCTCTCTCCCTGTCCTTTTCTCTCTCCCTGTCCTTTTCTCTCTCCCTGTCCTTTTCTCTCTCTCTCTCTATTCTCTCTCCCTGTCCTTTTCTCTCTCTCTCTCTATTCTCTCTCCCTGTCCTTTTCTCTCTCTCTCTCTCTATTCTCTCTCCCTGTCCTTTTCTCTCTCCCTGTCCTTTTCTCTCTCCCTGTCCTTTTCTCTCTCTCTCTCTATTCTCTCTCCCTGTCCTTTTCTCTCTCCCTGTCCTTTTCTCTCTCTCTCTATTCTCTCTCCCTGTCCTTTTCTCTCTCCCTGTCCTTTTCTCTCTCTCTCTATTCTCTCTCCCTGTCCTTTTCTCTCTCCCTGTCCTTTTCTCTCTCTCTCTCTATTCTCTCTCCCTGTCCTTTTCTCTCTCTCTCTCTCTATTCTCTCTCCCTGTCCTTTTCTCTCTCCCTGTCCTTTTCTCTCTCCCTGTCCTTTTCTCTCTCTCTCTATTCTCTCTCCCTGTCCTTTTGTCTCTCTCTCTCTATTCTCTCTCCCTGTCCTTTTCTCTCTCCCTGTCCTTTTCTCTCTCCCTGTCCTTTTCTCTCTCCCTGTCCTTTTCTCTCTCTCTCTATTCTCTCTCCCTGTCCTTTTCTCTCTCCCTGTCCTTTTCTCTCTCCCTGTCCTTTTCTCTCTCCCTGTCCCTTTCTCTCTCTCTCTATTCTCTCTCCCTGTCCTTTTGTCTCTCTCTCTATTCTCTCTCCCTGTCCTTTTCTCTCTCCCTGTCCTTTTCTCTCTCTCTCTCTATTCTCTCTCCCTGTCCTTTTCTCTCTCTCTCTTTATTCTCTCTCCCTGTCCTTTTCTCTCTCTCTCTCTATTCTCTCTCCCTGTCCTTTTCTCTCTCTCTCTCTATTCTCTCTCCCTGTCCTTTTCTCTCTCTCTCTCTATTCTCTCTCCCTGTCCTTTTCTCTCTCTCTCTCTATTCTCTCTCCCTGTCCTTTTCTCTCTCTCTCTCTATTCTCTCTCCCTGTCCTTTTCTCTCTCCCTGTCCTTTTCTCTCTCTCTCTCTATTCTCTCTCCCTGTCCTTTTGTCTCTCTCTCTCTATTCTCTCTCCCTGTCCCTTTCTCTCTCCCTGTCCTTTTCTCTCTCCCTGTCCTTTTGTCTCTCTCTCTATTCTCTCTCCCTGTCCTTTTCTCTCTCCCTGTCCTTTTCTCTCTCCCTGTCCTTTTCTCTCTCTATTCTCTCTCCCTGTCCTTTTCTCTCTCCCTGTCCTTTTCTCTCTCTCTCTCTATTCTCTCTCCCTGTCCTTTTCTCTCTCCCTGTCCTTTTCTCTCTCCCTGTCCTTTTCTCTCTCTCTCTATTCTCTCTCCCTGTCCTTTTCTCTCTCCCTGTCCTTTTCTCTCTCCCTGTCCTTTTCTCTCTCCCTGTCCTTTTCTCTCTCTCTCTATTCTCTCTCCCTGTCCTTTTGTCTCTCTCTCTATTCTCTCTCCCTGTCCTTTTCTCTCTCCCTGTCCTTTTCTCTCTCTCTCTATTCTCTCTCCCTGTCCTTTTCTCTCTCCCTGTCCTTTTCTCTCTCTCTCTATTCTCTCTCCCTGTCCTTTTGTCTCTCTCTCTATTCTCTCTCCCTGTCCTTTTGTCTCTCTCTCTATTCTCTCTCCCTGTCCTTTTCTCTCTCCCTGTCCTTTTCTCTCTCTCTCTCTATTCTCTCTCCCTGTCCTTTTGTCTCTCTCTCTATTCTCTCTCCCTCTCCTTTTCTCTCTCCCTGTCCTTTTCTCTCTCTCTCTCTATTCTCTCTCCCTGTCCTTTTCTCTCTCTCTCTCTATTCATTCTCCCTGTCCTTTTCTCTCTCTCTCTCTATTCTCTCTCCCTGTCCTTTTCTCTCTCTCTCTCTATTCTCTCTCCCTGTCCTTTTCTCTCTCCCTGTCCTTTTCTCTCTCTCTCTATTCTCTCTCCCTGTCCTTTTCTCTCTCTCCCTGTCCTTTTGTCTCTCTCTCTCTATTCTCTCTCCCTGTCCTTTTCTCTCTCCCTGTCCTTTTCTCTCTCCCTGTTCTTTTCTCTCTCTCTCTATTCTCTCTCCCTGTCCTTTTCTCTCTCCCTGTCCTTTTCTCTCTCCCTGTCCTTTTCTCTCTCCCTGTCCTTTTCTCTCTCTCTCTATTCTCTCTCCCTGTCCTTTTGTCTCTCTCTCTATTCTCTCTCCCTGTCCTTTTCTCTCTCCCTGTCCTTTTCTCTCTCTCTCTATTCTCTCTCCCTGTCCTTTTCTCTCTCCCTGTCCTTTTCTCTCTCTCTCTATTCTCTCTCCCTGTCCTTTTGTCTCTCTCTCTATTCTCTCTCCCTGTCCTTTTCTCTCTCCCTGTCCTTTTCTCTCTCTCTCTCTCTATTCTCTCTCCCTGTCCTTTTCTCTCTCTCTCTATTCTCTCTCCCTGTCCTTTTCTCTCTCCCTGTCCTTTTCTCTCTCTCTCTCTATTCTCTCTCCCTGTCCTTTTCTCTCTCCCTGTCCTTTTCTCTCTCCCTGTCCTTTTCTCTCTCTCTCTATTCTCTCTCCCTGTCCTTTTGTCTCTCTCTCTCTATTCTCCCTCCCTGTCCTTTTCTCTCTCCCTGTCCTTTTCTCTCTCTCTCTATTCTCTCTCCCTGTCCTTTTCTCTCTCCCTGTCCTTTTCTCTCTCTCTCTATTCTCTCTCCCTGTCCTTTTGTCTCTCTCTCTATTCTCTCTCCCTGTCCTTTTCTCTCTCCCTGTCCTTTTCTCTCTCCCTGTCCTTTTTTCTCTCTCTCTATTCTCTCTCCCTGTCCTTTTGTCTCTCTCTCTATTCTCTCTCCCTGTCCTTTTCTCTCTCCCTGTCCTTTTCTCTCTCTCTATTCTATTCTCCAAAAACTGATATTTGAAACTGTTATATTTATCACTGACAAAGTGCAATTGATTTTGATACTCAGCAATTCACTCAGGTGTTTGATTTCGTCAGCAAGTCAATGAAAGTCATGGATTTTATTTGCTTACATGTTGCCAAGCATTTCTTCATGTAGGAAAAGGGAAAGGAGGAGGAAGAGTAGTAGTAGTAGTAGTTCTGGTGGTGGTGGTGGTGGTGGTGGTGGTGGTGGTGGTGAGGAAAAAGTGTTCAGCAGCATGGATGGGGAGAAGCAACCAATGCTCTCAAAGCAGGCTTAAAAATAAAATAAAAAGGTGTAAAGCAGTTAGTCATCGAAAGATAATTAAGAATGAAAAAGAAAAGATCACAGAGAAGCACAATGTGGTATCAACTTCCACAGTTCTTCTCAAAAAATGTTTATCATGTAAGTGTCAACTAAGATGTTTCAAACATTTCTTTTAACTTTGATAATTACAGATCAGCACACAAGGAAATAGACTAAATACACCTCAAAATGTGTCATTTCAGGTTCATTGCTGAAAGGGTTAGTTGTTTGCTGAGCGCTATATCAAAGTATATTAATGGAAAGTACACCCAACGACAGTTATGGGAAGAGAGCTGACTTGCCAGTTATCCAGAAGTCAACCATTGACCCCATCCTTATGGATAGTAAATCATAGATCATTTCTGAAAATGTTAGTAGTTCATTAAGTGCTGTATCAAAGTATTTTTTTTTAAGCTTATCACCCCAAACAAGGCTGGAAGCCACTAGCACGCAAGGGGTTACAGAAGGTTTGGAGGAAGAGCAAATAGGAGTGGTAAAGGAGAGGATGCGGAGAAAGATAGTGGATCGATCAAGGCAAGAGGGTTACAGAAGATTTGGAGCGAGAGCCGATAGGAATGAAAGGTGAAAGGATGTGGCGAAGGGAAGAGGATAGATCAAGGCAGATGGAGATGTCGATTGACGTTACACTTAAATAGTTGGAGATTGTAATTGTCAGGGAAGCAGGAATAAGGAAAGGAGTTCCACAGGCGAGATGTGCGAGACATGAAGCTATTGGAGTAGAAGAGACGTCTACATCTAACAGTTTCAACGGTGAAGGGGTGGGAACGGGATGCCAACCTCGTAGGATGTTTAAATTCATGAGGCCTAGGAACCAGCGAAAGCAGCGAAAGCAGCGAAAGCAGCTCCTCGGAGCAGTTACCATGAAAGTATTTGTAAAAAAGACAGAGCGAGGCAACATCGCATCTGTGAGAGAGTGACTGCAGACAAGATGACAGATCAGGGCCAATTACATTGCATATCCATCTCTGGATCTTATCAAGAACCCTGAGGCAAACAGCAGGGGCTCCAGACCATATATGGCAGCAATACTCCATGCAAGGGCAAATGGTCGATTTATAGATTTGGAGGATCGAATGGAAAGTTGCCTGGAAGAGTGTAATAGGATTGATTTAGCTAATAGGTAATTAGCATAAAGAGAGCTATAATTATAGCTCACAGGCAACTTTGAATCAGTGTATATAGAATATCTATGGCTACTAAGTTTGATTATCATAACAAAATGGCATCACCAATAGGATACAACATGGCATTGATATTGCAAGAATGGTAAATATATTGTTGCCCATTCAGACCAGTTAAGAGCTGAACAAAATTACAAGGAAGTACAAAGCTAGTTCGAATGACTATTGTAGTTGAACAAGAAAGCAAGGCAGAGGAATCAATGGATAATCAAAGATCTTCAGAAGACTCAGAGTACAAAATATGGGACACTGAGAATAAAAGAACTAGTTCAAGGTCCTCCATAACAAGAAATACTCATGAAACCAGTGAGAAGAGGAGGGAATGTAGGAGAAGCCATAGATCCATGCAGGGCATGAAGACCAAAAGATTCAGGGAGATTCTTATGGGATTGGTTTAGCTAATAGGTAATTAGCATAAAGGCAGCTATAATTATAGCTCATGGGCAACCTTGAGTCAGTGTACATAGAATATCTATGGCTACTAAGTTTGATCATCATAACAAAATGGTGTCGCCTGACAGAGCTCTGTTGAACTCAGAGACACTGAAAACGTAAAGATTTCGATAAGCAGATCGTAAGTTCAAGATGCGGTTCTGTTACATCATACCTCACGATAGACAAAAATATTACAACAGAACCAATGTCTAGATCTAATGAAATGTGTTGTGACTTGTTTGAAATGTAATTTTGTTGAGTGTGGGTTGCTTCATTTTAATGTAGATGGCATAGCAATCGTCTATGTCAAAATAACAAAATACCATCTTTGATGGTGGATACCTTTGTTTCATGCCTGTATAACCACTCTGAGGATGGCTCATTTGAGCCAAAAGCTTAGAACCAACTTGATAAAAAAATAAAATAACTGACTTAATAAAAAAATATCCAAATGTTGGGCATTTCTTGTCTTTATTTTCACCAGAAATTAAAGCAAACATTCGAACATTAAAACGTCTCATGATCAGACATAATAGACATTCATTGTCTGTTATATATTATAATATATGTTTAAATATACATACATATATATATAAATATATATATATATATATATATATATATATATATATATGCATATATAAATAAAAAGAAAAAACAGTAAGATATAAAATCCGATGTTCTTATAGATATTTTTATTTTTACACAATGCTCAATGTAAATTTACAGAGCATTAATATTATAAATTAATTGATTTAAAATGTGTTTTTTTTCACTACACAGTGATAACCATGTTTCAAAAATGGAAGCTAAAGCCTTCGAATTTAATTTTGTTATTAAATTAAAGACATTAGTTCCATTTCCTCGTCAAGCGAATTTTGGAGTAACTTATTTTTTAAAATTTACGGTTTTAAAGGCACAGCAAAGATTCATAATTGAGTGTTTCCAAGGATACCGAGAAATCCATTCATCTAGACAAGGGGTGGTAGCATGTTCAATTTTTTAATTTTCGTTGTATCAGTTAATAGTTACATTCAAAAGCGGGGTTATGTTTAGGGATGGGTAGGGATGTATTTTTCAACAAATTCTGACATCCGCTAAATGCATGTCGTCTGGGTTTTTTTTATAAAAATTTTATTTTTAATGGCAAAAATTCTTACGGTATTTTTTCTAGGCTAGAATATGTTTTAACTACATTTCTAAAAAATTTTAATATTTAATATACTATATTTATATATATATATATATATATATATATATATTCTAAAGAATTAATGCATTTTAATTTTTAAAGTTTTTTTGTTTTTTTACAATAAGGTTCACCTGTAGTAGGCCAAGGGGCCACTCTAGGTAGAGGGTTACATTAAGTGGTAATTTATATGGAAAGGAGAAGATAATGGCTAACTCTAGACTTGAACAGTTTAAAATTGTAGCGTTTGGGCAAACATCCTCTTGGGAGTCTGTTCCACGGGCCAGCATGGGAAGAAACTGTTTGAGTGGAACTTACTTCTCACTGATGGAATATGAAGGGAATGTGGGTGGCATGATAGGTCCTAGCCATGAAGGTTACACCCTGCAGGACCAAGGAATGTAGATTGTATGAGCACTTTCCATAGTAGTAATTATAGAGCAGTGAGAGGCTCATCACCTTCCACTTGTGAGAAAAAGGTTTTTAAACAATAAAATATTAGAGGAGAATATCATTTGTTTAATGTCAAATATGGAAAAAAAAAAAGATTTGTTTCTCATATATCTTGGGCTTCCATTCAGCAATCTTTGTTTGCATACACATTGGAATGCCATCAGTTTTTGTTTTTTTCACTGACAAAATTTAATAATAAAAGCAGAACTGATATTTTTGTTAAGAACTTGTCGTTGTATGAAATGTAATTTCATCCAAAAGATAAAGAAAAAGCTCGACATCTCAAAGTATCAAAATTAAATAATATTCTAAACTTGTGAATATAAATGTCTTAACTTCCCTTTTGAAAAATGATTTCTTAAATTTTAATAAAATTATTTTGGTGTTGTATATTGGCATAGACATTTGAAATTCAGATTCTTGAGACATGGCACCAACAAAACTCCTCACAAATTAAGAACTGTTTTGGAGACTCCACTTAGAGTAAAAGATAGCAAATCTCAGTTTCAATTTGCCCTAAGTGTTCTTTCAATTTTTCCAGAGGGTATTCCAAGTGCCCCTATTATTAGGTTGGTGCAAAAATAATGTCGTTTTTTGACATGATCTTGAATGTCAAAAAACGACATTATTTTTGCACCAACCTATTACTACAGAAATTACTTCAACAGTAATGTGACATAGCTTTTTTAATTCCCAAGCCAGATCCTGGTATTTTCCATTCTTTTAAGTTTCTTTGATGTTTACTCTTGTAGCATAAGGAACAGCAAATTCAATAATTTCATGCTTGCTACTCTCCTTAACTATAACAAAAATGTTAGGCATTCATGCTTCAATAACATGATCTGCCTGGATTGAGAAATCCCATAATAATGCATGACTGTCATTTTCTAACATGGCTTCTGGCTAATATTCATACCATATTATTATTAAACTTTCTTCTTCCACATGATTTTTTTTTAAACAGATTTTCCCTTATGTGTGTTCTCCATCGGGCCATATGAACTCCAATATATAAAACGTTTTGCAGAATATTTGGACTGTCAAGCTTAGATATAGATTTCTGATGTGATGGGATATTAGGCTTTCTTCCAATTCTTTCAATGTAGGAGTTGAAGATCAATGGTATAGACCCAATGATAACTAGGACAATAGTGATCTGAATGTCCTAAATTTTGGCAATTTCAATCCAGAGGTCAGTGTATTTCTGCATATAGAAATAGCAAGTAGACAATCATGCGATCAATGTAATTAGAAAGCTGTGCAATTAAAAACAGAGCTGAGTGGTAGATTTTACAATCATTTTTAACATTGGTAATACACACACATATAGTCACCAAATAAACTTGCATATATATATATATATATATATATATATATATATATATATATATATATATATATATATATATATAATAGTGATGAGTGGCAGTCCTTCAATCAGCTTCTAGGAGTCAAACCAAGCAGTTGCTTTTTTAAGCATGAGCAAGTTTCTTACCATGCCCAGATGGAGGCTAAATTTGGCACTCTCACACATCTCTCATGGAAGGAGGCAGCTTACAAGCCCATGGTGCCATTTCCTTTTGGGAATATAGAAAGAAACTATCTCTGGCTTATAGTCCTCCTGTTGGGACAAAACCAAGACTAAACATTTCTTTGTGTGTGCAATATGTTCTCACTAGAGATAGTAAAGCAATCCAGCCTGCTCAAATCATAAATATGACTTCTCCTGAACCACAGAAGAATCTCCAGAAAATCTCCATCTTATATTTAAGACCCTTTTCATTCCTCTTTCATATGTTTTTCACTAGTTGTTGTACACATGTTATATTATATGCAAATATGTATATATAATTTATATATAATATATGACTTAGCTGCATAAAACTTTCTCTGAGAACAAAACATGTTTGTCATTTGCTTTCTTTTCAGTCATTCTGTTCTGTCCAAGAAATAACATATCATTATATCATGTATATAATAATACCCATAAACGCAAACAGAATAAAATTTTCTTCCAAAGCTCGCTCATTATCTGGGTCAACCTGATGTGATATGAAATTATTACCATCCATTACGCCAATATATGTCATATCCAGCAAAAATTAAAAGATGAAGTATTCTTGGAATTAACTTTTAGATAATAATCAATAATCAATAATTATTTCTTTTATTCAATCAGTTCTTTTACTGCAATTGTATTTTTTTTATATATATATAGGTTATTTATGGTAAAATGCACACACACACATGTGTGTGTGTGTGTGTGTGTATCTACAAATATGTCCAAGTCAGTAGTTTTGTTTCATTCAACACATAGTGTTGATCTTTTCTTCCAAGCTGCAACTTCCCCCAAGGGTAGGTAATCCCTCCTTTCCTCCATGATTGAAGTAACCAAAATATCAACAATTTAACTCTCCTGTAAAGTTAAGTTGAAAAATAACTGATTCATTCATTTCTCAGTTTTGAGGTTTCAAGTCCTTCTGAAAAAGTTGTTAAAGAATCTGCCATCATATGAAATCATTTTTTTATGCCGCAGTAAGAAAAATGTTTCAAATTCTCTGCTCAACAGTTCTTTTGAAATTACACCCTGCCAACAAAATATTCAAGGAATCAATTCAACACGTTTCCCATTTTTTCTGCAAGGTACATTCACCTATTCTCCAAGACATAAGTGACCAAAATATTAAAATAGGAAAGGAAACTCTAAATTCAAGCCTGAGGAGAGTAATTTGGAGACTTTATCGCACACTGTGAAATAATTCGGGTATTGGAGGAGCTTAAAAGTATTTTCAGTGTATTTCTGATCATGTAAATATTGATGGCTACACATTCTGAGAGCTCTTAAATAGAATGTGATAATTATTCTGGATTATATTTTGTTATTATGGTAACAGAAACTTATGAGATCATTTTTATTAAAAGATTTACAATAGACACTTACTAGAGCATTATCTAGGTCCTTAGTGAGAATCCATTTAATATGTGCTACCCATCTTTACCTCTAACCCTAACCCTGCCCAATATCTGACTGTAATCCCTCCTTTTATCCAAGATAGAAGTAACCAAACTACCAATATTGCAGCTTTCCTGTAAATTTGTTAATGTTGAAAAATAACCGATTTATTCAATTCTCAGTTTTGAGGTTTCAAGTCCTATTGACAATGTCCATTTCCTTGTGGGTGACAAATTATTTTCCACTCTACAACACTTTTCCCACTATTTACATCTTTGTTGCCATATTTATTACAACGTTATGGCCCTTCAGTATCTGTCTATATTTCTGAGATGAAGTATTATGTACACTATTTACATTATTCGGACTATTGTCCTCATCTTTGTTGCCATATTTATTACAATGTTTTGGCTCTTCAGTATCTGTCTATATTTCTGTGATGAAGTATTATGTACACTATTTACATTATTCGGACTATTGTCCTCATCTTTGTCGCCATATTTATTACAACGTTTTAGCCGTTGTACACTCCGGCCTTCTTCAGGTGGAATGTCGAACTGAACCCTTTATTTTGCTCACTGGGATAGACTGTTCTATTTCCATGTGCCATGTTTAAATATAGTGACAAAGATGAAGACAATAGTCCAAATAATGTAAATAGCGTACATAATACCTCATCTCAGAAATATAGACAAACGCTTTTCCCATAGACAAAAGCTTCTTGCTGCTCTATTGCTGTTTCCATGGACAGTGTTCAGATAAATTAGTTCCACCGGTTCTAATCTTCATGTCCAAGACCCAACATGTCCTGCAGATTGTAGCAAACTACCCTCATTCCCTTCGTATTCCATTAGTGAGATGTAAATTTCACTCAAGCAGCTTCTTCCCATGAACCAACTCCCATGTGGGTGCTTCCCTGATCACTACACCATTATCTTTCCCACATATTCATATAAACTGTACCCCTTACTCTGTAACCCTCTGTCTCCAGTGGTTCTACAGGGTGAACACCATTTAAAAAATAAATCTGGGTTAGATGTGCTCAATCCTCACTTTCTCTTTTATTTGATAGAGTTTGAAGTCGTTTCCACAGTCTTGTGAGGAAAGACTTATTTCCCTTTCTGCTGACTCTTTCCCCACAAAGACAATTCAAAACCTATCACTACTCTATTGCTATATTTGTGTCAAATCTTTAGATGAGCACCATTCTTTAGTTCCAATAGTTAAGGCATTTACAGCTAAGATACACAATGTTAACACCAAGGATTCAAATCATTTTAATTTCCTCAGTATACAAGCCTTTTCCCAGGAACCACTGCTTTGTAGAAAAAACTCATCTGTGGAAGCCTCTCTTAACTCAGCTCTCGAAAAGACCTCCAATCAGTGATTAACTGGGGCAAGAAATGACTTGTAATTTGAAAACCTTCTTTTCTTTAATAACCAGAGATAACCTTTTCTATCTGCCATCAGCATGGCTGATGCTAAAATCGAGGAGAGCAACTCACCCACGCCTTCTTGGGCTCACATCTTTCCACATGACATTTTTTCTCATCAGAATCCATCTTGCACATTTATAAATCTACCTTTCGTCTGTGTATTGAACACTGCTGCTATATCTGGTCTGGTGCTCCTGGTTTATATCTCAAGATTCTTGACAAAATTTAGAGAAGAGTTTTTATTTCAAGTAATTTCTCACTGACTTGATGTGGCTTCCCTCTGTCTTTTCTACAAATATTTTCATGGAAACTCTTTTGATGAGCTTTTTTCCTTGGTGCCTTGACTGCATGAATTTAATCATGCTACTAGATTGGCAACTAGGTCTCACCAGTTTGCTGTTGAACTAGCTTCATGCAACTATCACTACTATTCTGACAGTTTCTTCTCACCTGTGGAACTCCTTTCTAAGTTCTTGTTTCACTGCCACTTACAATCTTCAAATACAGAATCACCACTTTTGCTGTGAGGTGTGGACGTTTTTTCAGTAAATATTTTATGGCTCCGGATACATTCATCCGGTAAACATTATTGTCAGACTAGTATGAAATAAGAAACACAAAAACATGTAAATTTAAACAAACAATTATTAATAAATATATTAAACGAATATGCTACAAAAAGAAAAATGAGAAATGAAGTAAAAGTTGTAAAGAATTCAAAGCAACCTCCAGTATGTGTCTCCGAGGTACATAAATGTTGACAGAACAATAAGAAAATGTCTTGCCACTGCCAAAGTCAAAATGGAAAGAGAAAGAGGCTTTCAAATCTTGCACTGCCTGTGATTATCAACAGGGGGAAGTAAATTAATCTCCTGAACATCCTGTGATTATCATCAGTGGGTGGTAATCCAACAAATCTAGCCTATACTCCAAATTGAGGAGACGTTTTTATTTTAAATATGATGCTAAAACAATTTTGAAGGTGTGATAGAAGATTTAGTGAATTTGATACTACTCTTAAAGAACAAAAATATATATTCACCCTTAATCTTAATATTTCTATGCACCATACCCCTTCAAGATGTAGGCAGTCTGCAATTTTCTTTGTAGCTCTTAATAAATTTTGTCTTTTTGATATCTCCCCATAACCTTGTTCCACCATCAATTTACTCAAGTTCACTGGGTGGTTAATGGATTGTTTTACTCTGCCCCTCTCGGTCCCAAGAATTTTGGACAAAGGATACTTGACCTGCATTTATAAATCTATCTAACAGACGTGTTACAAAATGGAAAATGAGAAATGAAGTTAAAGTAGTGATGAGTTCAAAACAACCTTCAGTATGTGTCTCTGAGATACTTACATGATGACAGGATAAGATAATAATCTTGTCACTGCTAATGTCAAAAAGGAAAGAGGAAGAAGCTTTCAAATCTCGCACCACCTGTGATTATCGTCAGGGTGCAGTAAATCACTATCTCGCACCACCTGTGATTATCACCTGGGAATAGTAATCCAACCCTTCTCCTCACTAAAGTCTTCTCATTTTCTTTCACTCCCTGTAATTCCCTGCATCCTAGTGACATTATCAACTTACTGGGGGGGGGTGAAATGATTAAAAAATCTACAAGATCTGGATTAGACCAAAAATAGAGAATTGCTACCACATCCTTGGCCAGATCTAACTCATCCCCATTCCTTTCATATTCCATTGGTAAGGAGGAAGTTCCATTTAGACGGCTTCTTCCTCAGAACTGTTTCGGTGTGGAATTGACTCCTGAAGGGATGCCTACCTGATCAGTACAGTCTTAATAATTGTATTAGAATAATAGCAAAAAAGAAAAATCTTAACCTCTTTCGGTCAAGAGTTAATTGTTATCTATCCACCTTATCCTCCTAATCTCAAAATGTTTAATTCCTAACACATAACTCTTTCATTCATATCCCACCTAATTCATTATTATAATTTTAATAAAAACTCTCTATCCGGATGGCTCTCGAGCCTTGTGTTATATAAAAAAACAATAAAGGAATTAATTTGTGTTGCTGTTGCTTAGTTGCGTAATTAGCTGCTTCAGTTTCTTTTTTGCCATAATCATGCATATATTATTTGTTTTGTATATATCATGTTCTTAAAATCAGCTGAGAAGTATATTCAATCGTGCTTCCAGCAAAGTCTTTCTCAGATGATGACCCCACAGTCAAACAGGGATTTTTCTGCTGAAATATTATCACTAACCTAGAATTTGCAGTTTAGAATATCATTCTGGCAAGCAACTACATGCTGTTTCAGCTGAGATTTAGCTCTTTGCAACAAATTTCCTTCTCTTTGAATGCCTCGATTCAAGGAACTACGGATATTTTGAGGTGGAAACATAACACCCAACATTTAACAGAAACCATATTACAAACCTAGCCATTTTCTTCACATGTGTATTTTAAATCCTTTTTATATTCTAAATTTTCTCCCTTGCTTTTTCTCACCACTTCACTGACACATAAACATAGTCACCAGTTACTTTTTTAGGTATATGCTTCTAATACCGGATTGGTACCCCTTCTGATTCTAGAATTGCCTTAATTCTTCTAATGTTCTGTAAGCACTCTTTCATAATCTGTCGTCATGCTGTTATTATGGCATCATACAATTCTTTGACATTTGTTGGCTTTGCCTCCAGGATTTGAATCTCCCTTGCCACCACATTCCAAAGGTGCTCTATGAGATTGAGTTAGAGCAACTGTTGAGGCCAATTTAACACAGAATACTCAGTGTTGTATTTTTTTTTATTTCACCCCAAGTAAAGCAACAAAGCTATTAAGATGCAGAAGGTTACTGAGCATGAAAGAATATGAAAAAAAGAAAAACATTATTAAAGTTGCGAGAACAATAAAAGATTAGAAATTAAGAAGACAGATGACAATTGATATTGCATTTAAATCTTTGGAGATCAAAGATGACTGAGAAGCAAGAAGCTGGAAAAGAGTTCCACAAGCGAGAAGTGCGATAGAAGAAACTGTCAGCATAGAACTTACGGTTACATCTAGCCATTTCAACTGTAAAATGATGAGACCTTGTCACCAATCTAGTACTGCATTTAAATTCATAAAGTCTAAACAACAAAGACTAGTTCATCCATTACCATGAAATTATTTATAGAAACATCACAGAGAAGCTATGTTATGGTGATGGTAAAGGGACTGAAGCCGAGATGCCAGGCCAGGGCCAATGACATTGCAGACTTGTCTTTGTATTTTATTAAAGATCTCTAACCATGAACTGATCTATCATTACTTTTTATCTGTGATAAGGTGCAATGTCAATCAATCTATATCGGTTTATATGCTTCCAGACAAATCAATTAAACTTGTAGTGAACAAAACAAGATCTAGATTTAAAATTCAAACGCTAAGCACTGACTCATTGATTTTGTCAGAAATTAAAAAGACTCGAATTTACAAACTTTGCTTAACACACACGCAAAAGCGAATCCAAAATAAAACTCATGAAATTTCACGAATTTTGTTTTGGATTCGCTTTTGCATGTGTGTTAAGCAAAGTTTGTAAATTCGAGTCTTTTTAATTTCTGACAAAATCAATGAGTCAGTGCTTAGCGTTTGAATTTTAAATCTAGATCTTGTTTTGTTCACTACAAGCTCAACACTAATTTTTTATTGCTTTCTCTTTCACCTGGATGCTACTTTTTTTTAATGACAACATTATTAGACAATATAGATTTTGGCTTGAATCAGAACCAAAGACTTAAGCTTTGATAAGAACTGGACTCACTTTGTTTATCCCGAATCAGAATCATACAAAAGAATGGGAAAATGAAATAAAAAACTAAGGCCAGATTAAGAAAGAAAATAATTTATTACTGAATTGAAAGTTAATTAAGTTAATTTTACTACTTAGATCTTGCAGCAATATACAAAAAGAAAACTACCCATTTTTTCTTCAGTCTTAACTTGAACTATTCTGCATGGTTTCGCCACCGCCTTGTATACAGGCGGCATTCTATTCGGCACTATAAAAGTAATAGACATGAATTTGCATCCACTTCTTTTTGCTCACTCACAAATACCCGTCCTGTTTGCATCCAAAACTTGACAACTTAACTTCAAACAAACCATGTGGACATCACTCTCTCTCTTTCCCGCACACACACACAAACACACACACACACACACTCCCCCCTACCTCTCTCTCTCTCTAGCCATACGTGCATAAATGTTTTCATTCCTTTCTATTTTAAGACATTTTTTATGTTTACACATTCTTTTTATAGATACAAATGTTTAAGTAAATGCTCTGTTTATAATAACCGAAACACTCCTGTGTGGCTCAATTGGTAAAAGCACGTCAGGCTATATGATCATTCCACATAGGATACAGGTTCAATTCCTGTCGAAGGACGCATATTTTCTATGACAATTCCTCGGACATATATATATATATATATATATATATATCTACAGTCAGTGATGAAATTATTCTTACACTCATCAATTTTTAATATTTTTATCCATTTCTCAGAATCTAATGTCCATATGATGCCAGTTTTTTTTTCCATGTTTCTGTTAGCATGGTATTTGTAACTCCTCACTGTTAAAATTATGAAATAAAAGTACAATTATGTTTTTTTTTTAAAATAAAACTGGGGATATGTAAAAAAACGAAGACGTTACTTCTTTTTTATAAATCGTGAAAACTTTAAAAAGTTTTTACGATATTAAAAGAAAGATAACATGTTTTTGTTTATATGCCCTCTGTTTTATTTAAAAAGAAAAACAAAAAACACATTGTAAGTTTAATTCATAATTTATCAGTTTTTTAATATTTATTTCAATTCTAACAAGTGAGGAGTCATAAAATAAATGCCATGTTAACACAAAAATGGTTCATTTTTCTTTTAACACTGTAAAAAATGCAATGTCTTTTTAAATTATTTTGTTTTATGTAGTTGAAGTTATTATTAGCAAAGTAGTAGACCAAGAATTAAAAGTCTGATAAAATTAATTTTGTTTTAAAAACTGAAATAAATGTTATCATACTCTTAATTTTTTAATAAAATTTCAACTATCTAAACAAAAAATAAAACATTGCATTGTTTTACTACCATGAAAACTTGTAAAATGAAAAATTGAAAACAAAAGCCCATTTTTAGACTTTACATAAAGTTTCTGCACTTAAAAATATATTAATTTTCAATTTTCTTTTAAATTTCCATTTGACATTTCTGGAAAAAAACTGGAATGCATGTGATATCTTTAAAGCATTGGAATTATTTCAATTTATTAGGTTGGTGCAAAAATAATGTTGTTTTCTCACATGAAGTTGAACGTCAAAAAACGACATTATTTTTGCACCAACCTAATATTTATTTATCTATTTTATAATTTATGAAAAGTAATGATTTTATATCCATATTAAAACTAGGCCCATGACAAAATTAAAAAAAAACAATTGGTTCACTTATTTATTTAATTTTTTTTCACTAACAGGTGACAGACATGAAAAATCAAAATCAAAGAACTGACGCCAAAGTCTGGACTTTTCACATATGTGTAAAAAAACTGTGGATTCACTAAATTCATTTAATCCAACCTGACATCAAGCCCTTTAAAAAGGTTCAAATTTTTTTCACACCTTTTGCTCACATCTTATAAGTGCGGTTTATCACCACCACCTGACAGCACGTTTTGGAGACAATTTTTTTTTATATATCAAAGACAAATTGGCTTCATTTGAACTTTATCTTCTTCCTTATTGCTGCTTTTTTTTGCAAAAATTATTGAAATTATGCGATTGTTTTTTCTTTTCTGAAAACTCATCACGGACCGCTCCCTCCATCCCCCAACTATGTCTCTGTTCTGTGGGTGTTGAAGAATCACAATCTTTTCTCATAGAACTACTCACATGAGTTTGTTAAATACAAAGATTTATAGATAAGTAATTATATTTATAGATAAATTATTATATGTACTGCATAAGTGTTGCCACTTTATAGCACTGAAAAAGGTATTTTAGATTTGGTTTATATACAATCTCTGAGGCTATTTTCTTTCCTGCAATGGAATTTTCATGAATTCACAACATCAGTGAATTCAATCAAAATCTTTTTTTTTCAGAAGTCTCAAAGATTGTCTTCTTTAAAATCATTTTTTACAAAATATTTCCCAAAGCTACGCTTGATTTTTGATATTTTTTTAAGAATAAACTCAAAAAATAATTTCAGATGAATTTTTACTATTCATTCTGAACTGAATCACCTTTGTAACAAGATATTAAGATTTAAACAGCTTTTTGGATTCTTTTCAAAATTGGCGAAATATATGAAAACAGAATTAATATTTATAGATTTATTTCTTGCAGTCACCTCCATATACACAAAGCATACAGAACTACATATATGCATACATATATATAAAAATTGCATATATATATATACATATATATATATATATACATATATATATATATATATATATATGTATGTATGTATGTATGTGTGTATATATATATATACATATATATATATATATATATATATATATATATATATATATATATATATAAACAAACTCTCTGTTTTTTGTGAACTAATTTAAAATCCAACAAACAGCAACTGTATATATATATATATATATATATATATGTATGTATGTATGTATATATATATATATATATATATATATATATATATATATATTATAAAACAGGGCATTTACTTAAATATTTGTATCTATAAAAAGAATGTATAAACATAAAAACGTCTTAAAATATATATATATATATATATATATATATATATATATATATATATATATATATATATATATTTATATATATATATATATAACAAACAAACAAAGAAATAGACAGGCAGAAACTTTCTGGTGTCTGGTCATTTAATGTGATAAGGTAATTTGATTTATCTTCCCCTGTCTTCCCCAAAAATCCCAATGCATTTTTCCTTACATGTAGTTTGGTCTTTCATTCTAACCTAAAGAAGCCAAATGAAGAAGACACTCTTGGATTGGTGAGTAGGTATATATGTGTGTGTGTGTGTGTGTGTGTGTGTGTGTGTGTGTGTGTGTGTGTGTGTGTGTGTAAATTAAAATAAAAGTGCAGAAGAATTATGAGACTTACCATCTGGTTCCCATTAGAGAAGCAAGATGTCCATCAAAATAGTCAATGTAAATGCAGTGGTAGGCAAACAGCTTTTCTGGATGAATATTTTAATTAAGATGGAGAAGAAAGTAAAGACAACAAAGCATGAAAAAAATTGTTTTTGATTTATTATTATTTGCCTCTTTCCCTTTATTTCGTTTGTGCTTTTATGTCTGACATGCTTACTTTCTCTCCCTTCTATTTGGCTCTTTCTCCCTGAAAAGTCATATACTGATATATATATATATATATATATATATATATATATATATATATATATATATATAAGACATTTTTATGTTTATACATTCTTTTTATAGATACGAATATTAATAGTATTAAACAACATTTACCGGCCTGAATGTCCGAGAAATTTTCATAGAAAAACTTTCGGCCTCCGACAGGAATCGAACCTGTATCCTATACGGAACCGTCATATAGCCTGACGTGCTTTAACCGTTTCGGTCACAGAGGAGCCTTTCAGTTAGCATGGTCGATTTTCACTATTTTGAAACTACAATCTTCCATGAATCTCTCATGTACATTCATATCTGCTCAAAGCGTATCCAAATATAAACAAATGACATCACACATTATGAAATGGACAAAGTCCGACAATTATTTTAAGACATTTTTATGTTTATACAATCTTTTTATAGATACAAATATTTAAGTAAATGCTCTGTTTTATAATATATACACAGTAAGGTGCAACTTGTACAAGGCCCGGGAGACACTCAAGGTAGAAATTTACATTAAGATGCAGTTTTGTGGATAGAAGAGGAAGATAATGGTTAACCCTGGACTTGAAAAGATTAAGACTGTCATGATCTGGAAACATCTTCTTGGGAGTCAGTTCCACAGAGCAGTGGTTCACAGGAAGAAGCTGTTCAAGTGGAACTTGCTTCTTACCATTTGGACAAGGAGGAAATGTGGGTAATTTTAATTGTTCTTCTTCAGGAAGTGGGCGATAATAGTTCTCCACAACTTCCTATCCTTTGTAGCTCTTAGCAAAGTTAATCTTTTAACCATCTCTCTCATTCCCTGTTCTGTCATCCATAATGTCACATTATGCAGGTTACTTTCTGCTTTACTCCATACCTCTTGATTTCTGTATGTCCTTTGAGTGGCAAATTCTCCTATTCCCTTTCCTCATTATATGTCCCATGAAATTCAACTCTCTCTTTCTGATTACAAGTACAAGAGTCTCTTTGGTTGCCATTTTCCTTAAAACTTCCTTGTTACTCCCATGTTCAGTCTGTGGTATTCCCAGCATCTTTCTGTACAACTACATTTCTATTGCATCAAGTCTCTTCTTTATCTGTGAAAAGATTTTCCAGCATTCAGTACAATATAGGAGGACCAAGATTACATAAAGGTTTCGCACTCTTTTCTATGTTTCTAACAAAAGTTTTCTGTTTCTTAATACTTTGCTTATATTTTGGAAGGCATTTTTTGCTGTCCCAATATGGCTTCAAACCGTTTGCATCTTGGACTGTTTTTCTTGCTGACAACCATAAATGCTGTCTTTTTATATTTGATGCTAAGTCCTTTCATCTCACTTTTCTTTAACACTTTCTCTTGGAGTTCCTGCAGTTTCCCTTGTGTTACTGCTAAGAACACTGTGTTATCTACATTTCATATATTGTTAAGATTGTGCCCATCAGCAATAAATCCTGATAGGACTTCTAATACTCTCAGGATCACCTTGCTGTAAAGGTTGAATAAGTCTGATGCGAAAACATATCATTGTCTTACACTCCTTTCAATTTTTGGATACTTATTCATTTTGTGCTTGTATTAGTTCTTAAATATTTTAATATCCTTCCAAAATAAATCAAGCTTACCTAGCAGTTCAAATAGTTCTTTGTGATGTGCTTTATCAAATACTGCTGCATAATCTATAAAATATAAGTATGTATCATTTTGAATTTGTATTGCTCTTTCTAATATCATTCTGAGCATAGATTTTGACTCAAAACAAATCTGAATAGAGTTTTTATATTTTTTCCTTCTCATGAGAGAATTTTTCTTTGAATTTGAAAAAAAATTGTTTAGAACTTTCTATTTTTTCTTTTGAAATGATGTTAGTGATGAAATGTAAGATTTTGTTTCTTATTTATTTATGCTTTCACTTATTGGTGCCATTTCCCATGAAAAAAAAATGAGTCATTGATGTATCCACACACACAGAGACATATGAAGATAGGTAGATAGATAATGTGGAAATAGATAGAATTCAACAATGCCTGGTGACTGCCACATTCATATCTGCAGAAATCAGAAATCTTCAGACCCTGTGACAGTTTGTTTTATGTCACTGGGTGCATATGAGAAGTGGAGGCAACCACCCCTTCCCATTTATCTTATTTCGGGCTATTTATTGTCATGATATTTAGTTTGTCTATTATATTTAAATTCTGACTTTAAATCTTATATTAAATTCCAACTTTAAAATCTTTCTCGTTGTGCTTCAGTTTAGTCAAAAGGCCTCCTACTATATAATAAATATCATCAATTTTATTGACAATATTGTTCTCACTATCTATATATACAGGTCAGTGATGCATTGTGGGTAGTCTGTTGCATTGCATTGTGGGTAATCTATTGTATTATTCTAATGGTTGTTTTGGTGGGCATTAATGGTTGAATTTCAAATTATTCTAGGAGTTATTGAGTGGAAATAATTCTGGATCCAAATGCAGTTTTTTGGTTATTTAAAGTGTTTTTAGTTAACTTTTTTATTTATTTATTATCTTTATTTATTATTGATTATTTTATAGTTGGTTGTCAGTAAAAGCATAGCAATAACAACCAACAATAAATAATCAATAATAAATAAATTCACAGACTTATAAATATGTAAGTCAGATTATAGAAGGAAAAATTGTCAGTGAACCCACTTTCCTAGCAGCAGACCAAGCAATTGATTCAATATAATCTTTCCACTTTATATCAGCAGAAAATGTTAGTCTGATAAGGCTCAATAACTCACTCTCCTGGAGGTTAGCATCAGCCATGCTGATAGAAGGTAAAAATGGTTCTTTCAGACGATTATAAGAGAGCAGTTTCATTTTGGAGGCATTAAAATTAACAAGCTATTCTTTGCTCCAGTTAACAACAGACTGTAGGTAATTTTTGAAATCAGCTGCCAATTTGACTTTGTCTAACCAATCATATTTACTACGTATTAAGACAAGAGTAAATATTTGTATTCTCAGCATAGATATCGAATTGAGAATTGATGACATGAGGAAGAGCATTGACTAAAATTATGAACAATGTAGGTCCAAGGATAGAGCCCTGGTGTGAGGGACACCTGCATTATGCAAAAAGATCAAGAAGAGTGGCCATTCTAAATAACTTTCATTTTGGGATATAAGAAGAAAGACTGAATCAATTCAAAAATTCATCCAGAAATACCATAACTTTTCAACTTATGAAGAAGACTAGTGTGCCAAACACTGTCAAATGTCTTTGAGATATCTAAGGCAAGAGGCTGAGCCTCACCATTCTTATCTAAATCTTGATAGACTCTTTAAACAATAAAAGTTAATACATAAACAGTTGGCATAGAGAAGTGAAAGGCATGTTGTTTATCTGAAAGAAGTTTCTGTAAATTGAAATGCTTAACCAACTCAGTAAGGGCTTCTAGTACTTTACTAAAAAGAGTTAGAAGGGTGATAGAAGCACCAGTTTGCCTGAGTTCTTAAAGACTTGAACAACAAAAGATGATTTCCAAAAAACAGGGAATCAAGAAGTAACACCCTGGGTGCCATCAAGGCCAACGGTGCCATCATGTCATGTGTTTGGGATCTTCCAAAACTAAAGCTTATAAAAACATACTAGTAGTCATCCATGACTCAAGACAGATTAAATTCTTTGGCTATTTTGTCAATAGAAAATAATGTTGTAAAGAAGATCGGTGTAGAAAATGCCATGAAAAGATTTGAAGATCTAAAGTCTACCAAAAATGTTTTAGGTCATATAATGAATTTTTTTTTTAGCTTGTATTAAGTTGTATATTGTAATAAACTTGTTATTCTACACATTCAGTTTTTCTCCTGGTGAAAATCTTTTTTAAATTATACTTGTAAAGTTCAGCTTGCCTAGGGTGTCCGAAACCCTACGGTCGTCACTGTTTGTGAGGATCCAGTTCAGAAGCCATGGATGGAGTTACATGCATATGACTCAATAGAGACTCAGTTGTAAATGGTAAGTCACGCAGAGCTACTCCAGATAAGACAAAAGTAGAATTTAAAGAGAATTTATGAGAAAAACATTCTGCTTTATCAGTAGAAGATGTTAACACCCCAAATTGAATAAGGAGATGAAGAATAGATCACACTATTTACATTATTTGGACTATTGTCCTCATCTTTGTTGCCATATTTATCACAACGTTTCGACTACTGTATGCTCCGGCCTTCTTCAGGTGGTTGGAATGTCGAACTGAACCCCTTATTTTGCTCACTGGAGTAGACTGTTCTAGTTCCACATGATGTGTCTAATGGATGTCAGTTATCAGTTATCTCCTGTTAATTCATATCTCCAAGTTCTTCACTGCCTTAACCAGCACAAATGGCACAGTGGATAAAGGCGTTGGTTAGATCCAGTGACAGGACCCAAAGAGTTGTGAGTTCAATACCTGGCAACAAAGATGAGGACAATAGTTCGAATAATGTAAATAGTGTACATAATACCTCATGTTGTACAGTGCCTCATTCTAACAGCAAACAAACACCTAGCATCTTTGAGGACATGTTTACAATTATTGCAAGCAGGCGCAAATAGGTGTCTGTTGTGACTGAAACTATCACATTGGTACACCCAGAAAAAATGATTCCCATGGGCTATAGTGGCTGAAAAGGTCAATGTGGACCAAGAAGAATATTGTGGTTTCACTTGGTATTTACAAGGAGGCACAAAGGCATCAATGCCTGCTTTGACCCAAGAACAAAACTCTGTGACACATTTCTCACTAGGAAGATTAAGTTTATTCAACCAAGGGGCATCTCGAATAAAGTCACAAAATAAACGTTGGTAACAGAAAGAATGAATAGGAGGTTCCTTTTTAAATAGATGACTCAAAAGAAATATCAGTAGGTACTACAGCATGTTCTGAATTGCCAAGAGTATGGAGTTTTGATGTCCTACACGATTTAAGGGAGGAGGTAAGGAACAAATCAAGTAAAGAAGAAGAAAAGAAACAAGTAGGAAAATCCACTATTTGACTGAGAGACTAAGCAACGGGACAATCTGAATACTGGTAGCATCAGTAGCTTTAGAATGATTAAGCCACTTGACATGATGATTATTAAAATCATCAAACACACAAACGTTCACCGATGAGTAGAGAGAGGGGGGAGAGGGGGAGAGGGGGAGATAGAGGGGAAGAGGGCGAGAGGGAGGGAGGGGGAGGGAGAGGGAGGGGTAGAGAGATGGAGAGAGGGAGAGGGAGGGAGAGAGGGGGAGAGGGAGAGAAGGAGATATAGGGAGAGGGAGAGGGGAAGAAAGAAGGAGAGAGGGGGAGAGAGGGAGAGAGAGGAGGAGAGAGAGGGAGTGGGAGAGGGAGAGAGAGGGAGTGGGAGAGAGAGAGAGAGCCATTTCTATATTATCAGAAATTTCATTTAATATACTACAGTCCTCACAAAAAGGAGAGCAATTATCTGTCATAAGAAAATTTGCTTTTTAAAAGAGAAAGGCTGAAATAATGATCACTATCGTCTGTAGAAATACAAACTGGCCAGAAGGTGGCTATGACTAAAGCATAATACGACTTAAGGGCTCCACTGGAAATACAAGCAGGGAGACCTAAACATTCACAATATGGCACTGCAAATAACTCGATATTATGCAACTATTCATCAGAGCAGCCTCTCTAAGTGTTAACAAAAGTTTCAGGCTCCTTACTACAAGCCAAAAGCAGCAACCAGAAAATAGCCAAACCAGTTCCCTCATAATGACAAGACGAAGTCACTGATCTGTCAGATCACCAAAATGTTAAGACAATTAAATCATTATGGCCATGGAAGAAAAAAATGGTAAACCATATCCTAAATAGTAAACAAGAGATAAGCCTCTACTCGTGTTCAAAATATCTATCCCTATCTCTCTCTCTCTCTCTCTCTCCATATATATATATATATATATATATATATATATTTAATTAATTCACCCCCAACCAAGGCAATAATACCACTAAGACACAAAGAGCGACTGGAAGTAAAAGAAAGGAAAAGACTTTAGAAGGAACTGGAAACCCAATTCTAAACAGGAAACAAAGCATAAAGCTCTACTCCTGTTCAAAAGATCAAGGAAGAACATGAACCAGATGATAAGTGAACCTATCTACTCCTATTGAGGGAGAAAAAAGTAAATGAATAGTAAATAAAATCTACAAGTTTTGGCAGAGACATTAGAAGTACAGAGTTGAAGCAGAATTTATAAAGAACCAGAAACCTAATCCTAATCAGTAAACAAGGGATAAACATTTACTTCTGCTCAAAAGAGTGGAGAGGACTGTGAACCGGATATATATATATATATATATATATATATATATATAGCCTTGTCAGATCCCAAAAGGGATATCAGCTCAATGATTAAAAATGGCTTTGAGCAAGTTAAGCATGTAGGTATTAATGAGGAACATCCTTCTTCAAACCTCATGAATTACACAATCACAAAGAACTGTACTCATAGAGACAATAATGCCATAAACAAGCAAGATGTTGACATTCCCCACTATTATGAACAAAAAGTTAGTAAGGAAGCCCCCATCAATATTGGTAAGAGTGAACTTGAATAAGCATAACAGTGAAGTTGAGAAACCTATTTTCCTGAAAAATTGTTTTAAAAGAAAGATTTTATAAATTTCAGATGACAGCAATACTGACTGAGTCAATGGATGCCGAATGTTTCCTTCTACAGAAAAAGCTAATATTATCATTATGTAGAAAAATATGCATATTGTACAAAAGATGCATTGTCATGCACTAGTAGTAACTGCAGATGTCATGAAATATCTAAACTGTCAACTCAGTACAACAGCTTTCTCAGACCAACGATTAAATATGGCTTTGAGCAAAGGAGACTTGTACATAGTGCAGACCATCCTACTTTGTACCTTGTAGACTAGTGCTACAGAATCACAAATAACTGTACCAGATAACAGAAATCACATCACTTCAGGGCTTTCAACAGCAGCAACAACTAAAATGGATAGCACATGTAAATCAAAGAGAAAATAATGAAATAATCAAGATGTTGATGTTCCCCACTACTTTGAACAAAAAGTTAGTAAGGAAAAGTATATATACTGAGGAGTATAATAACAGTGGACTAGAGAAACCTATTTTCCTGAAAAGTCGTTTTATGAGAAAGACTTTTAAAATTTCAACCGGCTGCTTGGTCAGTGAATGCTGAATGTTTTCTTTTATGTGAACAGTTAATATTACAATTGTCATTACAGATGAGAACAGATACTTTGCTTTGATCCCACCCCTTAGTCAATGAATGTTAAATGTTTCCTTATGAGGAAACAGTTAATATTACCATTAAAATTAAAAAGGTGGAGAAAAGATAGTACACTTTGATCCCTGCCAAATAGCCAGGGAGTGAAGAAAATCATACCCCAAGTTACATGAATGTTAAATGTTTCCTTATAAGGAAACAAGAAATATTATCATTACCAACATTCTCTTTAAAAGTTTTTTTTACATATGTCTAAAAAGTCTAGAATCATTATATTTGTTGTCTATATTATAATGCTTTTGCTAGAAGCTTTCTTGCCTTCTTCATGGAAACATCCAGATATTTCCTTTAGATGACCATATTGTTCACCCAGCCCTTTAGTTGAACTAATTGACCTATTGGATTGATAATATTCATTCATTTCTGAATTTCTGAAAATAGAATAATCTTATTGTTCACACTGTGAGGCATTTGAAAAACCAGACGACGAGATGTTTTCAGAAGAACTCAGTCTTTAGTGTTGTGTGTTTTTCTACATTGCCAGCTTACCAAAACAACTTGCCAAAGTATGAACTTTGCATTGGGTAAGTCTTAAATATTAAATTCAGACATTTTTGTATCAATCAATTGGATCATAATCTCACATGTTTAAACATTTTTTATTTCCTAGATATTCAATTCAGAAATTTTGTCTATCAGTAATCTCACATGTTTAAGCATCAATGATATATTTTTAACATAAACTGATAATATAATTTTTTATAAAACAAACATTTTAGAATTGTCCATTGTCTCAGTCAAGTTTAATTTTGAATTTGTCATTAGTGTGTTCACGTTAGGAGGTTACCAATGTGGTTAATGGTACTGGTAGGATTTTCATTACTGGAAATTTTGGTAATAAAACAAACTGGAAACTTTGCAAATAATATATTTTTATTTATTTTCTTTAGAGTGATTTCTTTGACATTTGGTGTAGCAAACAGTTTATTAATAAGGCAAATATTGGTAGAAGTCTGGAGAATTGTCCACTAGTGGTAATTTTGAAATCAGATCATGATAGAGATAGTAGTAATCTTAGAAATATGTCAGTGTCAATCTACTGTGTTTTTCTCAGCCCTAGCAGGGCAGAAATATTATTAGTAGCTGACCTCTTAACTGACATTGCAACCAACTGAAGAAGGTCAGAGCATAAAACGGACGAAACGTTGTGATAAATATGGTGACAAAAATGAGGATGATAGTCTGAACAATGTAAATAGTGCACATAATAGCTCATCTCAGAAATATAAACAAAAAAAGATCAACTAATCATAAAATCAACATTTGATTTTGTCATATGTTGTGTATTTTTTCGTGCTTAATATTCTAAACAAAATTTGTGTTGAGTTAAGCATTACAAAACTAACATGATTCTTCCTGCCTGAACAATTGAATCCAAGCCAGTAAATAAAAAAAAAATTATTTTACACTCTTTCACCAATGTATACTGCTTTCATTGTTTCCAAATATTAGAAGACTCTCTGAAATATATTTTATTCTTTTTCTTAACAACTCCTATCTTTGGTAAGGCATCATAGTTTTAAATCTTAGTTTATCAAAAAATGTATTTTTGTCGCCCAAATATTATGTAGTTTTTTTATCAAGAGACGCTTAATCCAATATCTGTGATAAGCTCTCAGAATGAAAAACAATAACCTAGACGGTGTGAATTTGAGATGAAGCATGTTTGAAGTATTAGAGATAAGACATTCTCTTATAACTTATATGTTTGTCATGGCTGATGTAACAGGATAACTGTTCTCTTTAGTTATTTTCAAATCATCATGACAACATCAGAGAAAAAGAAGTAGAGCTGTAGAGAAATGAAGATGAAGGGAAATGAATTGAACTTACAATTACTATGTCACCAATGTGGGCTGGGTAGTATGTACTTGAACTCAGGGAAAACAGGGTGGGCAATAACTATTTATTTACATTATTCAGACTGTTGTCCTCATCTTTCTTGTTATGTTCACAATGTTTTGGCTGTTGTATTCTCTTTAGGTGATTGGGATTTCAAACCAAACTCTTTATGTCATTCACCGGGGTAGACTGTTCTGGTTCAACATGCCATGCCTCTCCTGAATATCTCAGTTTAATTTATTTCCCTTTAGTAACTCAACTCTCCAAGTTTTTATTCACCTCTGCTGTGTCCAGGTATTGAACTCACAACTCTTTGGGTCAAGTCACTGGATTACTTCAATCAATGCTTTTATCTACTGGGTCATGAAGAAGGCCGAAGCATACAATGGCCAAGACATTGTGAATATGACGACAAAGATGAGGACAACAGTTCAAACAATGTAAATAATATAAATAATTACAATACCTCATCTCAGATATATAGACAGATAATAACGATGACATTTCAGCTTTGTGCGCTCAGGCCTTCTTCAGATGAAACAAGGCCCAGTGGATAAAAGCATTGGTTAAAGTAAGAAGTTCCACACAGAAAGCTTCTTCATCTAGAACTGTTACTTTGTCAAACAGACTTCTGAAGGAATGCTTCCCCAATCACTACAATCTTTAAGTTTATCTATCCTATATGTCCTCATAATCTTCACGTTTTATTTTCTCCCTTTACACCCTTACAAAAACCTTGTTGAGTAATCCCCTACCTTGAATGGCTCTTGGGCCTTGTATTGGGCAAACAATAGTATAACAAATTTATGCAAGACAAATCTAAAAACCTAATGTAGTTCATCACTGGCAGAACCTGCTGCCAAGTATTCGAGTGCTCATCAACATTTCTTTCTGCATGAAATGAGTCTTATTTTGGCTGTGAAGAGATATCTGCAGCCACCGCATGGCAGGGTAGGAGGGTTCAGGGGACAGAAATCTCTGGCCTTTATTTGGGCTCTCTTCATCTATTCTATTTATCTATTGATGTTTGTGAGAGATGTTATTTTTTTCATGGACTGCTCTTCTCCAATTGGTTCTTTCTGCAGATTCCATCTCCCAAATGATCTCTACCTGGTAAATAAAGTATATCACAAAAATCATTTCAGCTAAGTGTCAACCAGAAAGAATTGAACCCTAATTTATTGTATCTGCACTTCAAGGTAATTATTTTGTCTTTAAAAATGTTTTACAAAACATTAAGTTGTTTTATGCTTCAGCCAAATATTACTTAGGAAATATCATTATCATTTGCAGAACTCGTTGCCAAGTATTGTGGTGCTCATAGACTTTTCCTTCTGTTGGATCTGAAGAAACATCCATGCATAGTAGAGTAGGAGGGTTCAGGAGACAGAGAGCTCTGGATTTTCTTTGGGCTCTCTTCATCTCTTCTATTTATCTTTTGGTGTTTTTGAAGGATGTTGTTTTTTCATGGACTGCTTTTCTCCAAGTGGTTCTTTCTGCAGATTCTTTTTCTCACTTTCTCTCCTCAATAAGGTGTTTTTGAACTGAGAAGATGATTTTTGGGGGTAGCCAAATGTCTGGCATTCATGTAAGGTGTCTGGCCCATCAAAGCCAGTGGTGAGTCATGATGGTTTCTTGGCACCTCGTCTTTGTACAGAGGAAAACTTCATTGTTTGTGATCTGGTTCTGCCACATATTCTGCAGGATTTGACAAAGTTTCATTTGATGGAATCTTTCAAGTTTGCAGATATCTCTTTGGTAGATTACCCAGGTCTCACCGGCATACATGAGGGTCAAGATTACAATAACACATGACCATGAGCTTCATATGAGTAGGTAATCAATACTTATTTAAAAATAAAACTATTTGATTGATTACTTAAACTTTGATATTCATTCGCATCAGTTTTAGAGAAAAATTAATCAAATATTAATTAATCAAATATTAATTAATTACAAGTAATTTTTCTGTCTTAACTTCTGTGCTGCTTCATTCAAGGCTGAAAATAAATTTCTCTTTCAAATATGTGCATCTCTGTGTAAGTACGCATTTGCATGTGTGTGTAAATAATTCCTACATTTATTCTTGTACCTACGCACACTCTTGTTGCTGCTAGAATCCTGGAATGCCAAAAGACAGGACACATTTTGAATAAATCAGTTGATCAAAAATGGAGTATTGCTGCCATATATGGTCTGGAGCCCCTTCTGTTTGTCTCAAGGTTCTTGATAAAATCCAGAGATGGATATACAATGTAATTGGCCCTGATCTGGCATCTCGTCTGCAGTCACTCTCTCAAAGACATGCCGTTGCCTCCCACTGTCTATTTTACAAATACTTTCATGGTAACTGCTCCAATGAGCTGCTTTCACTGGTTCCCAGATTTCATGAATATGCATTCTACTAGGCTGGCATCTCACTCTCACCCTTTCACTGTCGAAACTTTTAAATGTAGCCATATAGCTTCATGTCTTGCACATCTTGCCTATGGAACTCCCTCCCCTCTTCCTGTTTCCCTGATAGCTATAATCTACAACTATTCAAATGTAATGTCAATCGACATCTCCAGATGCCCTGATCTATCCCCTATCCTTCTCTTCATCCTTCCGCTATCACTCTTATTTGCTCTCGCTCCAACTCTCTGTAACCCCTTGTGTGCTAGTGGCTTCCCGCCTTGCCTGGGGTGAAACACTTTAAAAAAAAAAAATGGTTAAAGCAGACAGAAGAGGAGTTAGGAGTTCAATCTCCTGAAAGAGTCATGAAAAATTCATGTGAACAATACAGGGTGCAATAGGTAAATTGTTGCCATTTTATATTTTTAATTTCACATATACACATTGTTTTTTTTTATTTTGTTGACTGCACAGTTTAGTAGGGTCAGTTGACACAGTTTGTGAAAAAAGGAGTACCATGATGCAATTTGCCCAGCTAGAAATTTGGAAATTGCATGCTGTACTGTTTGGCATTTATGCCAGAAGTTCCAATATGAACATTTCAGTGTTTGGGTTTCAATCTGAGGACAGTACAGAGGATTCAGAAACAGTTGAATGAGTCTAATGGAGATCACAAAGAGGATTGGAGTAATCACTAGTGATGGCGATATTGTAGATATATAGCAAAAAAGTAGAAGGTGCTAATGATTGTAATTTGTATCTCAATTTCTTGTTATGAGCAACCCCCTCCCCCAACACTTATCAACTGCTTGTCATTGTTAACATTATAAAACACCCACTAAACACTTACAAAACACTACTTAATCAACTTTTTTCATTTAATTTTCTATACACAGTTTGGATGAATAAAAAGCCTTATTGTTTACATCATTGACTGTAAGTTTTCATGTTAAGAATAAAAATATCTCATGATTTACCAAATGAAATAATAATATTGTTTTTAGTTCTAAAGCATAAAGAAATATATACCATGTATATTCGTGGATAGGTCACACTTTTTTTGTCAAAAATTTAACAAAATATAAGGAGTGCGACCTATCTGCTTGAGATAAATGTAAAACAATACTACCTTGTCATCATGATTTCTGAGAAATCGAAAATGATAACCATAAACACTAAAGCTGAGGTTTTTCTCCATATAGAAATAATTTATCTATCATATATACTGACTCACTGCTTTAAACTTACCTCATCCTGCTGGATTCACATATCCATCACAATAAGTAATTAAAATTATAAAATATTCATTGATCCATCAGTCACCGTTTGATCGGGTCTCTCGCACTAGACTAATATAGAAACCATGAACCTGCATAGATAGGTTAAGGAACAACATGTAGATGTTTATTGAAAATGAAAAAAATAGTCCCACGATTCATTCTGCAAAATATATATATTTTGTCAAAAATACATTGGAAAGTATGACTTAAAGAAATGAAATATATTCTTTATGAGATAATTTTCTTTAATAGTTGTTTCATATAACATCAAAAGGTGTTCTTAAGTGTTATTTACAAATAAGAAAGTGCATGAATCTAATACCCAAAACGTTTGCACTATTTTGTATTTTAACTGCAAAAGTGTATTAATAATTGAAGGTTTTGAAATAAAGGTAGATATCTGATAATTCTTACATTTTAAAAGGCTTCCCAGATTATAGTGTGATCTATCTGCAAGTCAACAGTAAATCAACAATTATTAAGCCATAAAATAGGGGTGTGATGTATCTGGTGGGGCGACCTATCTGCAAATATATATGGTTATAAATATAGAATATTGGAGAATTTTGTGTGAGAGACTCATGCTGTATGAGTTCTGTAATAACGGTACACATACAAGAAATGTTCTAAGGAATATCAACCACATTAAAAATATAAAGATAAGTTACATTGTTACATTTTATTTCATAGTATTCTATTTATTTATTTTTTAGATGCCATCTCCTAATTATGGAAGTATCAATGGTATAAAGTAATTGTCTGACTCATGGCATGTTAAGATCTCACAAAGACAGAGAAAAAAGTAGACCAGAAGAGAAAAGTGGAAATGCGACTGGCTTGAGAAAAGAATGGCATAAAAAAAAGAAAAACAGACAAAAACTGTATAAAACATTTTAAATTAAGAAACAAGTAAAATTTATTCAGATGAATAACAATGAGTTTATATCGTGGAAATTTTCTCAATGTATTCAGAAAATGATGAATACGATATTTTCAAAGAGTTTATAACAACCAGTTCTCTCTTTTTATGAAAGTCCTGTGGTTTAAGGAATGGTAAAATTATATAGTTACTTTTTCATTACAGTGGGAATTTACAAAAAGGCTAAGTCTGGGTTATTCCTTGACTACTAGCCATAACATACAATTAGAGGAAATGGTCATTATGATTTAGATGTAAGTATAGTAAGAGTTTGTACTCACTTTTTCTATATTATAATTATGGCTGGACTCAAAGGTTCACAGAGCCATACATTGACATCTGATCTTAGCAAAGACACACACTCAAAAGAGGGAAGTTTTTTAATTCTGGGATCAAGTGTCAGGTAATTAAGGACTTTTCAGTTTCTGTTTTTTGTTTTTTATTATTATTTTCTCTCTCTGTTACATCCACTCAGGATATAGGCAATCATGACCCACCACAGATTTTGTTTCTTTATTATCTGTGAAATGCTATCATTTCTTGGGAAAGATAGTGGAGTAGTTTTTTTTGTTTTCTTTATCCAAAATTGGTTGTGACTCAAAGCTTGAGAACCAGCCTACTCTGCTATTTGATCTGCAGTTGGTGGAGGGAGATGGATTTCAGTCTTTACCCGAGGGTATTAGTGCAAATTGAACCCAACACACTTGAGGCTTTCCTTCATATACTTCTTTCATCACTGAGCTGGAGGAACTAAACTTTGTATTAAAAGCAAAATTCTTGTAAGATTTTTGTAATTTTATCTCATATTCTTAGACATATCTTTAATTTAAACAGTTTTTTTTTTTTTTTGCTGCACAAAAACATTTCTTTCAGGTTTTCTATTTACAGGGCTTCACTAATTTGGTTTCTTTTTATATATGATGGTCTGTAACATAAGGAAATAAAGAAAATGTTAAATTTCAACATTTCAGATGCATAGATAGATTATCTTTCATCTGTCTCTATTACTGAGATAAGGTATTGTAAATTTTTATACTATTTACATTGTCCAAACTCTTGTCCTCATCTTTATTGTCATAATGTTTCGACCATTGTATGCTCCGACCTTCTTCAAGTGACTAATGTTGGAATTTCGAACAGAACCCTTTAGTCCATTTATTTAGAGTGGTGAGTTCAATACCTGGCCACAGCAAAGGGAACGAAAACTTGGAAAGTTGAGTTACTAAAAGGAATTAACTAAAACTAAGATATCCCAAAATAAGGCATGACATATGAAATTAGAACATTCTACCCCCATGAACTAAATAAAGCGTTTGGTTCGAAATTCCAATGTATATCACCTGAAGAAGGCTGGAGTGTGCAACAGTCAAAATGTCATGAATATGAAAATAATGATAAGGACAACAGTTCGACTGATGTAAATAGTGTAAATAACCTTTAAGGATTTAAAATATCAATTTCAAATGTACTTCTCTTTGTTTAACCATTTCACCCCCAGCAGCACAATAAAGCCACTAAGATGCAAGGGGTTACTGAGTGTAAAAGAATATGAGAAAAAAGAAAAATACTATTAAGGAGCAAGAACAATAAAAGAACAGGAATTAAGAAGACAGAAGATAGCAATTGACATTACATTTAAATTTTTGAAGATCAAAGGCAATAAAGCCACTAAGATGCAAGGGGGTTACTGAGTGTAAAAGAATATGAGAAAAAAGAAAAATACTATTAAGGAGCAAGAACAATAAAAGAACAGGAATTAAGAAGACAGAAGATAGCAATTGACATTACATTTAAATTTTTGAAGATCAAAGGCAATAAAGCCACTAAGATGCAAGGGGTTACTGAGTGTAAAAGAATATGAGAAAAAAGAAAAATACTATTAAGGAGCAACGACAATAAAAGAAGGCAGAAGATAACGGTCGACATTACATTTAAGTTTTTGAAGATCGCAGTTGACTGGTAACAGAAATCATTCTTGTAAATAGGAGATTCCTGTCTAAAAAATGACTCAAAAGTAATATCAACAGATATATTTAGTATTTACACTATTTACATTGTGTAGACTGTTGTCCTTATCTTTATTGAAATATTTAATGACATTTTAGCTGTCATACGCATTGGCCTCCTTCAGGTGATATTTGTGGGAATTTCGAACTGAACACTTTCTTTAACCCACGTAGGTAGATTGTTCTAATTCCACATGCCATGCCTTTGTATATCACAGTCTTAGTTAATTCCCCTTTATAACTCAACTCTTCATTATTTTGTTTTCTCTGTTGTGGCCAGGGATTGGATCTAGTCACTTTTTGGATCTAGTCACTTTCTGGATCAATCAACCAATCCTTTGATCCATAAAGTTCTCATTGCATATTGATCTTTTTCCTTCAGCCAATTCACTGTATAGAAACGGTTTAAGGATCCCATCATCCATGATTCAGAGCCCATGGCCACTCTATCACAACTGACACTGAAGTACCACAGACTTTATACTGCTAGACTGACTATATTTGAGGATAGCAATGCCACTCATTTGTCAACAGATGCCCAATATACAGCAGCAAAACCACTACAGCCTTTCCATGTATATCTCTGGTAAGTGATGCAGGTTTTGCATGCAAACAACAAAGAAAGACAAAACACAAGTATTGTAAGCGTGATCTTAATCAAAATTCCATGATGAGACCATAGATGTCTATCCAGTATTTCAAAAGCTTTACAGGCTTTCTTGATTTACAGCTTATGGTCATACCATATTAAAACATTGGTTCTTGGGCATTTACTGGTTAAGCAAATTCAAGGCAGGTCAGTACCTAGATGGGTAATGGCTTCAGAATACCGGATGCTGTAAGCTTGAATGTGTGCAATTCTCACCTGTGGAACTACCTTCTGATTTCTTGCTTCCCTGCAACTCACCTTCTTTTGTCTTCCTGAATCCTGTTCCTCCTCCCCACTAAAGTCTTCTCATTCCTTTTCACTCCCTTTAACCCCCTGTATCCTAGTGGCATTATTACCTTGCTTGGGGTGAAATGATTTCAAAAAATGGATAACAGCTCAGAATTGAAAATCGGAGGTCTGAGTTCAAAATGCAGTCAGTTTTATTATATTCACTTCTGCACAAAAACTCTTGGAAAAGGCATGAACCCACCTCTCCTCCTCCCGGCTATGGGTTAATTAGTAGGACTTGTATCAGAAAATCATTACTATCTCCCCCAAATTATAACAATCAAAAAATATTTTCTGGCTTTAAATAACCTGCAAAGGGTTGATAAGCTGTAAAAAATAAATAAATAAATCAATGAATCAATCTTGATTTGGAAGAAGATTTAATCATTCAGGGTATTCGTCAGAGTATATATATATATATATATATATATATATATATATATATATATGAACTCGTCCCAAACACCTACGGGTCCGCCATATGTGAGCACTTATTAAAGAGCAGATCGTGTGCAGCTAATTTTAGTGTTGACCAGTTCACCGTGTTGTCCCGGTCACACTCGTTATTTCACCTTAAGGTGCTGGAGGCACTTTACATCAGATCCCGCAAGCCTTCCTTGTGTAAACAACATGAGTGTTTGTTGGGGCTCGTTGTCATTTGCATCTAGCTCCTTTTGCTCATTTTTTTTTTCCCTCCTCCTCCACATTTCCTTTTATTGTACATTTTCTGTGCTTTTAATTTAAATTAAATCTCCCATTCTAAGCCTGATGAGCGGGAGTGAAACCGGTTGCTTCGCCCATTTTTAATATGTCTAGTAATATCAAGCTTCATATGTTTATTGCTGTGATAAAATTTTGTACCGTCAAAAATATCTTTAAATATATATATATATATATATATATATATATAGATATATAGATATATATATGCACATTTCATTAAAAACGACTGACAAGGTGCTTTTATTTAGTTTTTTATATAATTTCTCGTGCGATCTAATAAAGTTTTTCTTTTCAGAGGATAAATTATATAAAAACTGTCCAAATGTTCTTTTTATCCGAGCGCTTTCGGCTATACATTTAGCCATTTTCAAGGATTATATTTCAACTGTTAGAATTAGAAATAGAAATAGCTTTTTATATGTATGTTTTATAAAGTGATTCATTTTTTTTGTTTCAAAACACGGTCAAGATATTATGTCCATGTTCAAAGTTAATATTATTAAGTGTTGGTTTGTTTATTTTTATTAGTAAGGCTTCCATTATTTTTAGCCTTTTTTTGCAAGTGGATGATGCTATTATATTAGTGTTGTCGACAAGTATATTCCGAATAGTGTCTGGTAGGTCTCCATGAATATTTAAATGAGATCTAATTGAGCTATTGTCAGAAAGGTGTAGAGTTAATCTGCGTGTTAAACAATTTGTAGTGTGGCCTATATAATTATTTACGAAAGTTGATTCTTGACATTCGAACAGTTTTTATATAATTTATCCTCTGAAAAGAAAAACTTTATTAGATCGCATGAGAAATTATATAAAAAACTAAATAAAAGCACCTTGTCAGTGGTTTTTAATGAAATGTGCATGAAAGAAGGATTGCTGCCTAAATACACAAATATACATATATATATATATATATATATATGTATGTATTTAGAGAGATAAATAGATGGATAGATATAATAGCCGCTTGCTGGCTTTCCAAGTACACCCATTTGCTGTTGGGTTAGCTAGCAATTCCCTGTTTGCTTAGGCACATTTCTTCAACATCTGCAGAGCCAGCTTGTGCAAATCTGCTCACCAGATATTAGTCACATTTCCTGGGCACAGTGTATGGTTTCTGGCTTCTTTCAGGTTGATATTATCAAAATAAATGACCTCCTTGACAAACTGACCATCGTGAGATTTGAACCCAGGTTTCAAGGTCGGAACACTAATATTCTTGGGAAACGTACAAATCCATATCTTCCCCATCTGTTATGGCTTAAATAGCAGGACAGACTGTTCTCTCTAGCCTTGGTTGGCAACCAGTCTAGAAGGAGAACACCTCTAAATTCAAACCTGAGGAGAGTTGTTTGGAAGCATTATGGCACACTGTGCAGCATTTTTTTGTTATCAGTTCTTTCAAAACATTTGATTCGTTTTACACAAGCCTTTACCATTATAATCAAATCCTAGGCATGGGTAGCCTGGCAGTTCCAGTCTGAAAAACTGGCCCTTATATATTAAAAGTTAAAAATGCTACTTAGTTTCCTGCTAGGCATGATCGTCAGACATTGTATCAACTATTTCTTGTTCACATGCCACAGCTTATAAGTATCTACAAATTCTCTCAAGCTAATTATTATCCTCATTTAATGAACCGTCAGTTGTGGATGCAAACCACAGAAAAGATGCTTATTTTGTGTTCATTCTCCAATATTACTTCAGACATTCTATTAAGAAGTCATTTCTCTTCTTTAAACTCCAGAATATACAGTTTTTCTTCCAGGCTTTGTATACACCTTCTCAACCGTGTGCTACACATGTGTGCTCTTTGCAATCTTCCCCACTTGACCTCCAGGGTACATCTACCTTGTTCTCTCAATTCCTATGCGTATTTAGACAGAATGATGTTGTTCATGTTCTTTGTAAAAAAAGTTTTATTAGATCTTTGATTCTATGGTTCTTCTCTCATACCAAAGTAACACAAATCCACTTCACTCCTACTGTTCACAGTTGTTTGGTATGCTATATTTGATATTTGGTATGCTATATTTGATGGGAAACGAGTTTCTTCATAAATGATAATTACTTTTGTTCCTGCAATTAGGATGGGTTGGTATTTGGCATTTCCACCAGAGAGCCCTTTGCAATTATGTTTCCTTCAACGTTGAATAGAAGCATTTTCATTTGGATTTTACATTGACTGATGATATTTTACTAAATCATAACTTTACCAGTTAAACATTGAGCACTTTTTCTATACCAGTTCGGTAGTGTATTGAACACTATTTGGTTTTAGTAGCTTATGAGCAGGAGGCACAGTGGAGTAATGGTTAGCAGCTCAGATTGAGGAATCGGAGAGCCGTGTTCAAATTCCAGTCAAATCCATTATATTCACTTACGTGCTAATACCCTTGGGAACGGTATGAATGCTCTTCATCTCCCCCAGCTATGGGTAGATAGCAGAACTGAATAGGGTCTGTAGTCTTGGATGACAACTAGTCTACCACGGAAAAAAATGGCAACATACTGCAAGAAAAAACCTGCCTCGTCAGTCATGTATCGAAAGATACATGATCGGCTATGCACATATCACGCATGGCACATGACTGACTGAGCTTATGAGTAGTAGGCATCACTAATATTATAGTAATATTATTTTTATTTCCATTACATATATATCATCCAGTTCAGACTTCTCCCTGATCTTTCGAACGGGAGTAGAAATTTATCCCTTATTCCCTATTAAAGATAGGGTTTGCTGTTCCTTCTAAAGTCTTTTCATTCACTTTCACATTCAGTAGTCCTTTAGATCTCATTATCATCTTGCTTGGAGCGAAATAATATAAATATATATATATATAATGATAAAAAAAATAATTTTACAGTATGCTAAATTTATGGTTAAAAGTAGTCAGTATCAGGTATAGAGTGCATGTAAATATAAAAGTGAGGTCAATGCTGAGTGGCAACAGTCTGTTTCATTCTTGAATAAAATCTTCAGGCCTGAACATTGTGTTCAAGAATGAAACAGACTGTCGCCACTCACTATTGACCTCAGAGTCCACTTTTATATACATATTATATATATATATATATATATATATATATATTGTGTGTATTTAGGCAGCATTTTTTCATTCATACATGTTTCATTAAATAATATAGATAAGTGTTGTCTATATATTTTATGTAAGTTTTTTTCATATCGTCTGATAAGCTTAATAACATTATCATTAAACAATGAAAGAAAATCACAATATTGATACATATTTTTTAATCCAATCTAAGCTTTCGGCTTACATAAGCCATTATCGAAGATGACAATTACACAATATATTAAGCAATACACGAACAGAAAATTGATGATAGTCTGTTTTTGTTTACATGGATGATTTCCAAGCAACGATAAACACGTGCATATAAGATGCTGAAAGCGAAAATCGCAGCATGTTTGGTTGAATAATTTTGACATAATATGTTTATTAATTTTTATTTCAATCATCTCAAATTCACAGATCAATTTCTTAGTGCTGTTACAAAATTGATTAAGAAAGATGCCATAATATATTCCACCATGAAAATAAAAAACAAAAACTTCAAATTCTTGAAGTGCTCTATATAAAAAAATTAAACCAATGCTAAATAAAATTAATTATGAATATAACAACAATGTTTTAAAATGTCTATAAAAGTAATGTTTTGGAATGCTTGAAGTGTAAAAAAAATCATTTTTTAAAACTTGCTGGTTGAGCATTTAAATACATTAATAATAGAAAATATAAATTAACTCCCTTGCATATTCTTAGCATTAAATTTTTAAAATTGACTATAACAGAGTGTTTCATGCACATTTACAAAAAAAATCACAACTATCAATTATAATTATTTTTTGTCTTAGCAATTCACCGCTGAAAATGATCTTGGATGAGATTGAAAGTACTTGGGGAAAATAAAAGAAATAACCATACCTATGGCATCTTTTTTAATCAGTTTTGTAACAGCACTAAGGAACTGATCTATGAATTTGAGATGATAAAAAGAAAATAAATAGACATCATATGTCTAGATTATTCACCCTAACAGCTTTGAATGAAGACATGCTGCCTAAATACACACACACACACATATACATATATATATATATATGATGGACTCTCCCGTCGAACTCGACGTATGAGGGTCAGACAGATCAGGTCCCAGAAACTGAAAGCCCGACAGCCACACAGGATTTGATTATAGTGATGAAGGCTTTGTGCAGGGCCATCCACACTTTTTGGAGGGACGAATACAGGGACCTGGTGCAACGGATGCCACAAGGTCCCCAAACGACCCTCCGCAGGTTTTGAATTCAGAGTTGTCCTTCTCCTAGGCCAGTTGCCATCCAAGGCTATAGAACCCAGTCTGTCCTGCTATTTACCCATAGCTCGAGGGAGAAGAAAAGGATTCATACTTTTCCCAAGGGTGTTAGCACGTAAGTGAATGTAATGGATTCGACTGGAATTCGAACTCAGCTCTCTGATTCCTCAATCCAAGCCGTTATCCATTACTCCACCGTGCCTATATATATATGAAGAAATATAGTCTTGAGGTGTGCTATATTTATGGGATAAAGTGCTCAATATCAGAGATAGTGCATGTGTAAATTTTAATTGAACATTGAAGTCAACACAAGCGACAGGCTGTTTCATGCTAGACACAATCGTCATGGCCTGACAATTGCGTCTAGCATGAAACAGCCAGTCACCTCTAAGTGTTTACTTCAATGTTCACTTTTATATTTATATATATATATATATATATAATATATATATATATATATATATATATATATATATATATATATATATATATATATATATATATGATGGACTCTCATGTCGTTTTCGATGTATGAGTGTCTTTCAGTTCAGTTTTTAACCCTGTACCTGACCCCATCACCTTAATTCTCTCTCTCTCTCCACTGGACTTGTTGCTCAGGTGGAATAGCAAAGAAGGAACACAAAACTGAACAGCAGACTATCCACACAGAAGATTTGTTTAGAGTGGTGAAGGCTTGTGCAAAACAAGCCACACTTATTGGAAGTGCTGATGACAAGGGGTTGGTGCAAATATTTGCCACAAACACAATGAACAACATCTCTCAGGTTTTATTATCATGCAGTTATAACCTTTCTGGTACTATCAGTGCACAGAAGAGTGCAGCACCTTTCAATATACATATACATATCTCAATAAATAGTAATAATAAATCAGTTTTAATTTCTCATATATATATATATATATATATATATATATATATATGAGTAATTACCCCCATCCCATCACCTAAATCTCCATGTGCCAAACTCTGTAAACCGTTTCAGCAGATGGGCTAAATCATGTGAAATATATATATATATATATATATAATTAGTAAATAAACATCAGGACTATATATATATATATATATCTTATATATATGTAGAGTCAAATTTTTTTAAACATTTGCAAATTGTGTTCTAGCGGAATCATGTTGCTACATTTTTTTACAAACTAAATAAACGTTACAAAATCATATATATATATATATATATATAACTTATATATCTACACAATCAATATCTACAAAGACTATATTTCTGATATTGTGCACTCTTCACACTAAATATAGGAAATTGTAAGTATATAATCAAAGATATGTGAATGGCACACCCAAGTGTTAGTCACCAGGCAGTGTTGATTTCTATGTCTACATTATCAGTCTGTCTATCAGTCTGTCCGTATGTATCTATCTATGTATTTGTGCATATCTCTAAATATGCATGTTTCATTAAACAAGCTTACAAGATATGCCAGTTAAATTTTTATTAATAAAAGGTTAATAAAGGACATTTTGCAAAATAGCACATCAAATGCATAAGTTATCCATTGTGATGAAACTGAAATAAAAAAGAGAAAATGATTCACTGCAATGTAAATGTCTAGCGAGTGCCTTAATCGCAAAGTCATCTATAGTAAATTTGCATATGGGCTCTTACATCATATCAGCATCCCTGTCAGATCTTCTAATATCACGGTGTGGAATACATACTTACAAAAGTGATGGAAAGAAAAAGAAAAAAACTCTGAATTAAGTTGGCTGGAAAAACCAAAACATTCTAAAATTCCCAGCACCCCTCTGTAGTGCACATGTGTAGTCGTACCAACAAAACAAATTTAGTCCGATAAAGTCCTGAAAGATGAAATGTGTCACAAGTAAACTTTTTCCACTTTGTCATAAAATTTCCCCAATACTGTTCTTGATATATAAAATTATATATCGTTATCTCATCAAATAAAGTATATAAAAAATCTACGTTATAATTGAAAACGTTTGTGGCTTTTTCTCTCTATAAAATATACAATTTTTTCTCATTGGAACAATTATAATCTCTCCCTTATATATATATATATATATACATATATATATATATATATATATATATATATACATATATATATATATATATATAATATATATATATATATATTATAAATATATATATATATATATATATATATATATATATATATATATATCAGAAGTACCTTGTCAGTCATTTTAATTGAACATATATATATATATATCTGTGTGTGTGTGTGTGTGTGTGTGTGTGTGTGTGTGTGTGTGTGTGTGTGTGTAAGTACTGTGGGTGTGTTTGTGGGTGTGCTTATATATTAGAGTTTGACAGTAGATTCAGAATGTCATTTCAACTTTCCAGCTCCAACTGTGATAATGTTAACTGCTCAGCCTCCTGATTTTGTCATTTGGTGAGTTAATTTGAAAATGTCCATGACATTGAATTAATATTTCCTTTAGAAAACAGAGTTTATGAATGTCATTGAGGAAAGTATGAAGATCTTTGGGAAGAATGCACAAGAAAGGCCAGGACAACTAATCTATTTCCTATTGACGTGTGATGCTGAGCTCCCATCACTAACTCATCTTCATCACAACTGACTAAATTCAGGAACAAGAAAGAAGATTCCAGTTTTGGACAAAAGCATTATACAAGGTCTGATCAAAATGTCTTGGGAATTGTGCTATAAAAAGAAAACTACAACACACTTGGCATTTAATCTCCTTCAAAGTAGTCTCTTTATCCAGTATCATTTCTATTGATGGAACCATTCCTGAAACTCCTTTTTGGGATTGGGAGCAACTATCTTGTCACATTCTCTTGGATTTCCTCAAAATTTTGAAATCTTATTTCTTTCAAGTGGGATTTGATTTTTGGAGAGGAAAAATGCTAGGAGTGAGATCTTGGCAATATGGTGGTTGTTGAACCTGGGGAATAATGTCCTTGACAAAAACTGTTACGCAAGGCATAGTCACTGATAGAACCTCTGTGGTGTGATGAGATGACCACACTCTACACCCGTTCCTTTCAAACATTGCTATAAACACTGGAATTGAGAAAGAATGCTATAACTATGTGGAACAGAATTCAAGGTCAACCTATGCCAAGTGGTTTCACTCTGAATACTTTAGCTCCGTTACTATAGAAATAGTCTTGATATTTTTTGATCAGACCTCGTATTATGTTAAAAAATCAACAAATCCTGGTAAAATCATGAATTGTTTATTCTAGTAACATTCATTCAACAACACCCAAACTTTGCTTGATCCCAAAGGCATCCTCTGTTAAAGATTTATAAGAGACACTGCTGTTGTTTTTAGAGAACATTAGACTAGTCCAGAACTTATGCTGAAAGCAAACTGCCTGCACATAGATAGAAAATGAACTCAATAAATTCACAAAAATAGAAATGGGTGTAACATAAGGACATGTCTTCTCCTGAGACTTATTCAAGCTTTACAGCAAGGTGATCTTGAAAGAGCTAGAAGTCCTACCAGGATTTATTGTTGGTAGACACAGTATTAAGAATATAAGATATTCAGATGACACAATGTTGATAGCAGGAACAGAAAGGAAACTACAAGAAATCTTACAGAAGGTAACAAAGAAATGTGAGAACTAAATTTC
>OZ038503.1:89731692-89861692 GCA_964036315.1 Acanthosepion esculentum | reverse complement strand
TAGGATTTTTTTCAGTTTAGTTAGCTTGGACATTCATGAGTCTATCATGCCAACTATCAAAAGTCCTGTATCAAGTTTTGAAAGTCATTAGGTAGGCATTCTGTGCTATAACATGGCGGGACAAAGTAGGTGATTTGTGGGTGACCAATCCACCTTGCACCATTACTAGATGTCCAGATCAAAAGCATTCGCACCATACATTAATATCACCTTTACAGTGGCTCAAAAGAATTTCTATTTGGTAGATTGCATTTACAGTTTACATCCATTTTATTCAAGGCGGCCCAGGCTTTATCTATTCAAAATTTCACATCCTTTTCAGTAGAATTTATCTTGCTTCCAGGGTATATAAAAGATTCTACAGATTTTACTGATCCACCTGAGACAATTTGTATTGAGCCATGCCTATGAATTCAGTTTTAGAGGCATTGACATAGAATCCAGCATTGTTGGCAGCATTTTCTAAATGATAACATTTAGATGAGTATCTTCACCATTACTATTATTATCACAATATTTACACTTCTTCAGCTGCTTGTCAAACCCAGGTAACTTTCAGGGAGAATAGCCTAGTACGATAGTTCTCAACCTTTTTTTACCCATTGACTAATTTTAATCTTAATTTTGTTTGGTTGACCCCATAACTATTCAATAAAAAAAGCTTATTTTATTTTTTTACTAATAGATAAGTTTAGGAATTTTATTATAGAAATAGTAAATGTATTGTATATGCTTTATTTTAAAGTATAACTAATTTATTGTAAATGAACTTGTATTTAACAACTAAATTCTATGGAAAATTTAAGTACACTAATAAAAATAACTTATAATAAACCATATTTTAAAATACATGAGTAATTAATAAATTTAAAAAAAGTGTAATTGCACTATGGACCACTAAAAAATTACCATAATCCCCAATTTGCTATTTTTGTATGGAACCCCAGTAATGCTAGATGGACACCCAGGGTTCGTATAGACCTTGGTTTAGAACCACTGGCCAAGTGGATTAAAGTGTTGGGTCCTGAGTTCAATCCCTGGGTTGGGTAGTGTAGGCTTAGGCACAGCAGAAAAAAAGGAAGCAATAACTGAGCAGTACTAAATAAGTACAAGATGAGATATCCCTAGATATGGAGAGAAGAATGAGAACAATCTACTCCTGTAAATAGTTCATTTTGAAATTCCATAAAGGTTAGTCAGATCATCAAGTATCTGAAGAAGGCTGGAGGGAACAATGGCCGAAATGTTATGATATTAACAACAAAGATTGTAATTCATTCTAGAAATCACTTTTTACAAAAACCAGATTCAAACTCTAGAAAAAGACTAAAAGAGAAATAAGGCAATAATAGCAACTAAAAAAAGAAAAAGTGCAAAAGAAAGAGAAGAAAAGAAAGAAAGTGCAAAAGAAAGAAAGAGAAAAGAAAGGGAAGAAAAGAAAGAAAGAAAGAGAAGAAAGCAAAGAAAAGAAAGAAAGAAATGAAAGAGAAGAAAAGAAAGAAAGAGAAGAAAAGAAAGAAAGAAAGGGAAAAGAAAAGAAAGAAAGAAATGAAAGAGAGAGGTAAATGAAAAGTGGAATTAATACACACTATAGAAAAATTTGGAAAAAGCAAAAGTGATAAAGGAAGCATGTAAAAAGGAGAAGAAAAGAAAGAGAACAAGAATGAGTACAAAAGAAAAAGCAAGAGATGAAAAGAAAGAGAACAAGAATGAGCACAAAAGAAAAAGCAAGAGATGAAAAGAAAGAGAACAAGAATGAGCACAAAAGAAAAAGAAAGAGAGAGGCAAATGATGATTGGAATTAATACATTCACTAGAAAAAGTTGGAAAAAGATTGAGAGCAAAGGAAAGAGAGGAAGAGAGTATGAAAGAGAAAAGGAAAGAGTGCAAAAGAAAGAGAAGCAAAGAAAGAAAAGAAAAACAAAGAAAGAGAACAAAAAAGTGGAAAAGAAAGCGTTGAAAAGTAAGAGAAGAAATGAGAGAGAGAGATAAATAAAAAGTGGAATTAATGTAGAGTATAGAAAACTTGAGAAAAGAAAGAAGGCAACAGAAAGAAAGCAAAAGAAAGAGAAAAAGAGATATAAAGAAAGAGAAGAAAAGAAAGAGAGCCCAAGAGAGAAGAAAAAGAAGAGGTAAAGTGGATATAATACATAATATAGGGAATTTGGAAAAAGAAAGCAGGCAAAAGAAAGCGAAGAAAAGAAAGCAATAAATAGAAAGAGTGAGGAAAATATGAAAAAAACTTACCTAAAAATATGAAATCAATAGTTTTATGTCTGGCATTAAGTTACCAATAAGAAATTCTTTTTTTAAGGATGTCACTAAAATTTGCGATTTGTTTGCTGAAAATAATGACTGATATTATTTCAAGAATGGAAACAGCAATTCAACTTTATGTACTATTTTTTTCTATTTTAACAAAAACAATAACATGCACACACACATGCACACACACACACACACACACACACACACACACACACACACACACACATACACACACACACACACATATATATATATATATATATATATATAGTGAATAGTTAAATAAAAGTTTTGGTGACTTATCTTGTGATTTGCAAACATATATCCCTGTCATAAGTAACATAAATCTTTTGAATTTATTAGCAGATATTTTATACATATATATATATATATATATATATATATATATATATATATATATATATATGAACAAATATAGTCTTAAGGTGTGCTATATTTATGGGATAAAGTGCTCAATATCAGAGATAGAGCATGTGTAAATATAAAAGTGAACATTGAAGTCAACACTTTGAGGCCTCTAAGTGTTGACTTCAATGTTCACTTTTATATTTATATTTATATATATATATATATATATATATATATATATATATATATATATATATTTTGTTAAGTAAATTTTTTCTTCTCTAAAAATGAAAAAAGGAAGTGACGTTTTACATCCGGGTTTGCCTAAAAACAGGATCGTTCATAACCATTTCCGACCCTCACCCGTAGATGTGCAGTTAAAATGCACTGAAACCAAGTTGCATCTTTGTCGTGAGTAAAATGGTTTTGTCTATATGATAAAATTATAATAAATAAATAATTATCGCTCTACTACATGTACTGAGCTCTCTTTTGAATGAATGCTGCGAACGTTAGAATTTGTATAATTTATAGATTACTTTCATTCCCACCGCATCGGATATATATATATTTCTGTATTTGTGTGGATGTCTGTCTCTGTTAAACATAATATATTTAAGAAGCAATCCTAAACATGTTTTATTCAATCAAGCAAGAAAGGAATGCCTGTTAAGGTCTTCCGTAATTTTCTTCTGGTGTTAAATCATTTTTTGTGAAGTTGGCTGTATCTTGTGAAAGAAACAGCCAAAATGACATGTAAGTTTTCATGTCCCTTTAACTGTCAGTGGTCATTTTCAAGAAATATGTATTCAGTTTATTTTGAGCAACGGTTTCTATTTATGAAAGTGTGATTGAAAATTAAGTTCTTTGCTAAAAAAAATTTATTTGATTTTTCAAAAAGTTTGAACTGGAGAAAAATCCAATAAAAAACAAAAACTTTTCATTGATTTTCAACCAAAGTTGGATGATGAAAACCGAGAAATTCTGAATAATTACAAAAAGTTAATCTAATGAAAATCTAGATTTGAGGAGGTGTTTATAACACCAATCCCCTTAATAAGTAATTTACCTTGAGCTCCTTGATAAAATCCAAAGAAAAATCAGCAATATTATTGTTCTTGATCTGGCAGCTCAGCTTCCCACCACCATGCAGTTACCTCTCTGAGTTATTTTTATAACTACTTTCATGGTAATTGTTCAAATGAGCTCTTGCTATGGTACTTATACTTTTCTAAATTAAGCACAGTACTCAACAGGCATCAAGATCTCATCAATTTACAGTTGAGCTGGCTAGATGTAGACGTAAATTCTATGCTAATAGTTTCTTTTCTTATGAAACTCTCATCTGGCTTTATGCTTTCCAACCAACTTTATTTCAATTTAAATGCAATGTCAAGTGTTACAGGTAGAATATATCTGTAATAGGACAATATGAATAAAGACAAAAGGAAAAATTATCTTAGCCAACATGTTTCATCCTCTGAGCGACTTTATCAAGGCATTTGCGTTTTCCTTGATAAAGTTGCTCAGAGGATGAAACACATTGGCTAAGGTAAATTTTCCTTTTGTCTTTATTCATATTCATATATATATATATATATATATATATATATATATATATATATATATATATGAATATGAATAAAGACAAAAGAAAGACAAAAGGAAAACTTATCTTAGTCGACATGTTTCATCCTCTGAGCGACTTTATCAAGGCATTTGCGTTTTCCTTCATAAAGTTGCTCAGAGGATGAAACACATTGGCTAAGGTAAATTTTCCTTTTGTCTTTCTTTTGTCTTTATTCATATTCATATATATATATATATATATATATATATATATATATATATTTACAAAAACATTAAAAAATAGTCTACCATGCTGCTCAGGTTTCGACCACAATGTCTCTTCTGGTAAGTATAAGGATGAACAATCTAGCATATTTCACCAACTTATATGACCACAGGAAAAGAGAATGAAATGAAAGGTGTAAGGGAGAGGGGAAAGGAAAAAAGTGGGGAGGATAAAAAAGAGGAGGGAAGGAAGGAAACAAATTTATTCCTTGCACTCATCCATGTTCATAGATATCCAAAAGATATTTACTTAAATGCATGCACTTTGACAAAAGTCTCTCATTCAGAAGCACATCTCTATTGGGATATGTAGCAATAGTCAACGTGATCTCTTGACACAGTCAGCAACAGTTGCCACAGACTCTGCCAGGCCACACCTTTCTTATAATACTTCACTTTACACATGGATTTTCTGCCATATATCTCTCTCTACCCCCCCCCCCCAATACAATCTGCTAGTTTGGTGTCACTTCTGTGGCTTTCCAGCCTAAAGGAAATAACATGATTATAAAACCTCTTTTTAAAAGGACCTTCAGTACAACCAATGTATATCCTCTTGAAACTGTTACTGTCGCTGACTTCCACAGAATAAACGATTCCCTTTGCACAACACTCATTGCTTAATGGGCAATTATTTTTATCCCTGCAGTTGCATGGCTTTGCTTTTCCCCTTCCACCTCCTTTCCACCTCTAGAATTTTCACATTATGGTCCTTTACTATATTCAACATGTTACCAGTGTAACTGTAACTCAGTTTCAAAGTGTTTCTGTTGAAGACCTTCTGAAATGGAGAGTTCTGTGGAAAATGTTTATCCAAAAGCTTAAAAAATACTCTAACAATTTTAATTTTTAACTGCAGATTAAAATCCTATCTGCTCTCGCTCCAAATCTTCTGTAACCCCCTTGCCTTGATCGATCCACTATCTTTCTCCGCATCCCCTCCTTTACCACTCCTATCTGCTCTTCTTCCAAACCTTCTGTAACCCCTTGCGTGCTAGTGTCTTCCAGCCTTGCTTGGGGTGATAAGCCTAAAAAAAAAAGAAAAAGAAAAAAAAAAAGGACAGTTGATGATGAGAACTTGTTGCCAATCTAGTACTGCGTTTAAATTGATAAAGTCTAGGAAAGCATAAAGCAAAGTTTATCAGAACAATTACCATAAAAGTATTTATAGAAAATGTACAGGGAAGCTATATCATGGTGGTGGGAAAGTGAGTAATGCTTGGATGCCAGGTCAGGGACAATAACATTGCAGATTCTTCTTTGGATATTGTGTCAAATTATAAATGCTTCATAACCTGAAATAATATAAAAATGGATATACATGTTTATATAGAAATACATAATAATATTTATATATATTTCTATATGTGCACACGTATACTTACATATGTATACTTACATATGTATACTTACATATACACATGGATATGTGCACACGTATACTTACACATGAATATAATCAGCAAATACACACATACACATACACTTATAATCTCATCACAGGTTTGCACAAATCTTATAAACATATTTTGGTTGTGCCATTTTTGATTTTTTTTACTTTTCTTCATTAAGCTTTTCCTTTACTGAGGTCAACCGGGTGCTCTGACCTACAATGCAACAATGCCTACATAGATATACACCAGATAAGAAGGTAGGTATAACGTGTCGTATGCTCGTAAATGTTGAGCTTTTGCCAAGTGCAGAAACGGTAACTGCTGTGCTGATTGAATTATTCTCGGAATAAAAAAATGGAAAAAATTAATTCGGAAAGATATGACGTTAAGAGTAATATTTCTAAATAGAAACTTGATCTTTTTCAGATTTAGAATCAAAGAGATAAATATTTCTTATACACAGAAATATTACAGACGTAGTGAAAAAAGAATCATCTGTATCTATTTTTCTCTGAATGATCTGAAGACAATTTCTTTTTCTTCAGAATTAAGTATTCTCTTTTGAAAACATTTTTTCAATCATTTTACTCCAAGCAAAGTTATAAAGTCTCTAAGATGCAAGGGGTTACTGAGTGTGAAAGAAGATGAGAAAATGATAAAGAGAAAGAGAGCATTGAAAGTCCAATACTCAAAGAGACAGATGATGATTGATATTGCATTTAAATTTTTGAAGGTAAGTTGAGAGGAAAGCGAGTTCCACAGGTAAGAAGTGCAAGAAAAAAAAACATTAAAATAGAACTGATGATTACATTTACAAATTTCACCAGTAAAATGACGAAAGCTAGCCAAAAAAGGAAAGCCCACCAGAACAATTTCCACGAAAGTCTTTATAGAAAAGGCACAAAAAAGCTACATTATGATGGTGAGAAAGTAACTGATGGTAGGATACCAGGTCAGGACTGATAAATTTGCAGATTTTTCTTTTGATTCTGTCAAGAATCTGTAGATATATAATACAAGTACCAGACCAGAAATGGTAGACTTGTGAAGAAACACGAGAGAGTTTTAGTAATATTTATGAGAAACTTCAAAATAAAGGAACAGTATCAAAGATATAAACAGATAATGTATTTTTATTTAATAGACTTTAATTTGGGTGAGTCCTTTGTAAATTGAGTTGGCAAATGTTTATTTAGTTGGGTAGTTGTTAGTTTAGGAGTCAGACTTTAGAAGTAGTTATCATATTGTTGACAGCTGTCAAGTGTGTGGTTACTTTGGAATCAGGCAATCAAAAAGGGGCAGAAAAATGTCTTAAGCAGGTGACCGCTTAGTTTTTCACATGACACACTCAGGCCAGTTTCTGGTTGTCTCCTCTTACTGCAGTCTGCTGTTGGTTTATATACAATTTTCAAAGGCTCCAGATTACTTGGTATAAAGCTTGGTTTCATCTAACATCAAAAGTATCTTTGTTCTTTTGATTGGCCAAAATTCTATTTATTTTCAGGCATTTCCTTCTTTTGCCTTTTTATTGCAGACATTTATTGCCTCTCTTATTTCAATAGTGTTTCTAATCACAAAACCTGACCCTAGACTGGTGAACTACCATTTCACAGCAGCTGGTCAGTCTTTTCTTCTTCCTCCTCTTTTTATTTGAGAGTTGCCTTCTCATTAGTTGAGAGAGACATATAGAAAGTAATAGGTATAGAGAGAGAGAGAGAGAGAAAGAGAGAGAGAGAAAAAGAGAGAGAAAGATTTGAGTTTTTAAGGAAAGCAAATGTATTCTTTTAATTTTAATTTTTTTTAATATTTTATTTTCATATTTTATTTTTAAATTCTGGCACACCACAGACTTTTAGAGGTATAAGACTGATTTTGGTGAAAAAATTGGCTAGCATGACAGCAAATTCCTGCAAAATTTTTTAACAGGAATGTGGATAGGTAGTTGGTAGATAATCTTGGTGTTTCATTACCGAAAACACAGAATATAAAACGAAGTGGAGCAAGGGTATATGCAAATGTAATATATTTTTATTTATTTTCTTTACGGTGATGAGTGAGTCTTTTGATATTCAGTGTAGCAAAGTTTTTGTTTATAAGGCAAATATTGTTAGCAGTCTGGAGAAATATCCATTTATGGTAGTTTTGAAGTTAACAGTTGATAATAGTTGCAGTCATCTTAGAATTAGGGTCATTTTCAAACAAAGCAGAAATATCATTAGCAGATGACCTCTCCTTCTTCACGTGTCATGCATGGCGGGTTTTTCCTCAGTAGCATCTCCATTCATCACTCTTGCCATCTCTTCTGTTTCTAGTTCAGTGGTGTCAATTCATATCTGTTTTGACCAGGCTCTGAGACTCTGGTGCAAACATTGGTTTTGGCTAACATCAAAAGTTTCTTTTTATCAATTTTTTTTGATTGGCTAAAATTATTTTATTTTCTGGTGTTCCAGAAATTATGAATGGAGCCTCCATGACTTTTTATATTTTTCAGCCTCAGATACATAGGATTTGATACTGCAAACCTCTGGCATTTTGAGGCCAGGTTCAGTCTTTTCTTCTTTATCTTTTTATTTGAGGGTTTCCACCTCATTCGTTGAGAAAGAAGTATAGAAAGAAAAGTTTAGAGAAAGTAAAAGATAGAGATAAGGGGTTTTAAAGGTAAGTGAAATGCCTTATTTTAATTTCAATTCTTTTTATTTTTGCTTATATATTTATTTTTAGATTTTTTTTATTGGGACTCATAACAAGAATAAGAACAAAAGCTCTAATCTTTACATTTAATCATATATCTCTTTTCTCGGGTGAATGAGTTGAAACAAAAGCAGAGAGTAAAGTTTTAAAAACAAAAAAAGGCACGATATCCTTATTTCCTAACCGCAATCTTGCCTACCATAACTTTTTACTCAAACTGATTTTCAAATTTGTGAACTCAGCCTTCTGTTTATTTTTCTATACACTTTGGCTCCTCTTAAAATTTCTAATTACCTTTACCTCTTAGAGAGAATGAAATCATCCACCTCCTCCTCCTCATCATCATCATCATCATCAGTTATTGGGCTGGGCAAAGACCTACTCTAACTCCTTCCTACTGTGACTGTACTATTTACTGTTATTTTTTAACTGCAAACCCCCTATCATTTTTCTGATCGTATTGTGTTTGATATTGTTTGAACACTATTCAAGCAACCTCTTACTCCATCTGTTATCCTTTCTTCTTGCTATATGTTCTACCAACTTCAGTTTTTATTGTTTAATCACTTCTGCATCTCTTAGCTTGGTTTGGCTCATGTTGGCGTCATTCAATCTTATGTTCTTGAGATGTTTCCCAACTTTCCTTCATTGCTGATATTATATACTTTAAATTTTAAGCATATTGGTAGACAGATATTCAGTATCATTTTTATTTTTACTAAGTGTTTTTTGACTAATCATTATTTTATAGAACAGTATTTAGATTACACAAAATCTCTGTTTTAAAAGGAAGGAACTGAGTACAAAATAATTGTGCTTAAAACTGTTTCACTTTTCCAATATGTCAGTGTTATGAAACTCAGTGCATTTTTTGCTCTATCTCTCTATCTCTCTCTCTCGATAATTCCCTCCTCTTTATTTCCCTTCTCACTCTTTATGTCTACCTCTTCCTTCTCTCTCCTTCATTTCTTCCCTTTATCTTTTTTCTCTTCTCTCTCTCTCTTCTCAATCTCTTCTTTTTGTCTCTCTCTCCCTCCCTCGCTCCTCCTTTTCCTTTATCTTTTCTCCCTTTCTTTTATCTCTTCTTATTCTTTCCGTTTCTTTCTTTTCTCCTTCCCTCTCATCCTTTCTTTGCTCCCTGCTCCCTCTCTCTCTTTGCCCTCCTTTTAATTTATTCTCTTTTCTCTGTCTCTCTCTACTCCTTCTCTCTTTCTCTTCCCTTTATCTCTTTCCTCACTTTTCTCTGTCCCTCCCCCTCTCTCACTTCCCTTTATATTTCTCTCTTTACCCAGTGTCTTTTTCGCTTTCCTTTATCCTTTCTCCTTATATTTCTCTCTCTTTCTTTACTCTCTTCCTTCCCTATATCTCTTTTCTACCTCATCCATCTCTCTCTTCTCTTTGTATTTTTTTCTCTCTCTTTCTCACCCTACATCCTCCCTCTCTCTCTATTTTATTTATCTCTTCTCTCACTCTCTCTTTATCTTTTCATTCTGCATATCTCTATTCAATATATTATGCATAACATATTTTTGGAATATAACCTTCTGGCTTTAAAAGGCAGAGAAAATGTTCAGGTTTCAAAAGTAGCCTACATAAAAGTAAGTAACAAATAAGTCAGTAATAATATGGTTGAGATTGACTGATATCTCTGCCGACTTTCTTTTCACTTCAATCCAGTTTATGTGGCTGATATATTTGTTTGGCTTTCTTACCCTCACCATACAAACGTCTTCAAGCCTTAGACATTCAATTCAAATACCACTTCATCCCCAATCTACAGAACACAATTTTCATAAACCGATGAGAAATATCAGGAATGGCTTTTTGTACTGTTTATGAAAAGATTGTTTTCTTCTAAGATTATCAACATTTAATTTTCCTTCTTTGGTAATAAATCCTTTGTGAATTGTACAGCAGCAGATGTAATTAGTTTTTCAGACTTCCAAGTTTTCTTTCTTTCTTTTGAACTAATAAAGACCATTTCACACAAATTCTACATCATCTTCTCTCGGCTTTCCTTCTCTGTCTCTTATATTCTGAGATCAAATTTTGATGGACATCACTCTTTATAACATTGCATACTCAGTCACATAGCTAGAGTGTGTGCTACCCAGGGCAGCCTTTGAGTTTGCTACTCCTTTCCCTACCACCTAATACTTACCCCATATAACATATTGTATATATATATATATATATATATATATATATATATATATATATATATATATATATATATATACACCCAAGTATAGGATTGGTTTATACGGAATATATATATTGTCATCCACAGACAGACTGTTTCGCTGTATCACAGCTCATCAGTGTGGTTAGACGTCTGGTTGCCTCTAGCTAGGATTGAAACCCGACTGAATTGGCGCCAGTCGGGGATTCTACCACTAAGCCGTTGGCACATGGCAGGGATGAAGGTGAATTTTATGGTATCTATTTTTAGATAAACGCACAATGACTGAAAGAACTCGATTCGATTTACCAAAGAGTCTTGCATTATTAGCTGTAAATATACCCAAGTATAGGATTTGTGTATACAGAATATATATATATATATATATATATATATATATATATATATATATATTTATTGTCCAGCATGAAACAGCCTGTCGCCTTTGAGTGTGGACTTCAATGTTCACTTTTATATTTATATTTACATACGCTCTATCTCTGATATTGAGCACTTTATCCCATAAATATAGCACATCTTAAAGCTATATTTCTTCATATATATATATATATATGTATATATACAAGGGCAGTTGGTCCATCAGCTGTCGTATACTGGTATACTTACATATCTTTCAACTTTGCCAACTGGTATGTCGGCTTATATTCATGTCTTGGTCAGCCTTTGAACTTTTCAGCTGATATATATATATATATATATATATATATATATATATATATATATATATATATATATCATAAGTTGTATGGATATGAGTATGTTACCCTGGGTTTCACACTTTTGTGATCATCAGACAAATTCTGATGATCACAAAAGTGTGAAACCGAGGGTCACAATTTCATATCCATACAACTTATTATGTTAGCTCTATCACTGATATTGAGCACTTTCCAATATGTAGCACGCATATAATATATATATAACACACACACACACACACACACACACACACACACACATATATATATATATATATATATATGTCCGACAATTATTTTAAGACATTTGTTATGTTTATATTCTCTTTTTATAGATACAAATATTTAAGTAAATGCTCTGTTTATAATAAACAGTATTAACAACATTTACTGGCCTGAATGTCTTTGAGAAATTTTCATATAGTCTGATGTGCTTTTACTAATTGACTGTATAGGATGCAGGTTCGATTCCTGTCGGAGGATGCATATTTTCTATGACAATTTCTCGGACATTCAGGCCAGTTGTTAATACTGTTTATTATAGACAGAGCATTTACTTAAATATTTGTATCTATAAAAAGAATGTATAAACATAAAAATGTCTTCAAATAATTGTCGGACTTTGTTCATTTCATAATGTGTGACGTCATTTGTTTACATTTGGATACGCTTTGAGCAGATATGAATGTATGTGAGAGAATCATGGAAGATTAAAGTTTAAAGACCATAAAATCGACTTTGCTAACCGAACGCTCCTCTGTGGCCGAAACGGTTAAGGCACATCAGGCTATATGACGTTTCTGTATAGGATACAAGTTCGATTCCTGTCGGAGGCCGAAAATTTTCTATGAAAATTTCTCGGACATTCAGGCCGGTAAATGTTGTTTAATACTGTTTATTATAAAACAGAGCATTTAATTAAATATTTGTATCTATAAAAAGAATGTATAAACATAAAAATGTCTTAAAATATATATATATATATATATATATATATATATATATATATATATATGTGTATATATATATATGTGTATATATATGTGTATATATATATGTATATATATATGTATATATATATATATATATATATATATATATATATATATGTTTTAATAAGGTGTATTTCAGCAGCAATAATTCATTCAAACATGTTTGGTTAAATAATATATTAAATAATAATTACTAGTATATTTGAGTGGGTGAAAATAATATTATAATTGTACACATATTAGTTAATATACGCATGTACCATGTACAATAGGTAAATTGTCGCCATTTTATATTTTTAGTTTAACACATTTTTGATTTTGCTGATTGTACTCTATAGTAGGGTCAGTTGGGCACCATCTGTGAGAAGAAAAAAGAGCACTATAATGCATTTCATTCTTCCAGAAATTTTGAAATGGCATTCTGTACTGCTCAGCATTCATTCTGACAGTTTCAATATGAATATTTTAGAGTGTTTGAACATCAATCTGTGGATCATGCAGAGGATTCAGAAAGAGTTGGATGAGTCTAATGGTGATTACGAAGGTATGGCAGCTTGGAAAACTCAATCTGATTGTTCTGATAAGAAAATAATTCCCAAATGTGTTGCTGAGGCCCTCAGACTCAACACAGAGGCCTACATTAAGTGCCTTGAAGAGGTAATGGTGCCCTGGGTCAAGAGGGTGGCTGCTGGAAGACCCTCAGTCTGGCAGCATGACTCTACACCATGCCACACAAGCCAATCATGGCTGTCAGTCAATTTCTATAACTATATCACCCCTTTCCAGCATGGGTGACCATTGGCGACATCTTCCTACATCTCAATGTTCATGTCCATTGCCCTCAGGTCCTTTTTGCAGACATACTTGAAGTTAAGATGAGGTTGCTCTCATGCCCTCTTGCAAGTGGCCAATTTGGACATCCTCCCATTAGTAGACAGTTGTTTCCCGTGTTTTGGCATCATGATGTCCTCTCCATGGAGCAATCCTGGGTAAGGTTTTATGAGAGATCAGCAATTACCCATTCAGCACATCCCCCCTCTCCATGTCACCAATGTTGTCCAAGGGAAAGGTAGAGTCCAATACAACTTGTCACCATTGTTGTCACAGGAGTTGCCAGAAGAAAATTGAACATAATATCTTATGGACACCAGCTCCGGATTTGTCCTCAGGCTTTACACCTGAAGCCTTTTCAATTTTGCAGGTATGGCCACATGGCAGCAGAGGTTTAAAATCAGAGTTTTCATTCTCTCAAAAAAAGATTCTAAAAATCCCTGTAGAAAATATCAATGTGTATACATCTCATATGTACATTTAATATTCAGAAAAATGGTTAGTTTACTTAATGTGTTTTTTATGTTTTAATTTAATTCATTGATGAATTGATTCATGCATAATGAATAAAATCTTTATGTTAAGATTTTAAAAATTTCATTAAACAAAATATTTGGAAAACATTATTTTTTCTTGCAGATTTTTTCTGTTCAACTCAATTGTTTTTGCTCTCATATTTTGAATTCTAAAGTATAGTATATATATATATATATATATATATATATATATATATATTTTTTGTCATCCACAGACAGACTGTTTTGCTGTTTTCACAGTTCATCAGTGTGGCTAGACGTCCGGTTGCCTCTAGCTAGGATCGAAACCCAACTGAATTGGCGTCAGTTGGAACTTCTACCACTAAGCCGTCAGTGCACGTCAGGGATGAAGGTGAATTTTAGCGTGTTTATTTTTAGATTTAGATAAATACACAGTGACTGACAGTGACTCAATTCTGCCGAAGAGTCATGCTATATTAGCTTAAATAGTCACTGTTTACAAACTCACACCTCACACCCACAGAGCTCAACCGAAATTAATTTTTCAGGAGCCAATATTTTTGTCATCCACAGACAGACTGTTTCGCTGTTTCACAGCTCATCAGTGTGGCTAGACGTTTGGTTACCTCTAGCTAGGATCGAAACCCGACTGAATTGGCGTCAGTCAGAACTTCTACCACTAAGTCATCGGCACACGGCAGGGATGAAGGTGAAATTTAGTGTGTTTATTTTTAGATTTAGATAAAGCGACATCTATATATATATATATATATATATATATATATATATATATATATATATAGGTAGATGATCATGGCTCTCAACAGGTTTCTTGTCTTTATTATAGTGAAGTGGTTTCCCATTGTCTTCTCTAAACTTTTAAATTCTTTCTCTGGGAACATTTAAGTTTACTATCCAAGACTCAAGAGCTCAACCTACCTTGCTATTTAACCCATAACTGGAGGGAGAAGAGAGGGATGGATTCCATTCCTAAGGGCCTTCTTGCAAAACTGATTGTTAGACTTGTCAAGAATTTGTACTTGGCTCACAAATAACCACTACATACACATCTATGAAAATGGAATTAAGAAAATTAATAAATATTATGAGACGTATTATAAGACATTATGGGATACATTATGAAACATAAGACATATCATAAGATATATTATTAAGAAATCTTATGATACATATTATGAGACATATTATGAAACATATTATGAGACATTATGGGATACATTATGAAACATAAGACATATCATAAGATATATTATTAAGAAATCTTATGATACATATTATGAGACATATTATGAAACATATTATGAGACATTATGGGATACATTATGAAACATAAGACATATCATAAGATATATTATTAAGAAATCTTATGATACATATTATGAAACATATTATAAGACATTATGGGATACATTATGAAACATAAGACATATCATAAGATATATTATTAAGAAATCTTATGATACATATTATGAGACATATTATGAAACATATTATGAGACATTATGGGATACATTATGAAACATAAGACATATCATAAGATATATTATTAAGAAATCTTATGATACATATTATGAGACATATTATGAAACATATTATGAGACATTATGGGATACATTATGAAACATAAGACATATCATAAGATATATTATTAAGAAATCTTATGATACATATTATGAGACATATTATGAGACATATTATAAGATATTATGGGATACATTATGAAACATAAGACATATCATAAGATATATTATTAAGAAATCTTATGATACATATTATGAGACATATTATGAGACATATTATAAGATATTATGGGATACATTATGAAACGTAAGACATATCATAAGATATGTTATTAAGAAATCTTATGATACATATTATGAGTCATACATCTAAAGAAATGTGCTCCCAAGCTGACTCCAGTTCTTTCCAAACACTAAAACTGTTGCCTCGCTACTTCTTGCTTTTTGTTGTTGCAAATGCTCCTCTTTAGTTCTTGTTTTTAAGAACTCAAGAGAATCTTCTAACCCCTCTAAGCATCACCCTATTATTTTCCTACAGCTTTTTTAGCCAAGTATTTGAGGCTTTAATCAATACTGATGTGGTTAAGCATCTTATCTCTTATGACCTACTCTCTGACAAACAATATGGCTTCCATCTTGACAGGTCTACCACTGATGTGATAACAGCCAACATAGAATATGTATGTCAAGCTCTTGATAATAACGGCCAAGCTCAAGTTGTGGCTCTAGATCCCTTGAAGGTATTTCACAGGGTTTGGCATGCTGGTCTTCTACATAAGCTCCAGGGCTATGGTATTACAGGATGATTGTTCGATTTAATTCAATCATCCTTATCAAATCAGGAAATGAAGTTCATTTTAACAGGCTCACTTCCAGATATTTTCACATGAACATGGGTGTCCCCCAAAGGCTCTATCCTGGGTCCCACACTGTTTCTGATCTTCATCCCAAGTAGGCATTTATGCAGATAACACTACCATTTACTCCTGTCTTGAAAAGCACCCCCAATCAGTGGGTTACTGAGGCAGGAAATGGTTTGCAAATTTGAATGTCTCTAAAACTAAACTGCTCTCATTTAACAACCACAGAGAAACCTGACCGCCTTCAGCACGGCTGATTCTAGACTTCAGGAGGGCAACACACTGCACCTTCTTGACCTCACATTTCCAACTGACTTGAAGTGGAACAACTACATTAAATCAATAGCTGCATCTACTGCAAGAAGATTTGGGCCACTGTATCATGCTGGAAGGTTGCACATTTACAAAACTACCATTCATCCGTGCATTAAATGCTGTTGCCATATCTAGTCTGGTGCTCCTGCTATTCATCTCAAAAGTCTTGACAAAATCCAAAGAAGGATCTGCAACATAATTGATCTTAACATGGCATCTCAACTTCAGTCACTATCTCACAGATGTGATGTGGATTCCATCTGTCTTTTCTATAAATATTTTAATGGCAATTGCTCTGACAAGCTTTTTTCCATGGTGCCACAACTACATGAATTTAAGCATGCTGCTAGATTGACATCTAGGTCTCACCTGCTTACTGTTGAAATAGTTAAATGCAATGGCCAGTTCTACTGCAAGTTTCATTTCTCATAATTCCAACATGTAGAACTCCATTCCATTTATTTGCTTCCCATATAACTACAATCTTCAAAAAATAAAATGCAACATGAATCATCTGTCTTCTTGAATCCTGTTCATCTTTTATCCTTTACTCAATCCTCCCTATACTCAGTCTTTTCTCACACTTTTACCCCCTGTAACCCCCTGCATACTAGTGGCATTCCCACCTTACTTGGGGTGAAATGATTTAAATGCAACATCAATCACCATCTTCTATCTTCTTGAATCCTGTTCATCTTTTATCCTTTACTCAATCCTCCCTATACTCAGTCTTTTCTCTCACTTTTACCCCCTGTAACCCCCTGCATACTAGTGGCATTCCCACCTTACTTGGGGTGAAATGATTTAAATGTAACATCAATCACCATCTTCTATCTTCTTGAATCCTGTTCATCTTTTATCCTTTACTCAATCTTCCCTATACTCAGTCTTTTCTCTCACTTTTACTCCCTGTAAACCCCTGCGTACTAGTGGCATTCCCACCTTGCTCGGGGTGAAATGATTTAAATGTAACATCAATCACCATCATCTATCTTCTTGAATCCTGTTCATCTTTTATCCTTTACTCAATCCTCCCTATACTCAGTCTTTTCCCTCACTTTTACTCCCTGTAAACCCCTGCATACTAGTGGCATTCCCACCTTGCTCGGGGTGAAATGATTTAAATGCAACATCAATCACCATCTTCTATCTTCTTGAATCCTGTTCATCTTTTATCCTTTACTCAATCCTCCCTATACTCAGTCTTTTCCCTCACTTTTACTCCCTGTAAACCCCTGCATACTAGTGGCATTCCCACCTTGCTTAGGGTGAAATGATTTAAATGCAACATCAATCACCATCTTCTATCTTCTTGAATCCCGTTCATCTTTTATCCTTTACTCAATCCTCCCTATACTCAGTCTTTTCTCTCACTTTTACTCCCTGTAACCCCCTGCATACTAGTGGCATTCCCCCCGTGCTTGGGGTGAAATGATTTAAATGCTTCATCAATCACCATCTTCTATCTTCTTGAATCCCGTTCATCTTTTATCCTTTACTCAGTCCTCCCTATACTCAGTCTTTTCTCTCACTTTTACTCCCTGTAACCCCCTGCATACTAGTGGCATTCCCCCCGTGCTTGGGGTGAAATGATTTAAATGCTTCATCAATCACCATCTTCTATCTTCTTGAATCCCGTTCATCTTTTATCCTTTACTCAATCCTCCCTATACTCAGTCTTTTCTCTCACTTTTACTCCCTGTAACCCCCTGCATACTAGTGGCATTCCCCCCGTGCTTGGGGTGAAATGATTTAAATGCTTCATCAATCACCATCTTCTATCTTCTTGAATCCTGTTCATCTTTTATCCTTTACTCAATCCTCCCTATACTCAGTCTTTTCTTTCACTTTTACTCCCTGTAACCCCCTGCATACTAGTGGCATTCCCACCTTGCTTGGGGTGAAATGATTTAAATGCAACATCAATCACCAGCTTCTATCTTCTTGAATCCTGTCCATCTTTTATCCTTTACTCAATCCTCCCTATACTCAGTCTTTTCTCTCACTTTTACTCCCTGTAACCCCCTGCATACTAGTGGCATTCCCACCTTGCTCGGGATGAAATGATTTAAATGTAACATCAATCACCATCTTCTATCTCCTTCAAGTCTGTGAATGGGTGAAGCAAGTTTGGGATATTATTAGACCAGAAATTGTTGTGAAATCTTTTAAAAAGTATGGCATTGGCAATGCTCTCAATAGAACGGAAGATGTCGCATTATTTAACAACAATGATAGTAGTATTGAAAATGAGTATCAGAGTTTTGCTAACAAAGATGACGAATTTTGTGGATTTGAAGATGAATAAAATTTTAATGGTAACTGTACTGTTTTGCTCAATTGTAATAATTGCTTGATTTTTGTTTTGTTTTCTTACCTTTGGATATAATAAAGATTTTATAGTCTTGTGTTCTTTTTTTCCTATTATTTTTCATTTAATTGTAATCATGGCTTGTTTAACCAAAATAATACCTCATAAATATAGCCTAGGCTGTACCATTTACTAATAATTTTTCTAATTTTACTAATTACTAACTTTTTCTTGATTTGCCTTGCTGAAAGTGGGGTGCGTCTTATACACCCGTGCATCTTATATGCCATTAACTATGGGGTAAATATGAATATAAACAGATTAATCCATCTGTGGATGATGAAGAGACATGTTACATTTGAAACAATATAATGTTAGGCATCTGCAGAACGAATTCAACCCACTGTAAGTATATCGGTATACAGAAGGTGGATAGATAAATAGGTTGGTAAATTATTAAATAGATATGAACAAACTTAATTATATATATGTCATGCTAATCCTTATGATAAGAATGTAATTATCTGAATGCTGAACCACAGTCAGTTTGTATGTTAAACTACATCAACAAGTTCCTGCACCCATGAAATTGGTAATGGGAGCAGGAGAGATTCTTAGGGGGCTAAAATAAACAAAGCTGTCAAAGAGCAAAGAGGAAAGTGGGGGGGGGCAAAAATTCTTCAGCACTTCCTGTTTATATTTGGGAAACACAGGATTAAGTGGAAATATCTGGAAGCTGAATCTGATGGAAATATCCAAGCAGGTGGATGCAGTGCTTATTATTAAAAGCAAAAACGTCTGTAGTAGGCATACCTTCCTTTATCTCTGCAGGTAAACTGACATTGGACAGGGACCAAATTCTACTTAAAAACAAAAACGCTAAAAGACAAAAATTCTGCTTCTAGCAACGTTTCTTATGGTGAACATAAAATTCAGCTTTCTTATGAGATTTTCCAAACAACAGAGCATCTGATTTCAGGATTTACATTTTATTAGCTCTCTAGATGCTTAGTAGTAAGTACACTAACTTACTTCCAAAATTTGTAATACTCATGTGGAGTAAATATATATAATATATTTATATTTAAATACATTTTTACCAAATTGTTTTATTGTATCTATTTATTTTATGAAAATGCCATTGTAGGTATCTACCACAATTTGTAAAGTTCCTTTCCTTCCTTTTATCTTTCTTTCTTATATTCTCATTTTTACTCTCTCTCTCTCTCTCTTTCTTTTTGTTTTCCCTTTCAGTCTTCCTTTCTTTCATTCTTTCATTATTTCTCTCACTCTTTCTTTAATACTCTCTTTCTTTATTTCATTCTTTCTTTATCTATGTCAAATCTTTGTATTTCTTGTTGTCATTCTCTTCATTCAGTGTTTTTTTCTTCCAGTATCTCTTTCTTTTTTCTTTCTCTCCCTTTCTGTCATTGACTTTCTCTCTACGTCTGTATCCACACACACACATATAATAATATATATATATATATATATATATATATATATATATATATATATATATATATATATATATATATGTATGTATGTATGTATGTCTGTATATATATCTTAGGCAGCATATCTTCATTCAAACATGTTTCATTGCATAATATAGAAATATTGTGTCCATTTATTTTTATACTGATCCTCTACAGTTCTACTAATTTCCGGTCAACTCCCTTACACCGAAATGCTTGTTTTGCAAAAAATTCCATAGCTACAATGGATAAATTTTCAAATAATAGTTTGCTTGTGTTTTTAACAAATCCCCATCAGTATGCAGATTTTATTGCAGTTACAATAAGTTTGCCTTTGTAATTCTCTCCTGAAGATGATCTTGGAAAATATCAAAAGAACTTGGGTTAAACAAAAAACTATGGAGCCTTCCTTTTTTCTTTTGTTTTCAATCAGTATCACTCCAGGTAGTACAGCCAGTGAAACACAAGGGGGTTACAAGGTGTGGAGGAATTAGGAACAGAAACGTTACTAATGAACAGTAAGAGAAACGAGTAATCAGAAAGACAGTAGATAGCAATTGACATTACATTTAAATTTTTGCAGATTAAAGTTGGCTGGAAAGCATGGAGCCAGAAGGGAGTTTCACAGGTAGGAAGTGTAAGAAAAGAAACTGTTAGCATAGAACTTACAGTTACATCTAGCCAGCTTAACTGTAAATTTATGAGATCTTGATGCCAGTCTCGTGCTGCATTTGAATTCAAAATGTGTAGATACCATAGAGATAATCCGAACAATTACCATGAGAGTATTTTTAAAAAAAGACACAGAGAAGCAACCTTATGATGATGGGAAACTGCCTGAAGCCAAGCCACCAGATAAGGACAAATACTATATATATATATATATATATATATATATATATATATATATAATGTATAAACAGAAAATATATTAAGTAATTGTCATACTTAATCCATTTCATAATATTGTCATTGTTTACATCTCTTGAGCAGATATGATCATTTGGGAAAGATTGTTGATGATTTTTTCTTTAAAAACATTAACTTGGACTTTGATAACTAGACACTTCTCTGTAACTAAGTGGTATAGCACGTCAGATCAAATGACAGATTCGTATAGGACACAGGTTCAATTCCTTTTGAAGAATGCATATTTTCTACTAAATTTCTCAAACATTCAAGCCAGTAAATGTAATTAATACTGTTTAATTAAAAAACAGAGCATTTACTTAAATACATTGTATCTATTAAAATAATGTGTAAACAGAAAATATATTAAATAATTATCAGACTTAATCCATTTCAATATATATATATATATATATATATATTGTCATCCACAGACAGACTGTTTCGCTGTATCACAGCTCATCAGTGTGGCTAGATGTCTGGTTGCCTCTAGCTAGGATTAAAAACTCGACTTAATTGGCTTCAGTCAGGGATTCTACCACTAAACCGTGTGTGACTAGATAACCAAATGCCTCAAGCCCGGATCAAAATCCAACCAGTTTGGTCACAGTCAGAGCTTCTACCAGTGAGCTATCTTAACTCGACAGAATGAGTCAGCCAAATCTAGCGTATTGTGGTTACAAACATAAACAAACACCAAGCAGCCATATTGGTCCATTCATTTTACTGAACAGCTTCGCATTTACACAGGTGGAAGTTGTTTTTAAAATTAGCTTGTCATTCAACAGTGCTCAATTGAAAATATATTTTCAAGAGCTAATATATATATATATATATATATATATATATTATGAAATGGACAAAGTCCGATAATTATTTTAAGACATTTTTATGCTTAACATTCTTTTTATAGATACAAGTATTTAAGTAAATGCTCTGTTTGTAATAAACAGTATTAAATAACATTTACCGGCCTGAATGTCCGAGAAATTTTCATAGAAGATATCCGTCCTCCGACAGGATTCAAACCTGTATCCTATACGGAACTGTCATATAGCCTGACGTGCCTTTTTAACCGATTCGGCCTCAAAGGAGCGTTCGGTTGGCAAGGTTGAATTTACTGCTTATAAACTTCAATCTTCCATGAATCTGTCACGTACATTCATAACTGCTCATAGCGTATCAAATGTAAACAAATGACGTCAAACATTATGAAATGGACAAAGTCCGACAATTATTTTAAGACATTTTTATGTTTAACATTCTTTTTAGAGATACAAGTATTTAAGTAAATGCTCTGTTTATAATAAACAGTATTAAATAACATTTACCAGCCTAAATGTCCGAGAAATTTTCATAGTTATGAATGTACATGAGAGATTCATGGAAGATTGAAGTTTATAAGCAGTAAATTCGACCTTGTCAACTGAACGATCCTCAGTGGCTGAATAAAAATGTTTTAAAATATATATATATATATATATATATATATATATATATATGAATAATTAAATCTAAACATTTCAATCAGTATTGAGTAATGGTTAGTGATGATAGTCTGGTTAATCATTATTACTGAGTAGTGAGTTTGATTCTCACTGGGTGTCCCATTCAACATTAAATATTCAATTAAATTCAACAGAATAAATAATAAGTTATAAAATTAACTAATTCTACTTAACCTTTTTTAAATCTTCAGTAGACATCACTAATTGTTTAATAAGAATAAGCTTTCATTTGTAAATGTCTACTTGTTAATAAATCTTGTGCAACAGGAGTTATCAAGATAGGTCAATATGTATAAGACACAGATAAATAAACTTAGCACAGCTAGTAACACTGAAGTTAGATCCATTAAACTCAAGAAAATGTTGGTAAGTATTACATGCACAGTTTATCTACACTTTTGATTTGGATGTGCAACCAGTTATTTGAAAACTGGAAAAAAATTATAAAAATTAAACTGACATATCTTTTTGGTTGAATTTAATTAATTTTCTGTCTATAGTTCTGAGATGAAGTATTGTAATTATTTACATTGTTCTAACTGTTGTCCTCATCTTTATTGCCCTATTCATGACATTTCAGCTGTTGATAAAAGCAATGGTTGGATCCAGTGACTTGACCCAAAGAGTTTTGAGTTCAATACCTGGCTACTGCAGTGATGAACAAGAACTTGAAGAGTTGAGTTAAAGGGAGATAACTAGGACATGTGGAAGAGGCATAGCATGTGGGACTAGAACAATCTACCCCAGTGGACGAAAGAGTTCAGTTTGAAATTTCAATCACCTGAAGAAGGCCAGAGCATACAACGGCTGAAATGTCATGAATATGGCAATAAAGATGAGGACAACAGTAAATGTAAATAATTTAAATTAATAATTTTTTTTTAAATGAATTCTTTCTGCCTAAATATAGAATATTTGATATCTATAAATATATGTATTTATATACAATGGTCAAGACAAAACACACTTGAATATTGTTTTTAAAAAGTCTTGGAAATCTACAAATGTTGTGAATCTCAGTCTCCATATTTCTTTTTACCATAACAAACAGGTTTAAGAAGCCAAAATCCAGACATTTTTTTGATTGATCATTTACAAAAATATGTTCCCTTTAACAGCAACGGATTAAATGTTGTCACAATAATCAATCTCATTTGAAACTTATAAAAAAAGACAAAGAAAAATATCACAGCTTAAACATTATTCTTTATCTTTGGCTTTTTTCAAAGAAAGTTGATATGAAACTGCCAACAAATCTGATATAGAATCTTATCTTCGGAATAAATAAATGGCCATTGTCTGGCAAAAATTTCCTTTGCTGTCTCTCAGATCTGATTGATGTTTAAGACAGAAACATCATCTCTTCTTCGGTCGGCTCTGAATCGGCTATGTTACCAATTACAGTAACATTTCTCCTGCTCGTATTGTTCGGCAAAAAAACCTGATTGGTGAGTTTTGCTTCTGTTTTTACACTTTTAATCTTTTTTTTTTTCTGGAAAGAGTGTTAAAAAAATCACCGGCAAGAGCTGAATATTCTCCACTGCACAGATGAAAGCCATATATGCCAGCAAGGTGTCATTCACGTAGACTAGTTTCTAACTTAACAAAGAATAACAGAGTTTCTGAGACATACACCCACCCACACACATGTAAATATGCATTCTTCTATACACAGAACAATCCATATATATATATATATATATATATATATATATATATATATATATATATATATATATATATATATTATTTTCTGTTTTAAGTCCTATATTTGGTTATGGCACTCCACAAGAACTTTTTCTTCCTCTATGTAACTTTTACCTTCCTTTTACAATTCATCTTTATGTATGTCATGTACTGTTTCTTATCCACTTGTCTTGTCTTCAGCATATTCCTGTGAGTGTTAAATTCTCCATACCTACTTTCCTCATTATGTACCCCAGAAATTACAGTTTTCTCTTTCTATCACAAAGTATTGGTATCCTTGTAGTTCCTATTTTCCAGAAAACTTCTTCATTACTCACATATTCTGATCTTGCTATTCTCAGCACCCATTGGAAGAACGACATCTCTGCTGCCTCAAGTCTCTCCCTCACCCCTGAGATTGTTCAACCTTCACTGCTTTATCAGAGATTAGATATTACCTACCATTTCAGCACAGTTTTTCTATGGACATTTTTCTGTATCTGTCTATATTTCTGAGATGAGGTATAATGTACACTATTTACATTATTCAGACTATTGTCCTCATCTTTGTCACCATATTTATTACAACGTTTTGGCCTTTCAGTATCTGTCTATATTTCTGAGATGTGGTATTATGTACACTATTTACATTATTCGGACTATTGTTCTCATCTTTGTCGCCATATTTATTACAACATTTCGGCCTTTCAGTATCTGTCTATATTTCTGAGATGTGGTATTATGTACACTATTTACATTATTCAGACTATTGTCCTCATCTTTGTCGCCATATTTATTACAACATTTCGGCCTTTCAGTATCTGTCTATATTTCTGAGATGTGGTATTATGTACACTATTTACATTATTTGGACTATTGTCCTCATCTTTGTTGCCATATTTATCACAACATTTCGGCCGTTGTACAATCCAGCCTTCTTCAGGTGGCTGGAATGTCAAACTGAACCCTTTATTTCGCTCACTGGGGTAGACTGTTCTAGTTCAACATGCCATGTTTAATGGATGTCAATTATCAGTTATCTCCTGTTAATTCCCCTCTCTAAGTTCTCCACTGCCTTAACTGAGTATTGAACTCACACTCTTGAGGACATGGCACAGTGGATAAAAGCATTGGTTAGATCCAGTGACAGGACCCAAAGAGTGTGAGTTCAATACCTGGTGGAACTAGAACAATCTACCCAATGAATGAAATAAAGGGTTTAGTTCAACAGCCAAAACGTTGTAATAAATATAGCGACAAAGATGAGGACAATAGTCCGAATAATGTAAATAGTGGACATTTTTCTATCTCTTAATACATTGTTTAATTTCTGAAAGGCATCTATTACTACTGCTTTGTGCCTTCAGATTTCTCTGCCATACTTTCCATTGTGGACTACTAACTACTCAGTTAAATTTCTGTATTAACATCCCCAATATGTAGCTCATACATTGGGCTGACTCTTTTACTGACAACCATATATTTTGTCTTTATTATAGTTAATGATTAGTTCTTTCTCCATAATAAATATCAGAATCAATACTATCACAAAATAATAAACAATAAGAACTAATATATAAATAATTATGTCATTGTTATTTAAATATAAATTAATATCTTTGCTTCATTGAAGCAATTTCAATGTTATGTATTCGCAGAAAAAGATTTTTCAAAAATTATCATTAATGTAAACTGTCAATCAGGAAATAATTTTTCTATAATTAATTGAAATATTTCAGTAGTTAAAATGCTGAAAAATTAATAAAATTAGTCACTAATATATATACATTTTTTTTTATTATTAGTTGAAATGAATTGCCTGGAATAATTTATAGAGAATGTTTTCACCAGACATTAGGTTCATACCATCTTACAAGAAGAAAGTCGTGTCTTTCTTGCTATCTGAGTTTTTTTACCAGACATACCACTTCCCTTGAACATATTTTATCCTACAGACAATTGTTATTTTTCTGCTTAACATGTAAAGATGTTCTTTTCAGATAATGGCACACAGTTCAGGTTTTAGATTTATTAAGCTTTGCTATGTCTGACACAATTACATACACTAAATGCAACAACTATTATGAGAAGAGGGAACAGTTATACATGTATATACATCTTTTATGAGCATCCATCCTTCCATGTGATCAAATGCCATTCTGGGTAACCACTCTCCAGTCATATCATCCGGAGTTGCTGAAACCTATATTGTTTTTGTTCTACATTCGTAGTATGTTTTCATATCTAACCCTCTTTTGTTCAGCTTCAGTTGGTTGGGTTTTGAATTCAGAGTTGTTCTTCACCTAGACTGGTTCCCAACCAAAGCTAGAGAGAACAACATTTCCTACTAATTAATCCATAGCTGTGAGCAAAAGAAAATGGATTCATACTGTTCAAAAGATAGAGAGAGATAAATCCATCTCAATCCATGTGGCATATAGGACCACAGTCCTACTCACCTTGACTTACTGGCGCTGTTTCTGAAGAAAGTGGCATTTATACTGGATGAAATTGCTATCCTTACACACAATTATTTTTTAATTAAGAGTTTCTCTGTCTGGTAGTATGTGTCCCACTCTAAATCATGCTAGAATAGATTTTACACTCGGTGTGACATCAAAAAAGCTATACTACAGGCAAATGTTTGGGGCCACACCCTGCATTTCTTTAAAAAAAACACCTTAAAATGTGATATTTTTGTATCTTTCAAAAGCAAAATATAAAATTTCACTAACTACACTGTATTTGCTTTTATTTTTCAGTCTTTCTCCAGGCTCCTCTTACTACTAAGAAGTTCAAAATATGGATTTGCCTGTCGCCAATTATATATATTTTGTTTGAAGAACACATTTTGTTTTCACCATTAATCCCTCAGTGGATATTTTGAGATTGCCAATTTTATCACATTTACTGCATGGGATTATATATATATATATATATATATATATATATATATATATATATATATATATTACATGAATCATTCATACAAAAAGCAGATAGTGAAGTTAATGATATTAAAATATATCATTAACTTCACTATCTGCTTTTTGCATGAATGATTCATGTAATGTAAATTGAACTGCACCACATACTTGATATATATATATATATACCACATATGCCATCCATCAGCATGGCTGATGCTAACCTCCAGGAGAATAACTCATTGCACCTTCATGGGCTGAAGTTCTCAGCTAACATGGAGTGGAAAGATTATATTAAATCCATTGCTAAGTCAGCTGCTAAGAAAGCCGGTTTACTGTGTCATGCTAGACAAGATTTCTCTTCAGAATCTTACTTATCTATAAGTCTACCATTCATCAATGCTTAGAATATTGCTGTAACAAATGGTCCAGTGCCTCTGCTATTTATCCAGAGCTCTTTGATAAAATGCAAAGAGGAATCACCAATATTATTGTTCCTGATCTGGCATCTCAGACTCAGTCACTTTGCCCCTACCATAACGTTGCCTCTCTATGACTTTTCTATAAATACTTTCATGGTATTTGTTTGGATGAGCCTTTTTATGGTACACGGATTTTTTCGATTGGCAACGACGTTTCATCAATTTACAGTGGAATTGACTAGATATAATCATAAGTTCTATACTAACAGTTTCTTTTCTCACACTTCTCACTTGTGGAACTCTCTTTAGGCTTCCTGCTTTCCAGTTAACTTTGATTTGCAAAAGTTTAAATGCAATGTCATTCCCTATTGGCTGTCCTCCTGATTACTCTTTTTCTGTTCTTACTTCTTAGTAATATTTGTTTTCTAATTCTTCCAGACACAGTAATCCCTTGTGTCTTAGTGGCTTTACTGCCTTACTTGGGACAAACATGATTAAAAAAAATAAATAAATAAAATTATGCAATGTAATTAAATCCACAACAAAACACTGAGAGTCATGTTGGAGTGAAACAATTAAGAATGGATTATTTATTTAAAAGTTTTACGTTAATCAAATCAGCAACACAAACTGAGAATCATTTTGGAATGAAGGAAACAAGGTTGCGTTATTTGTTCCTTAGAAGCACGGTACAAAATTAGCAATGAAATACTGAGAATCAATTTATGAAGAAACAATTTAAGTTGAATCATTTGTTTTGAAAAGGAACTGACATAAAATAATCAATGAACTGCTGAGAGTCATGTTGGAATGAAGCAATTAAGATTGGATTATTTATTTAAAAGTCTTACATTAATCAAATCAGCAACACAAACTGAGAATCGTTTTTGCATGAAACATTCAAATCCGCAATAAAACAACCATCGAAAATAAATTGCAAATTATACTTGTACATTCTCAAAATCAGTGGACCTCAAATTATTTAGAATGCAAAGAAAATGAAAATGTCTTCTTTAAGACTATGTTTAATAAAAGGAGAAATTTATGCACAGAGTGTCAAAGGACAAAATGACAAATGGTCAAAATGTTGAACAAACAAAATGTCAAATGGACCAAGTACAAAGTGTCAAATGGACAAAGTGTCAAATGGAAAAATAGTCAAACTGATTAAATGACAAAAGGACAAAAATGTGCCTTCAACAGAATACCTTTTACTTAGCTGGCAATTATTGTGCTGGTTAAAAATTTATTTTTAAGTTTTAAACTAACTTAAAAAAACTTTGATGAAAAAAACTTTCTACATAATTGCTAACTTTTTTGCATTCATACTACATTAAAGAGTTAAAATTTTTATTCATAAAAAATTATAATTTTGGTGAAAATAGAAATCAATTTTTTTATTTATGAGGAAATTCCAACTGTAGCAAAATATAAAGAAAGATTGTGAGTGATGACTTTCAGATATTCTTATGAATATATATATATATATATATATATATATATATATATATATATATATGAGAAAACTCTCAATTCAATTTGGTAAAAAATACAGCATAAAAAAACGTCCCCTCCCCAAATCAGACCGCTAACTGATGATCATGGTGGCTTAATCACATTCATGCTATTATTTATTAAATGATACCAAAGCTAAGCAATAAAAAATTTAGAATAGCTTAAGTTATTATTCCAACCTAGTTTTTAAAATCATGATATGTTTATATTTACTTTGTCCAACATTTTGTCTTTTGACACATTGTCATTTTTGACACTATGTCAATTAGTCATTTAGTCAGTTCGCCTCTTTTACTGTTCGATACTTTGTCCATTTGACACTTTGTTTGTTCAATACTTAGTCTATTCCTTCAATTAAAAAACTCATAAACACTGATGTATCCCCCACTGATCCAAGTAAAAAAGTGAGGTAGGTTGTATATTATACTAAATTTAATACAACCAATCTTGTTATCTAAAATAATTCTTCTCCATCAACTAGCATTTTACAAAAAGCCAACATATTATATCAATTTAGATGACATTTCAGAGATTGCATCTCTGATAAAAATGTTAATACACATGTTGTTTTTACAGTGACAATGCTGACAAGAAAGCTTACATTTCACTTGGATGGGCATAGTTCAATCTTACAGCATTTAAAGGAATACTCATGTCCACACTCACAGTTTTAACATATATAATTTGAAAATTCATCTATATTATACCAAAATAATAATAAGCAATAACTTAAAATCCTAGATGCCCTCTATATAACAGAATTAAAGCCTAAAATAAATAAAGTTAACTATGAGTATAGCAATAAAGTTCTTAAATGTTTGCAGCAGCAAAGTTTTATATATATATATATATATATATATATATATATATATATATATATATATATAAATAAACAAAATAATAATAAAATAAAAAGCCTTATGAATTTGAAATTAATATAGAAAAATAATAAAATGCGGTAAAGAAACAGTTAAACTATTTTCAATTTACAGAACTACATATACGCATACACAGACAATTTAATCCCCTGAAGATAGTCTCAGATAAGACTGAAAGTACTTTAGAAAATAAAAATTATTTGAAAGAACATTTTGGTATTTTTCTTAATCAATTTTCAATGGCCACCAAGAAATTTATTCATGGACTCGAAAGGATTAAAACAAAAATAAATAAATGTGACCCTGGGTTTCATGCTTTTGCGATCATCAGACAAAATGGTATAGTTTTAAAAAGTGGATCTATTTATGCTTGTTTGACTACAATTGGTGGTGGGATGAACATCACCACACATAAAAAGCTAAGGTCCCAACACTGAAATAGAATTACAACTGCATATATATGTATACCTGAACGCACGGATATGTATCTGCACCTAGCCTCGAATTGCTTATATGGATGTGTTGGTGCAAACTAAAATGCATGCACCTGTATGTATGTGTCTATGTGCATGATAGTGCCACCCCAGACAGACACAGAAAGTAGGTACTCCCATCAACGCAAATGTGTGAATAAATAAATAAATATAGATATGCGCAACCATATATGTCTGCAATCACTTGCATATATAAATTTTCAAATTAATATTTTATTTAAGTATTGGTGTTAACAAAAAAGTGCTCACTGTGCTAAAACAGAGCTATAAAGTATATATCAATAAATATACATATTATCTTACATTGAAAGTGTAACTCAGAGTTTCGTGTTCAATACAATCTTCAGGTATTTATAATGGTGATGTTACGATCGTTAGTATTTAAAAAAATCTGGGTCTCATGTAATCAATTTTATATAGTATATTAATTCTACATTTACTAATTATATAATTAGAATCTAATACTGAGGTATAGATCTTGATTCAAGTTACAAAATTATAGGGTGGAGATAAAAAATAAGAAATGAAATAAATAATTAGTTATTACAATTTTTCTTTTTTATACTTATTTATATAAAGTTACCTCCTTGATAAGCTATCACTTTAAGTTTAAATATTTTGGCATTTCTAGATTTTATTTTATTTCTCCTTTTTTATCTTGATCCTATAATTTTGTAACATGAATCCAGATCTATATCTCAATATTAGATTTTAATTATATTATCATTAAATATAGAATTAATATATACATTAGGGGAGCTGGAATGTAATCACATTTTATCACAAAGGATATGAAAAATGTAAGTTAGATTTATCAAAATATTATTGATAAAAAATGTAATCTTTTTTATTTTCAAAGACTGCAGCCCAATGGGAAAATTACAATTTTTTATTCCATATTTAAATAAATCTGGGTTTTTCCCTCACAAAAAAGTTTGAAAGACAATTTTAAACTTCTTTGTTCCTGAATGTTTCACTACTTATGAAATGTTCTTGTGCTTGAAACAAAAGAAAGTCTGTAGGTAATAAATTTGGTGAGTATAGAGGACATGGAATAAACCTCCATCTTATTGTTCACATTTTTTTCTTGGATTTAATTTGCAAACTATTTACCTGCATGCCTTTTCTGTTTACCAAAACCCTTTTCAATATAATGCTTCATTTATCTGATCAAGTAGATACATTCCGTTTATATTCAGTCAGAAACAGAGCAAGTACTTCTGTGTTTGGAGTTCTGTTTTTGGTGTTGCTTCTTGTTTTACTCATTTCCTGATAACCTCTGTCATTTTCATTCTATTTTGAAATAAATAAAAAATAAACTAAAAATCCATTTTTCATCACCTGTAACAAAATGTCATACAACAATAAGCATTTGGTATTCTTAGTTAAAATAGTGCATGATGGGACATTGTTTCTAGTTCTAAAACTTTTGTAATTCCTGTTTGTAGGAAAGACTTTGCAAATCACAGATACAATAATAATAACACATTCAAACGATACTCCAGTTAGATGCTGCTGATTCCCATATATATATATTTTTCCTTTACCCGTCCTGTGATCTAATTATTTCAAGATGAGATCAACTGTGCTTGCTCTCAGGCGATCCGTGTTCAAACCCAAGTGTCAGCAGCAACACTTTATTCCTATATGACACAAGCGAAAGCGTACTAGGTGTTACAGTTTTTTTTGTGTACCCCTTAACTAGTGAGCCAACCAAAATGAGCTGACTCATTTTATAGTTTACCAAGGGAAGGTTAACCAATCAGAAGACTTGAAATATTCGATCCAATGTGTATAAAGGCGGCCATTTTGTTTTTTTCTTGTCGGAATATCCACTGCTAACCTGTCAGATGAACGACCTGAAGAACTATGTTTTCCTACTCTCTACGAATATCCATTACCAACCTCTGATATGGAAGACCTTAAGAATTCCTGAATAGCATTGGTGCTGTTTCATTGAACAAATTACTTACTATGTCGGATTTCTACATTCAGACTACGGTGATCATGTTTTACACTAGGAACCCAAAGTCTTTCTTTGCAAGTTTTCCCAAATAAACAGTTGTCAGATGATTATCTAATCCAAAATGCAGATTCTTAGTATTTGGTTCTGCCTTGGTTAACTGGTCCATAATTACTTTCCAATCACCCCAAAATGTATACATATTGTATTATATATATATATATATATATATATATATATATATATATATATATATATATATATATATGTGTGTGTGTGTGTGTGTGTGTGTGTGTGTGTGTGTGTGTGTGTGTTTATAAAATGAAAAAATATAAACAACAAAATAAAGTGTTTTGTGACATGTATCATTCATATTTCTTTCTGTAAAAGGAACTTCAGTTTTACCATTGCTACCAACACACACTGTGCATGAACGACATCATCACTCCATACCTACCCACGAGTTACAGCATCACATCAACCCATGAATTCCTCCAAATTTTAAAAGCTACTAAACCAAACCAAAATATCATAGTGTCACTCAACGTCGAAAACTTATTTACAAATATCCATGTCGATCAAACCATTGACATTATCTTCAATACTGTGTATACTAATAATTCTATCCCTCCACTATCTATCAAACCATTTATACTCAAAAAATTACTACAAGCATGCAGAACCAAAGTCCCATTCTATGGTCATAATGGCAACATTTACACCCAAACTAATGGCGTTAGTAAGGGAAATCTACTCAGTACATGCTTTTCAGATTATTACATGTCCCATGTAGAAAATATGATATTTAAACAGGACTGTAAACTTAAAATATATGTTCACTACATAGATGATATTTTTATTTTGACAAATAACACTAAAGAAATAGATACTCTTTAGACCACATTTGAGAAAAACTCAATCCTTAACTTTACCTACGAACTTAGTCAAACAACAGACCCCCATTCTTAGATGTTCTCGTAGAATATAGTAATAACACTTTTATCACCTCATTATATAAAAATCCCACTAGCAGAAACTCTTGCCGCCTTAACTTTAAAAGTGAATGCCCACTCAGATACAAAATAGCAGTAATAAAAACTTCCTAAAAAGATCACACAAGAATTCATCCTCTTGACTACTCTTCCTAAAAGAACTCAAAAATAATGTAAAACAGACACTAATTAACAATGGCTTCCCTAACCACCTTATAGGCCACCAAATTAGACTATTTCTCCCCAAAGTAAATAATAATGATAGTGAACAAACAGTCAAAAATTACATAAATATTTTCTACAAAAACCAAATGCATATTAACTACAAACAAGACGAATCTTCACTTAGAAATATTATAAAGACATACACTACCCCAACTGAACCGAATAAAAAAATGAAATTAATTATGTACCACAAAAAATCTAAAACAGCTAACCTTAACCTAAAAAATAACAACACACCAGCAAAATCAAAATTACAATGAACGAACATTATCTAGGAGTTCAAATGCCCCTTTAGGAACCGTGTTCCTGATCAAACCAAATTCATAAATAATTACATCAGTCACACGACTACATGCCTATCCAGACACCTTACGTTACAGCTATCTGACCAGAGCTCTATTAGAATCCATTTAAACACACACATAAAGTTACCAGACTACATCTGAAACATACTAGTAGAAAACACAAAAATAATAATCTCATCCACCTGTAAAAAAAGATAAAAAATAATGGAATCCCTAATAATAAAATGAAAAAACCAACACTTAACAATATTAACTATGAACACTGCCACAATGTGCTGTGTTCAGAAAATAAAACATCTCTATAACACACTAAAAACATACACACAATGTACACACTCAATTAACCTGAAAAAAGAAAAAATCATCCTTGGTAATGGCTAAAAGTATAGCCAAAAGTGCTCAGATTTATAGAACATTTGGATGGTTTTTACACACTGTGTCCAAAAAAAAAAGCACTTGTTCAAGCAGAAGAAAAATTAAATGAAAAGCTTAATTGTAGTACCTTGTCTGTCGTTTTTAATGAAATATGTATAAATGAAGGGGTGCTGCCTAAATACACAATATATATATATGTAAAAAATTCTTAGAATTAATGTGTAGAAAAAGACAATATGAATAAAAGAAAAAGACAAGATATATATATATATATATATATATATATATATATAGAGAGAGAGAGAGAGAGAGAGAGAGAGAGATTATCACCTTAAACGTTATTTTTAGTGGACACTCTTATTTGAGTAGACACTCCATTTATATATTAAACAGTATAATTATTTATTTTCGCCTACTGTCCTGAAGGTTTGTGAAGGTTTGTCTTGCATGAATATATTCATTGGCTTGATGCTTCCTGCTATTGCACCCAAAATATACCTCATCCAAGAAGCTAGAATAATTCTCTAGATTTAATTTAATCCCATCATCGACTTTGGAGGAAGCTATAATTTTCCACTACCAGTCCAAAATATTTCTCACCTTACCCCACCATTGTGCTCTACATCAGGATCCATTTCATTTTATTTTCAATCCTTTCACCTCAAACAAAACGGAAACGCCACTAGTACGCAAGTTGTTACAGGAAGTGAAAGTGAGAGAAAACACTAAGTATAGGGAGAATTTAGGAAGGAATAAAAGATGAAGGGGATCCAAGAAGATCGATAATAGTGATTGATGTTGCATTTAAATTTTTGAAAATTTCATTTATCAGGGAAGCGAGTAAAAGGGAATTCCACAGGTGGGAAGTGTGAGAAAAGAAACTGTTGGAGTAGAAGTGGCAGTTGAATTTAGCTATTTCATCAGTAAGCAGGTGGGACTCTAGATGCCAATCTAGTAGCACACTTAAATTCATGTAGTTGAGGCACCAGGGAAAAAGCTCATCAGAGGAGATGCCATGAAAATATTTGTAGAAAAGACAGAGAGAAGCCACACATCATGTCTGTGAGAAAGTGACTGAAGTCAAGATGCCAAGTCAAGATCGATTACATTGCAGATCGTTCTTTGGATTTTGTCAAAAACCTCGAGATGAACAGCAGGAGCACCAAACCAGATATGGCAACAGTATTTTGCATGGACGAATGGTAGATTTGTAAATGCACAAGATGGACTCTGATGAGAGAAACCTTCTGACACAACACAATGAACCAACTTTCCTTGCAGTAGATGCAGTTACTGATTTGATATAGTCGTTCCACTTCCAAGTCAGATGAAAATGTGAGGCATGCTGATAGTGAGCTGAAAAGTTTCTCTATGATGGTTAAATGAGAGCAGTTTTGTTTTGGAGGCATTCAAATTTGCAAGCCATTTCTTGCCCCAGTTAATCACTAATAGAAGGTGATTATTTCTTTGAAGAAAAGTGTAGCAGACATTAATCCTTTTCATTAGACATGCATAAAAAGAAAACAGCTGAGAGCATCCATTCTGTGGATTACAAGTGACTAGCATTTCTTCTTTTTTACTTTGGGCTGAGGTCAAAATAGGAACTCTAACGTCAGTGCTCCTTTAGTAACCAAGATTATACTCGTCATTCACTCTTGACTGGGAAGTTCACTGAGAAGCAAGAAGCTGCAAGAGATTTTCACAAGTGAGGAGTGCAATAGTAGAAACTGTTAGCATACAACTTATTTTTCAGCTGTAAATTTATTTAGTTAGTCCAAAATTCTATCTTTCTTTTTAATCATTTCATCCCAAGAAGTCAATAAAGGTACTAAGATTCAAGTGGTTATTGAGTCTGAAAGAATATGAGAAAAAGAAAACTTTATTAAGGAGAGAGTAGAATCAAAGAACACGAATTAAAATAAAATGAAAATAATGATTGATATTGAATTTCAATTTTTAAAGATCAAAGTTGACTGAAAAGCAAAAGAGAGTTCCACAAGCGAGAAGTGTAATAGAAGAAATACTTAGCATCAAACTTATCATTACATCTAACCATTTCAACTGTAAGATGGTGAGACCTTGCCACCAATATAGGACTACACTTATATATTAATAATGACAAAAGGAAAACTTGTCTCCGTTCCTAAAAGAAATAATCCTTCCCCCAGCTACCATACATGATTATAATATTTTTAATAGAAAATGGTTAAGTTCAAAACATTTTATTATTTAAAATATTGAAAATAAATTAAGTACAAACTAAAATAACTAGTAATTACATTACAAAAAAATGAAAATTCAGCAATAATAAAAAACATTTACTCACGTTCATTGATTAGACATTAAATTATGTCACTTAGCATCTTCCATAATTTACCTTAACTTTTACTTAACATGTAGTATATTTCTGAGTGTTCTTCTGAAAAGCTAATATGAGAACAAGAACAGTATTAAGGAGAGAGAACAATAAAAGAACAAGAATTAAGAAGACAGATGATAACAATTGACATTGCATTTAAATTTCTGAAAATCAAAGTTGACTGGAAAGCAAGAAGCCAGAAGCGAGTTCCACAAGCGGGAAGTGTGATAGAAGAAACTATTAGCATAGAACTTATGGTTACATCTAGCAGCCATTTCAACTGTAAAATGATGAGACCTAGCTGCCAATCTAGTACTGTACTTAAATTCATAAAGTCTAGGTACCATAGTGGAAATGTCATCAAAACAATTACCATGAAAATATTTATAGAAAATGCACAGGGAAGCTATGTTACGGTGGTGGAAAAATGACTGAAGCCGAGATATCAGCAATAATAATAACATTGCAGATTCTTTTTTGGGTTTTATCAAGAATCTCTATAGCAGGAGCACCATACCAGATGTGGTAGCAATATTCAAAGCAAGGACGAAATGTAGACTTATAAATGTTTATATTTTGGAGATGAAACTGAGCAGAAAAATCTGAACAAAATTATGTTTTCCTTAAAAAGGGAAACAGAACTTTGCTGGGCTGTTGCATATTAAGATTTCTCAATTGAGAAAAAATGTCAGATTTAAAACAAAACTGTTTAGAATAAAAACGGAGCATCTATTTGAAAAATAGGTATCCACTTAAAATAATGTTTGAAGTAATAAAAATATATATTGTGCAAAATACATCAGTTTGATGCTTTGCCACACATCATCAGTGATGTTTTTAGCTATGGATCATTAGGGATTTCTGGTCTTACAACACTTACCCCTTCACAGTGACCCAGTCAATACTGATCAGAGATCATGTGGTGCCATCCATTAGCTACATCTATTCTCATAGAATAAGGCTCACCTAACTCACTGTAAATATAGTGACCAATTTCTTTGCAAATATGATGACACTCTCGACTTGAAGTGGTTTTTATATATATATATATATATATATATATATATATATATATATATATATATATAATTTATTTGTATAAACATTATTCTTGATGGATACTCATATTTGAGTAGAGGGTCTGTTATTATTATTAAACAATATATATATTTATTTATTTATTTACATCTACTGGCCTGAATATTTGTAAAATCATGTTTAATAAAGAAAACAAAACATCTACTGAAATATGAGTATCAATTAAGAATAACATTTAAACAAATAAATTAAAAATATGTTGAATTTAATCCATTTTCTAATATATATATATATATATATATATATATATATATATATATATATGAAGAAATATACTTTTAAGGTGTGCTATATTTATGGGATAAAGTGCTCAATATCAGAAATAGAGCATATGTAAATATAAAAGTGAACACTGCAGTCAACACTCAGAGGGGACAGGCTGTTTCATGCCTGATGATTGCCTCTAGCATGAAACAGCCTGTCACCTCTGAATGTTGATTTCAATGTTCACTTTTATATATACATATATATATATATATATATATATATATATATATATATATATATAAATATAAAAGTGAACATGGAAGTCAGCACTTAGAGGCGACAGTCTGTTTCATGCTAGTGCAATCGTCAGGCAACTCTTTTGTTGGTGGAGTTGCCTGATGATTGCATCTAGCATGAAACAGACCGTCGCCTCTAAGTGTTGACTTCTATCTTCACTTTTATATTTACACACGCTCTATCTCTGATATTGAGCACTTTATCCCATAAATATAGCACACTTTAAGACTATATTTCTTCATATATATATATATATATTAGTATTAAAATTATTTGTGATTGGGATTGATTTATTTTTACAACTGCAACCTGACGATTGCGCCCAGCATGAAACAGCCTGTCACCTCTGAATGTTGATTTCAATGTTCACTTTTATATTTTTATATATATATATATACGAGGGTTATTCAATAAATAAGGTGAATTTTTCGGTTTAAGGACTTCTAATACAGATAGAAGCTTACTTTTTTTTATTTCTTTTTGTTTTACTTCTTTTTCAAATGGATTTAATTTCTTTTGCGGATTAAAAAAAAACTTTGAGAGTTTTGGCGATTAACAAAGATGGCTGACCAAGAAGCATGCTCCAGGATTGAACAGCAGTCAGTTATCAAGTTTTTGGTTGCTGAAGGGTGTAAACCAGTTGAAATTCATAGGAGAATGTCAACTGTGTATGGTACCACATGTTTCAGCCAAAATAAATCTCTACAAGTGGGCTAAATTGTTTAAAGAAGGATGGAGCAGTGTTGAGGATGAAAACAGGCCTGGGCAGCCTACAGAAGTGAGGTCTCCTGAGGTGATTGAATCAGTCAATGACCTCATTCAGTCTGACAGAAGGATGACCGTGGATGACATTGCAAGGACTTTGAGCTTATCTGTTGAGACAAACGCAGGGGTCATCAGTCAGAAGGAGTCATCTTGCATCATGACAACGCAAGGCCTGACACAGCAGCCCAAACGGTGCAGACCATCAACAAGCTGGGCTGGGAACTACTCCCTCATCCCACTTACAGCCCAGACATTGCCCCTTCAGACTTTAACCTGTTTGGTCCCTTGAAAGCGTTCACGAGAGGCACGAAGTTTAAAAGTGACGATGAAGTCAAAAGTGTTCTGAGCGACTGGCTGAGACATCAGTCCAAAGATTTTTATGCTGAGGGAATACGGAAGCTTGTGCACAGATGGGAAAAGTGTGTGACAGTGCTGGGAGACTACGTTGAAAAATAAAAAAAAGTAAGCTTCTATCTGTATTAGAAGTCCTTATACCGAAAAATTCACCTTATTTATTGAATGACCCTCATATATTTAATTTATTTGTATAAACATTATTCTTGATGGATACTCATATTTGAGTAGAGGGTCTGTTTTTATTTTTAAACAGTTTATTTATTTATTTACATCTACTGGCCTGAATATTTGATAAATCTTGTTTAATAAAGAAAACAAAGGATCTACTGAAATATGAGTATCAATTAAAAATAACATTTAAACAAATAAATTGAAAATATCAAAATTCATCCATTTTCTAATATATATATATATATATATATATATATATGAAGAAATATAGTCTTAAGGTGTGCTATATTTATGGGATAAAGTGCTCAATATCAGAGATAGAGCATGTGTAAATATAAAAGTGAACATTGAAGTGAACACTTAGAGGCGACAGTCTGTTTCATGCTAGATGCAATCGTCAGGCCAGACGATTGCGTCTAGCATGAAACAGCCTGTCGCCTCTAAGTGTTCACTTCAATGTTCACTTTTATATTTATATATATATATATATTTATATATATTCAATGTTCACTTTTATTTATATATATATATATATATATATATATATATATATATATATATTGCATATTTGGGCAACAAGCCTTTTAAATGTTTCATTTAGAGACAAGGAATGATTTTTTATAAAGATTAAAAATGTCTACAAACTGTCCGACTAATAATGTGTAGAAATTGTCTGAGTGGCAATAATCACTGGAGACAGTTTCAAAACATTCTTAGTTCTCCTGAAAGAACTGTACAAATACTAGAAAAAACTTAATAAAAATCTTACACAATTTTTCTTATCTTTCACATTCAACAAATCACACACAAGTTTGCAAAATGCAAGTTTGGGACCACCCTGGATTTCTTTAAAAAAATACCTTAAAATGAGATATTTTTTGAAGTAAAAGATAGAATTTCAGTAACTACATTGTATTTGCTTTTATTTTGACAAAAAATAAGAACTTAAAAGAGAAGACTATTATGGGGTAAAAATGCGTAAGAACTGGACATTAAAAGACTAGCAAAATTTATTGTGGACAGACAAGTTCAAATTTTGAACATTTTGATAGGAAGAAGAAAGTGTATGTGAGAAGAAAGAATCATTCAATTTTGCAAAGACATTCTTTTTTTTTTTTTTTTTAAGCTTATCACCCCAAGCAAGGCTGGAAGCCACTAGCACGCAAGGGGTTACAGAAGGCTTGGAGGAAGAGCAGATAGGAGTGGTAAAGGAGAGGATGCAGAGAAAGATAGTGGATCGATCAAGGCAAGGGGGTTACAGAAGATTTGGAGCGAGAGCAGATAGGAATGAAAGGGGAAAGGATGTGGAGAAGGGAAGTGGATAGATCAAGGCAACTGGAGATGTCGATTGACGTTACACTTAAATAGTTGGAGATTATATTTGTCAGGGAAACAGGAATAAGGAAGGGAGTTCCACAGGTGAGATGTGCGAGATATGAAGCTATTGAAGTAGAAGAGACGTCTACATCTAACAGTTTCAACGGTGAAGGGGTGGGAATGGGATGCCAGCCTTGTAGAACGTTAAATTCATGAGGCCTGGGAACCAGCGAAAGCAGCTCATCGGAGCAATTACCGCAAGTATTTGTAAAAAAGACAGAGCGAGGCAACGGCGCGTCTGTGAGAGAGCAACTGCAGACGAGATGACAGATCAGGGCCAATTACATTGCATATCCGTCTCTGGATATCATCTGATTTATGCATAATTGTTAAAAAATTCACATTTCAACACAACAACAATCCTAAACACTCTTCTAAATTATGTCAAAATTGCATGAACCAAAAAAGTAACAAACTTTTGGAAATGTCTTGACCGCCTCAATCTCTTGACCTCTCTCCCACTGAATTAGTATTCACTGAACTGGATAGGAGAGTTTGAAGAGAATACCAAAAGAATGAGAGTGAGCTTTTTTCATGTTTGAAGAATGCTTGGGAAGGTATGCTATATACTTTATTTCAAAAACTGTTGGAAAGATTGCAAAGAATTTGTAAAGTAGTAATTAAGGCAGGTGGTGGTTTTATTGACAAAAACAAAATATCATGTTGTTGTATGGTAATGTTTTATAGTTAAGTGTTTATTTTTTCTCAGAATAAAAGTAAATACTATAGTTACTGAAATTTTATTTTTTAATTTAAAAAATACAAAAATATCTCATTTTAAGGTGTTTTCTAAAGAAATGCAGGGTGGCCTCAAACTTTTTGCCTGTCATGTATATGTATAGCTATATATTTACTTTACTCACTTCAAATTATTGAGGCTGAATGAATGTTGTTGTTAGATATCAATGAGGGATTCTTCTTCTTTTATATGCTGTGTCCCTTCAGGACATAGGCGATCATAGCCCTCCACATTTTCTTGTCCCTTGTAGCTCTTCATAAGTTTGTCATTTTGTTATTTCTCCCAAATTTCTACCATTCATTTACCCAAGCTTATCAAGTATGTTGTGCATTGTTTTTATCTGTCCCTCTTACCCTAAATCTGTCCTGTGAGTATTAGGTTTTCCAAGCCCTCCTTCCTCATTATGTACCCCAGAAATTTAAACTGCCTCTTCATGATGTTAAGTATTAGTTTCCTTTTTGTTTCCATTCTCTCCAAAACCTTGTTGTTGCACACATGTTCTATCTATGGTATCCTCAGCATCTTTCTGTATAACCACATTTCTGTTGCTTCACATCTCTTCTTCATTTTTGAGGAGATTGTCCAGCATTCACTGCCATACAGGAGGAAGGATATTGCATAACAGTTCAATACTTTTTTTTTCTCTCTCTTAATACTCTGCTTAGCTTTTGGAATGCATCTTTGGCCATCCCAATACGTCTTCGGATCTCAGTGTCGCACTTTCCGTCCTCAGTTAGAATACTTCCCAGATATTTACATTGCATATCACGTAACAGTCCAGTGCCCTTTTCTTTGTTTCTAATGACATTTTCCTGTCTCTTAATACTCTGCTTAGCTTTTGGAATGCATCTTTGGCCATCCCACTACGTCTCCGGATCTCAGTGTCACACTTTCCGTCCTCTGTTACAACACTTCCCAGATATTTACATTGCATATCACGTAACAGTCCAGTGCCCTTTTCTTTGTTTCTAACGATGTTTTCCTGTCTCTTAATACTCTGCTTAGCTTTTGGAATGCATCTTTGGCCATCCCAATACGTCTTCGGATCTCAGTGTCACACTTTCCGTCCTCTGTTACAACACTTCCCAGATATTTACATTGCATATCACGTAACAGTCCAGTGCCCTTTTCTTTGTTTCTAACGATGTTTTCCTGTCTCTTAATACTCTGCTTAGCTTTTGGAATGCATCTTTGGCCATCCCAATACGTCTTCGGATCTCAGTGTCGCACTTTCCGTCCTCAGTTAGAATACTTCCCAGATATTTACATTGCATATCACGTAACAGTCCAGTGCCCTTTTCTTTGTTTCTAACGAAATTTCCCTGTCTCTTAATACTCTGCTTAGCTTTTGGAAAGCATCTTTGGCCATCCCAATACGTCTTCGGATCTCAGTGTCACACTTTCCGTCCTCTGTTAGAATACTTCCCCGATATTTACATTGCATATCACGTAACAGTCCAGTGCCCTTTTCTTTGTTTCTAACGAAATTTTCCTGTCTCTTAATACTCTGCTTAGCTTTTGGAATGCATCTTTGGCCATCCCAATACGTCTTCGGATCTCAGTGTCACACTTTCCGTCCTCTGTTAGAATACTTCCCAGATATTTACATTACATATCACGTAACAGTCCAGTGCCCTTTTCTTTGTTTCTAACGAAATTTTCCTGTCTCTTAATACTCTGCTTAGCTTTTGGAATGCATCTTTGGCCATCCCAATACGTCTTCGGATCTCAGTGTCACACTTTCCGTCCTCAGTTAGAATACTTCCCAGATATTTACATTGCATATCACGTAACAGTCCAGTGCCCTTTTCTTTGTTTCTAACGAAATTTCCCTGTCTCTTAATACTCTGCTTAGCTTTTGGAAAGCATCTTTGGCCATCCCAATACGTCTTCGGATCTCAGTGTCACACTTTCCGTCCTCTGTTAGAATACTTCCCCGATATTTACATTGCATATCACGTAACAGTCCAGTGCCCTTTTCTTTGTTTCTAACGAAATTTTCCTGTCTCTTAATACTCTGCTTAGCTTTTGAAATGCATCTTTGGCCATCCCAATACGTCTTCGGATCTCAGTGTCACACTTTCCGTCCTCTGTTAGAATACTTCCCCGATATTTACATTGCATATCACTTAACAGTCCAGTGCCCTTTTCTTTGTTTCTAACGACATTTTCCTGTCTCTTAATACTCTGCTTAGCTTTTGGAATGCATCTTTGGCCATCCCAATACGTCTTCGGATCTCAGTGTCACACTTTCCGTCCTCTGTTAGAATACTTCCCAGATATTTACATTGCATATCACGTAACAGTCCAGTGCCCTTTTCTTTGTTTCTAACGACATTTTCCTGTCTCTTAATACTCTGCTTAGCTTTTGGAATGCACCTTTGTCCATCCCAATACGTCTTCGGATCTCAGTGTCACACTTTCCGTCCTCTGTTAGAATTCTTCCCAGATATTTACATTGCATATCACTTAACAGTCCAGTGCCCTTTTCTTTGTTTCTAACGACATTTTCCTGTCTCTTAATACTCTGCTTAGCTTTTGGAATGCATCTTTGGCCATCCCAATACGTCTTCGGATCTCAGTGTCACACTTTCCGTCTTCTATTAGAACACTTCTCAGATATTTAAATTTCTGTACCTGCTTGTTTTTAGTTTACCTGATTTGTAATTTGCATTTTAGGCTCATCCTTTTGCTGATATCCATGTATTCTGTCTTCTTGTAGTTTATATTTAGTCCTTTCTTCTTGCTTTCCTTTGTTAACCAATAAAGCATGATTAATTTTCTATGTTCTTCCTGTCCTCCTCAGAAAATTGACCACACTTTCTTGTTTGTTTTATCAAATGTTTTTGAAGTCATAATGTCTTGAATGAGCCATGGATTTCAAGTGTACCAAATTATTCTGAAGGGGAATTAACTCCAATTCCTGATTGTCAAAGAAAAACATGGTGCTGACATAAGTAAGGTTGGAGTGGGGTAAAGGAATGAATATATGTCAGAGAATTTGAAATCTGGGATGCCTGATCCAAACTGGAGTCGATCTGATAAGAAGAAGCAGGTGTCCAAGTTTATCTGAGGAAGAACAAGGCTCGGGAAAATATAGGACAGGGGGATCAGCCCTTACCTTAACCAGGAAATGATGTGAGGTTTCTTATCAGTGTAGAAGCTATTTTAATTATAAATGCTCAAGACCCTCAAGGTAGAAGTTAGAGTGGTGGAGGGTGATAAGAATTCCGTTAAAGTAGCTTTTACCAGAATTTATTATGAAGTAAGGGGTCGCAAAGGAAAAGTCTTCAAATAAAGAGGAAAACAAAAACTTCCAGTAAAAAAAGAGACAAAGTGAAATGGAAACTTAATTACCATGATCAACAGTGTCTTTCCATATATCAAAAACACAAGGAACATTTTGAGTACTAAAGTATTCTCCAACCCTACCCCCTGGCGTGTTTTTAACTTAACTTTTTTTAGCTCTTCTCATCTCTGTCCTTGAATCTTTATTATAAAAGAATACTTGATTCTTTGTCCATCACACACTGTGTAAGACTTTGATACTTTTATGTATGTAATGTATGTGTATGTCTGTGTTGTGTGTGAGTTACTTACATGTGCCTGTACCATTTGATGTATGCACAAGCACATGCACATGTGCACACACAATTTGACTGAGTTTGGAATAAGATTTTGGAATAAATCATTCATCTGGACAATCCCTATCATGTGCTGAGTATAAAAATATTTTTTTTAAAGCCTAAAAAATCAGATAAAAATATTTTATTAAATTTTTTTATAAATAGAATTATTTTTTTAAACTTTTTTCTTTTTAATTTTGTGGAAATATTTTTTAGGTCTGTCGCTGAATGAAAATCTAGATTCAGATATACATAAAAACACAATTTGAATGAAAATGAAACAGACATCTGTGTCACAAGGCCTAATTTCTCTTTCTGTCAAGCAACAAACTCTGGGTAACAGGAAAAGACTATGAGATGAAATGTGCAACCGTTGAAGATGTTTTTATGACTCCTTCTGTATTTGAACTGAAAATATTTTCTAGTAAATGTACTTATTTTAAATGGACTCTCAAATTTAGATTTGAGATTTGATCATCTTGCCACCTGCAAAGTAAAGGTAAGCAGCAAGTACCAAACTTGTAAATAAATAAATGACATTTTGGGGAACATTGAAAACTCTGCAATATTTAGACTATAGCGAAGAAGTTTTTTTTTCTTATATGCAGTTTATTTGATTTTATTTGGTTGGAAAAATTCTTTACAAAAGATTAGGTAATCCTTTACAAAGGATTAGGTAATCCTTTACAAAGGATTAGACAAAGAATAAGGCTACATTAATCAGAAAGTTATTACCGTGAGCTCTAATCTCCAAATAAAGAGACAACAAAATGTTGAAGATGATTGTAATTTTGATTCATTATCTGATGCTGTATCATAACGGCCCTGTGTCAAAGTTGAATTCTTCCTCTATGTAACATGTCATTTCAGAACATGGACAATCATGTTTCCCCAAAACTTCCTGTAATATCTAACTCTATATATAGATAGATAAAGTTTGTCTTTTTATTTTCTCTCTCCTAATCCTTGTTCTACTAACCATTTACCCAAACTCATAGGTAGTTTATTTGCTGCTTTCCTCTGTCAATCTTGCCTCCAATATGTTCTGTCAGTGTCAAATTCTCTAAGCCCTCTTTCCTCATTATATGCCATAGAAATTTCAACTTTCTCTTTCTGATTTTGTCCTTTTTGCTTCCATTTTCCCTAAAACTTCATAGTTCCTGACATGTTCAGTCTCTAATATTCTCAGTATACTTCTGTAGTACATTTCCATTGCCTGAAGTCTCTTCTTCATCTGTGCAGCATTCCCTGCCATATAGTAGGACTGGTATTAAGTAACGTTTAAACACTCTTTCTTTCTAACCTTGCTTATCTTTTGGAAGTCTCCTTTTGCCATTCCAATGTACCTTTGGCTTTCAGTGTCACATTTTCTGTCATCTGTTAAAACAATTAAAAAAACTTAATTTAAGCTGGCAAGAATAACTCTTTAGAAGATAATGACGACACTATTAATTATTATTGCAAGATATATACAATGGAAAAATTATTTACTTAAAAGAATTACATGTGAAACTGAACAGATATGGCTTTTGAGAAAACGTGAATGTGCTTTAAGGCAAATAGAATGTTTCTTGACTGTGAAGTTCTCCGTAGCCAAGATGAACAGATGAAAACTCTTTTGCCCAATTTTTGAACAACATGATTTTAAGTATAGTACTAGATTGGCAACAAGGTCTCATCATTTTACAATTGAATTGGCTCGATGTAACTGTAAGTTCTTTGCTAACAGTTTCTTTTCTCACACTTCTCACCTGTGGAACTCTCTTCTGGCTTCTTGCTTTTCAGTTAACATTGATCTTCAAAAATTTAAATGCAATGTCAATCATTATCTACTGTCTTCTTGATTCTTCTTCTTTTATTGTTCTCACTTCTTAATAATGCTTTTCTTTTTCTTATTCTTTCACACTTATTAACTAACCCCTTGTATCTTAGTGGCTTTATTGCCTTGCTTGGGAGGAAATGATTCAAAATAAAAATAAAAAACAGATTGATATTCGCCTAAAGACTAGATTCATGAATATTATTTGATCTTCCTTCAATCTACAAGGAAATATGATTAATTCTTGGAGGAGCACATTCTTCTTCCGAATGTGGGCAATCATGGCTCTCCACAACTCCCTTTTCTTTGTAGCTATTAAGACTTGAAAATAGAAATGTAAAAAATGAACTTAAAAGTTACAATTAGCCATTTTGCAATTTTGGAGAAGTTTTAATTGCAAACTAGATTATTTGCATGGAGTTTTAATATCCTGTACAACTCAGTTCTGTCCCTGAAGCTAACAAAAAAGGCATGAATCATACAAACTTTGTTTACATTCTTCTTAAAGGAAGGAATAAATGCTTTAATCCTTTTTTCAATCATTTTTGCTTCTGTAATGCATGTGTCCAACATCATTGCTAAATTTTCAACAAGATATTTATTTTAGAAAGTAGAATTCCAGCCTAGTCTGATGGCTTACTTTCATGCTAATACCCCTGGGGAAAGCATACATTCATCTCCCTCTAGCTATAGGTTAAATAATTGTGTAGAATAGATTGACTAGTCTTGAATGGCAACCAATCTAAGAGAAGAAAAATTCTAAATTCCATCGAGGAGTGAGCAAGAGACCACTTCGTTATCTATCCCCAAAATGCAATTCACTGTTAATAAAAAAAAAAAATCTATGGAGAGTTGTATTCCTCTATATCCTGAAGGATCATTGGTTTGTTTTGTTTTACGGCATATCAACCTCAATGGGTTATTTAGTGCCAACAAGATTTTTATATTTTATTATATTTTTATATTTTTTTTTCCAAAAATGTATTGCTGTTAATATTTTTTTTTCCAAAAATGTATTGCTGGCAGTAAAACCTATTTTACACTTTCATCGTGTTTTGACCCTGGTTTGCAAATTAATTATTTACCCATAGTTGGAACCCTGACAGGTGCTACCACCCTGGGTTAGGGTGGACCTGGGAACACCAGCAATTAAGAGGTGGTTCCACACTCCTCAAAACCTCCTGATCAGAGGCTTGCTTTTGGATGTAGTATATCATCCTACCCAGGACATGGATGTAGTTTATCGTCGTCATACCCAGGATGCAGGGACATTGGTATTTTTTTTTCAAAATATAAAGTTTGACCGAATAGAAAATTTCAAAGATGCCAAATTAAAAATCACCATGGATTCTCACTTAATATAAGAGAAAGTCTCATAAATTGTCCAGTGTTGCCAAGGAAATTTTCAAAGGATAAATATTCTTTTGACAGGACTATTTAATCTGATCATAATGAATGGGTGTCTCCTCAGCGGACTCCCCCTGCCCTGAGCACATATTGGGACTTAAACTCAGCACAAACCTCAAGTTCATACAATCCATTGCTAAAGATGCCAGAAAAATAATCAGTTCCCTGTACCACTCCAGTAAATACCTGACTCCTCCTTCTATCATCTACATTTTCAAGTGTCCGACCAGGCCAATAATGGAGTACTGGTGCCATACATGGGCAGGAGCTGCCCAGTCTTCACTTTCCAGTCTTGATAGAATACAAAAGTATCTATGCAGCCTTGTGGGTGATGAATTATTTTTCACCCTGCATTTCATTTTTTCCACGAACCACTGCTTTGTGGAACCGACTCCCAAGGGGTTGCTTCCCCAATAACTACAATCAACCTGTTCAAGTTTAGGGTCACCCACTATCTTCCCCACATATTCCAATAAACTGTACCTCTTGCTCTGTACAACTCTGCCTCGAGGAGCATTCCGACCTTGTACAGGGTGAACATCATTGTAAAAAAAAAATAATTGTCTTTTTACTTTCTTTCTCTCTCTGGATGGCAATCACTTCAAAAATTTTAAGTAACTAAAAAAGTAAACAGATGAATCTGATTTTCCAAATAGAGAAGATATCATTGGGGGGGGGGAATCTGAAGCAATCAGGTCATCTGGAAAGAATCAAATCCACAATCAGTCTGAGATAAAAACCCAAAATGAAAATGTTGGCCGAAGAAGCTTCTTAATCCTGGTCATTACTGGCACATGTGCTGATCTTGCCCCAGCACCCCCCCCATCTCCCCCAATACCCCCCCTGCTGACTGATGGGAAGTAATTGAAGCCAGACTAGATCAAGCTCACAGTGTGAAGTGCTAAGCTAAAGATTAAATGATGTTCTTTTAAGAGGGTACACATATCCCGGGGTGGCAGGGGTGTGTTTGGGGGGGGGGTCTGAATCAGACTCTTATTGACATTAAATACAACAACAAAATGAACAAACAATTGTTTGAGATTGGAAGGAAGTCTCTCATAACAAATGACTTTTCTCCACCCCCACCCCACCCCCGACTCTTCTTTTTCACTTAAAAAAAAGGTACATTTCTTTGATCTTTATCTGTTGTTTCCAGCATATTTGTCTTTTGGGCATTAGAAATACATTCATCTCTGTTTGGTTTCAATTCAGAAACTTAAAAGTCATCAGTCATTTGCATATATTTAGGCAATATTAAATTTCACAGCCAGTTACAGACATCTAGATCGCTTGCTAGCCAGCTACATAGACAGATAGATAGATATGCACAGATTGACAGATAGAGATGAAGTGACTTGGACAAACAGATAGACAGATAGATAACTGAACAAATAAAATTAAAAAAAAAAACTCCTAATTTACAGGTTTCAGTCTTTGAAAGGACTTCTTCAGTCTAATAAGGATTTTATTGATGTAATCTTATATATGGGGTGGGCAAAGAAATACCACATTTATGTGGCCTCAAGTCTCTTCTTCATAAAAATTTAACAAACATATATTTATATAAATAGATAGATGAAGAAACTGTGATAGATAGATAGATACATAGATAGATAGATAGATAGATAGATAGATAGATAGAGAATGATATAGATAGATAGATAGATAGATAGATAGATAGATAGATAGAGAATGATATAGATGAGTGGTTCTGGACATTTTTTTTACCCATGGATCATTTTTACTCTTACTTTTTTTGATGGACCCCCTAACTATTTCATGAAAAAAAAAGTTTATTTTATTTTTTACTAATAGATAAGTTTAGTAATTCTATTATAGAAATAGAAAATGTATATGCTTCCTTTATACATAATCCTTATAAAATTTATATATTAAATTAATTTCATTATTAATATTTTATTTTTAAAAATATTTTAATGATTAATAAATTTGAGTCAATATATTAATATTTAAAATTAATATTTAAAATTAATATTATTATTTATTATTAATATATTAAATTAATTTATATAATGAATTATAATCTTGACATAATTTTCTTCTATATATGTAATTCTTCCTTTATGTATCCTTCTTAGTTTTTATTCAACTTTTACAATCAAAACATCCGCTAGAGAAAGAAGGATGCTAACTTATATCACTTGATCTTGTTTTCTGCTAGTTTTAGAATTGTTTTTTTTTTATTTTTAGTATTTTAATATGGCGTAGATTACGGTAGAAATTAGAAATTCTCAGTTCTAAGGTGAAATTGCTCTATGGTACACTAAGATATTACCGTAGAACCCCAATTTGTTATTTTTTTGTGTGGACCCCCAGTTATATATATACCACAGGGTCCATATGGATCACAACTGAGAACCATTGATATAGATACATAGAAAGAGCACGTGATAGATAGGTAGATAGATAGATAGATAGAGATAAGTAAACTAAAATAGATAGATCTATAGACAGATAAGAACAGTCTATGATAGTTTTTTCTTTTTTACTATTGTTCACACAATACAAGGCCCAAGAACCACTCAGGGTAGAAGGTTATTGTGCAGAGTTATATTAGCATAAGAAAGAACAAGTATTAGGTGTATAGAGCTGAAGCAGACTTTAGAAGGTACCAGAAATCCAATCCTAAACAGAAAACAAGGGATAAACCTCTACTCCTGTTCAAAAGACCAAAAAGCAGTGTGAATGGGCTAAGTAAATCTATCTAGTCCTATTGTTGTTGTAAATTTTTAAGAAAAAAAATAAATTCAACTTAAGCATATGTCTAGGCTTTACTGCAATTCCAATCATCGCCCCCACCCAAATAGATAGATAGATAGATAGATATGAATAGACTGAGATAGATAGATAGATAGATAGATACGAATAGACCGAGATTGATAGATAGATAGATAGATAGATAGATATGAATAAACTGAGATAGATAGATAGATAGATCACAATTTCTCTTAGTTTATTCAGTCAAAAATATAATAAATGACTCAGTTATCCTCTAAAAAATGTTGCATCATTTCTTCATTGATAGAAACAGACATAATTTTGTAAATCAAAAGGATAAAGCAGACTTGTATGTAATCAATATTTGATTACTAATGAAATATTATGGCCAATTTTGTTAATATTCCAGCATTTATTTCAAGCATCCTGTGAACATAATGAAACACAAGTCTTAATGTTAATTAAATATTGATAATATTGATTAGCTACCTACTTTTTTGCTATTTTCACTATTTATAAAACTGAGTTAACACATTTATTAAATGTGTCATGTCTACCTATATATATATATATATATATGTGTGTGTGTGTGTGTGTGTTTATCTAAATCTAAAAATAAACACGCTAAATCCACCTTCATTCCTGCCGTGTGCTGACGGCTTAATGGGAGAAGTTCCAACTGACACAAATTCAGTCGGGTTTCGATCCTAGCTAGAGGCAACCGGATGTCTACCCACACTGATGAGCTGTGAAACAGCGAAACAGTCTGTCTGTGGATGACAAAAATATATATATATATATCTTTTTAGCATTATATTGCAATCCATTTACACACACGCATACACGCGCATGCACACACACACATACACACACATGCACGTGCGCATACACACACACACATATAGAGTGGGTATATATAATGAAACATGTATGTGCATATTTATATATATACAGTCAATGATCAAATTATTTGTGCACCCATCAATTTTGAATATTTTTATCCATTTCTCAGAATCTAAAGACTGTATGATGCCAGGTTTTTTATATGTTAATAAGCACAAAAAAAAGAAAATATAAAATTTAATTTTCAGAAATACAACAAATTTGACAGGCAAATTATGCAAAATAAGAAAAACTTAATTATTCATACAGTATGAAAAATAGAAAAAATTGAACAATTTTCACAGTCAATAGCAAGGCCTCTCATCTTTATAATCTGCTGCAATTGTTTTCTAAAGTTTTTGATAAGATTTGAACAAGTCTTTTGTTGGACTTTCTTCCATTCTTCAATGGTTACACATTCTAATTCCTGAAGGTTTTGATGACAATTTATTTCAACTTTCAATTCTTGCCATAGATTTTCAATAGGATTCAAGTCAGGATTCATTGAAGGCCATGACTGTAATCTTCTTTTTCTGAAGCCACACACTCACTGATTTAGATGTTATCTTGCTGGAAAGTAAATTGACGACTTAGATGAAAATTTTGCACTGATAATTGTAGATTTTCATCCAGAATTTTGATAATCTGCAGATTTCAATATTCCTCTTATTGCAATTAGTTGTCCAGTCCCCCTTGAGCTAAAACAATCCCAAAACATTATTAAGCCACCGCCATGTTTTAATGTTACCACTGTGTTCTTTAGGAGGAAAGCCTTACGTTTCTTGCACCAAATCTTCTGTACATGATTATGTCCAAAAACCTCAATTTTTGTTTCATCACTCTATAATACTTGTTCCCAAAAGCAATTTTCTTTGCCCAAGAAAGTTTTGGCAAAATTAAACCAAGCAACAATATGACATATTTGTGAAGAGGGATTCCTTATGGTCAATTTTCATACAACCTAATTCTATTTAAACAATGTTGTATTGTGCAAGTACTTACACTTATATCCATCATATCCAAACTTTTGGTGATGTCTTTCTAAACAACGCTTGAGTTTATATTAACCTTGCAACACAGTTTTTGTGCAGTTCTTGGTAAAAATTTGGGTTTTCTTCCATGCCCTGGCAAATTCTTTGTCATGCCAAACTGTTTAAACTTCTTTATAACATATTGTACTGTAGATATAGGGATAGCTCACTGGTTGGAAATAGTTTTGTAACTATTTCCCGACTTGTAGAAGTTAATAATTCTGTCTTAAGTCAACACTAAGCTCCTTTGTCTTCCCCATCATGTTGTTAACGTAAGAATAACAATGGTGACATTCTATGCACCACATGATGTTCTTTGCTGGAATTATCACAAATATTCTACTGAATACATAGTCTAGAAGGCTTCACTGATAAAATAATTATGTAAATTACTTATACTTACACGAATCAATCAATTTAAAACGATATTTTCTACTGTATGAATAATTTTGTCTTTTCCTATTTTGCATAATTCAATTGTTAAGTTTGTTATATTAACCTATTGTTATGAAAATTAAATTTTATATTCTTTTTTGTGCCTATTAACATATAAAAAACCTGGCATCAAATGGGCATTAGATTCTGGGAAATGGATAAAAATATTAAAAACAGATGGTTATAAGAATAATTTCAACGCTGACTGTATATATACATATGTGTGTGTGTGTGTGAGTAATAAACTTAAGTAAATAAAATAATTAACAGAAAATAAATGAAAAAGAAAACAAGAAATCCCTCTCAAAACATAAAAACAATCCAAAAATGTCTGAAGATACAGTAAAGTCTTGTAGGCGGCACAGTGGAGTAATGGATTGAGGATCTCGGATTGAGGAATTTGAGCTTGAATTCCATTGCATTCACTTACATGCTAATAACCTTGTTAAAAGTAGGAATCCATCTCTTCTCTCCCAGCAAATAGGCAAAATAGCAGGACACTGTCTTGCCTTGGACGGCAACTAGTCTAGGAGAAGGAAAACACTGAATTCAAACCAGTCTTTAGAGGATTGGGATCTGTCAGGCTGTCTTACCCAAGACAAACCACTGCTGCTGCAGTTAGAATACGGATGGTGCCCCTACAACCCTACTGGGTTACGGGACTCATAATCATGAAAGACTTGGGGCTCTTCAGTCTTGGAATATATATATATATATATATATATATATATATATATATATATATATATATATATATATATATATATATATATATATATATATGTATGTATTTGAATTATTTTCAGATAGAGTGTATCTATAAAGGAACAAAATGAATAAAAAGACAAGATGAAAAATATCTTTAACTGACATGTTTATGTAAGATTTATTTTGTTGCACATGTTTAAATATCAAAGTAAGCAAAGAGGCATGGTGGAGTAATGGCTAGAGGATCAGACTGCGGATTCGGAGAGCCGAGTTCAAATTCCAGTCAAATTCATTACATTCACTCACGTGATAATACCCTTGGGAAAGGTATGAATCCTCTTCTTCTTCCCCCCCCCCAGCTATGGGTAAATAGCAGAACAGACTGGGTTCTATAGCCTTGGATGGCAACTGGTTTACTGCAGAAAGAAATGGCAACCTACTGCAGGAACAAATCTGCCTCGTCAGTCATGTATCGAAAGATACATGATCGCCTCCACGTGTATCATGCATGGCACATAACTGACTGAAGCAAGTAATATTGCAGGAATTTTTTTTAAAATGAATATTATTTAAATCTTGATTGGATTACATTTAAACGATATTTAATTGCAAAAATATTTCTTGAATATTACTCGCTTACTTTTTTCCAGAATTTGAATTATGACACTTTGTGTCCTCCTCATGTTTTGACAGAGCTTTCAAGCACCCGATAAACATTCATGAACATTCTCAAATTTAAAAGCCAAATAAACCAATAACATCCTTGCTTTTGTATATAAACACGTGCAATACAATATATCCTATATTACCTTGATAAAGTCCCTCAGAGAGCGAAACAAGTCAGCTAAGAATAGTTTTTCCTCATGTCACATTTCATTCATATATATATATATATATATAGATGTGTGTGTATTGTGTGTGTATGTATGTGTTGTAGGGGTCTGGGCGGGAGTATAAGATTTTATCGCATATGGGGTGTGTGTGTCGCCAAAAAATGTACACTCTTCCGGTATATCTTTGGACGTTTGAAAATACGCACCCTTTTCTCACTGAAACCCCTCTTTAAATCTTCTCTCTGTTAGATTTTAATGCCCCCTCCACCTTTGGACCTCCCTGCCTCTCTCGTCTGCTACCCCTCTATATAGATCACATGTCCCCCCACCCTCTCACACATACTCTCACCAATTTTTCCCGGAGTTGTTTTTCTGTTTTCTTTTTTAATCTGTAGGTCTGATGAATTGGATCATTCTTACGATTCCAATGGAATAAATTATGACCATGGAATATTAGTGTTTAAGTCTTTTTATTATATCCTTACTCTGTCCTGGACATGGAGTTCTACCTGGATCATATCCTCTTGGAATTATTTTTATACATATATGTATGTGTATATATAATTGCATATGTATGTGTATATTCACCACTAATATTGTCTATATATATATATATATATATATATATATATATAATTTAATATATAATAATTATATTGTCATTTTATACCAATCTGTCTTGTCCACAGAATTGATCTGGGAATTTAACTGTATGGAAAAAAAAAAAATCTCTTACTATAAAGGTAATTTACATTAACCAGAAAAAAGGCTTTGACAGAATCGTCTATCTTTTTAAATTTGGATTTTTAATGTAACTATAACAACAGAGATATTTTGATTTCATTTTTGCCTTGAAAAAGTCGGAAGACAAAACATGTTGGCAAAATCTAAGATTTTTTCAATTGTCATTGTATACCATATATATATAAAATATCACCCCTCACATTTTACCTACATCACAATACTCTTTGCCTATGTAATAACACTCTCTAGTCAAGGAAACTTACCAATTGTCCCTACCTACCCTGATGATGATTTAAGAAAATTGAAACCTTGGACCATATTTGAACTTTTCTTCTGAAATGAACTTCAGACAATTTCTGACAGAATTTTCTCATGTCTGAAAAGGATTATTCATAATATGATCAATCATTAAAATTAAACGATACAAAATGTCTGTTGTTTTAATAATATTTGCCTTAAAGAACATTTGCTGTCTAAATAGACAGAATACATATACATATCCCCATAAACCAAATCCATAAATAATTATATTCATCATATCTCTCCATGCCTATCAAGACAACTTGCGATACACCTACATGATCATAGCTCATTTAGGACTCATTTATACACACATGGAAACCTACCAAATTTCATCCACAACATACTAGCAAAAAATACAATACAGCCACCTGTAAAGAAAGATTAAAAATAATGAAAGCACTAATAACTAATAATAAAAAAAGAAAATCCAGCACTCAATTGACTATGAACAATGTGCTGACCATGTTTGGAAACTAAAACATTCCTATAACTTGAGACACATACTTAAAAAAAAATAAAAATAAAAAATCCACATATCCAGTGAAATATAAAAATAAAAAGTATCCTTGATAATGGCTAAAAGTATAGCCGAAAGCACTTAGAGATGCAGAACTTTTGGACATTTTTTACACACTTTGTGTTCAGAAAAGAAAACACTTGCTCTCTCTCTCTCTCTCTCTCTCTCTCTCTCTCTCTATATATATATATATATATATATATATATATATCACAGAAATGTTAGTGTTACTGTATATATATATATATATATATATATATATATATATATATATATATATATATATACAGTAACACTAACATTTCATTTTTACCAATATTACACAAAAATATTTTGAAATACTAAAGAGTAATTTCATTCAATAAAATCGTCATTGGATTCAATCATAGCCTCCAGACGACTGTCCAGAATCCCCTGCAACTCTTCTGGACAGTTTCCTTGTTTAAGTTGGTGAATGCTGCCCTAATCCTTGCCTTCAGTTCATCTTTGGTGTTACAAGGAGTTTCGTTGTTCTCTCACTCAAATGATACATAATAATCAAGGGAGTTGCAGTCTGGGGAGTTAGGTGGCCAGATGTAAGGGGTGATGATGTGCTTGCAGAAATTGTCTGACAGTTATGACTGGGTTCTCCTGCTTGTGTGGCATGGTGCAGTGTCCTGTTGCCAGACATAGGGTCTTCCAGCAACCACCCTCTTGACCCTGGGTGGCACTACCTCCTGAAGGCACTTGATGTAGGCCTCCATGTTGAGTCTGAGGTCCTGTGGGAGGAGGAATGGAGGCATATTTCACTCTTTTCTTTCTCTTTCTTTCTTTCTTTTCTTTTTTAATTATTATCTTTTGTTTTGGTTTCTTTCTTTCTTTTTCACACTCTATGACTTCTTTCTTCCTCATAACCAGTTTTTACCCTTCCGACCCAGCTTTAGTTTTTTCTTTTATTCCTATTTTTTCATTTTTTTCTTCAATTTTTCTTTTTCTTTCTTCCTTATTTCTTTCATTCATTCTTCCTAATTTCTTTTGTTCTTTCTTTCTTTTTTTCATTCTTCCTTTTTTCTTTTGTTGTTTCTTCCTTTTTTCATTCTTCCATATTTTCTTTCTTCCTCATTTCTTTTGTTCTTTCTTCTTTTTGTTTCTTCCCTATTTCATTTCTTCTTTCTTCCTACTTTCTTTCTTCCATATTTCTTTTGTTTGTTCTTTCTTATTTCTTTGTTCTTTTTTCTTTTTCTTTTATTATTTCTTTGTTTTTTCTATCTACCTTATTTCTTTTGTTCTTTCTTCCTTTTTACTTCCTCCCTTTTCCTTTCTTCCTTTTTCTTTCTTCTTTTTTCTTTCATCCTTTCTTCCTTTTTCTTTCTTCCTTATTTCTTTTGTGCTTTCTACCTTTTTCTTTTTCTTTATTTCTTTTGTTCTTTCTTCCTTTTTCCTTTCTACCTTATTTCATTTGTTCTTTCTTTCTTCATCATTTTTATTCTTTCTTCCTTTTTTCTTTTATACTTTCTTCTTTTTTCTCATTTATTTCTTTTGATCTTTCTTCTTTTTTCTTTCTTTCCTATTTCTTTTGTTCTTTCTTCTTTTTCTTTCTTCTCTGTTTCATTTGTTCTTTTTTTCCTTTTTCTTTCTTTCATATTTCTTTTGTTTGTTCTTATTTCTTTGTTCTTTTTTCTTTTGTTCTTTTTCTTTTTCTTTTATTATTTCTTTGTTTTTATATCTACCTTATTTCTTTTGTTCTTTCTTCCTTTTTACTTCCTCCCTTTTCTTTTATTCCTTTTACTTTGATTCTTTCTTAATTTTTCTTTCTTCTTTTTTTTCTTTCATTCTTTGCTCCTTTTTCTTCCTTCCTTATTTTCTTTCTTATTTTTTGTTCTTTCTTCTTCTTTATTTCTATTGTTCCATTTTCCTTTCTTCCTTATTTCGTTTGTTCTTTTTTTCTTCCTCATTTTATTTGTTCTTTCTTCCTTTTTTCTTTCTTCCATATTTCTTTTATTTCTTGTTTCTTATTTCTTTGTTACTTTTTCTTTTGTTCTTTCTTCCTTTTTTCTTTCATTCTTTTTCCTTTTTTCTTTTATTCTTTCTTCCTTTTTTCTTTCTTCCTTATTTCTTTTGTTTGTTCTTTCTTATGTCTTTCTTCTTTATTTCTTTTGTTTGTTCTTTTTTATTTCCAACTTTCTTTTCTTTCTTCCATTTTTCTTTTGTTCTTTCTTCCATTTTATTTTGTTCTTTATTCCTTTTACATTTTTTCTTTCTTCCATTTTCATTCATTCTTTCTTCCTTTTTTTTTATTATTTTTTCCTTTTTTCTTTCTTAAGTCTTTCTTCTTTATTTCTTTTGTTTGTTCTTTCTTATTTCCAACTTCCTTTTTCTTTCTTCCTTCTTTTCATTCTCCTTTGTTTCTTTCGTTCATTCTTACTTTTTTCTTTCTTCCATTTTTCTTTGCTTTGTATTTCTTTTGTTCTTTTTTCTTTTGTTCTTCCTTCCTTTTTTTTTTCGTTCTTTCTTCCTTTTTTCTTTTGTTCGTTCTTCTTTGTTCTTTGTTCTTTTTCATTTCTATTTCCTCCTCTGGAAATTATTGCTTTTTTAATATTCTCACATATTTTTTTATTTTATTGACAAATCTTGTTTCATATGCTTTTGCTTTTTCTTTAGTTATATTTATCCCAATAATCAATAATCTGTTAATGTTGCTAGCCATTGATAGTGAGTTCTGTTCTTGCAGGAGAGTTTCAGATTTTCTTTAATAAGCTTGATCTTAACCTAAAAGACAAATATGGTTCCATGTCTAAACATGCTCATTTTTTCTTCGTTGTTTCTCTTGCTGCAAAAGGATTTGATAATTTCAGATTAAATCAATAAGCAAGTTTCTGAATTAAAATCCCAATTGATAAGTCTTGATTACATTTTATTAGCATTTAAATCCTGAAATTGTCATGATTTAGTTTTTTTATTTATTTTTTTATTTTTTCCTAATGATTAAAACCTTCCCTTATTAGGGAAGGTTTATTTAATTATCAAAAAGGAAAATGTTGAGTCTTTATTGCAAACTGAATTTGTTTACTTAAATACAAACCCATCAGCTGAAATAAAACCCTGACACTTTGATGTAGAAATTTGAGCTTACCACCAGTAGAGGTTGTTGAACATAGAATTAAATGCTGAACTTCAGAGAAAAAATTTGCACAGGAAAATTACGTCCCCTGGAAGGCAGTTTTAGATATTAATGAAATGAAATTGCCACTGCAGAAGTATTGATTACTTACGAAATAGAACTAATATTAGAAATAATTGACACACACACGTGCACACAAACAAACACACACACACACCGTGTTGAATATTGGAGAGGTTTTCTTTCAAATATCAAAAATCTGCAAGTTGTCTAACTTAATTGTGTTAAACAATTTTTCTCACCAGAATATATCTTACATATTTATAAGTTTACCATTCATCCATGCATTAAATACTGCAGCCACATCTGGTCTGATGCTTCCACTATGTACTTAGAGATTCTTGATAAAATACAAAAAAGAATCTGCAATGTTGTCAGTACTGAACTTGCATCTCAGCTTCAGTCCTTTTCCAACTGCTATAACATAGATTCCCTGTGCTTTTCTAAAAATAATTTCCTGGTAATTGTTCTAATGAACTTTCCTCTATATTACCAAGATTTTATGAATTTAAGTGCAGTACTAGATTGGCAGATAGGTCTCATCATTTTACTGTTGAAATGGCTTGAAGTAACCATAAGTTCTTACTAACAGTTTTTTCTCCCACTTCTCACTTGTAGAACTTTCTTCTAGCTACATGCTTTAGAGTTAACTTTGATCTTCAAAAATTTAAATGCAATGTCATTCATTATCTTCTGTCTGCTTAATTCATGTATTTTTATTGTCCTCTTTCCTAAATAATAACACATTGCTTGCGTCTTAGTGGCTTTATTATCTTTCCTGGGGTAAAATAATTAAATATATATATTTAAAATTTGTGTATTTAGGCAGCAATCCTTCTTTCATGCCCATTTCATTAAAAACAACTGACAAGATGCTTTTATTTAGTTTTTATATAATTTCTCGTACGATCTAATAAAGTTTTTCTTTCCGGATGACAAATTATATAAAAATTGTCCAAATGTTCTTTTTATCCGAGCGCTTTCGGCTATACATTTAGCCATTTTCAAGGATTATATTTTAACTGTTAAAATTAGAAATAGTTTGTTGTATGTATGTTTTACAAAATGTTTCATTTTTTTGTTTCAAAACACAGTCAAGATATTATGTCCATGTTCAAAGTTAATATTATTAAGTGTTGGTTTGTTTGTTTTTATTAATAAGGTTTCCATTATTTTTAGCCTTTTTTTGTATGTGGATGATGCTATTATATTAGTGTTGTCGACAAGTATGTTCCGAATAGTGTCTGGTAGGTCTCCATGAATATTTAAATGAGATCTAATTGAGCTATTGTCAGAAAGGTGTAGAGTTAGTCTACGTGTTAAACAATTTGTAGTGCAGCCTATATAATTATTTACAAAAGTTGATTGTTGAGGAATACAATTCCTTAATGGGCATTTGAATTCATAAATAATATTTGCTCTATTTAATTTTGTTCTAGGAGGTGAATTGTTATTTTTAACTATGAGGTTAGAGGTTTTAAATTTTTTATAATAAATAATTAATCTAATTTTTTTGCTATTGTCAACTGGTGTTATGCATTTTTTTATAATGTTCTTAATTCTGCATTATAAATTATAAACAGGATGAATGCAGAATTAAGAACATTAATTAAGAATTGTTCAGCTGCTATAGCCCATAGGAATCACTTTTTCTGTCTGTACCGTAGTGACATGTCTGATTACAACAGGCATCTCTTTGTCTCTGCTCATAATGAGTGCAAGGGTGTCCTCAATGAAGCAAAGTTATATTTGCTGAAAGAATGAAACAACATATTGCATCTCACAAGTTTGGTTCCAAAGATTATTGGTATCTCTGCAAGAGTGTGCTGAACAATGGCAAATCCACAATACCTCCTCTATTCAATCAATTTGATGTCCTGACTTCCTCAGCTGATAAGGCTGAATGCTTAGCTCGGAAATTCTCATCCAATTCAATGCTTGACACATCTGGTGCACCCACACCCAATTTTCTCCCTAGAACTGACGCTCTATTGAGTGAGATGCACATAACCCCATCAATGGCATTGGGTATCATCTCTAAATTATACTCCCATGAGGCTAGTGGTGGGGACGGGATACCAGACAGTACTGAAAAAATGTGCTCCTGAACTGGTTCCCATCCTCTCCAAACTATATAACTACTACCTCAACGAATCTTGCTTTCCAGCCTGCTGGATGTCCTATCTGATGAAACTGTCTTTAAGAATTCTGGAGACCCTTCTGACCCTTCTAACTACCATCCTATCAGTCTCCTCCCACTCTTCGGTAAAGTCTTCAATGCTTTAATCAACGCCAAAGTGGTTAAGCACATTACATCCCATGATCTGCTCTCTGACAAGGAATATAGTTTCCGCTCTACCCAATCTACTGCTGATGTGCTCATGACCATAACTGAATTTGTATACCAAGCAGTTCACAATAGCGGAGAAGCCTGAGCTGTAGCTCTAGATATTTCTAAGGTGTTTGACAGGGTTAGGCATGTCGGCCTTCTTCATAAGCTTCAGGGATATAGCATTACAGGATGATTATTTGACCTAATACAATAATTCCTGTCAAATCAGGAAACAAAGGTTGTCCTAAACAGGTTCTCCTCCAGTTCCTTTCTTATGAATGCTGATGTTCCCCAAGGTTCTATCCTAGGCCCTACACTGTTTCTAATCTTCATTAACAAGCTTCCTGATGTCATCAGTTCCCAAGTAGGAATCTATGAAGACGACACCGCTATTTACTCCTGCCTCAATAGTAAGTCTGGTATTGCTGAAACTAACCTAGCCATTGGTCTCGAAAAGGATCTCCAATCTGTGGTTGACTGGGGCAGAATATGGCTTGTAAATTTTTATGCCTCCAAAACGAAACTGCTCTTATTTACCCACCACAGAGAACCCTCCCTGCCTGCCATCAGAATGGTTGGTGTCCAACTCCAGGAGAGTGCCACTCTGTACCTACTTGGTCTGTCCACTGATCTGATGTAGAACAAGTACATTGAATCTATAGCTTCATATACCACAAGGAAAGTTGGTTCTCTGTTTCGCACTAGAAATTTTTTCTCACCTGAGTCCATCCTTCAAATCTATAAATCAACTATTCACCTTTGCATGGAATACTGCTGCCATATATGGTCAGGAGCCCCTGCTGTTCATCTCAAGGTCCTCAACAGAATCCAGAGACAGATATGCAATGTGATGAGTCCTGATCAGGCATCTCGTCTACAGTCACTTTCTCACAGATGTGCCATTCCTTCCCTCTGTCTTTTCGACAAGTATTTTCACAGCAACTGCTCCAACAAGCTATTTGGCTGGTTCCCAAACTGCATGAATTCAAGCATGCTACTAGATTGGCATCTCAGTCCCACCTTTTCACTTTTGAAATGATTAAATGTAGACATCTCTTCTACACCAACAGCTTTTTTATCTCACACTTCCCATTTGTGGAACTGCTTTCCTCTTACTTGGTTCCCCAATGACTATAATCTTCAAATATTCAAATGTAATGTCAATCGATATCTTCTAATACCCTGATCTAGTTCCATGTCCTTCTTTTTATCCTTTCCTCAATCACATCTCTTTACTCTTGCTCTCACACTCTGTACCCCTTGTGCACTAGTGGCACTCCTACTTTGCTTGGGGTGAAATGCTTAAAAAAAAAACATTTTTTAAATAATAACCAAGATCTGGATACTAATCTGAACAGAAAAGTATATAACATTTTTTTTTAAATATTAAAATATAATATAGATTTATTTATAAATTTATAGATTTATTTATTTGTTCCCCTGCTGAAAAAGGGGATACAGGTTCGATTTCTGTCAGAGGCACAATTAGTATTTATATTGTTCAGTCAAGCTAGCTCAGACATTCATGATTATGTATCATGGCCAGAAGGTCATTAGGGTGGGGCATTCTGTGCCATAACATAGCTGGTCAATGTAGGTGGTTGCTGGGTGATCAACCTATCTTGTTCCATATCTAGGTGTACAGAACAGTAGATCACCGGTGAGTTCTTGTTTTGCTCACCAGCATTGTCTTGTAAACTGAATTCTCTATTTGTGTAAGATTGTAGAAATATCAGGGATGCCTCCATAGAGCTGTGATTTAGTTGGATGTTGTCTCCAGGAGATGTTAAGTATAACTCTCAGCGTCCAAGTGCAGGTTGCATCAAGCTTAGATTCAAGGCTTTTAGTTAATGTCCAAACAATGGCACCATACTTTAAAACCACCTCTACAGCAGCTCAAGATGGATCATTCATGATTCTATTATGCCAAACATTAGTCCTGCATTGAGGTTGGAAGGTCATTGGGTGGCATTAGGTGTCATAAAATAACTGGTCAATATAGGTAGTTGCTGGGTGATCAATCTGTCTTGTTCTATGGCTAGGTGTCTAGAACAGTAGCTCACTCACAAGTTCTTGTTTTGCTTTCCATCAATGTCAAACAACACACTTTCTGCATTCGCCTAAGATTGTAAAAATATCAGGGATGGGTCCATAGATCTGTAATTTAGTTAGGTGTTGTCTCCAAGAGATCTCAGCGTCCAAGTGCAAGTTCCATCAAGCTTAGATTCAAGGCTTTTAGTTAATGTCCAAACAATGGCACCATACTTTAAAACCACCTCTACAGCAGCTCAAAATGGATCATTCATGATTCTATTATGCCAAACATTAGTCCTGCATTGAGGTCGGAAGGTCATTGGGTGGCATTAGGTGTCATAAAATAACTGGTCAATATAGGTAGTTACTGGGTGATCAATCTGTCTTGTTCTATGGCTAGGTGTCTAGAACAGTAGCTCACTCACAAGTTCTTGTTTTGCTTTCCATCAATGTCAAACAACACACTTTCTGCATTCGCCTAAGATTGTAAAAATATCAGGGATGGGTCCATAGATCTGTGATTTAGTTAGGTGTTGTCTCCAAGAGATCTCAGCGTCCAAGTGCAAGTTCCATCAAGCTTAGATTCAAGGCTTTTAGTTAATGTCCAAACAATGGCACCATACTTTAAAACCACCTCTACAGCAGCTCAAAATGGATCATTCATGATTCTATTATACCAATCATTAGTCCTGCATTGAGGTCGGAAGGTCATTAGGGTAGCATTAGGTGTCATAATATAACTGGTCAATGTAGGTAGTTGTTGGGTGATCAACTTGTCTTATTCGATGGCTAGGTGTCCAGAACAGTAGATCACTCACAAGTTCTTGTTTTGCCCTCCAGCAATGTCATGCAACACGCTTTCTGCATTCACATAAGATTGTAGAAATATCAGGCATGGGTCCATCAAGCTGTGATTTAGTTAGATGTTGTCTCCAGGAAATGTTAAGTATAGTTATCAGCATCTGAGTGTAAGCTCAATCAAGTTTAGATTCAGGGATTTTAGTTAATGCCCAAGCAGTGGCACCATACATTAACACCGCCTCTACTCTGGCTTGAAAGAATCTCCATTTGAGGTTGTCTGGTAGATCAGATTCCCAGATTATATCCATTTTATTCAAGGCAGCCCAGGCTTTAGCTATGCAGACTTTCACATCATTTCACATCAATTTATCTCGCTACATATATATATATATATATATGTGTGTGTGTGTGTGTGTGTGTGTGTGTGTGTGTGTGAAAAAGATTCAACAGATTTTATTTATTCTCCTGAGACAGTTTCTATTAAGTCTTGCTGGTAGAAGCCTATGAATTCAGTTTTATAGACATTGACATAGAGTTCAACATTGTTGGTAGCATTTTCTAGATGATGTAGGAGGACTGTGTCATTGCTAATGATATCTGCAGTGATAACTAGGTCATCTGGATAGTGTATAGCAGTCAATTTTTTTGCAGGATATTGACTTGGGAGTCTCGGTGATAAAGTAAAACCTAGATGATGATGTTTGTCGAGGGAAGTTCTCAATAAATAACCAAGGGAAAAAGGTGTAAGGGTGTCACCTTAAAAGTCTCCTGTTTTGATGCTGAAGAATCTGTTGTTTCCATCTGGGGATCTAAACAAAGATTTGGTATTTACAGAAATTCTAAATCTCAGTTGATTGTTATTAATTTTACTGTTTAAAACATTTTTCAAAACAGGGTTAGAAACTTGAATATGCATTCCTACTAAAAATAATGCTTATTGTAATAATAGATTTATTTTCATTCCATTAAAGTCATAGGCAAAACATCAAATGTACTACAATCTAAGAAATACTTTAAAAATAGGTTAAGTGTTTTCTTCAACATTTCATCAGTTAATTTTTGTTGTAGGAATTGTCCTTATTATATTAATTTTTTTTTTCTGTGGGTGATGCCGATATCATTCAATTTGGTTCAATTCCAGTCTAATGATCAGCTTACACAATATTATGTGAGTGAATTCAATCAACACTTGATTATTGAACTAAACTTTCTTTGCTTTATTCTGGATTTCAAAATCAGAGCTTTGCCTATTTCTTTCCACTTTTTACTCTTTTTAAAATCATTTTACTTTATTTTATCCATTTTGGTTTTTGGCTTGTTTTGTTTTACAGTATATCAACCTCAATAGGTTATTTAATGCTGGCAACTTTTTTTTTCTGGTAATATTTTGTTTTATCAAAAATGTATTTCTGGTAATATTTTTTTCCTCAAAAATGTATAGCTGGTAATATTATTTTAAAACATGTATTCCTGGCAATATTTTTTTTCTTCAAAAATTTATTTCTGGTAATAATTTTTTACAAAGTATTTCTGTTATTAAACCCTATTTTTACACTTTTATAATGCTTTATACCTCAGTTTCGGGGTTAACTATTTGCCTATAGCTGGGACCCTAAAAGGTGCTACTACTCCAAGTCAGGGTGGACCTGGGAACACCAGCAATTAAGAGGTGGTTCCACGCTCCTCAAAACCTCCTGATCAGAGGCCTTGCTGTTGGACGTAGTTTATCGTCTTACCCTGGACGTGGATGTAGTTTATCATCATACCCAGGACGGCCTGTCCATTTTGTTCCTCACAATTAATTTTGTAAGATACAGAAGGTTCCTGTGAGAGGAGATTTTTTTTTCCTATTTCACTTCTTCCCTTTGTCTCTCTCTCTAATTTCCCCCTCTCCCACAAATGCAATCAATCCCCTTCTCTCTATCAAAACCCCTCTCCAACAAAAGCAATTTCTCTCAATGCCTCTCTCCCACAAAAGCGATCTCTCTCCCTCTCTCACCCTCATTCCCCACAAAAGTGATCTCACTCTCACTCTCTCTCAATTACCTTCTTCCACAAAAGTGATCTCTCGTTATCTCTCTCAACACCTCACTTCCACAAAAGCGATCTCTCTGTCTTTCCTTCTCTCAAATCCCCTCTCCAACAAAGGCATTCTCTCTCCCTCTGTCACCCCCTCTCCCACAAAAGTGATCTCCCTCTTCCCCTCTCTCACAATCCTCCCTCTCACAGAAAAGTCTCTTTCTTTCCCCCTTTTCTTCTCTTTTAGAGAATTGTCTCAGCTGACAGAATGGGAGCTTCTTCTTCAGTTTTTCAAAAGACGATTTTGGGGATTTCTTTGCATACCTAATTGAATCTGAAATCATTTAGCAAAACATTCAAGATATTTTTACTTTTATGTTGATAGCGCGACTTGGAGTTGCATGCAGTTGCTGCAATCTTCAGGTGCAAATACAATCTGACCATTATTTCATGTTCTCATGAGGATGATTCAAAATTTTGGTATAAAACTTGATTATTTAATTATTGCTGCCTAAAATATTAGAATTAACTAATAATAATTTATATCTTGTAAATTCATTTAGATTGAAAGTTGAAGAAATAAAAAAAATGTTTTAGTTATTTGAATTTAAATTAATAAAGTAAACAAGGAGGTAACTCTCATTTTTAACAAAAATATCATAGTAATATCAAATAACAAAATATTAATACTCCAGATGAAAATATACTGTAAGGGTGCAAATAAAAAAAATTAATAGGTTGGCACTATCTTACTAATGTGTTTGGAATCAAGCCTTGTACTTATAAGGTGAAATTATATAAACACATGTTATAAATAAATCAAGTACAGTATATATATAGCTGGACACTTGTATTCAAGGATACCCATCTACTAGGGCAGCTAGCCAATCGTTATTGCAGATGCTTGCTCAGGCATATTTGTCCTTATTCAACACCCACAGAGCCCACCTGTGGTTTATACTGCAACTATGCTGAACAGACCATAATTAGTTTTTGGGAAAGAGCATGTTATCTAGCATGATCAGCAATTTGAACAAGGCCAGCACACTCAAGCCCTCAGCCACGATGACTTATGACTTTGTGCTAGTACAGCTATTGACGACATCCAAGCCTTCCATCTACCCAATTTCACTCACAAGGCTTGGGTTAACCCATGGTTTGATTTTCAGGCACTTTCCAAAGGTGCTGCCTGCTGGGATCAATCCCTCTATTTTATCCGAGCACTTTCTTATTTAGCAGTTAAAATATTTAATCCTTGAAAATGGCTAAATGTATAGTAGCTGAAAGAGCTCGGATAAAAAGAACATTCAGACAGTTTTTATATAATTTATCATCTGAAAAGAAAAAATTTATTAGATCGCATGAGAAATTGTATAAAAAACTAAATAAAAGCACCTTGTCTGTCGTATTAAATTAAATGTGCATATATATATGTGTGTGTGTGTGCGTGTGTATTTAATTGGAATAAATGTTAGTCCTAAGAACAGAAATATAGACCTTTCATACACAAAGTTCTGATATCTTTAGTACATTGTTTCACTAGAACAATCTATGAGTCTCAATAATATAACACATTGTTGATGACCTTAGTTTGACTGGCAAAAGTTCATGCGGAGGCGTGACAGTCTTAAACAAATATTTACAAAAGATAGTTTTTATTCACTGTCTATTCATTTATTAAATGATTATAAAATCAAACAAAACAAATATTAATAAAAGTAAATCAAGATTCATAAATATTTGATTGAAATTGCTTAGTCGATTGCTGATTTAACTGAATATAAAATTTGATTTATTCTTCATGTCACTTATTTATCTTTTATGTCCACTAAAACTATTTGATTATTTGAAGAAGTCCTTTTCTTTTTTCTTCAAGAGTTGTCTGTCCCTTGTTATGACTAGAAGTGAAATTTAAAACCAAACCTTAGTTAATCAGATTAAAATCTACCCTGCAAGCAGAAAATGAAATTCAGTACACTGTGTCCCACCCACCAGAAAAAAAAAGAGTAAAATAATCAACTAAAAAAAGGCAAAGTTTTACTTAAACTTGGTGTTGAAAATGGTTTCTCTGTCTTTCAAGCCACAGTTAGTAGTATAATCATTTCCTCACATTTAAAGTCAAAGAACTTAATCTGGAAACATCAAAAAAAAAAAAGAAAGTAACAACTTTGCTTACAAACAGTGAATTGTTTTGTTTTTCTTTTGTCTCGAAAATCTGATTAAGCTATAAATGCTTTTCAGAAAAACAATTTTCAAAAACATATACATTCTTTTTTATTTGTGCTTTCTTTACTTTATCATAAAAAAATTTACTTTCTTTTATATTTTTTAAAATTTCTTTTTTTTTTTTTTTGTTTTGCTTATCTTTCTGTTTGGCCATTTCAAGAAAATACTAACATATTTTCTGCATTCTTCTCAAGCAGAAATATATCTTTATCATATTTAGACATAATGGTTGGTTACTAGAGTGACTACCAAATTCTTGTTGCAGACGTCTACTCAAACACATTTATGTTTTGATCAGAGCCCACTGTGCTGAGTGGACTTTAGTAAGAGTTTCTGGGAGAAAATGCCAAATCTGACATAATCAACAGTCTGAACAAAGCCAATACACACAAACCATCTGTCACTATGACTTGTGACTTTACGCTAGCATTGTATGTTTTTCAGGCACTTTCCAAAGGTGCTGCATGCTGGAATTCCCTCCACTGACGGACGACATCAAGAAGTCATTTTCCTGACAAATCAGCCATGGTGAGATTCAAACCTGGCCCTCATGGTCAGAATGTGAATGTTCTCACCACTCAGTCACATACACATATATGTATATCCATAAACACACACACACACACACACACACACACGCACACATACACACATGCACATACACACATTCACACACACGCATATATATATATATATATATATATATATATATGAATAAAGACAAAAGGAAAATGTACTCATATTGTTGTTTTACTGATTTTAGTTATATCTGAAATTTTACACATATACAAAGTTTGATGGCTAAATTATCATCGTTTTATATTTTTAATTTCACATATACATGTTGTTTGTTTTTGATTTTGTCAGCTACACAGTATAGTAGGGTCAGTTGGGCACCATCTGTGATAAAAAGAGCACTATAATGCAATTCAGTCTGCAAAAAAATTTGGAAAGGGCATGCTGTACTGCTTGGCATTTGCGCTAGTACCTCTAATATAAATATTTCAGAATATTTGGGTGTCAATCTGAGGACAGTGCGGAGGATTCAGAAAGAGTTGGATGAGTCTAATGATGATTACGAAGGTACGACAGCTCGGAAAACTCTGATCATTCTAAGAAAAGAACTCCCAAATTTGTTGGTGAGAGCCTAAGAATCAACATGGAGGCCTACATCAAGTGCCTTGAGGAGGTAGTTCTGTCATGGGTCAAGAGGATAGCTGCTGGAAAACCCTATGTCTGGCAACCGCACACTGCACCATGTCACACAAGCAGGAGAACCCATTCATGGCTGTCAGGCAATTTCTGCAACCACATCACCCCTTACATCTGGCCACCTAACTCCCCAGACTGCAACCACCTTTGTTATTATGTATGGGGTGCAGTTGTGAGAAAGACCAACAAAATTCTTTGTAACACCAAAGATGAACTGAAGGCAAAGCACTTGCAGAAATTTTTAAATTTGATAGAAGTAAACTGAGTTCCATTATCAGACACCACACTCTCAGGTACTCCAAACCTTGCAAAAAGTTTGTAATTGTTATTGTGATAGTAGGTTGTTTACACTTCAATATCTCGGGCCATTTTGTGAAACTGTCAACCAAAATTGAATAGTATGGATCATTTAGTGATCCAGCAAAGCCCATATGTAATCTTGGCTATACTTCATCAGTGGTGATTTTACTGCTAAAATACCACCTTTACATTTTCTCACTGGATTTTGGATATCTTTGACCAACTTTAGCCAATGCACATAGCTTCTCATCAAGGATTTCGTCCTCACTATTCCCAGGTGTTCTACGTTGAATCATTTTAAAATACTTTTTATAGTCATAACAGAATTACTACTCGATTCGCATGCAAAAGTATTCCAACACAAATAGAAAATGCTGTATTATTATTAGCAGGTTTAATTTTAGCTTCATTCCATTTTGACTTAACAATATTCATACTTTTTAGAATGAATTTTGATATTGTCTATCATGTCCAACAATTCTTTAATAATGTTACACACCAGGCTTTTAATTTCACTTCCGAATTCCAGGAAAGCAATCACAGTATCTTCAAAATCTTTAGAAATCAATCTGGATAAGCCATCTGTGTGTTCCAATTTATTTCACGACAAAAATTCCATGTTCATAGTTCAACAAAATCGTAGCCAATAGCTGTAGACGGTCTGCAGTATGTGTGGGAATTCCTTTCTTAGAACTGAATTGACTTAATAATGGATGATGATCAGTTTGCAGTATGAATTTTCTTCCTAATATCATCCTGTGAAATTTCTTTACAGTAAAAATTATAGCAAGCACTTCCCTTTCAATTTTACTGCAGAATTTTTCTGTATTTGTCAAACTTAAAGCATGAGCAACTGTTTTCACTGTACCATTTTTGAATCTATAGCCTATTACCACTCATATACCATATTCACTTGCATCCAATGCTACTATTATTTGTCAGTGTGGGTAATAATATGTCAGCAATAACTCTGAAGTTAGTAGTTTTTTAATTCCTTTGAAGGGTTTTTGATATTCCGCTGACCAATTCCATTTTGTACCCTTCTTAAGTAAATTATTCAGAGGTGCTCACAATTTGTACATCTTTGGCTCATGAATATTATAATAATTCGATAATCCAAGAAATATATATATGCAATCACATGTCTACCACACTGATGAGCTGTGATACAGTGGAACAGTCTGTCTGTGGATGACTATATATGCCCCCTCTCATAGGTTGAGCACTTTAAAAGAAAGGAATTTGTCGGCTGCTTTGAATTCATGCTAAAAGCTCTTCACTATAAATTCAGCACTCTGGTAGCTGGTAATACTTATATCTCGTATATAATGTGTTAAAAATTATCTTTCTCCAGCGCAGGCAATGAAGGCCTAATGGTAAGTTTCTTTGACCAATGTCAAATCAGTCAGGTTTCGATCCCAGCTTGAAGCAATTGCATGTTTAGCCACACCGATGTGCTGTGGATGACTACATATACCTCCTCTTGTAGGTAATTTGTTGGCTGCTACTAATTAACATGAAAAAAAATGATGTAATGCTTTCTTCTTCAGAACATGGGTGATCATAGCTCTCCACTATTTCCTATCCTTTGTACTACTTAGCAAGGTTTGTCTTTTTACTATGTTTCCTTTTCAATGTTCTATCATTCACTTCTTGTTCTTCTTCTATGTGCCTTGTCCCTTCAGGACGTTGGCGATCATGGTGCTCTACAACTTCCTAGCCTTCTAGATAGTAAAAATACAAACCTTGCTTAGAGCTATAAAGGATAGGAAATTGTAGGGAGTGACGATTACCCAAGTTCTGAAGAAGAAGGCATCACATCACTTGTATATTTAAATAAGAAATGTTGCATAGAAAAAGCATAAGAATGCAAATGGAAAAGACCAGAAAATAGATTCTGAAAATAACATCTTCTTCAACTTACAAAACTTATGGATAACTTTCATAAAATCAAAACAGTTTGAATGATCCTAATCCCCCTACCCAACTCCAATCACTTGATTTTCCTCATCAAACTCCAGAACCAACAAAGCCACCATTAATAGTTCAATCATAAATTCTTTACCTTGACAGTCATGGCATCTTTATACATGCCTTTTTATTAAGGAAACAAGTGTTAAGTAATCTCATCTTCTATATTTCAATTTCAAGTTGTTTTTACTTTATTAGTTTATATGTCAGACGAAGACATTTTCCCTTGCAATTTGTTGAATCCTCTTTGCTTACCCTCAGCTATTCAAGCAGAGAAGAATCTTAAAACAGGTTTGTCTAGTATAAATAATTCCACCAGGAATACAGCCTGATTCCCATCTTTTGTCTGCAACCCACCACTATAACCATTCCATTGATTATAGGCACTTATCTAAGTAAGTCTTTTATTCTTTTATTCTTTTTTATTTCTCTCTCAAGACAGATTTAGTTGATGCATTACAGCCAATTGTTACATATGCCATATATATGAGACAACTTTTCATTTTCCCCAAAGATAAATTCTTTCTAAACATGGAAAGTATAATAACTTCCAGTTTATGGTGCTGTCTTGACTTGTCTGACTTTTTGTTAGGAAAATTCAAGAGAAGCGTGGTCTGAAAATCACTTGGTCTTCAACTGGGATTTGATTTTATTTTTTTATGAACTCATCTATTAAACATGTAAGGTTAATAACAAAGCTTAAGTAAATGCCTAATGTTACCATTATTATTATTATTATTATTATTATCATCATCATCATCATCATCATCATCATCATCATCATCATCATCATCATCATCAGGATTTGTCAAAAAGAAAATAGAAAATGAAAAACTAGAATATTTCTAGAGGATAAAATTTTGAAGGCAAGCAAAGTAAACACTTCAATATAAAGAAATAGAATAATAATAATAATAATAATAAACCAATAAAATATTCAAAACTTATCTTCTCAATTCAGAGTTTTTCAGATGGTATACACTCATCAGGTGATTCAGTCAATTAAATGCTATACATGATACACACTTGGGCGATCATGTCTCTTTCAATTCATGACTGACTAGCAAAAGATTTTCCAACAGTTGGTTGCCATTTCTTTCATCGGGTGTTAAATAGTCAGACTGAATTTATTTATGTCATGGTGGTCTTTTTCTCACAGGCGGTGCTCAACTGACCCAACTATACTGTGCATTTGACAAAATCAAACAACATGCATGCATGAAATTAAAAATATAAAATGGCGACAATTTACCCATTTCACTCTGTAAATAGAATTACGAATGATATATTAAATAATGAATGATATATTAAAATCATCCTAGACAATCCATACAAATACTATCCTCTGATCCTAAGCATTTGTATGCATATACATTGTTCCTTTGCAGAGGATGAGGAAGTAACATTAGGATCCTAGGAAAAAGCTTACAGGTTTTCTGATCCTAAGAAGAGTACAGGAAGCAACATGTTGATCCTAGGAAGAAGAGTACAGATACTTAGATCCTTGGCAGAGGGCTGAAGTGCAATTCTGATCCAAAGTAGAAGTGTACAGATATTCTGATCTGAAGTAGAAGTGAACAAATACTCTGATATAAGGTAGGAAAGTACAGATATTCTGATCATTGGAAAAAGTGTGCATGGAAAATTTTAATATACATAACTGCAAAAAAACATGTCAAAACTTTTTAATCCTGATTCTACTTCTGCCATATTCTCCCTTGGCAATTTTTATTGTTTTAAAAGCTATTTTGGAGTTATCAATAGTAAAAGTTCAGATTCACTCACATCGTAGCAGCCATTACTGGCATTGTTTGCATACACTTGCTGCAGAATAGCTGTGAGTGAAACATTCACTTGTCTTGATTATTGTGCATGCAATATAGTTCTCTTGCACAATAATTGGGATAAGTAAGATCAGTAAAAAAAAGGCCATTAGCTACATTCTTCCACACTTAGCTTTCTGTAGCAAATGTATCCAAACAACGCCAGTAATGTCTGCCACCATCAAAGCGAATGAATCCGAATTTTTACTTTTTGATAACTCCAAAATGGTGGATTTTATCAAATTCATCAGTAAATGTAAGTATGTAGGAAATTTTTAATGCAAACTGAGCGCCGGTCCTAATCTGCAAATTAATGATTCTTTTAAATAAACAAACTAATAAATAGTGATTAACATTTTTTTAATGACTTCTGATGCTCACCATCTATTTTGGTGAATTTATGTGTCATAAACAAATGAAAAAAATCCCTGGAAAATGTATTTTCTTGAAATTTATAATTACAATTACACGTCATTATGTGTTTATTTAATTCTTGTTCACAGACTTTTTTTTATACATTTATGAATAAAAAAATGTTTTTATAGTTACTTAATTATAATATGGTAACCAGTGCCAGATTTACCTATAGGCTTAGCAGGCTGAAGCCTAGGGCCTCAAAATCTAAGGGACCTCCAGCCAAGGTGTATAATTTTGACTCTGTCATAGGTCTTTCTTACACATGCTGTCATATTGTATTGTAGACTCTAAACAAGCCTTTAGTAATTTTAAATATCCATCATCATCCTCATCTTTACTCAAATTGTTAAATTAAACACTCATCCATTTTCCTCAACTTTTGAGAATGGGTGAGTTGAAGGGGCGCCACAAGTGGGATAACCTAAATCCAACCCTAATAAACCCTAATATTGCATTATTGTTGGTTTGCCTCTTTTTATGAACTTTTAAATATAAAATTATAAATAAACAATCTAATAAAATAAATGGAGGCATGGTGGAGTAATGGATAGCGGCTCGGATTGAGGAATTGGAGAGCCGAGTTCAAATTCTAGTCAAATCCATTACATTCATTTACATGCTAATACCCTTGGGAAAGTTATGAATCCACCTCTTCTCCCCCAACTATGAGTAAAAAATAGCAGGACAGACTGGTTTCTATAGCCTTGGATGGCAACTGGACTACCACAGAAAGAAATGGCAACTTACTGCGGGAAAAATTCTTCTTCATGTATCAACAGATACATGATTGCCTAAGCATGTATCCTGCATGGCACATGACTGGCTGAATAAAATAAATAACATTTCATTCTTTTGTTTTCAATTATCAAGAAAAAAGAGAGATTATAAATCCAGTTTCATATGTTAAGCTTTTCAAAATTTCTAAAAATAACTTTTTGAAGCAATAAAAATTGATGCAAGAGCATACAGTACTTGCAATGTGAAGAGAAAAACCATCCTTTTGAAGCAACAATTTCTTGCAAATACTTATGCTAAATTTTGCCTTGTGAAGATAAACTGATCCTCTATAAAGAGCATCATGTTGATCCTAAACAGAAGGACACAGATACATTTTGATCCTAGACAGAGGGCAGTGGACCAATACTCTAATCTTGTACACTGATATTCTGATCCAAGAGGATCAAAGTAGCAACACTTTGATCCGAAACAGGATTGTACATATATTCTTTTACTGAGTAGAAATGCCCCATCCATGTATAAACTGCTTATTTTTACAGATTTTTTTTTAATTGGTAAAGGCAGTAAATCCACTAAGACACAAGGGGTTACTGGGTGTGGAAGAATTAGGAACAGAAACATTAATAATGAGCAGGAAGAGAAAAGAGTAATCAGGAGGACAGTAGGTAGCGATTGACATTGCATTTTAAGTTTTGCAGGTTAAAAGCATGGTGCCGGAAGAGAGTTCCACAAGCAAGAAGTGCAAGAATAGAAACTGTTAACATAGAATTTACAGTTACATCTAGCAATCTCAACTGTAAATAGATGAGATCTTGACACCAGTCTAACGCTGCATTTAAATTAAAAAACTCTAGGTACCATATCAAAGAGCTCATCCAAACAATTACTATGAAATTATATATAGAAGAGACACAGATAGGCAAGTTTACAGTGATGGGAAAGTGACTGAAGCTGAGCTGCCAGATCAGGACCAATAATATTGGTAATTATTTGGGTTTTATCAAGGAGCTCAAGGTAAATAACTGGAGGGCAGTATTCTAAACATGGGAAAATGGTAGTTGCTGTGGCAATTGATGAATAAAAATTGGAGTTCAAGACAAATTGCAAAAAGTGATAAGCTATAATTGAACATTCTATGAGTACTGAGACATCAAATTTGGATTACTAGAAGTAGAAAAGAATTTAAATTGTTGCTTAAATACAGACATCAGTCCAAAGAGAGGAGCTAAGTTATTCTTTGAATTCTATCAACTTTCATAAACAGAGAAAAATGTATGATTAGTCATTGTTATAAAACAGTTGAAGTCAACAGAAATGAATCAGCAATAATTATAACAGACATATCACAAAGTTTGTATAATCATCACCAAAATTGATTATTCCAGTAATATTATTTACAAAAATGTGAAAAGGAAAGAACATTTCAAATAATTGCAGATTTCAATTTTATAGGAATGATTTACCGTATTTGATGGCATATAAAGTGCACTTTTTTTTACTAAAAATATCTTTTAAAATTCCCCTGCATCTTACATACCATATGTAGGTTTAAAATTCATAATAGCCGGCCAAAATTAGATGTCACATTATTTAACGACAATGATAGTAGTATTGAAAATGAGTATCAGAGTTTTGATAATGAAGATGATGAATTTTATGGATTTGAAGATGAATAGAAATTAATGATAACTCTACTGTTTTGCTCAGTTGTAATAATTGCTTGATTTTTATTTTGTTTTCTTATCTTTGGATATAATAAAGTTTTTATAGGCTCATGTTCTTTTTTCCTATTATTTTTTGTTTAATTGTAATCATTGCTTGTTTAACCAAAATAATAACTCATAAATATTGCCTAGGCTATACCTTTTACGAATAATTTGACTAATTACTAATTTTTTCTTGATTTTCCCTGCTGAAATTGGCATGCCTCTTATACACCCATGCGTCTTATATGCTGTCAAATACAGTAAATTCAAGGATTTGTACTAAAGTTATATAAACAAATGCAATCAATAAAAAAAAGGATCAGAGAAAAAAGAAATTTAAAAAGAATAAAATTGAACTAATTATAATGACCATAGTTACTTGTTTGCATTAGTGTTTTCTGTGCCTTGTATTAATTTCAAATTTCAACATAATTTCATAGGCTATGAATTTCTCAGATGAAGCATTGCAATTATTATTCATTTTTGACTAGTATTTCTTTCATCTTATTTCTCTTGCTTTTAAGCCAAATATTAATAGTTTTAAATTGTTTAAATTTCTTTGATAAATCATTGTAATTAATATGAATTTTTGACAAGTAATAAATAAACTAATAACAGATCAGATCAAAAACATTTATCTTTAATAGATGAATATTCTGGCTTCATAAAATATCCCTTAAACAAACTAGACAAAATTATTTAAATTAATGCTATAAGTTTTTCCAAAGTGATGCATAATTTTTACAAAGTGTTGTATTTAATGTTCAAGATGGTTTCTAAAACTGCTTAATATTTTTCTACACTGGAAAAATTTCTAAAATGCTATTAAGGGAGATATTTTGAAAAGAAAATGAATATCCCCCATTGTTATCATTTGCAACACACGTACACATTATTTTACACCATCAGTATTAACGTCTGCCTCAAATATTCACTGGTTTTTACAAGCATCTTGTAAGTTAAGTAACTTTTCTCGCGTCATTTTTAATCCTTTTCCTACAGAAAAAATATTTTCTTGGCCATAAAATGAATTTAATATTTTCAAAATTGTAACTAAATAGGGTAAAATTTTTAAATGAACAAATTTTTAAAATATATTTTCCAAAAAATAATGAAAGAAAATAAAATGAAAAAATTAAAAAGAATAAAATAAATAATTCAAAGAAAAAAACATTTTCTTTAAAGTTTAGATTTCTCACTTCCTTTTTATTTTTTCCTCTTTATCTCTTTTTGTCTCTCTCTTTCTCTTTCTCTTTCTCTTTCACTTTATTTATGACTAATCCAAGTTAGTTCATATGTGTCTACCTGTCTATAGACTATTAAATCCCAAAGGGTACAAGTTTTAAAAAAATAATTTAATTACATCCAAGTTTTCTAAACCAATTCACTTCTGTGAAAATTTCCTGGTTAACAAGCATAAAAAATAAATAAATAAAATTACTAAATGTATATAAGTAATTATTTTGATGTCAAAATGTCAAAGAATTTCCCTTTTTCTTTTTTAACTATTCCTATTTAAAATTAATTTTGATTTTAATTACTTTTACATACTTAATTCAGATATTTTTTAAAAATGCTATAGGATATATTTAATTTTATCTACAATAAAATCCATAAAATGTTTTAAGAAGTAAAACTACAATGTTACAGAAGAAAGTAGTATCATAATTCTATTTATATAAGATGCAGTTTTTGCTTCCAGAATTGTGTCCAAAAGTCTGCTGCATCTTGAAATCAATTCCATTTTGTCAAGAACTCAAAACCGACAAAATCCAATCAAATTGGATTTATTTGCTTACCAAGAGATTGTATCTATCTAATGGCATATTGCAAGAAAGGGAAAAACAAATCTTGCATAAAACCAAAACAAACAAGTTAATATTTATTCGATTTTATTTTGATTTATTTTCTCAATCTATATTTGCAATTTAGTAGTCATATATCTCGATAGTAATTATCAAGTTTTCGTAATGCTTACAAATCACAAAAGTAAACAAAATGGCCTGTTTTTTAAATTTTTCTCTTCCTTTTTCAAAAATTTTGGTAATTTTCTTTTCACTAAAATTATACATGAAAATTAGCTTTTTCCCTGGAATTTCTCTACTTTTTTAACTGTGTCTTATACTGCCAAGCAACCTATACACTAAGGAGTACGGTACTTTACATTATTATAATAATTTAAATAGTCAGGTTTCAACCATTAATTAACCTTGGAAGAACAAATTTTAGAAAAGCATTTAAATTGATTGAAACTCTCCAATAATTCTTTTTAGTAAGATATTTTGGGGGAGAAAATTGATTAAACTGTTCTATGTAAGTGAATTAATTTTTATTAGTCATATATTCAAGAACAAATCAAACACTGACATTCCTCAACTGCATTTTCACATTCATCAACCAAAAGAACATCTTATAATTGTGAGTCTACATGGGAAATTGTGATTGTATTCATAGAAAAGCATTTAAATTGATGATACAGACTATTTGGTGTTGTACAAACATTAAGAAGAATCTAGCTTTACAAATGTATGAGTTTAAAAAATGGATCTTGTGTGTCCAAATCTATGAGATGTCATTTTCAAGAAAAGCGGTTAAATGACACTTGTGAATGCAAAGAAAAGAAAAACACATACATCGGAAGCAGATAAGCTGAGTGTAATACAATATGATAAACAGTGGCATCCAGCCATAAAATTAGAACCTTTCTTCAGCCATTACAAATAAACAAAGTCTTGTAAGGTCGAAGACAGAAGACACAACTGAGTATTTCCTGTTTATATTTGGAAAAGATTAATTGAAAAGATCTGAATGATTGATCTCAGGAAAATATCCACGATTAGCAGAATCTAACAATGACCATGGATTATATTTGTTGTTAGTGGTTAGGGCAAAAGAATGACTTATGGTGGAAATAAAATATATTTTCAGAGAATGACATCAGACAACTAGCAAATTCTTTTACAGTATTTATATTTTTATGAATAGCTTACTAATTTAAACACTTTTGAAGAAACGTTATTTTTTAAATCATATCCTTATAAACTGGGTTAGTCTAAAACCATTTTCATTTTACTCTTACTTTGGCTACTTTCATTTGAAAACATCACTTTTAATTGTACTGAATCAACTTACATTAGCAGTGTGCCTTTGACAAAACTGGCATGCTTTGGTTTATTGATTTGAAAACGAAAAATTAAAGAAAAGCATAATTTTTGGCATATTAAGCATTTTTATTTTTAAGAAATACAAAATTTGATTCAGATGTAACAAAGATTTGTGCAGTTGATGGAAAAGGCAATGTGAATGTTCCAATGTATCAAAAGTGGTTTGCAAAGTTTTATGCTGGAGATCAATTCTCTTTGACTGAGAAGATCAGTTGAGTAGAGATAAAATGAAAACATTATTTGGGAAGAACTACTTGATATATAGTGGGAGGAAGGAAATCCTCTATAATGCAGCAGAGAGTCAACATCCACAAAATATCCAATGAAGTATTCAAAATTACTTGCATCAGTTATGTTAGTCACTTTGATGTGTGGCTTCCACATAAGCTCACAAAAATGAATACTACTTTTGGCTGAATTCCCATGTGCAATTCAAACTTAAACATTACAAAGGTGTTCTGATTTTTTAAAACTGTGACAAGCAATGAAAAGTAGACACTTTACAATAATGTGGAATTAAAAAATAATCAAGCAAGTTTACTGCTCTCAACTTTACCAAAGGTTAATCTTCACCCCCAAAAAGGGGGTATATCGTGGGAGGAAGAAAATCCTCTACTATGACCTTTTTCCAAAGAAAAATAAGACAGAAATGAATGAAAAGTGCATCTAAAGAATTAGTTAACAGAAAGATTATAATATTCCATCATGATTAAACTCAATCCTATATTTCTTTGGTTACCAGACAAAAATTCTTATTTGACTCGTCCAGCATATCTATTTGCCAAATATTGCATCTTCAGATTATTGCTTATTCCAGTTATTACATAATTCTTTGCAACAAGGTAAAATTCAAATAAAACAGTTTCTTGCCAAGAAAAAGTTCTGAGAGGATGGAATTATGAAGTTGGGTGGCAGAAGATAATGGTACAAAATGGGAAAATAATTTTGTTCAATAAAATCAATACTGAAAATAATTTTCTTTTTACTTAATAAATCTTAAGATTACTATTTATTTCAGTTTAAACATAAATCCCATGAAGCGCTGACTTGTGGAACCAACTCCCAAAAGGATTCTTCTCAGTCACTATAATCTTAATCTGTTTAAATCTAGGGACAACCAATATCTTTCCCACATATCCAATTATCTGTGTCTCTTACTCTGTAACCCTCTACTTTGAGTGACTCTCATACCTTGTACAGGGTGTAAATCAATGTAAAAAGAAAAAAAAAACTCTTTCAATGAAAAGTTTTTGGTTTCTTGAAGGGTGGCTAAAAACTTTTTCACTGTACTGCATATCTATATAAATATTTACATATCCTTATCTCATATATATATATATATAGATATATATATATATATATATATATATATATATATATATATATATATATATATATATAGATAGATAGATAAACAAAGAAATAGATATAGATGCATACATGTATCTGTTACAAATAATGATATATATATATATATATATATATATATATATATATCCGATGCAATGAGAACAAAAGTAATACATAAATTCTAACGTTCACAGCATTAATCCAAAAGAGGGCTCAATACCGATAGTAGAACGATAATTATTTATTATAATTTTATCATATAGACAAAAACAGTTTACTCACTACAAAGATGCAACTTTGTTTCAGTGCATTTCAACTGCACCTCAACAGGTGAGAACCACTCACCCATCAAGTTGCAATTGAAATGCACCAAAATGAAGTTGCATCTATGTAGTGAGTAAACTGTTTTTGTCTATATGATAGAATTTTAATAAATAATATTATATATGTATATATATATATATATATATATATATATATATATATATATATATAGATAGATAGATAGATAGATAGATAAGGAATTCTTTAGTAGTATTAGAATAATGCAAGGATAGTCTTTATCAAATGAGCATAAAACTGATTTAATTTTTATTGAATTTGGCTAGATAAAATAAAATGAAAAAAATCTAAAATTGCCAGTACCCCTCATTCATGTGCATGCATATTTGTACCATCATAATAAATTTAGTCCAATGAACTCCTGAAGAACAAAACACATCACAATTAAACTTTTTCCACTTTGTCATACAATCATATATATATATATATATATATATATATATATATATATATATATATATATATATATATATATATATATATATATCCGATGCAATGAGAATGAAAGTAATATATAAATTCTAATGTTCACAGCATTAATCCAAAAGAGGTCTCGATACCGATAGTAGAGCGATAATTATTTATTATAATTTTATCATATAGACAAGAACAGTTTACTCACTACAAAGATGCAACTTTGTTTCAGTGCATTTCAGCTGCACCTCGACGGGTGAGAACCAAAAATGGTTATGAACAATTCTGCTAGTAGGCAAGCCGTATGTGAACCGTGTCTTCTTTTCTTCCATTTGCTTGAGGAAAAAATATACATAAAGCAAAAAGGTGACCGAGTGAAACAATAGTCAGGGAAGATTTCTTACTGATAGCCACGGTCAAAAGTTTAGGCATATCATCTCACAAGCGTCCTAAGAGTGAGGGGTGGGGGAGGAAAGGTGGGAATAGGAGATAGTAATACGATAGTAGGAGGGATAAATTCTAGTGATAGTTAAAAAAAAGAAATATATATATATTCAAATACATATCTTTTTCTACTACCTTTTTTTTCTTATATTTTTTCACACTCAGTAACCTCTTGCATCTTAGTGACTTTACTGCCTTGCTTGGAGTGAAATTATTAAAAAAATAGCCAAGAAGCATCATTTGTCTGAGGAAGCAATATGATACCATTTTTCCAAAGGCACCAAAAAGAAAAAAAGAAGACAATTAAGAAAAATAAAGCATTTATATTTATTTGGTATTACTTTTGTGATTCTATTAATGGGAATATCACATGACTATGTAATAATTTCAGAATGGCTGAAGAAATTGGACATTTTCTATTAATAACAACCATATATTATGATATCAATGATGTCTTGTTTAGCTTAGAGCAAAAAAACAACATTAGTTTACAAAGTAATAATAGTACGTCATAGAGAATAATAATAGAAAAAGTGAAAAGCTAAGGTCCTTGCAGTTCATTGTTGGCAGTTATATTTGATTGATTAATTTGTTTTTTACAGCTTATCAACCCTTTGTGGCTTATTTAAAGCCAAAACATTTTTTGGATTGCAAGTGAATAATGCATTAAAAATTTTGGGAGCATAACAATGATATTTTCAGATACAAGTACTACTATTTAACCCATAGCTGGTGGGAGGAGATAGATTCATACCTTTCCCAAGGACATTTGCATTTAAGCATTTAAACAAACCTAACTTGAATTCAAACTTGTCTCTCTGATTTCTCATCTTTGGGGTTACATGAAACGATTATGATAAACAAAATTATTGTTCTTTTAGATTATGAAGAATAGAGAATAGTGCAGATGAATATAAATTTCTAAAATTAAAAATGTCCAATTTCTGATCCAAACAAGAGTTGATTTTTCTGTTGTTTTTTTATAAAGTGATGAATTTAAAATAAAAACCACAAAATATATGTCCATTATGTATTCTTACTGGCAGAGAAATTGCTTGAAATCTGGTGCCGCAGAAACAGTTAGTTTTTATAAATTTCAAAGGCGCTTAAAAGAAAAAAGAAATGGAAGACAAGACATGAAGAAAAATAAAATATAGTTATTTATTTTAAACCAGAGTTTGTCTTTTATAAATTCCATTAATGTTTTCTTTTTCTTTGAGTCAATGTTTTCCATAGACCAAAAAATATTTTTTTGAAATTGATTCAAATAAACTGAAGTGCCATAAAATTAGAGACACTTGTTAAGAATATATAACTCTTTCTATCACCTGACTAAAAATGAACAATCATTGCTTTATAATGGGAGAGCTAGGGAAGAAAGGTTTATTCTCCCAATGACATTTCCCCATTAGGGGCATTATTATATTTGTAATATAATATTGCCATAGTTCACAGATGGAACGTATAACAAACATGCTTTGTTCTCAAAGATACTTTTATACCACTAAGACATACACATGACTATATATACATATTTACACATGTTCCATGCAGAGAAAAATATAACATATATCTACGCAACAAGCAAAGTGAAAGGAGATAAAACAGATAGGATCTTAAATATAATATGGAGATTCTTCTGTGTTTATGGAGAAGCCATGTTTAGGGCTCCATATTCAAATGGAATGGATTCATCTACTATAACCCAGGTGAAGACAGGAAACTGCAAGGACAGGAAACAGCGAGTCTTAGGTTTACCCAAATTGTGAACTGCTATATCTAGGGAAGATATATTCCCAAAGGGAAATAATGCTATGTGCTTATAGACCATAGAATGTGCTGCAGGAGGCAGATTTATCATTTGATTAGTTTGACGCCTGTTAACTGAATGAGTGACTGACAACTTTCATCCCTGTATGAGTGACATCACTAAGTAGCCATCATTGAACCATGTGACTATCTTGACCAAAGTGAGATTATTGCCTTTTCTATCCCAACAACTTGATCAAGCAACACTGTACAAAACTTCCATGGTACATTTTGATGACCATGAAACCTTTTATGTAATGCAATGTACATTGATGAATTTAGTGACACCAGAGTTAAAATAAGATGTGATTTGATGCAATTTTCTACTTTATTGCGTCATTAACATTTTTGACAGTTACCGGTCAATTTTAGCATCACCAGCAAGCTTCAGTTTTTTTTCACGTTCTATTGATTTCAATTCTGAATTTGCATAGAACTGGTATGCCTTAACTTAGAGCAATTCTGAATTCATTTTGGAGTCAAGTTTTGTTAAATCCTGTCTTTATCCCATGATTGCCACATCTACACTGCCGACAGCTACACTACCTCTTTACCTATTATGTCACAGATACATCATCTGGCAGAGTTCATTTCTAAAAATGGGGAGGCTAAAATTATATAGTTTACTGTAGTGTCTAATTTTGGGGCACTTTTCAAATTCAATTCAAATAATTGTTTGTTCTATATAAATAAGTATGTTTATATGTGCGCATAAATTTGTGCATATACGTATGTGCACATTTGGTTTTTGATTCTGTCTATGTGACAAACGATGTAACGTACATATCTTTAATCCTTTACAAGTGTGTGTGTGCGCGTGTGTGTGTGTGTGTGTTTGTGTGTGTGTGTGTGTGTGTGTGTTGCTCTCATTGAATGCAAATGCATGTGTATGTTGACCACAGGTGATGCTAATGCAAGAATGCCAAGAGAAGAGGAACTCTCCAGGAAATTCTTATTTTCTATTGAATCCACTCTTGAAATCTACCTCAAAATCTCAGAAGCACCTGTGACAATATTTCAACCCTTAGATACTCTTTCGTTTCACTCTTATTGTTTGTGACAGTTCCTGTAAGAAATGAGTGAGAGAAGGAAAAAGGAAGTGGTCAACACCATTGGGCTAGGAATGGCAAATGGACAGTGAGGGAGGAAGGGGTGAGGTGCTCTTGGAAACAGCTTCTGAAGAACTTGCTTGGTGTGAATCTTGAAAGGTATGTTGAAATGAACAGAGAAAGGCACTGTATGAATTGATTGGTCCTCAAGATGGCATGAATCATTATTCGCAGTTTCTCATGACCAAGAATATCCTGAGAATGGATGTAACCTTGTGGTCAAAGGAAAGAAAATGCAGACCATAGCTAAGAGGTCTCTCTTTCAATTGCTAATATTGGGTTAATGACTCTTAATGTTTATATATACATATATATTTATGTGTAACGGGTGTAATCAAATGTTTTATTAAAATTGACAAACAAAGTCTGCTTATTTAATTTTTAATTATTTCATATTTACAATTTTTAAAATTAAAAATAAATTCAAATATATATCAGATCCAGATTAATCAAAAGCTATGATCAAAAAGTATCGGGACTGTTGCTATGGTAACAGAACTAAAGAATGCAGAGTGAAACTGCTTGGCACAGGTTGACCTTGAACTCTATCAAGCATACATGCTAAGTTATAATATTCTTTGCTCACTCCTGTTATTTATAGCAGGAAAGTGTGTAGTGTGTCATTGTCTAACCATACCACAGCGGTTCCATCAGTGACCATGACTTGTTCAGCAGTTTTTGGCCAAATATTTCCCAGGTCTGAAAACCAGCATATTCCCCAGATCACACCCCTTACAACTTTTTCCTCTTTGAAAATCAAATCCCACTTGAATAGGAACAAGACCTGAAGTCATCGAGGAAATCAAGGAGAATGGGACAAAGCAGTTGCTCACTATCCCCAAAAAAGACTTCCAGGCATGCTTCCATGAACGGAAATGACACTAAAATGTGGTGTCTTTTTAGGGGAAGAATGTTCAGTATCTGATATAGAGCATTTATAGCCATAATATGAATATAGGAATCAACAATGCATGGTGACTGTCAGTTTTATTCTTCAATACAATCTTCATAACAATATATATATATATATATAGACAATATTAGTGGTAAATATACACATACATATGCAATTATATATACACATACATATATGTATAAAAATAATTCCAAGAGGATATGATCCAGGTAGAACTCAATGTCCAGGACAGAGTAAGGATATATATATATATATATATATATATATATATATACATGATAGAAATTGTAAGGAAGATTTGATAATTATAATTAAGTAATTCATTGAGTCTGAAAGAAACCTCAACAGAATGCAGAAAGCACTGGACGGCCGTTTTGTCCTATATTTGGGGCTCATCAGCAGTGCGCATCCACTACCGAGAATTGAAACCCTGACAGTTGAGTTATCAAGTAAACGTCATACCAACTGCTCCAACGGCCCTCGGTGACGAAGAGGTAGCAAATATATATATCAATTGAGAACGAATTGAATATAAATTCAAACATTCATAACATTAATTTAAAATAGGGCTCAATACAATCCAACAGTAGAGCAATAATCTTTATTATAGGAAATTACATTCAAATATGGAGAAGCAACACTAAATAAATGCACTAATGTTTCAATGTGTATCAACACATTTCATCAGCCGTTAGTAACTAACTGATTATTACAATTATTAGGATTAACTTACATACAACCGGTTTTACCACAAAAAAATATTAATTGTAATAATCAATCATTTACTGATGAGATGTGTTGATATACATCGAAACATGAGTGCATTTATGTAGTGTTGTTTCTACATGCTTCAATGTAATATTGTATAATAAAGTGTATATATATATATACATATGTATATATATATATATATATATATATATATATTATAATATTTTTTTTTAAATATGATTCCTTCGCTACATAAGAGTTCTCATGTTTCAAAAGCGAGAGCCGAGACCCTCAATATAATTTTTGAAATTAAGTTGAATTAAGGTGTCTGGTCTCGCTTCCTCGTCAAGCGAGAATTTGGGAATTTATTTACCCAACGTGTTCTTTCCTATTTTTCTGCATACATGCACACACATATATATATATATATATATATATATATATATATATATATATATATATATTGGATGTATTTGGGCAACCACCTCACAAAAAACAAAAAAACAAAAACAAAGATGAAATACCATGTATGGAAAAACACATGTTATACTTGAAAACGAAGAGACTGACAACATAGCAAAAAAGTCACAAGTCTTGTGACTAACAACAGCCAAATGTACACAGATATTGGACAATTTTATTTTATTTTTTTTTTTTAAGCTTATCACCCCAAGCAAGGCTGGAAGCCACTAGCACGCAAGGGGTTACAGAAGGTTTGGAGGAAGAGCAGATAGGAGTGGTAAAGGAGGGGATGTGGAGAAAGATAGTGGATTGATCAATGCAAGGGGGTTACAGAAGATTTGGAGCGAGAGCAGATAGAAATGAAAGGTGAAAGGATGTGGAAAAGGGAAGTGGATAGATCAAGGCAACTGGAGATGTCGATTGATGTTACACTTAAATAGTTGGAGATTATATTTGTCAGGGAAACAGGAATAAGGAAGGGAGTTCCACAGGCGAGATGTGCGAGACATGAAGCTATTGGAGTAGAAGAGACGTCTACATCTAACAGTTTATCTTTAAATATGTGCCTGGAACTCAAAAATTGATTTGAAATGGATTAAGCTAAATCTCAACAAAGAAGTTTCATTGTATACATATACATATATATATATATTAAAAAAAGAGAGAAACCGCAAACGTTTTTGGTTGTAATGTGAATTTTTAAAAAAAATATTATACCTTAATATTTTTTTAAAGAATCCACATTACAACCAAAAACTTTTGCGGTTTCTCTCTTTTTTTAATATACACACTTTTCTCTCATTGGAACTACTATAACCTCTTCCTTTTATATATATATATATATATATATATATATATATATATATATATATATATATATATATATATAAAAGTGTACATAGAAGTCAACACTTAGAGGCGACAGTCTGTTTCATGTTAGATGCAATCATCATGGCCCGATGATTGCATCTAGCATGAAACAGACTGTCGCCTCTAAGTGTTGACTTCTATGTTCACTTTTATATTTACACACACTCTATCTCTGATATTGGCACTTTATCCCATAAATATAGCAAATCTTAAGACTATATTTCTTCATATATATATATATATATATATATATATATATATATATATATATATATATATATATGGGGAAATAATATATAAATGTTTATATATCAGGAACAATTTTAGGGTGAAAATCTATGACAAAGTGGAAAAAGTTTTCATCTAATTCCTTTTGTCCTTTTGGATCTCATCAGACCAAAGTGATGTTTACATTGACACAACTGCACATGTGCACAAAAGAAATGGAACACACAGACAATTTTGCATCGAAAGTTTTTTTTTATGCATTGATTGCCATCATAATGAGTCTGACCATAATTTTGATTTAAAAAATGCTATTCTAATTAAAAGAGAAAGCAATTTGCTAAATGTTTAGAAAGTGCTTTAATCACAACATAAAATTTACAGTAAGTTTATATCCAGGTCCTTACAACATTTTATCACTCTTGGCCGTTCTTCTATAATCTCATTGTGGGACATTTAATAATAACAATGATGGAAACATAAACAAAAATAAAAAAGAAACTGAATGAAAATGACTAGAATATATACCCAAAATATTTTTTATATCAAATTCACCCCAATCATGACAGTAAGTTACAAGGGGTTACTGTGTGTGAAAGAATTAGAAAACAGAAACATTATTAAGGAGTAAGAACAACAGAAGTGTAATCAGAAGGACAGTAGATGATGATTGACATTACATTTCAGTTTTATGAAGATCAAAATTGGGTGAAAATCATCGAGACGGAACAGTGTTTCACAAATGAGAAGTGCGAGAAAAGAAACTGTTATGATAGAATTTACAGTGAATTCAACTGTAAATTGATGAGAACAAATGTTAGTTAGAGCTATGAAGGATAGGAAGTTGTGGAGAGCCATGATCAAACTACTTAACGAGCTTGTGTTAATGAATGACAGAAGATGGACTGGGACAGATAATAGTGAGACAAATATTATTGCCAATCTAGTTCTGCTCTTAAAGAAATTTAAATTTAAGTGTCCCTTTTCCTACCTGCACTTGTGTATTTGCATCAATGTAAACATAACTTTAATCTGATGAAGTCCTTGAGGGTGAAATGCTTTTACCACTTTGTCATATACATATATAAACTTTATTCACAACAAAGAAAAAATCTTTGATTTCAGAATAAAAACTTCTAATCTTTGCGATCAATATACTTCATTTTTTTTTTAGAAATCAAAAAATCGTTAAATGACAAAAAAAAAACAAGACAGAAAAATTACTTTTGACACCAAAGCTTAAATTGAATTTCAAATGTATAAAGCAAGAATCCCAAATTCTTTTATAATTCTAATAAAAAATTTACATGTTATAAAATAATATATTTTCTACTTCCATGGTTATCAAGAAACATCACATTTTTATTTTTATCCAATTGATAGGAACATGATCAGATAAGAATATTTTATGGACAAGAATGTTTGTAGCATTGATTTCTATATAATGTTTAATCAATTCTAAACAATTTTTATTGATATTTTAGGCTATAGTTTTTACTTTCTTACATGTGTGAATGTCTATAATGTCTTTGTGAAAGAAATTTGAAGTAGAATTGTAAGAGGCAGAAGTAATCACAAGAAAGTAACGTTTTTTTTTTGGCTAATTTTCCTCAGCATCTATATTTCTGAATGAAAATTAAAAAAAAAATTTAATCAACATTTTGTCTTTTGGTGATTGTTCTACAGAATATGACTAAATATGTTTTATTAGATAAATCTTGTTCCAGTATCTTCAGTATTGAACAAAAAAAACACAGTGAATTGAAATTTATACTTGCCTGACATCTACAAGTATCTAATTAATGAAAGGATGAAACCATTCTCTGCTTAAAAGAAAACAAGAACCAGAGGTGGATGTATAAATGATCTGATATGGTAGACCCTATCTGAAGGGAGAATGGCTGACATTATCCAGTGTGGAATGAGAATCAGATAGTTGGCATGAAACACAACTGGAAAGTGAAAAAATTGAAAGAAGCTGCAGATATCCACATGCCAATTAGTTGCAAAAGTCAGGCCAATATAAATTTTAGTGCAATATGGCTTCCTTTTTCCACCCCACATATAAATTTACCCCACCAGAATTACATCAGTGATACTGAATGTTATTGTCTGTGTATCTCATATAGCTGGAATAAATTCATCTACTTAATATATGAGCAAACATTTATATTGTTATCTTGTTTCAAGATAGATCTTTCTTTATTAAATACCTGAAGAAAGCAATAGAATGAATTGGTCGAAATGTTGCAGCAAGTACATTCATAATAAAAAAAAAAGAAAGCTTTTTTTAATAGACAGTTACTCCATGATATAGAAAATCCTGGCTCCTTGCAGATTCTTTTTCTTTATTATATGTGAATAGCCATGAATTATTGGGAAAGATAGTGGAGTAGTTCCCTGTTGCATTCTTTGCAGTTTTTCCAGCCCATCCAAAGCAAGAAAATCCAGCCTACTCTGCTATTTAACCCATATCTGGAGTGAGTAGAGATTGACTCATACCTTTCTTAATAGTTTTTATGTGAACCCACAGAATAGGCTGGAATTTTAAATCTCTTCCTAGATTTCACTTTCTGCATTAATAATTGTTATGCTGTCCACACAACTTGCATAAAGCTTAGGATAGAGAAAAGAATATTGCAAAAAGTTTGCAATTAGGCATGTGCAGAGTGAAGAAATATTAATATAGTTAGAATAAACTACAGCAATCAACCCCAAAATTGAATAAATCGCTTTAATTATATTCCCAAAACAAAACTATCAAGTAAGCGATATAAACAAATATTTACTACATTAATAAAACACAGATTAAAATTAAAATAAAGATATAAGATAAGAAATAAAAATAAAAAATAAAAATAAATAAAAACAAGCAAAATAATTTAACCCAAATAAATAAATAAATAAACAAATAAATGACTTCCAGCAAAATAACCACCAAAATAGACTACCCACAATGCACCACTGACCCGTATATATAAATAGCCAATAAAAAAAAAAACTCATGGCCTGAGGATTCTAGCATAAAACAGCCTGTTGCCTCTAAGTGTTGACTTCAATGTTCACTTTTATATTTACACATGCTCTATCTCTGATATTGAGCACTTTATCCCATAAATATAGCACACCTTAAGAGTATATTTCTTCATATATATATATATATATATATATAAAGAGTGTTTCATTAAGATGGATTATATATAAGAGTGTTTGATTAAATAAATCAGTGTTATTGGTGAAAATTTATTTATTTCTCTATTGAATCATGTCATTTAAGTCATGGCTATTATGTGTGAAAAATAATATCACCCAAATGGATGTCAAATCTGAAAGAAAAAGAAAAATATTATTAAATGCTTAAACTTAATTCCCATTATAATTGGTTCAATTTATTGGAACACCCTACACACACACACACACACACACACACACACACACACACACACACATATATATATATATATATATATATATATATATATATATATATTAATCAATATCTTGAAGAAATAAAGAACAAATGAAAATACAGGTCTTTTCAAAAATTTTATTTATGTGAGCAAAATCTCTGGTGTCTATTTAATACAAGCAAGATGACGTCAATATGGTCAGGACATTAAAATGTTTTAAAAGGTTGTCAGCAACTTCAAATATTAAATTTATATTTAAATCATTGTTAACATGTTAAATTCATATTTAAATAAATGGTAACACATTGAAATTATTGCGGGTAATTTTGATAACCAAAAAAATATCAAGTATATGTAGTCTATGACCAATCAAAAGCCTTTATTATCTTTGATGCAATATTCAATGAATGGATGAATGGTCAAACTGAAATATATGAGAAATCCATAAGAAAAATGTTTCTCTTGAGTGATTTTGATAATAATAAATCATGTTTGTTTACGTATGTTGATAGTGAATGAATGAATGATCAAATTTAAGTGCTTATCACAGATTTTACTGACCATTAGGTCAGGAAAAAATGTAAGATGGCCATTAGTAAACTGAATGCAAAAACTATAAAGAAAAGAGAGTTTTTCTCACTTGATTTTTCTAGAACATTATAATAAAATAAGATCAAAAGTGTACAATATTGTTCATAATCAACCAAATAAAGAAGAATTATTTTCAAATTTTACAAAATATGTAAGAAATATTTAATACATGTCAGAGTTCAAAGAACACTTGGCTATTAACAATTACAGTTGATTTTTTATAGAAATGTAACTTTTTCTCCCATATTTCTTTTCTTCCATGTCTGTCCAAAAATTCATAAACAAATTCTTAACAGTTCAAAGAAATTTTGAAATAAAATGGTACATTTAAAAACATTTACAATAAAGGTGGAATATTACCAAAATGAAAAATATTTTTCTGATTGAATTGCTATTTATGGAAGAGACTGTTATCACAGAAAATTACTGTTTGCTAAATAAAGTCTTATTACTAATATTGTCATGTTCTTTTGAACAGGAGTAGAGGTTTATCCCTTGTTTCCTTCTAAATTCTACTTCAACCCTGTACTTCTAATGTCTTCACATCATTATTGATTGATTCATTCATTTTCTATGGCTTATCAACCATTAGCTAGTTATTATTGGATACAAGTCTTACTAATTAACCTATAGCTGGGGAGAGAAGAGGTGGATTCATATCTTTCACAGGGTATTTGCATGTAAGTGAATAAAAAAACAGGAATTGGAACTCAGCTGTCTGATTAAAAATTCCAAGCCATTATCCATTACACCACCTGCACATCCAAACTTACAGCACCTGGTATTCCCAAGCAGTCACCCATCTATGTACTGACCAGTTTCGATGTTGCTTAACTTTGGGGATCATGTAGGAAATGGTGTTTCAGTGTGATGTGGTCATAAACCAGTCTACACATACACACTGAAATTTATACTATTATTGGGTTTCCAGTTCCTTCTAAAGTCTTTTTCTTCTCTTTCACTTCCAGTAGCCATCTTTCGTCTTCGTGGCACTATTGCCTTGCTTGGGGTGAAATGATTAAAAAAAAAAAGGAGATTTTTATAGTTAAGAAAATGGTTCTACATAATCTTTATTTAAAAATGTTTCTGGATCGAAAGAATTACAAAAAAAATTATACTTTAGGATTTACAGCACGTGTGTCAAGTATTGAAATGTTTTTCAGCAGTTTTAACCATTCTTGGAGATAAAGAATAAAAATAAATATAAACAATGCAAAATTAAATCCTCTTAGAAACATGTGTCAAAATGTAAAGAGTCACAAAAGCCAAATTTTATTCAAAACACATTCTGAATATCTTTGCTATTATAAAAAACCTATTTTAATTGCTTTTCTTTTTGTTAATTTAATTTTAATGCCACAATGGGTTTAACCATTATCCCTTCATTTTTTAAAAATTCATCTGACGCCCCTTATGAAGTCCATATCCTTGGCAAATGCCCTGAGGAAATGTAAGTTTTAAATGGGGCATGTGAAACTCCCTAATCTTTCCTGCTGTTTTCTCTGAGGGTCCAAGAGACGTTCAATGGAAGATCATCTGCGAACATACAATTTATACTTTTGTTATGTTCATCACTGATTTCTTGCCTACTTATTTCAAACATTGTTGCAATCTCATTTTATTATTTCTTCCAAAAATCATTGTTCTTATGTGAATCAGAAAAAAAAAACCAAAAAACCTTTTATCTTAATCACTCACATCTATTTTTTCTTCTTCTTCTGCTTCCTGATTTTATTCCAATTTCTCTTGCCAATGTCCTTATGTCCTTTTCAGTTCTTTCATTGTCTTCTTATTTTTGGAATGATTCATTTCATTTTTCTTTCTTCTTTTACTCAATATTCATCACTGTACTTTTCCTCCTCCTCCTCCTCCTCCTCCTCCTCCTCCTCCTCATCATCATCATCATCATCATCATCATCATCATCATCATCATAATCAACATCCTCCTCCTACTCCTCCTCCTCCTCATGATCATCATCAGTATCCTCCTCCAACTCAACATCTTTGTTCTCATCTTTCTCCTTATCGTCCTCCTCCTCCTCCTCCTCCTCAACATCTTTGTTTTCATCTTTCTTCTTATCATCCTCATTCACTTCCTCCTATTCCTCCTCCTTCTCCTCAACATCTTGTTCTCATCTTTCTCCTTATCGTCCTCCTCCTCCTCCTCAACATCTTTGTTCTCATCTTATCATCCTCCTTCAGTTCCTCATCCTCCTCATCATCATCAGAATCAACATCCTCCTCATCATCATCAGCATCAAAATCTGCTTCCTTCTCCTCCTCCCCTCCACCTCCTCCTCATCATCATCATCCTCTTCTACCACAACATTATCCTCATCTTCCTCCTTGTCCTCCTTCTGATCATGATGATGATGATGATCATCATCATCATTTCTTCTCCCTTTGTTAATTTCATTCGTCTTTCTTTTCCTTTGGAGTTTTCATTTCTGTCTTCAGCCATTTTTGCTTTCAATATTTGTCCCTAATTTCGGTTTTCCTTCTTGGTCTCTTATTCCACATCTTTTGTTGCCATGAACAACATTCTCAGCAACATCAGCAGCAGCAGCAGTGTCAGCAGGATCATCAGCAACAGAGTCACTATCACTATCATCATTATCATTGTCATCAGCAACAGTGTATTATCATCTGCATTACTTTCTTTTCTCCATTTGCAATTCATGTTTTTTCATTCATTTTCTTTTTTCATTCAAACTATAAAATTCATTTCTTTTCATCTTTTCATTCAAACAATATTCTTCAATAATTCTCTTTATATCTTTTTCCTTTCTTTTTCATCTTTTCCTTAACTTTTTCTATTTTTCCTTCATTTGTATCTTTTCTTTTTATTCACATTCTCATTTGTATGCTTCATTCAGGTTTTTTCATTAAGATCACTAAGGTTTTCATTGACATATTCCACCATTATCGTCTTTTTTATTTTTCTTCATGTTCACCTTTCATGAACAAACTCTTTCATTTTGTTACGATTATTATTCTACTTTTTATTTTACTTCTTAATTCTCATTTATACCAGTCTGCCTTATTTTGTTCTTTTTCCTCTTCACTTTTTTATACTAATTTTCTTCAGAATAGTTTTCATCTAAACACATCTTCAATCTTACCTCATTCTCTATACTCTTCTTCATGTTTACCTCATTCTCCATATTCTTCTGAATTCTTACCTCATTCTCTATACTCTTCATTCTTACCTCATTTTTTATCTACATATTAAAAGTTTTTCATACCTGCAACTTTTAATCTCGGGTGCATATTTGTGGAATCTTCCACATTTGCCAGTTACCCCCTGCAGGGAAATGCACTCTTCCCCTGTAGTGATTATCATCACCATCATACACATACATACATATAGATCATACGACAAGTATTCATTGGCTAATCTCCTCAAAACTAGCTGACTGATTGGTCAATTCTGACCAATCAGATATTCAGCACGTGAGGAATAATATTTTCCCACTTACTAAGCTCTGAGCCTGTCTCATGATATACCATCTTATATAAACAAAACATGAGTGGTTCTCTGTCTCTTGCGCTCTCTTCATTCTCTTCATTTGTCTCTACAGTCTCTTCTTTTTCTCATGCGTCTCATTCCTGCCTGCCCAAATGTGACCTTCAAGAACTCCCATCTTGACCCTGCGGTCAGATATTAAAGAACATTACCAACATTCACGCAAGTATGAACTCTTAACTCTTCTGAACTCTTACCAACCAAATCACATTTCCTAACATGCAACAGGAACTTTATTCTTCTAAAACTACAGTTTAATAATTAATTCAACTTTGTCAGCTTAGCTACAAATATTTCCCAAATCTAAGAGATGTAACTCTATCAAACCTTCAGGTTATATGCATGTACATCAAGACAAATAAATTCAAATGTTATGTTTTGAACCATTACGTTCTGTCTTGTATTATTTGTTGTGAATGAAAAATTATCAAACACACCCATTTCTCAGCCTTCAAACCTGATACATCCAATTCAACACACATCATCAACACATTCTTACCTCATTCTTCATATTTTTCTTCATTCTTTATACACTTCTTTATTCTTACCTCATTCTTCAGATTATTTTTTTATTCTCTATACTCTTCCTCATTCTTACTTCATTATTTATACATTCTTAACTCATTCTTCATATTTTTCTTCATTCTTTATACTCTTCTTTATTCTTACCTCATTCTTCAGATTATTTTTCATTCTTACCTCATTCTCTATACACTTCTTTGTTCTTACCTCATTCTCCAGATTCTTTATCATTGTCATCTCTGTCTCATTCATGTACAGCCATGTTCAGTTTCAATATTGTTCTATTTTTATTTTTTCCTAACACCATTCTCTCTTTTGTCTCTTCTTCATCTTTCTGCTTTACTTCCTTAATCTCTTTCTTTATCTATTAATTTCTTTCATTTTCTTCATTCAATCTCTTCTTTTATTTTCATTGTTCATTCTTTGTATTTCCTATTCTCTTTCCCTGTTCATTTTGCATTGTACTTTTTATCTTCATTTTCCTTAGTTTTGTTCTTCTTTTTCCCTTTGCCAAATGAACCCAAATCCATTCATCTTTATTCTACATTTCCAATAAGTCTTAATGAAAACTATTCTAAAAGTCACCAGTATTCGATTGGTGTCTAGACGACAAATCAGCAATTTTCTTTTCTTTTCTAGCTTTTGCTTGATATTTTTAGTTAGCATCAATTTGGTCACAGTTCTAGAAATGGCCTTTCCAAATTTGGTGAATTCAAATTGTAATCTAGATCAGTTGATTCCTTCATCCAAAAAAAAAATATTCCCTAAGATGCGACAAAATTAGGTTCCTGAAATATTGAATATAATGGAGACAAAAGACCTTGGAATATGAAGAAGGTGGATAATTATGTATATATCAATAGATCTTTTGAAGAAAGAGAAGAAATATATAAAGTCTCTAGGTTAGAGGGTTGATATATTCTTCTTTTTCTTCTATGTACCATCTCCTTTCAGGACGTTGGTGTTCATGGCTCTTCACAGTTTCCTGTCTTTTGTAGCTCTTAGTAAATTTCGTCTTTTTGTTATCTCTCCAAAATCCTGTTCTGACATCCATTTACTCAAACTCGTTAGTTTGTGCACTGTTTTCCTCTGTCTCTCTTGCCTTGAACATGTCTTATGAGTATCAAATTCTCCAAGCCCTCTTTCCCCATGATGAACCTTAGAAATTTCAAATGTCTCTTTATGATGTTAAACATAAGTGTCCTTTTTGTTTCCATTTTCTCTAAAACTTTATTGTTACTCACCTGGACTGAATATGTATGCAACACACACACACACACACATATATATATATATATATATATATATATATATATATATATATATATATATATATATATTCAAACATGTCTGGTTAAACAATTTAGGCATATCATTTTGGTTGCGATCCTTTCAAGTACACAGGTCAATTTCTTGGTAGCCTTAGAAAATGCCAAAATTTTCTTTTAAATGATTTTTATTTTTCCAAGACCATCTTCAAGGGGTTAAAGGAACACTCAGACTAAAAATCCTAGAAGCAAATTATATAAAAGTCAGCTATGAGTATAGCAACAAAGTTCTTAAATGTTTGTAGCAGCAAAATATTTACATATACATATATATATATATACATATATATATATATATATATATATATATATATATATATATATATATATGTATGTATATATATAGTTATATATATATAATATGATAAAGTTAATTGGTAATCCATATGGATAATTTCAAGGAGGATATAAATCCTGATAACTCAATGTAATAAACAGAGCAAGTAAAAATTAATTAACAAATCAGAGACTTCAGAAAGCCATGATAATATTTTATTTCACGAGACTGATAAAATTCAATTTTATTCCAATGGACCTGGCGGTTTAAAAAAGATTTTTGAGTCTCCAATTTGTTAATTAATTATATATATATATATATATATATATATATATATATATATATATATATATATAAGAATAACAATAAATAAATAAAATAATAAATGTCACCTACCTTATACTGTGAAGAAAAAAAATATACATGAATTGTGGATTTCAAATCTAGAACGCTGCATAACATAGTAAAATGAACAGTTGAAATGTTTTGAATTTACAGAACTACATATACACATTCACAGACAATTTAACCCCCTGGATATGGTCTCACATGAGAGTGAAAGTACTTGGGAAAATAAAAATTATTTTAAAAAAATGGATATAGCTTTGATTCTTGCCAGAGTCTTAATTTTCCTTTCATACGACTTCTCAATCTAGGCCGGTTGTTATTAATTCCACCATTTTTAATAAAGTAAAAGAAACAGTGGTAGCAACTGAAATACATGTTAAACCGCTCATTATCGCTGACCAGACCCTGAACTACCACACATCATGAAGAATGGATGCTCCCTCAGGGAGGCTACATACCTTGGGAGATTATTGGGTCTTAAACTCACCCCTGACTTCAAGTGGGACTTGTACATATGATCCATTGCTAAAGATAGAGGAAAAATGGTCAGTTCACTCTACCGCACCAGTAAGTACTTGACCCCTTGTGTTATTCTCTCCCTTTACAAGAACCAGATCATGCCTAAAATAGAGTATGGCTGTCCTATTTGGGCAGAAGACATTGACACATACATATATACATAGATACACACAAACACACACACACATATTTCTTATTACTATAAATGTATTTGAGTTCTTATCAGTTTTTTTTTTATTTTATTAAACTATGAAATTAATAACAACTGGCCTAGATTGAGGAATCATACTAAATAAATATACCTTGTATTCCTTTTTTTCCTCTGTACCCCTTTCTTTCCATGTACCCCTTTTTTCCCTGTACCCCTTTTTTCCATGTACCCCCTTTTTTTCTCTGGACCTCTTTTTTCCTTGTACCACTTTTTTCTCTGTACTCCCTTTTTTTCTCTTGACCTATTTATTTCCATGTACCCCTTTTTTCCCAGTACCCTTTTTTCCTCTGTACCCCTTTTTTCCATGTACCCCCTTTTTTTCTCTGGACCTCTTTTTTCCTTGTACCACTTTTTTTCCCTGTACCTCTTTTTTTCCCTGTACCCCTTTTTTCCCTGTACCCTTTTTTTTCCTCTGTACCGCTTTTTTCCCCTGTACCCCCTTTTTTCCCTGTACTCCCTTTTTTCTCTGGACCTCTTTTTTTTCCTTGTACCACTTTTTCCTATCAAGGAAACCACTTTTTTAACCAAAGTGTAATTAATATAAAAATATGATATATATTATATAATATCATAAACAAAATATAAGACAACGTCACCCCAATATGTGTATCAACATATACCCCGAATCATGTCATATTCAAACAATTCTGCATACTGATTCAGAATCGGTTTATGTTATCGTGGATAAATGTTTAACATATTAACCTAAAGTTATTTCCTTTTTTTTGACATTTTCAATCTAAAATTATATGCCATGAAATTATTCCATGAGGCTTCTTCTTAATTTTCAATATTGACATCATTAATATTTAGCAGTTATCTCCCTTTACAAAACTTTCAACACCTTACAATTTTTTATTCATTTCTAAAAAATTTGGAATTGACTTTTAGAAAAGTATTTGTTGCCATCTTAACTTTTCTCTTATTTTTATTTCTCTTTAGTATCTATAATATACTCAGCAAAAATTAGAAATAGTAAAAACTATAATACTAATGTGATATTATGGATTTGTAATTATTAGATTTCTTTGGTAACAAAGAAAAGAATACCAAGCTGTTACATGACATCTGTCCTTCTTTACGGCAACGAATGTTGGACGATTTCCTCAAAGATGAAGAACTCAAGGCGATGTGGTTCTACAGAAGGATGATGTCATGGACCGAGTGTGTGAGCAATGATGAGTTCTTAGAGAGGATGCAAACAAGGAGGAGGCTTATACTTAACATCAGAAAGAGGCAGCTGAAGTTTCTGGGACACATAATGAGGAAGGAGGGCCTGGAGAATCTGATATTCATGGGTCAAATAGAGGGAAAGAGAGACAAGGGAAACAACACGTGACATATCTAGCAGTGGATGAGAGAACACGGTCTTGGGGAGGGAGCAGAGGGAAAGAGCTTGCTGAGTGCTGCAAGGGATAGAGAGAGGTGGATAGCCATGATTGCCTACGTCCTGAAAGCTTTTTATTTTATTTTTTTGCTTTCATAGAGTTCAGATCTTAATGATATACATTGACACACTAGAGAGAAGGAAAATAAAAACTAAAAAACAAAATTTGCAGTCTAACATTTTAAGCTTTCTTCACCTTCATCTTGAACATTTATTAATCATTTCACTCCAAGCAAGGTGGGAATGCAGGAAGTTTCAGGGAGTAAAAGTGAGAGAAAAGACTGCGTATAGGGAGGACTGATGAACGGGATTGACGTGCATTTAAACTTTTGAAGATTGTAGTTATCAGGGAAGCAAGTAAATGGAAGGGAGTTCCACAGGCAGGAAGTGCAAGAAAAGAAACTTTTGGAGTAGAAGCGGTGCATTTAACTATTTCAAATGGGCAGGACTTAGATACCAATCTAGTAGCATGCTTAAATATATGTATTCGGGGCACAGGGAAAAAAAAGCTTGTCAGAACAGTTGCCATGAAAATATTTGTAGAAAAGACAAAGGGAAGCCATGTCATATCGGTGAGAAATTGATTGAAGTCAAGTTGCCAAATCAGGATTGATGACATAACAGATCCTTCTTTGGATTTTATCAAGAATCTCAAGATGAATAGCAGGAGCACCAGACCAGATATGGCAACATTATTCAATGTGCGGACGAATGATAAATTTGTAAAAATGCAGGACGGACTGATGAGAAAAACCTTCTAGAATGATACAATGAACCAACTTCCCTTGCAGTAGATGAAGTTATTGATTTGATGTAATCGCTCCACTTCAAGTCATTTGAAAATGTGAGACCAAGAAGGTGTACTCTGTTGCTCTCCAGGAGTTTATTATCATCCATACCAATGGCGGGCAGGGATTTTTCTGTGGCGGTTAAATGAGAGCAGTTTCATTTTGGAGGCATTAAAATTTACAAGCCATTTCCTGCTGCAGTTTACCACTGACTGGAGGTTCTTTTCGAAAGCAGCAGTCAGAATCCAGAGAAAAATGCATCTGTTGTTAAATATGTCAATCTGTATTTTCTAATAATTAACAATTCAAAAACCATATGCAAGAGTGAAAGTAAAAGGTGTGAATCTATCTGTTCTCCCCAGCTATCTAGCCTTGATTGGCAACCAGTCAGGGAGAAAGACAATTCTGAATTCAGTTAAGATCCCATCTGTTTGCTACAGAAAGCCTAGCAGTAAGACTTAATGCGGTGAGGTTTGGCTTTCTATTTAATATGTGGGTTTACATGCACTCATAGTGGAGTAATGGATAGCAGCTCAGATTGAGGAAGCAGAGAGCCAAGTTCGAATTCCAGTTGTATCCATTACATACACTTATATGCTAATACCCTTAGGAAAGGCATGAATGCTCTTCTTCTCACCCCAGCTATGGATAAATAGTAGGACAGGCTGGGTTTTATAGCCTTGGATAGCAACCTGTCTAGGAGAAGGTAACTCTGAATTCAAAAACTGGCCTGGAGAGGGTTGGGCTCCATCGGGCAATCTTACCCAAGAAACACTATTTCTACTGCGACTGTAGTACATGTGGTGCTCCTATGACCCTGATGGGTCATAGGATTCATGATCGCATGATCTACATGGATAACAAGACTGTGATGAATTAGATTTGCCACTCCCAGTAGATGAGACTCTGCAGAAACTTTGCGGTACAATAAGGGGGGGCTAAAAATAGGGGTAAGTAGAACATTGACATAGTCATGTCGTCTATTGCAGTAAAGTTGTTAAGGGGCAAATCCTCTTTTTGGCATTTTTTATCATTGAGGATATTGTAAAAATATTTACATTCAGTTTAAATATTGTATTAATAATCTTTTAGAATCTACTTAGAAATGTGGGCTTCATTCACGTTAGTATTTAACTGTTGGGGGATTTCTATTGTAATGAATGCCAAGAGGGGGTTGAGGATGGGAGAAAAACCTAACTGATTGTTCTCCCAGTATCTATGGGGGATAATAAGCAGAGAGGGAAAAGAGACAAGAGGCAACAAAAATAACACTGCTTTGGAAACGATAGCAATTTGAGGAACAATGCTCACTGGATCGATTTCACAAGCCGAGTGCTGTTTTCTCCCAGCTTTTATTAGCATGTGGCATCTTACAAAGACCTAGATCTTGACCAGTTGCAAAAAGACCCATATCTAGGCATACCAAGCTGTCCAGCTGCTATCAGGGAACATCTGGATGTAAATGTTATTGACAAACATGTCCAGATGTGAAAATAGGGCCTTTTTTGCATCTGTACCCACATGTATTCGCCACAATTTCATATAGCCGAAAAACTATTAAACAACATTATCAGAGTTTATCAAAGAATGGGATGTCTCTTAAACTACACTATTTGCATTCTCAACACAATTATTTCCAATGTATCCAAGTGCCATAAGCAGTAAGAATACTAAGAGAATCCACCAGAACATCTGAGATGTAATTGTGTTAGAAAGGAGAGTTCAATTCAAATACGATGTATGTTGATGACAATTGTCAATCAGTTGAAGAACAAGAGTAAATGTCTCAAAAATCTCTGTTAAATTACAGGCAGTATTCATTGATTTGTTTTTACAGCTTATCAACCTTTTGCTGGTTATTTGAAGAACAAAGATATATTTTGATTGTAAGAACATTTTTGTTAACTGATTTCACCCCAAGTGAGGCAGTAAAGCTACTAAGACACAAGAGGTTACTGGGTGTGGAAGAATGAGGCATGGAAACATTAATAATGAGCAGGAAGAGAAAAAGTAATCAGGAGGACAGTATACAGCGAGTAACATTGGATTAAAATTTTTCCGGTTAAAATTGGCTGGAAAGTATAGAGTCAGAAGGGAGTTCCACAAAGAAAAAATGCAAGAAAAAAAAACTGTTAGCATAGAATTTATGGCTACATCCAGTCAGCTCAACTGTAAATTGATTGATGCCAGTCTAATACTGCGCTTAAATTCAAAATGTCTAGGTACCATAGCAAAAAGCTCATCCAAACAATTACCATGAAAGTATTTATAGAAAAGGTACAGAGAGACAACCTTATGACAGTGGGAAAATGACTAACATTGAGATGCCAGATCAGGACCGCTAATATTGCTGTTTCTTATTAGGAATTTATCAAAGAACTCAAGGAATATAGCAGAGGCACCAGGCCATATATGGCAGCAATATTTGAAAGTTAGACTTATAGATATGTATGATAGATTCTGGAGAGATTGAAGAATACACTGGATTATGGAGAGTGTGTTTAATGTCATCTTCTAAATTAAGGAACTCATGTATAAATTTTATGTAGAAAATAGTTGCTTCTGGAAGATCAGCCATGGCTAAGGTTGCTTCTGGAAGATCAACCATGGCTAAGGTTGCTTCTGGAAGATCAACCATGGCTAAGGTTGCTTCTGGAAGATCAACCATGGCTAAGGTTTCTTCTGGAAGATCAACCATGGCTAAGGTTTCATCAGCTCAAGTGCTTTATGCCATTCTACTAATATATTTAGACTACCATGACACAAGCAGCTACTTGGCATTATTACCAACCCAAAACATAAAATACATCCTCCTTATAATTCTCCATCCAATTTTTTGGCAAATGAGGTGTCACTGTAAACAACAACAATAACACAAATATGGCACTGGAAACAGTGGATTTTGTCAGCAAAATATCAAAAGACCTGCACTGGAGATTAAGATGGCTGGAAAATGGATTGACAAAATTGTAAATCCAATAATCTTCAATAAAAATATTGTTTAAATTTAAAAATAGACAGGCAGAAAGACAGGCACACACACACACACACACACACACACACACACACACACATATATATATATATGTCATTCGCAGACAGTACTGTTTCACTGTATCACAAAATTGTAAATCAAATAATCTTCAATAAAAACATTGTTTAAATTTAAAAATAGACAGGCACACACACACACACACACACATATATATATATATATATATATATATATATATATATATATATATATATATATAATTATTTATTTGAATATTACAACATAAATATGTTATAAAATCACGACAAAAGTAGCCATTTTGTTTCAACACTTCTTGTGTCTTGTCAAGTGATGATTTCACTCCGTATATACCAATCCTAAACTTGGGTATATATATATATATATATATATATATATATATATATATATATATATATATATATATATATGTCATTCACAGACAGTACTGTTTCGCTGTATCACAGCTCCTCAGTGCGACTAGACTTCCGAATGCCTCAAGCTTGGATCAAAACCCAACCAATTTGGTGTCAGTCAAAGCTTCTACCACTGAGCTATCTTCACTCAACAGAATGCTGTCTATATTTCTGAGATGAGGTATTATGTACACTAGTTACATTATTCAGACTATTGTCCTCATCTTTGTTGCCATATTTATCACAATGTTTCGGCCGATGTATGCTTCGAACTCCTTCAGGTGGTTGGAATGTCGAACCGAACCCTTTATTTCACTCACTGAGGTATATTGTTTTAGTTCCACATCCTTAAGGACACAAGGTACAGTGGATAAAGGTGCTAGTTAGATCCAGTGACAGTACCCAAAGAGTTGTGAGTTCAATACCTGGTTAAGGCAGTGGAGAACTTGAAGAGGTGAATTAACAGGAGATAACTAATAACTGACATCCATTAAACATGGCACGTGGAACTAGAACTACCCCAGTGAGTGTGTGTGTGTGTGAGAATAGTTTGTTAAGTGAATTTGATCTTGAATCTGAAGCTCATCTTTTGTCAGCTTCTTAAAGACCTAGAAAGACTAATGCTGTAAAGTAGCACTTATAGAATCCTCTAAAAAATCCTTTCAGTATGGTGTTCCTCAGTGCTAACCTTTTCCGTCTAAAAGAGATACAAACGTCAAGTAGATGTGAATGACTTAATTGAATCTTTCTTTAAAACGTGTCACAAAACTGACTGATCCACCCTCTTTCAAACACTTGACACTGATTTGCTACCAAAATGTAAAGTGGACACTTCTCAAACTTAAAATGTAATCTGACATTGGATCAATTTTGATTAATTTCCCTTTAAATATGGTTCACCGTGAAATTGTTTCTATAGGGTTATTTACTTTTACAGATCCCCAATTAAATAGAATAGGCTCAGGTTCAAACCCAGTAAGAACCAAATATTCAGATGTCAAAAAAATTTAATTTTTTTTAATTGTACATGCTAATGATGTAAAAAGAATTAGAAAAATAATAATTTTATTTGGCTGGTAAAAGTATTTGAATCTTAAAGCAATCTATTTTTTAAATGTTTCAAGCGTTGATGGCTTGACAAAAAAATATTTATTTAATACAGGAATAGAGCAAAACAAAATTGAAACTATTAACATCTTAAAGTCATCTATGTATAGATTTGAGACATATTATTTAGACATTTTAGCAAAAACAATAAATTTAATAAACATCAAATATCTGTTTTTGTTAATAAAACTTGTTTGTAAGAATAATTGTTGTGAAAATATATACTGAATTTATATATATATATATATATATATATATATATACATACATATATATACATATACATACATACATATATATACATATATATATATATATATATATATATATATATACATATATATATATATGTATATATATGTATGTATATATATATATATATATATGTATATATATATATATATATATACATATATATATATATATGTATATATATGTATGTATATATATATATATATATATATATATATATATATATATATATAATAAGATAAAGAACAAGTATGAAACACATCTTAATGTAACATATTTCTGAGATCAAGATACATATGTATGTATATATATATCAGTCCTGTTATGTGCCATGTGTGATACACACTTTCATGATCATGTACCTTTCAATACATGACTGACGAGGCAGATTTTTCCTGCAGTAGGTTGCTATTTCTTTCTGTGGTAGACCAGTTTCCATCCAAGGCTATAGAACCCAGTCTGTCCTGCTATTTATCCATAGCTGGGGGGAGAAGAAGAGGATTCATACCTTTCCCAATGGTATTAGCACATAAGTGAATGTAATGGATTCAACTGGAATCTGAACTCGGCTCTCTGAGCTATTTTCCTATAGCTGCAGGGAGAAGAGGAGGATTCATGCCTTTCCCAAAGGTGTTAGCACATAAATAAATGTAATGGATTTGACTGGGATTCGAACTTGGCTCTCTGATTTCTCAATATAAGCCATTATCCATAACTCCACCATATATAAATATATATATATATATATATATATATATATATATATATATATATATATAATATATATATATATATATATATATATATATATATATATATATATATATATATATATATATATATATATATATATATTTGTCTCTTATTACTTTAATATAAAATTTTATTGGCTACATGAGTTTTCGGAGAGACCTCATTATTTTTTTAATCAGTGTGAAATGCATCTCCCAGCCTCAAGGATTTAAATAAAGGAAATGTGCCTCGGATGCACAGGCTACTAGATGTAATTCACACTGTTTCAAAAAAAGAATGAATCTAGTCAAACATGTGTATCCAATGATATTTGATTAAAAAATTAAAAAATACATTTAAGGGAGAGGTTATAGTTGTTCCAACAAGAGAAAAGTGTATATTTTTTAGAGAAGAGAGAAACCACAAACATTTTGGTTATAATGTGGATTTTTAAAAATATATATTATACTTTATTTTCCATATTTTTGCTATCAATATATATATTATATAGAAAATCAAGTATAATATATATTTAAAAAATCCACATTATAACCAAAAACGTTTGTGGCTTCTCTCTTCTCTTTGAAATATATATATATATATATATATATATATATATATATATATATATATATATATATATATATATATAGATAGATAGATAGATAGAGAGAGAGAGATAGGAGAGAGAGATAGGGAGGGAGAGAGATAAAGAATGAGAGATAGAAATACAGGGTATCTACTCAAACATGTGTATCCCACTAAATTTTTATTAAAAAAATTCATTTACATATATTTATATATATACATACATATATATATATATATATATATATATACAGAGAGAGAGAGAGAGAGAGAGAGAGAGAGAGAGAGAGAGAGAAAACTCCTAAGGAATCTAAGGAATGTGTACAGTTGAATTTGTTTATCAGCCCTGGAAGAATAACTAAGCACTTTTGGATTAAAGAAACATACACTCACACATGCAAATAGACCTAATATGCACACACACACACACACACACACATGCACATATGAACACACACACATGCATGCACACAAACATATATATTACATCAAGTGCTATTATAGTGGATACTTTTAATTTGAAATAGATGCCCAATTTTAATTTATTAAATAGTAGGTATTATGTCTATTTGCCTTGAGCATTCAAGAAATCTTACCAAAAAAATGTCCTCCCCTCAGCATTATTTCAAATACAGGCATCCCTCAATTAATGCACATTCCATTAATGTGTTTTCGATTAGATCACTAAAATTTTTATATACCAAATTTCAATAAATTCATAAATAATACTTGATTAATGTAGCAAATTGATTTTTTTATAGTTACCCATGTACAAATTAGCCACACTAATCAATGGATTCCTGTACTAAGTATCCACATTAGAAGTAATAAAAAAATTCTGATTAAAAACAAATCCATTAATTCTTTAGAAATTGCTTTGTTTACATTTCAGATACAAAACTGAGCCGATATAGAGCTTCTGAGAAAAAAAACTGAATTAGAAGGATGTGCTACATTTAAAATAAAGAGGTGAATAGAACCTTGCTTGCTGTTGTGTTCTTCTTCGTGGCTGGGTGGTAGAGAATGCATTTTTCTTTAATAATATTTTTTGTATGCACAGGCCAATACTGTTTAAAAAATAAAGTGAAGTGTCTATTTCAAATACGAGTACTAATTTTTTATTAAAAAACTAATTTATATATATATATATATATATATATATATATATATATATATATATATATATATATATATATATATATATTAGGACATTGAATAAGTTCTCACTGATTTTTCATGAAAAGTAATGATTTATTTAGAAAAATTAGTAAGAAACATGTCACTGAAAGTAAAGTATTGTCCATCGCTAGCCACTACTTTTTCCCATCTTTCTGGCAGCATTTGAATTCCATGTTGAAAAAATGACACGTCCTTTGATGCTAATCATGAGTCAACCCATTTTTTTGCATCTTTATAAGAATGAAAGTGCTTCTCAGGCAGGCCATGTGCCATCAATCAAAACAAGTGATAATCAGATGGGGCAATGTCTGGTGAATATGGCAGGTGGGCTATGACTTCGCATTTAAGCGTTTCCAAGTAGGTTTTCACCCGTTTTGCAACATGTGGCCTAGCATTGTCATGTTGCAAAAATCACTTTTTCATGTCTCTGCTCATATAGAAGCCATTTTTGTCTTCAATGATCAGTTCAAATTCATCAGTTGTAGTCGATAATGATCTCCCGTGATGGTTTTGGTCAGTTTGAGCAGCTCATAATAAACTACACCCAGCTGATCCCACCAAATGCAGAGCAGAAGCCTCGAACCATGGATATTCAGCTTTGCCACCAATGTTGATGCATAGATGGGCTTAACACACAATCTTCTACACTTAGGGTTATTATAGTGTATCCACTTTTCATCATCGGTCATGATACAATGCAAAAAACCTTTACCCATTCTGCTGTTGAAGCAGTTGTTCACACATGAAAAGATGCCGTTCAACGTCTCTCAGCTTCAACTTGTATGGCACCCAATGTCCTTGATTTTAAATCATTCCTAATGCTTTCAAATGTTTCAAAGCTATTGTGTGATCAACTTCAAATGATTCTGCAAGTTCATATTGTGCCTGACATGAATCTTCATGAAGTAATACCTCCAATTCTTTGTCTTCAAACTTTTTCAATGTGCCAGAGCATTCTTTATCTTCAACATCAAAATCATTATTTTTGAAGCATCTAAACCAATCTCTGCATGTTGTTCCCAGCAGAGCATGGTCACTGTAAGTCTCAACAAGAATTCTGTGTGCTCCAGCTGCAGATTTCATTTGAATAAAGTAGTGCAGTAAAATTCCTCACAAATACACTTTCTTTGACACAAAATCTGACATGTTTAACACTATGAAAAACAAAGTTGTTTACACCTTGGTGAAATGATATACACTGAATTTTAAACTTGCTTATAGTATTTCCGTATAGATGCATTACCATCTGAATCTACACATGCAGTTCTGGGAATGCCATCTGTTGGAAAACAGCAAGAACTTATTCAATATATAAATATATATATATATAGTTAAATTTTTCATAATAATTCTGAAGATAAGACAAATTGGATAAAATAGAAAAGTTATCAATATCCAGAAGGAAGCTTAGACAGGAGTGTTCTCTTTTTAATATTTTGAATTTGATGAAACTACAAAACGTTTTGGTTTTAAACTTGCCTTATTAAAGTCACATTGATGAAATGCATCGGCAATGACTAAGAAATATTTTGCACTTGTCTTTTTTTACAATATATACATATACATACATATATATATATATATATATATATATATATATATATATATATATACATACATACATATATATATATATATATATATTCAAATGTAAAGAGAACATATCAAATATAAATTCAAATGTTCACAACATTAATTTAAAATATGGTTCAATACAATAGTAGAGCTATAATTCTCTATTATAAAGTATTACATTCAAACATATCTAAACTGCTACATCAATATGTATATATATGTATATATATGTGTGTGTGTGTGTATGTATGTGTGTTTGTATGTGTGTTTTATCTGAATAAGTCAAGGTAAGCTAGTAGCTTCAAATTCTGAATGATGAATGCTGATTGGCACATAATCATTAGCATTCGTGCATCTCTGAAGACAATGGTGTACCACAACATGCCACAGGCCAGGGCAACAGTTCTAGAATTCTTGAAGTGCCAAGACATTGCTTACAGAAACTTAAGTAAAGAATGAACCAATAGATTTTAGCAATGGAAGAGTTGTAGGAGTGGCCAGAATCTTTGTAGATGTCTTGAAATATGAAGAGTATGGTTGGATGGTTTTCGGAGAGTTCAAAAATGGTGGCCTTCCTGATGGGTCTCCAAGGCAGTTTTCCAAGCTTTCATGTTGTCTTTGCCTTTGGGACAGCAGGGACACCACAGCAATCTACCACAGGTGAGACTGGCCAAAGTGAACTGTGTTCAGTGTGGCAAGGAACTTAAAATTGGGCCTTATGAAACAATTTGTTAAAACTCTAGATAAAGAGTTCACAGCCTTCAAGTATCTTCAAGACTTCTCTAAGCTGTCTGCAGCAAAAGTCAAAGCCAGTGCATTCATTGGACCACAAATAAAAAAGATCAAGTTATTCCCCAAGAAACTCACTAGAAAGCAGTATAGAACAGCTCTGTCGCAGTTGCTCAGGGCTTACTGGGGAATCACAAGGCTGAAAACTATGCAAATTTTGTTTAGACCCTGGTAAAGAACTACAGCAAAATGTGCTGCAGGATGTCCCTCAAAGTCCATATCCTTGTCGCTTACCTTAATAAACTCAAGGAGAACATGGTAGTGTACTCAGAGGAGCAAAGCAAGCACTTCCACCATGATATGCTGGATGCCGGACTTTGAACACCACTGGCAACAATCATATAATGAAAAAGATGGGAGACAATATTTGGCAGCTGATTCATGAAAGTAATTTACAATATAAGTGTAAATTGTGAAAAACTACTGACTTCTAAATTTTTTACAGTCTCTCTTGTGCAATCCTAGAATAAATAAATTTTACTTTTGAATTGTATATTGTTTTGTTCCTACTTTTCATGAACAAGAATTTTCCCAATCGCCAGTTTTCCCAATGAGAATAGATAAATTTCAGAAATATCATTATCCTTATTGCAAAAGCAAAGTTTAAAGGAAATATTAGCCATTTTTCATACTATTCTAGGCCTGAACAAATAGGAAAAGGTAACTGAAATTCAAGGACAAAAATCATGTTATCTGCCAGTGTTCATGGCTCACAATATGCAGCTACTTACCTTACTTATTCAGATAATATATATATATATATATATATATATATATATATATATATATATATATATATATATATATATATATATATATATTTCTAAAGAAGTAATGTGATTATTTTTAATCTGACATTTTTATTTATTGGGTGGCAGTGCATAAATCAAGAATGGTAAAAAATCTGTATCCAAAACTCACAATGCACAATTACCTTCTACACCACTAAGAACCATGAAATCCACTTGTCATTCAAATTAACATTCTTTTATTAAGGTAAGAAAAGTTGTGATTAGTTGAGACTGGGAGGGAAGTACAGTTAACATATTTCAAGGTCTACTAAAGTCAACAAGATCTTGTTTCTCTTTTTCAACAGCACAACTTCTTTTTTGTGGTAGGACTTACTTTTCTCTTTCATTGCCACAGTTGGTTGATGAGAAGTACTTAGACTATTTACGCTATTTACATTTTTCAGACTCTTCTCCTCATCTTTGTTGTCATATTCACAACTTTTCAGCTGTTGTCCGCTCTAGTGATTGGAATTTAAAACTGAACCCTTTATTTCATCTACCAGGATAGAGTGTCCCATTGTACATATTTATTTTAGTGATTGTACAATGGGACTCCAGTAGTGCAAGTTAAAGTATCACAAAAATTAATATATATATATAATGGGATGATGTTTCAATGGGTTCAGTTCTGGACTTAACTTTTTAGTAATTTCTATATGTCTAGTCTTGAAAATAATATATTTAGTAAATTTTTAAAAACTCTCCATCTACCTATGTTAGTCAAGAATATGGATGGAATATATTAATTCCAAAACCAAAGTAATTGTGTCCTTAAATTTACATACAAACTTAATAATAGTAATAAAATTCCTTTTCTAGACATATTGATAAACATGTTGTGGGCATATGCTGGTTATGTTTTAGGTCAGAAAATACATGTCCCCTGGTATATTTATCCCACAACAAAAAATGGCTGACTCGGTATATGAGTCCTGGCAATAAAGCGATAAAGCAACAAGAAAACTTTATATATAAACAAGCAATAAATATGTATTAACAAAAAAAAAGGTATACATAGACAATAGAAGACTTACAGTACAATGAATATGAAAGAAAACATTTAAAGACTAAAAAATTGTGCGTATGTATAGTTTGGTGTAGTAGAAAGTCCCAGTTAAAGGTGCATACATGCATACATGTGTGCACGCACATGTGTGTTCCCTAGTGGGAAATGCATTCTTCACATTCAACCTACATCTTAGCGTGTAAGAAGAAAATAGGAAAAAGAGAATGACAGAGAATATCACTTCCTATCTATAGGCATAGGGAGCATCCCTTAGTGTCAGTTATTCCTAGGAAAGTAAGTGGGTTAACTCCACAATACACCCCTCCAATGGGGAGTATTTTAATCAACCCTTATGTCCATTAAGTTTATGTATGTTTGTTTTGTCCCATGTAGGCTGAAAAGAAAAAGATTTGAACAGTATGGTGGCAATGTTTATTTAAAGCTGTTCGGTTATGTTTCTATTGGTGTTCGGTTATGTTTCTGTTGCAGGAAATAAGTGAGTCACTTTTTTTGCACAGAGTTTTTCCCTAAAACTCATTTATATCCAAAATTATAATTATCAATAGAATACCTTAGAGTGAGTAAACTTTTTTACTAGGTGGTCTGGAAGGGGTCTTTATATTAGTAAGATTAAAAATTAGTTTGATCCCAATAACAATAGGTGAAAAAACTTTAAGTAAAAAAAAATCTGGTGAGTCACTTTTATCTAACAGCACTGTATGAAAATGATATGATGCAATGATATGGTTGCAATGTATATTTAAACATGACGATGAAAATGTACTTGTGAAGTACTGTACCATCAGGGTGCTATATAATTCTCTAGTGAGTCAGAGTCATAGCATGCCCTGGAAGATGTGTCAATAGTGTAGAAAAAGAGTGCTCAGTGGTTGGTATTAAAATTTTGTTTTCCAATGTTCCATGTTGAATTGATTTTGTTTGGAAGGCCTGGTTTGTTGCTGTGTGTGGATGATGTTGGCATACAAAAATTTTAATAGAAGAATCATCAATTTGTAAAGTTGTTGAGCTGATATTGGTGAAATTGCTACCATAAGTCAAATAGATGTTTTGTGAGAACTTTAAGATATCTGCTATTATTGTCGATTTTTCTCGAGGACACAGCTATCTTCGTGTATTATTAAATTGTACTTGCAGATTTCTTAGTTTGTTTGTGTTAATATCTTTGAGTGTAAAAGGTCAGTGAGTCACCTTTAGATTTATTTCAGCCTTTATCTGTTGAGCCCAGAAAAAACAGTGCTGTTTAAGTTGAAAAGGGAATTGACTTCCATTGTGTTTGTGTGGTATTTTTTGTGAAAATAAGTTGGGTTTTGCTTGGTTCAAACTTGTATGATGAAAGTTGTATTTTTTGTTTTGGTGAAAAAACTTTTTTGTGATGTCTGTCGGTGGGAGGATGAGTCAGGCATAATGGCCTAAGAGAGAGGGTTAGGGTCAAGCAAAAAGCAGTAGAGATGAGAAGCGTGTTGTTTGCCTGCTGACAGGGCCATCAAGCAATAATTGCAATGGTGATTAGGGATTTCTTTGTGGTCAGGGATGTTGCAAAGAAAAATCTATTTGCTAACTTAGAGAACATCTTGTCCAGATAGTTACTTTGTGTAGACGCGTTTTAGAGGATTTGAAACATGTGATTTTGCTCTTTTCATCAGGTTTAATCACAGATTTTGTAACTGTAAGTTTTCTTTCAAGTTTTTAAGTCTGCCATGTGTTGCATAATAATAATGCTTCTCCCGTCGAACTCGACGTATGAGGGCCAGACAGATCAGTTCCCAGAAACTGAAAGCCGGACAGCCAGACAAGAATTGATTATAGTGGTGAAGGCTTTGTGCAGGGCCATCCACACTTTTTGGAGGGACGAATACAGGGACCTGGTGCAAGGAATGCCACAAGGTCCCCAAACGACCCTCCGCAGGTTTTGAATTCAGAGTTGTCCTTCTCCTAGACCAGTTGCCGTCCAAGGCTATAGAACCCAGTCTGTCCTGCTATTTACCCATAGTTGGAGGGAGAAGAAGAGGATTCACACCTTTCCCAAGGGTGTTAGCACGTAAGTGAATGTAATGTGTTGTACAGTAGGTAGAAATTGGTTGAAGTTTTCTCTTCACTGGCTTTCGGTTTGAAAAAGTGTTTAAACAATGCATAAGTTTGTTTATATAGCATTGTGTGTTCTTGTATCCAGGAGAAAATGTCACATCAGAGTTTACCAATATGTTGTAATGTGTTAGTTGAGTGTTTTAGTTGGAAAACACATGTCTCCTGATATATTTATCCCACAACAAAAATGACGGACTCGGTATGTGAGTTCAGCTAATAAAATATTTAAAGCAACAATAAAACTATATATATAAACAAACAATTAGTATGTATTCACAAAACAAATAGACAATAGAAAGTTGATGCATGTTACAGTACAATGACTATGAAAGAAAACATTTAAAGACTAAACAATGTGTTTTGTGTGTGTAATATTTGGTGTAGAAGAAATTCTAGAGAAAATAAAGTGAAAGGTGCATACGTGTGTGCATGTGTGTGCATTCCCCAGTAGGAAATGCATTCTCCAGATTCAACCTACATCTTAGCATGTAAGAGGAAAATGGGAAAAAGAGAATGACAGAGAATGTCACTGCCTTTTATAGGGTTATGGAGCATCCGCTAGCAACGCTTTTTTAGGAAAGTAAGTGTGAATAATTCCACAAACACTAATAATAATAAATTCACTATCTCCCCATTTAAAAAAAAACTACTAGCATAAATTCGTGCACCTTTAACTATAAAAGTGGATGTCCAAATTACTATAAAATAGCAATAATAAGAAACCTAATAAACAGTGCAAACATTTACTCATCCACAAAACAGATTTTCTACAGTGAACTAAAAAACATAAAACAAACTCTTATTAATAATAACTTCCCTAATTAAATCATTGACAAACAAATAAGTCATTCTATTGGAAATTTAATATAAAACAAATAGAATATAATACTTCCTGAAATAATTCTGAACATATTAATCTTTTATATCACAATCAAATACATTCAAATTATAAACAGGAGGAAAATATACTTAAAAACTAATAAATGCTAATATATCCACCACAGATCCGAGTAAAAAATAAAATTAATTCTATACTATACTAAATCCAATATATCCAATTTAATCATTCATAATGACTCCTCCTCATCAACTAACATGTTGCAGTAAACCAAGATTATATATAAATTTAAATGTCCTTTGGGATATTGTATCTCCAATAAAAAAAAAGATATATATGTTGGTCACACCATAACTACATTGTCTAGAAGGTTGCATTTCCATTTGAATAATGCATCTGATATCTCTCAACATTAACAACAGCACGCCTGCCTACATTCACAATTTAAAAATTCTTTTCAAAAATACATCTATATTTTTCATAAAAACTTAAACTAAAAATTCTTGAAGCTATCTATATTAAAAAATTTAAACCAACCCTTAATAAAAATGAATTATGAATACTGCACAAATGTTTGCATTAGATTGTTTAAAACATTTAGGTTATAACTAATAGCTTTGAACAGTTTCAAAAAAAATATGAGAGAAATATGAGAGGATCCTATTAAGAATAAGTAGGGAAAACGTGTCTAAATGATTTAATCAGACATGTCTTAATGAAAACATGCTGCCAAAATATACACAATATATGTGTGTATATATATATATATATATACAGGTAAAAATCTGTGGATAAGTAATCCAAGTAGATCCTATTAATATAAAATATTAAAACTGATTCACAAAAGTGAGCTCAATATATTTATTATAGAGCGTATAAGTGAATTATAAAAATGAAACCCAAATTACCCAATTCAGATGACCATTCTCCCTGGGACTTGTCAATGCAAATACATTTGTTAAAGAAATGAATTCTAATGTTTTTTTTAAGAAATTTGAAAAATAAAAGTTAAGGAAGTAAAGAAAAAAGAAGAAAGAAAAAAAAGAAAGAAGAGTTACAAACAACATATAAGGGAAATTGGATTTATAGAGAGATAGAGAGACAAAGAAACTAAAGTGTTTAGGGTGGGAGTGACTGGAACAAGTCTAGACAAAAAAAAACAGTTGAAGATGAACAAAGACCTAAATTTAACATTAAATCTTGTACAAATGGGAAAAAATTCATATAAAATATTTACATAAAAAAGCAAATGTAAACATTATTAAATTTAAGAATCAAAATATTTTGCTAAATAAAAGGAATGAATTGGTTTCCAAGTGCTGCCATAGAAGAAAATTTCAACTGTTATAGTATTATTTCTACCTTACACTCTTCACTTTCATTTATCTTTTATATGTGAATTTTTTCTATATGTGAAATTGTACATATTACATTTTATTCAACTCTGTACTTTGTCAATTACAGTTAGTGGCTTTGGGGTTTTCTCTGAACATAGATTCTACATGTCAACAGGATGTAAGAGATTTCTCCTTTTTCCCCCTCTTAGGATGGTGTTTATATATCTACCTGTCATATAGATTTTCCCTTCATGCACACATCCTATAGACAACAGGGTAGACCACAGGTCTTGCAGCTAGGAGGTTATCTTTCTGGTCAACCTTTTGATGTATCTGGCTTCCCTGAAGATCCAGCATAACGCTGAGTGCAAAGTTCATTTCAGTAACATTTGGGGTGAATTATATACGACAAATGGAAGAAAATCAGAATTAGGAGAAGAAGAGGAAAATAAAATAAAAATAGAATGAAATGTGATTTAATTCAAGATTTTCAACAGAAAAAATAAAACTAAAGCAGTGAAAGGAAAAGAAAAATGAAATTTTTAATTCACAACATTCAGTAATTCATGAAAAACAATTTTATTGCGAAATAAGTAAAAATAAAAAAAGTGTTACATTTTCAATATATAACTTTTTTTGGAGAATTTCATGAAAATCAAACCAGAGTTATGCTTCCTTATAACCTGAAATGCCCAAGAATCAGAGTCAGTCATAAAATATAGAATCATTCTGTTTGATAAAAAATAGGAAACCTATACAAGAAATGGAATAAGTTTGTATGGAGAAATGTGTAAACAAGATAAAAGATAGCATATTTAAGTTGATGAAAATGGAGATAGAAAAGAAAGAAAAAATTATTTAGGAAAAAGAGGCCTAAAGGCAAAAGAGAAAAATATATTTAATTTACTATTTGAAATTTTAAAAAGTTCACTTTAAAACTTCAGTTAATAGCATTATATTTTCATTTCACAATGAAAAGAGAAAAAAAGAGAGAGAAAAAGAGAGAAAAAAGAGAGGAAAAAAAGAGAGAGAAAAAGAGAGAGAAAAAAGAGAGGAAAAAAGAGAGAGAAAGAAGAGAGAAAAAAGAGAGAAAAAGAGAGAAAAAAGAGAGAGAGAAAAAAGAGAGAGAGAAAAAAGAGAGAGAAAAAAAGGGAAAAAAGAGAGAAAAAAGAGATAAAAAAGAGAGAAAAAAAGAGAGAAAAAAGAGAGAAAAAAAGAGAGAAAAAAGAGAGAGAAAAAAGAGAAAAAAAGAGAGAAAAAAGAGAGGAAAAAGAGAGAAAAAAAGAGAGAAAAAAAAGAGAGAAAAAAGAGAGAATAAAGAGAGAAAAGAGAGAAAAAAGAGAGAAAAAAAAGAGAGAAAAGTTGAAAATACAAAAAAATTTGAAACAGAAAATGAATTTCTGATAGAAAAATTCAAGGAAGATAAAAGAAGGAAAAGAAGGAAAAGAAGGAAAAGAAGGAAAAGAAATAAATCATTTGGTAAAAGGTAAAGAAAATTAAAAATGATGTCAGAAGCACATAATGAAAAAAGCTTAAGAAAAGGAATAAATGAACGAAAAAAGGAAGAAGAAAACTGAAGGGGAAGGAGATGAAATAGAAAAGAAATGCCATAAAAAAGGCAGAAGGACAAATGATATTAGGAATTCAAAAAGAAAGAAAAAGGAAAAGAATTAAAATGTGTTAAATAGGAAGGAAGCAGAAAGAAAAATGAAATTGAGGAAGAAAAAGATGAGAAAGAAAATAGTAAAAAGAGAATAAATATATCTGCTTTTGTAATAACTTACAAACGTAGTAAAAATATACCAAAAATATAAAAAAGGAAAAAAAAACTACTATTAAGATCATACATAAAAGGCAGTTTTTCCTTCATCTTGTTTGTTCATGTATTTCCATGTAGGTACATACATAACCAATATGTCCCCAAATCAAATAGGGAACATTTTACAGAACCCATTTCATTTTACTTTTTTTATGAATAATCAAGAGTGGTCTCCTCTTGCTTTGTTACTCTCCTCTTTGAGATAGCTATTTCTGTTTATTGAGACTATAAAAGGACACTACATGTGAACCTTGTATTCTCAGTTGAATAAAGCTTTCTTAAAACCTAAACCTCTGTACTTTTGTCATTATAACTTTTATCTTTTTTTATACATTTTTTTCATATTATGTTCCAAGATAAACAAAAAAAATAAGACAGCACATTCTACCTTATTCTCTAGAATTATTGTCTTCCCTTTTCTACCTTATTCTCTAGAATTATTGTCTTCCCTTTTCTACCTTATTTTCTAGAATTATTGCCTTCCCTTTTCTACCTTATTTTCTAGAATTATTGTCTTCCCTTTTCTACCTTATTCTCTAGAATTATTGTCTTCCCTTCCTACCTTATTCTCTAGAATTATTGTTTTCCTTATTCTACCTCATTCTCTAAAGAGTGACCACAATCATATTATGGTTCCTATTGTCTAATTTAAAGAACAGGAAATAGAAATAAAAGATTGTTTTTTAGAACAATAACAAATGCAAGTTGGTTTCATGTTGGGTTTTTTCATTTCTTTTATAGTGTCACAGTGAACGCTATCACTTTGATACCAGAAATGAAGAAAAATTACTATTGTAAACTATGAGGCAACAATAAAAAAAACTTGGTCACCAGCTATAGAAATCTCCTGCTTACTCAGTACAAATCAAACAATAATTTCTAACCAATAAAATGTAAGAAAGCAAACTTGAAAAATTAACCATTTCTGGAACTTCTCTCAGGCCATAAATAACCAATTCTAAACCTTATTAGGCTGTCTGCACACAGATATAAACATGATTCTGCTACTTAAAACAATACATCATTTTTTTATCATTGCACACAAAGGGACATTTTATGCCTGAACATTTTGCTCCTTGATGAACTTTAAAATATGTATCCATTAAGGTCATCAACAAAATCTTTATTTTCTATTTCATGCATCAAATATTTCCTAATCAAGTGCATGATAACAAACATTAATACTCTTTTTATCATTCAAACTTTAACAGATGGATTCCAATTTCTAAGTGTATCAATTTCTATCAATAAATTTCATTTGTTTTTTTAATATGCCTTCCAAAAGCTAAACAAATTGAGAAAGAGGAAAATTTCATTAGAAACAAAGAACAGAGTGCTGAACTGCTATGCCGTATGAATCAATTCATATTAAAGGGAATGCTGGGCAGTTTCCTAAAGAATGAAAAGGAAACTTCTAGTGACAAAGATGTGTTTCTACAGAAGGATGCTGAGAATGTCATGAATAGAGCATGTGAACAATGAGGAAGCGTTAAGGAAAAGGGAAACAAAAAAGATACTGATACTGTGAATCATAAAGACACAGCTGAAATTTCTGGGACACATTATGAGGAAAGAAGGCTTGGAGAATTTCACACTTACAAGACTGACTGAAGCCAAGAGGGAAATAGTGACTAACATGCCTAATGAGGTAGTATAAATAGATGGTAGAGCATTGTGCAAGAAGTATAATAAAGATACAAACATTGCTAACAGATACTAAGGATAGGAAGTTGTAGAGAGCCATGAAGTCCACATCCTGAAGGGAGACAACATATAAAAGAAGGACATATAAAAAATTCTTGAATTCTTGAAAAAAAACTTCCTTTCAATTCTGTTTAAACTTGGTTTTTATGCAGTCATTTATTATTTATTTCTAACTACTGTTTTTGAACTTATGCATAGAGGAAAGCTAAAAAAGCAGCAGCCTAAACTTTATCTGATACACTCTCAAATAAAATACAATATTTTAACACCATTTCACTGCTGATAGACACTGATCTTGTTATATATTTTTTCACACTTATATAACACATACCTCAGCCCTTCAAGCAGTATTTCATTGTCTAGTTGGCTTTTGCCCAACAGTTTCCATTTATGTTGATAATTTCAAAATCTTACAAAGCTTGGTCTATATTCAACAAAGAAACAGAAAGTGAAATATTGCCACCGTGTGAAAAGAAAACAAAAGTTTTTGATATCATGAGTTCTTTATTCATGGATTTGCCTTGTACTGTAACAATTCAGATATCTTCGCTGTTCCTTCTGTCTTTTCTCGCAACAGACCAACAGACCAGATTTTCTCTTAGAGAGAAAGGAACTCTGCTTTTTACCATAACCATCTATTTCCTTTGACCCTATCTCTAACTACCAACTCACTCCTACTACTTGTGACTGGCTCTTATCTAGAATGCAGACTGTCTATATAAGCCCACCTACCTTCCAGATGAGAGGCACATGATCCTGAAAGTTCTGAAGTTCTCACATCTTGATTTTACTGCTAGCACCCAGATAAAATCATTTACAGTCCACTTGGTTATGTTGGTGTTTTAATGTTGAGATGATCATGACCCATTGCGTTACGATAGCAAATTTTGAAATATGAAATTTTATAGAAGTTACTTATTGACTTCTTGGAGTCTGATAGTTTTTGGAAGAATCTTGGAAACATTCCCTTGACATTTCTGTAAAAAAAAATGATAAAATAAATGTATCACAAAAATTAATTTAAAACTGACTAAAAAACTTGAGGCTACAAAAAGCTGATAAATCTATAACTTGATGTCTGCTTGTGATTTTTTTTCTTCCTTGAGATGGTAGCTAGCAAAAATGTGAACTTAAGTTCAGACTCTGTTCTGTTTACAAGAAGTGATATTAATCAAATTCAAATGGATAAAACAGAAAAAATAAAAACATTCGTCATGAAGTTCAAATGATATTTTTCTATATGAATACGTTTATATAACTGTATAAAGACAGTAACACATTTTCTTTTAATCAGTATTACGAAAATAGAAAGTGTTGCAAGACAAGGATGTGTCTTATCACTAGATTTATTCAACCTATAGAGCAAGGCAATTCTGAGAGAATTAAAAGCCCTACCAGGATTCATTATTGGTGGACACAATCTTAACAATATAAGATATGCAGATGACATAGTACTAACAGCAGACATAGAAACTATAAAACCTCCTACAGAAGGTAGCAACAAAAAGCAAGAAGAATGGACTAAGCATAAACTACAAGAAGACAGAATGCATGGTTATCAGCAAAAGGATGAACCCAATATGCAAATTACAGGTCAGGGATACTAAAATCAAACAAGTACAGAAATTAAAATATTTGGGAAGTGTTCAAACAGAGGACGATAAGTGCAACATTGAGATCCGAAAATGCATTGGGTTGGCCAAAGATGCTTTTCAAAAGCTAAGCAGAGTATTAAGAGACAGAAAAATTTCATTAGAAACGAAGAAAATAGTACTGAACATGATATCTGTCCTCCTGCATGGCAGCTAATGCTGGACAATCGGCTCAAAGATGAAGAGACATGAAGCATAGAAATGTGGTTCTACAGAATGAGGCTGATAATACCATGGATCATACGTGTGAGCAACAACAAGATTCTAGAGAGAATGGAAACAAAAAGGAAACTTATACTTAACATCAGGAAGATACAGTTGAAATTTCTGGGGCATGTAAAGAGGAAAGAGGGCTTGGAAAACCTGATACACACAGAACAGATTGGAAAGAAGAACTGTGAGAAGCAGCACATAACATACTTGATGGGCTTGAGCAAATGGATGTCAGAACAGGGCTTGGAAGAATCAACAAAAAAAGATTTATTAAGAGCTATAAGCGACACGAAGATGTGGAGGGCCATGATTACATATATCCTGAAGGAACACAGCACATAAAAGAAAAAAAGAAGAAAATCACCCTATACAAGGCAGTAAAGCCCCTAAGACACAAGGAGTTACACAGTATGGAAGAATTAGAAACAGAAACATTAATAATGAGCAGGAGGAGGAAAGAGTAATCAGGAGGACAGTAGATAGGGATTGACATTGCATTTAAATTTTGGCCTGAAAAAGTTCCACAAGAAGGAAGTGTGAGAAATGAAACTCTAAGCATAGAACTTAAGCCAGCTCAACTGTAAACTGATCAAATCTCGACACCAGTCTAGTACTGCGTTAATTAAAGTTTCAACATCCTCTACTGATAAAGCAAAATGTTTTGCTCATAAATTCTCTTCCAATTTTATTTTTGATTCATCTGGAGTATCTTTGCCTGACTATCCACTTAGAACTGAGTCTCTATTGAGCAATAGGCATATAACTCCATCTATGGTTTCTGCTATCATCTCTAAACTGGATATCAGCATAACGTGTGAACTTAATGCTATCCCTGCTATAGACCTTAAGAAATGTGTTCTTGAACTGGCAACTTTTCTCTCTACAACAAATTGCCTTGCTGCTTCTTGCTTCCTTCCTTGTCAGAAATCATTCTTCTTTAGTCTCAGTCTTTAAGAACTCAGGTAAACCATCTGATCCTTGTAACTATTGGCCTATTAGCCTTTACCTCTTTTTGGCAAAGTCCTAGAGTTTCTAATTAACTTTAATTGGTTAAGCATATATCACATCACAGAGTTTTCTTTCAGACAAGCAGTATGGCTTTTGCTTCTCTAGTTCAACTGCTAATGTGTTAATGGTTATTTGCTGAAAGAGTTAGAATCAAGTTTTAGATAAGGATGATGAAGCTCAGGGTGTAAGGTTGGATATCTCAAAGGCACTTGACAGGATTTGGCATGCTGGTCTTGTTCACAAGTTGAAAGGTTAAAGTATCTCTGAATGAACTCTTGATCTGATTCAGTCTTTATTATCAAATCACAAAGAATTGTTTTGAACAACCAATATTCTAGATCTTTTTGCATTAACATAGACATGAAGCAGAAAGATTATATTAAAGGAAATATAATATAAGCTCTGCTGCTATGAAAGTTGGTTCACTGTGTCATGCAAGACAATTTTTCTCTCCTGAATCTATCTTTCACATTTATCTTATCCATGCATTGAATATTGCTGCCACATCTGGTCTGGGTCTCCTGCTATACATTTAGATTCTTAATAAAATACAAAGAAGAATCTGCAATGTTATTGGTCCTGACCTGGTATCTCAGCTTCAATTACTTTCCCACCACCATAATGTAGGTTCCCTTTGCCTTTTTGCTATAAATATTTTTATGGTAATTATTGTGATGACCTTTCTTCTTTGGTACCTAGACTTTATGAATTTAAGCACAGTACGAGATTGCTGACAAGGTTTCATCATTTTACAGTTAAAATGGCTAGATGTAACCATAAAATCTATGTTGATAGTTCCTTCTTTCACACTACTCACTTGTGGAACTGTCTTCAAGTTTCTTGTTTCCCAGTCAACTTCCATCTTCAAAATTTAAACGTAATTTAAATCATTATTTTCTGTCTTCTTAATTCCTGTTTTTTTATTGTTCTCTGTCCTTAATCATGTTTTTTTTCTCATATTCTCTCACACTCAGTAACTCATTGCATCTTAGTGGCTTTATTGCCCTGCTTGGGATGAAGTGATTATATATATATATATATATATATATATATATATATATATATATATATATATAAAAGTGAACATAGAAGTCAACACTTAGAGGTGACAGTCTGTTTCATGCTAGATGCAATCGTCAGGCAACTTCTATGTTCACTTTTATATTTACACACAATCTATCTCTGATTTTGAACACTTTAACCCATAAATATAGCACACTTTAAGACTATATTTCTTCATATATATATCATATATATATATATATATATATATATATATATATATATATATATATATATATATGTACTCTCCCATCATTTTCAATGCATGAGGTTCAAAAATTAACTTTTTGCTTATCTAAATGTTTGTGTCTTCTGTGAAACACTAAATTTGCTCTGCTTTTGCAAACAATATTGCATCTCTCATAGACAAAATGTTAAACAGTGACAATATTCTTCCAACCTTGTTTTTGATTACTTATGAGTGCAATCCTTGGGTGGATATGACTATGACACTTTTTTTCTACAAATACAACAGTCAGCAAGATACTCCTCAAATTTCGATGGTTGTATTCTAAGATGTTTGATACTCTTTTTCAGTTTATCTCTGTACATAAATCCTATGTGTATCCTAGGTTTACACAGTTCGTCCATAAGTAAGAATTTCTGGAAGTCTTTCATCATTCATCCTAACAACACGATAAGAGAGGTTAGATTTATACCGAAACTCAATAGAACACATCTGCAAAACTGTCTTGATACAGACAACACTTTTCTCTTTGAATTCAAAAGAAAATCAAAATTAAAGCTGTAATATAAGACGAGCAGAGTTAATTCTCTTGCAACTATTTATAGCGACCAATTAAATTTCAATAAAGCATAGTGTCTGCAGCTATTTGTAATCAGAGTTACTTCTGCTATGAGTTGCTACAGATAAGCAAACAATATGTTTTGTTTCATCATTCACTGTTACCCACGGTTGTTCAGCACGTCACAGCATTAATATGATACATAACAGTCGAACAAAATGATTGAAGAGTGGAATTGAAGAAATATATATCTTTGGGATTTGAATAAATGATGGTCAAAGAAGTAAAATTCTATGCTGTAAAATTCTTTAATATATTCTGTCAGCCACCATTTTGGAATAAGGTCCTGTTATTGGGACATCTTTTTTCTCAAAGAAAACCGGTTAAGATCACAAAAAAATCAAATAAATTTACCTAACAAAACTGCCTCTATTGCAGCTAATACTCTACCACAACAAAATGGCATTTTTAATTTTCTTTCCATTCATAAAACATTTTCAGTTTTCGTTCTTAAATCATTAACGGAAAAAAGACAATTTGGCATTAATAATTCTAACAAAAACAAATTCAGAAAAATATATCATTATCTTACAAAATTGAAAAGAGTTTTGGAGTCAATTTAAATAATTCTTCTTAATTCCTTAAACTCCAAGAAAATTGGGAAGGGTATGAGAAAATAGCTAAATTTCTAAATATTACAAATTCCATTATAAAATCGGGAACCCAAATTTAATAGAATTAAAAGGATTTTGATCAAATACCATCTGTCAAAAACTTTTGTCATATTTCATTAGTTCTTATCAGCTATTGTCATTGGTCTTCTTTGAGGAACCTAAGTTTAACGTAGTGTCTTGCAATTTTTATAATTCTTCAAATCAATGAGATTTTCATTCTCATGTCAGAAACAGAATTCTTTGTATTTCTGAAAAAACTATAATACAATGTTTATTTATATCTGCAAACAAGTTTTTTTTTTAAACATGACAAATATAATTAAAAATCTTAAATTTCATCTCATACATAGAAAGTACAACATATGCATATGGAAACAGTTTTCAGTGAAGTATATGATTATACTTATATATACATACATTTCCATATTATTCCATGTACTTTGGTTTTATTATAACACACACACACACACACACACACAAAACACAATATCTAATGTCCTCGTGTATAGCCAGCTTGACAGTGGACAAAGAAGTGTTGGACCATCATGGCTCAGGTATAAAGACAAGCTAAAAAGTCACCTCTCAGTTGTCAATGTTCCTGATAATAACTTCGAGTGAGTTGCCCTGAATAGAAGTAACTGGAGATATTTGTGCCAGAGTGGTATTAGAAATTTAGAAATCAGTCGTATTGACCAGCTGAGAGATGAAAGACAACAGCGAAAAGCATCAGCAAATATTCCTGTGGCTGTGTCTTAAGATCCTCACTGTGGCAGAATATGTGGACTTGTATGCAGGTCACTAGCAGGAGAGAAGTGTCACATATGACACAAACCTAAAAACTGAATGAGATTGTCGTTCACTCATACATTGAAATCGATGGGAGAGTCCATTATCACACACACACACACACACACACACACACACACACATATATATATATATATATATATATATATGAAAGCTATTGTGTAGCAATTTTCAACATGTTATTGTTTTAATCTACTATAATAAATAATATTAAGCTCTACTCTGTATTGACCCCTTTTTTAAAATTAAATGCTACAGGCAGTGGAATTATACTCTATTTGTTTTTCATTCATACCTGGTTATATATATATATATATATATATATATATATATATATATATATATATATATATATATATATATATATATATATACTGTGGGTGTAACAGCAAACGTGTCCAAAATTGTTTGATATATTGATCCACACTTCTCTCCCATTATCTATCTATCTCTATATTTATAGCTATATGCACATTTATATATATATATATATATATATATATATATATATATATATATATATATATGTATATATACACACACACAAACACACACACACACACACATATATATATATATATATATATATATATACAGTACTGTTTGATAAAAGTGACTCACCTGATTTTTTTTTACTTAAAAAAGCCTTGTGCCACATCTAAGCTACTAGAAAATCATTTGGGCACTTGACATGGTGTAATGGTTAGCAAGCTTGTCTTGTTAAATTAGTAAGTTTGATCTTCACTAAGTGCTCCATACTTCTGGCCTTGTGCCACATATGCTTAGAAAATCTCCATAGATAGGTAAAGAGATAGACAGAAAAAGAGATGGGTGAATATATATTATACATAATGTGTGTGTGTATGTGTGTATATATATATATATATATATATATATATATATATATATATATATATATATATATATATATATATATATATACACATACACATATATATATATATATACACATACACATATATATATATAATATATATATATATGCATACACACGCAGAGGTAGTGTAATGGATTGCAGCTCAGAGTAAGAACTCAGAAAGCAGAGTTCAAATTCCAGTGGAGTTTGTATCATTCACTAACAAGTAAATACATTTAGGAAAGGTATGAATTCATTTTTGTAAGATAGACAGGGATTATTAGCCTTGGTTGGAAACCATTCTAGGAGAAATCTGAATTTCAGCGAATATAACTGATGAGGAAAATTTGATTAATTTTTTATTTAGTTTTCCCGACTTTCTTACATTTTTTTTATTTGGTGGTAGTAGGAGAGTGCAAAAATTTTCATATTTGACCACTGATTTCATCTTTAGCCATTTTCAAAGGAGTTTGTTTTCAGTTGTTGTTAATTTCTCTTCAGTTTTTTAATGAATTGTTTTGTGTTGTTTTGAATATTAGTAGAAGCATTTATTCCGAGATTTGCATGTTCTGCTCAACAGGAATTCAAGTGACGATCTTTCTATATTCAACAAAACATGTTGCTGCCCAAATATACAGTAATATATATATATATATGTATATATATAAAATGAAGAGGTTATAAGGGTTCCAACGAGAGAAAAGTGTGTATATTAAAAAGAAGAGAGGTACCGTAAACTTTTTTGGTTGTAATGTGGATTTAAAAAAAAATATTAATCTTTATTTTTCATAATTTTACAACACGTGTTTCTGGTCTCATGACCATCTTCAGGTAAAGGGTGGAGATTTCCACATATTGTTAAAAATAATTAATTTTTTTTCTTTTTCAATGTTAAATATTCATATATATATATATATATATATATATATATATATTAAAATAATTGTCGGACTTTGTCCATTTCCTAATGTGTGACATCATTTGTTTACATTTGGATACGCATCAAGCAGATATGAATGTACAAGAGAAAATCATGGAGAATTGTAAAAATTGACCTTGCTAACCGAAACACTTCTCTTTGGCTCAATCAGTAAAAGCACGTCAGGCTATATGACGGTTCTGTATAGGATACAGGTTTGATTCCTGTCGGAGGATGCATATTTTTTATGAAAATTTCTCGGACATTAAGGTCGGTAAATGTCGTTAATACTGTTTATTATGAACAGAGCATTTACTTAAATATTTGTATCTATAAAAAGAATGTATAAACATTAAAAATGTCTTAAAATATATATATATATATATATATATATATATATTTAAAGGTGGAAA
>OZ038503.1:89684192-89729192 GCA_964036315.1 Acanthosepion esculentum | reverse complement strand
CCTTTTTTAAGTCTTTCTTCCAAGGCCATTTTTAATGTGGTTTGCTCTTGGGGAACAAACCATAAACAAACAACAAAATCTATCATAAAAATGGATAACACAACGAAAAATTTACTCACAATTATTTATTTTTTGTGAAAGAATGATAAAAAATAATGTAAGTAATTTTATTGATTGTTCAACTGAATTTAGTGATGACCTTGGAAAATAAAAAAACAGAAATTACCAGTAATTTAGTGCTTTCTCTGGGTTTCTTAGTCTTTTTTTAAATTTATCTGACTTGAAGTTACAGTGCTTGAATTCAGGATAATAGAACCAGAAGAAACGTAATGTAATTAACGAGATGCAATGATGAAATAGATTTCTTTAATAGAGAGAAATGGAGAGGGCTGTGTGATGACAAGAAATGAATAAGAAGTTGTATTTCAGAAAAACATTCTGGTGAAAAGAAATTTCAGAATAGAATTTTAAAAGCACGCAAAAGAAACCAAGTCGGACTAAATATACAAGAGAGGCAAACACTATATATACAGCGTGTATCAAAATTACTTTTGCAGACTTCAGGGTGGATTTCTCACATCAAAACAAGGACAAAAGTCCATATAATCATATGTCTGCAAATTCTTCATTCCTGTGTTATTAAGTTTAAAGAAAGTTGCCATTTAGACTAAGTTACATTTGTCATTCGTGTATATTTGTGGCTAGTCTGTCTTCAACGTATAATGTGTGTAGTAGTGAATTAACTGAGAAGAGTTCTGCTTAACAACGACAGGATATTCATATCATGAGCAGGCAGATATGATTTTTGCATACAGATGCTTGAATGGTAATGGACGCAAAGCTGTATGGCTGTGTCAGATTCCATTTTCAGACTGAAGGCAACCGAGTCATCCAACCGTTGCTAATGTTTGTCATTGCATTGCTGAGGTAGGATCCATGGCACCACAAATTATGGATCAAGGAAGACTGAGATCCGCCTGCATACCTGACCACAAAGAATACAATGCTGGGCTTTTTTGTACATTTGTTTATATGGACATTTTACTTTGTTTTCGTGTCAGAAAATCATCCCCAAAGTTTGTAAAAGTATTTTTGATATACCCTGTATATATACAGGTGAGGCAAAAATATACAGGTGAGGCAAACACAACTGTAAGGTTAACATTCATTATATTTCTACACATAATATTTCTCTTTCATGTGATTTTACTTTCACAAATTCTTCCTCTTAATATATTTGATTAAAATACAATTTAATACCTTTTTAATAAACATGCACTTTTAATGTCTACACACTCAAAAATGTTGAACTTCTATATAGTATTACGGAAGAGAGTTAGGGAAGAACTATTTATTCTCTCATTTACATTTCTCCCATTATGGGCATTATTATATCCAGATGGAATGGAATGGCTGAAATAGAAAAGGAATGACAAACATGCTTTGTTCTCAGAGAGACTTTTATATTACATATTTATGACGTACACAAAACTATATATATACAAATATACAAGCATCTGACACAGAGAATAATATATCACAGGTAATTACAAAGCAAAGCAAAGTGTAAAGAGAAACAAAAACAGGGTCTTACATATGATATAGAGATACTCCTGTACCTGGAGAAGCCATGTTTAGGGCTCCAGTTTCAAACAGGCCAGATTCATCTATGTCCCAGTCAAGGAGATATTCCATGAGTGGGAAACAGCAAGTCTTGGGTTTTTCAAAATTGGGGACTGTGTGCTGGAGTTTCATTCTGGGGAGGAAGATTTAGCCTCAGCCCGAGTTAAAGAAACTAACCTTCTCATTTGGCTGCTGGAAATGATGTGAAAAATGACTGGCACTTTTGTCATTGTATGGAGTGATGTCATTAAGACCCAGGTGACTTATCTCCGCCAGAGGGAGATAAGGGCCTTCTATATCCTTACAGTAATATCAGTCCCTCAAGATGGCAGTGAATACTAAACAATTTCCTAACAGATAAAGAGAAAACTTGAGGCCAGAAAGATGTGGTTCTACAGAAGAATATTGGGAATACTATGGATGGAACATCTGAACAATGAGGAAGTTTTGAGGAAACGGAGAATGCAAAAGACACTTCTGGAAACTGTTTTAACAGAGGACAGAAAAAGTAACACCAGAATCTGAATGTGCATTGGAATAGCAAATGATGCCTTCCAAAAGAAAAGCAACATATTAAGAAACAGGAAAATTTCATTAAAAAGCAAAATGCAAAAGAGTACTGGACTGTTATGTAATATCAGTTCCCCTATATGGCAGTAGATATTGGACAATCTTTTTACAGATGAAGGAGAGACTTGAAACAACATGAATGTGGTCCTACAGAAGGATGCTGCAAACGCCATAGACCAAATGTGTGAGCACTGACAAAATTTTAGTGGACACTTATACTTAAAATCAGAAAGAGAGCTGAATTTTCTAGGGGACATAATGAGGAAAAAGGGCTTGTAGAATTTGACTCTCAGAAGATATATTGAGGGACATAATGAACAATGTAACAATTGTATGTTACAAGTTTTTGTTAATGGATAGCAGAACATAAAGCGGAATAGAGTAGCAGATATTAAACCTTTTTTGCCAGACATGCAGAAGTCATCCCATTTCAGTTTTAGGCCATGCGTAAAAAGAAACAAAAAATAGAGAGTATGTGTGCTGTGAACCTGACAGGATAGTTTTCTTTTATTCCAAATTGACATTGCAACAAGACACAAAAATTAGATCTCCCTGCAATAGATACAACATGGTGTAGGCAGTACACCTCATGTGCTCACTGATTCACCAGCAGAGCAAGTTCAACTTTTCCTTCATTATTTATCATGACTCTTAAGAACATTGCTTGAAATTTTCTCTACATAAAAGATGTTGCTGATAGAATAAATATTTCTATCTTGTTTTGTCTCACTCTTTTGTTTGTCTATTTTCTCAATGCATAACTCCTAACTTAGTAACAATATTTTGATGACCACAAGGTTAGTTGTGTGTTTCTTTACTTTGTGTTAATATTATAATAGTAAGGTGACAAACAGTGCTAAGAACTACAAACGATAGGAAGTTGTGGAGAGCTATAATCAGCCACATTCTGAAGGGTCACATAAAAGAAGATTCTTAGAAAACACAGACAGTCACATACTTAAATCATACTTATATTTTTCCAAAATTCTTTCTTTTTTGTCAATTTCAATCGCTTCATTTTGATTCTAGAATCTTTTTTTTTTCTTGAGATATTATTTCTTTTTTCCTTTAGTCCATTTTCTGAAATCACTTTTAAATAAATCAAATCTGGGTTTTTTACCATGGACCGTTTATTCATTTTTATTTTTATCCATTAACATTACAACATTAACATTATCCATTATTTTTATCCATTAATAATTATAATAAATAATTTTGATTCTAGAATTTTCTTTTTTCCTTTGTCTTTTGGGTTTGGGTCCAGGAGGTAGGGTAAATAAATATAAGCATCACTATAATGGTTGAGCTCAAGTGAGCTTTGTGCAGAGTTGGAATGACCAAAGAAAGGTTTATACTTACTTCATTGCTGGAGGTTTAAGCATGGTTAGAATGGTATGTCCATTTTCTTTTTCTTGGTACAGAAGGCAGGGTAAGTAAGGATAATCATAGTTATAATGGTCAAGCCAAGTCAGCCTTGCACTGAGTTAGAACACCCAAAGTAAAGGTTGATTTACTTCATAGGTGGATGATGTTCTATCCATATACATGTGGTTTATAGGTTCTTGATTATTCTAATATCGTCCCTAAATATGTCAAGGTTGCTGATCATTTCTAACAGATCTTTGTGGCATACTTTATTGAACACCTTTGTGTACTCTATGAAACACAGGTAGACATTCGGATGATGAGTTTCATTAAATGACTCATTAGGCTGGTTGTCTGATGGATTTTATATGCATTTGCACCTGGTTTCTTAGGCAGTGCTATAAAAATGGATATACTTAGGTCTTTCGGTATATCACCACAGTTGTAGAATTCATTAATTATATTTGTAATCTTGTCTATATTGAAATCAACTAAGGCAGGCAGCATCTCTATTACAATTCCATCTGGCCCTGCCACGTTGTTTCTATTCAATATGGCCAGTGCAGATTCCAATATTTCTGTTTATTGCTGGTTGTTCTCTTTTGTCATAGATGAGTTCTTTGATATATTCATTCCTTCACTTTTTCTTTCTCTACTATTCCCGTTCCATCCTTAGATTTTATGCTTCTTGTTGATGTGTATTTTGTCCTGTTAGTTCTCTTATTTTTTATGCATATCAACTTTATCTGCAATACTCATTTTTTTCTATTTCTGTACATTTTTGTAGAACCATTCCTCTTTAGCCTGCCTGTATTTGTTCCTTATTTCTTTGTGTAGTGACCTATATTATGTTCCATGTTTTGGCATTGTTTTTTGTCTCCTTCTCATCATGTCAAAACTTTTATCTGTTATCCATTCATTTTTTTCTTTCATCTATTTTCCTTTAGAATGATTTTGATTATTGATGTCGTTAAAGCTTCTCCTAATGTTTCCCACTTCAAGTTTTCATTTTTATTTTGTCTCTTGTATCTGCTTTTCACACTGTCCATATATTTTATCTTCATATTCAGCTTATTGATGAATTGGTTGTATTGCAATATGGATACCTGCCTTAGGCCTCTTTAATTTCTGTAGTTTAACTCTAATTTTCCATATCATTGGAGGCAATTGCTTCCACAGTTGGCAGTTGGATATGTTTTGCAGTGTAAAAATGTATTCCTGGATTTCTTGTTGATAGTTATGTAGTCAATTTGTTTTTTGTTTCCTCTCCTCTGCTTCTCCATGTCCATATTTGTCTTGGGTGTTCTTGAAACCAGATGTTGGCTACTACTTGGTCAGTCACCATAATGTATCTTTCCTGTGCCTTTTCTATAAAATATTTTCATGGTAATTCTTCTGGAGAGCTTTCTTCTTTGGCACCTATATTTTATGAATTTAAGCGCAGTACTAGATTAGTGGCAAGGTCAAATAATTTTACAGTTGAAATTGCTAGATATAACTGTAAGTTCTATGCTAATAGTTTCTTCTCTCACACTTCTCACTTGTGGAACTCTCTTTTAGCTTCTTGCTTCCCAGTAAAGTTTGACCTTTAAAAATTTAACAGCAATGTCAGTTGTTATCTTCTGTCTTCTTAAATTCTGTTCTTTTATTGTTCTCATGCCTGAATAGTGTTTTTCTTGTATTCTTTCACACTCAGTAACCCTCTTGCATGTTAATAGCTCTGATGCCTGGCTTGCGGTGAAATGATAAAAAACAAAGATCTCATATTTATAACAATAAAATGATTTTATCGGTTCATAGTTAAATCTTTTCAATTTGAAGGATAGAGATTTTTGTGTTTTAACCTTTTCTTGAGAATTTTCTTTTTCTTCTGAAATGTTCTTTATTTTTTGGCTAATTTCTCCTGTTTATCTAAAACTTTCAAGTTATTTCCATATTTACTTTGTCTTTAGAATCCCACTGGTTTATTGCTGCAGTTTTCCTTTTAGTTCTTCTTTCTTTTTGTGTATCACAAAAAATGATGATGATGCTCCGAATAAATGTTTCCAATTCAGTTTTATTTGGGGGCAAATAATCTTAAAACCGTTTCTGCAGATTAAATGGTTCACTTTTTCTAAGGAATTTATGATTTTATATTCTCCTGCATTGAGCAGTTTCATTACATCAAATAATGAGACAATGGATATTCTGGAATAAATATATCTTTCTTCTTCTTCTTCTTCTTCTTCTTCTTCTTCTTCTTCTTCTTCTTCTTCTTCTTCTTCTTCTTCTTCTTCTTCTTCTTCTTTTTCCTCCTCTTCTTCTGTTTCTTCTTTCTCTGCTTCTGTTCTTTCTTCTTCTTCTTCTTCTTCTTCTTCTTCTTCTTCTTCTTCTTCTTCTTCTTCTTCTTCTTCTTCTTCTTCTTCTTCTTCTTCTTCTTCTTCTTCTGTTCCTCCTTCTACTTCTTCTTCTTCTTCTTCTGTTTCTTCTTTTTCTGATTCTGTTCTTTCTTCTTCTTCTTCTTCTTCTTCTTCTTCTTATTATTATTATTATTATTACTTCCTCTCATCATCAATACTATACATTATTTACTATCTTTTACCAATAATTGAAACAAAAATTTATAATAGTAATAAATAATATTATTATTAATAATTGTTGTTGTTATTATTGGCAAAAGATAGTAAATAATGTATAGTAATGATTATGATGAGGAAATTTTATTATTATTATTTTCATTATTATTATTATTATTTTCATTATTATTATGATGAAACTCAAATAAAATATTATTAGCTTCATTAATGCCTTTTGTGAAAAAAATAAAAATATGCTAATAGTCCATTTAATATTTCATGAAACACAACTAACCTGTGTTATTCTGTTTATCAAATACTTTGTAGAACTCAGTTTGAGAAAAAAATTTTAAAAAAGAGAAAAAAAAAGGAAAGAAAGAGAATAACTTGGTAATATTCTGTGCAATTAATGGACTTGTTTGAAATAGAATCATCTCCAAGGTTAAAATTTCTTATACACCATCTCTGTGTGAGGAAAAAAATATGGATTTAACAATTAAAATGATTAGAGCCAAATGATTTATATAATCATTTTTGTACTAATTATTAATGATTTAAATGTTACTTGTAGATATCATTAAAATGATCTTTCAAATACTGAATCATCTGAGAGATCTTTTAATGACTCTACTGAGAATTTGATCTTTTGACTACTTATACTAAAACTAAGTTCCTCTAATTCTCTTTATCATATTTTAGTTTAAGGTTCAAATGTTAATCTGCTTGAAGTTTCATATCACAGATCAATTTCCTAAATATATTAAAAGCTAATTTTCTAATTCATGTGTTGAATCAAAACCAGAAAAAAATGTTCAAATGAAGAAAAAAGCAAAACAGATTGGCATATTCAATAAAATTATAAAGCAAAATAAATTTTTCTGAAATTGCAGAAAAGCTAATGAATCAAATAATGGCTAAACTTAAACTAAATTATTCTTCTTTTGTGCACCACATCACTTTAGGAGAAGATAAATTTACAAAATATCACGGGATATTGATGACAGTACTTAAGCTGGACAGGCAACTGAAAAAGTTAGATCAAAAATCAAGCAAGCTCATGAAAACGAGCAAAGCCAAGAGACAATATCAATAGAGTGTATAAGTGAAAAAGAAAGAAGGTGGAACAGGATCTATCATTTTTTTTTAATCATTTCACCCCAACCAAGGCGATAAAGTCACTAAGACGCAAGGGATTACTGAGAGTGAAGAAAACCAAGAAAATATTACTAAGGAGAAAGGAAAGAAAAAGAAAAAGATTCAAGAAGACAAAAGACGGTTGGTGCTGCATTTAAATTTTCAAAGATCGTATTTGACAGAAAAGAAATAAGCCAGAAGTAAGAGGATATATTGATGGCCCAGAGCTGGAAATTTCTGGACAATCTTAGAGTATTGTCACCAACAAGTTCAGGAGTTCTTTTCTTATCAGAATAATCTGTGAGTTTTCCAAGCTGCCATACCTTCGTAGTTACCATTAGACTCCTCCAACTCTTTCCAAATCCTCTGCACTGTCCAAACATACTGAAATGTTTATATTGGAGCTTCTGGTGTGAAGGTCAAGTAGTACAGCATGCCATTTCAAAATTTCTGGTGGAGTAAATTGTGTCATGGTGCTCTTTTTCTCACAGATGGTGCCCAACTGACCCTACTATACTGTGCTGTTAACAAAATCCAAAACAAACAATGCATATGTGTGAAATTAAAAATATTATAAATATTAATAAATAATTAATAAATAATTAAAAATAATTAGTAATAATTAATAATAATTAATAAATAATTAAAATAATTAATAAATAATTAATAATTAAAAACATAAAATTATGTCAATTTACCCGCCACACCCTGTATATGATATTTGTTTACCATTTGCTACATTTTTCTAAAATGTTGCAAATGGTAGATTAGCTGCTCCCAATTCAAAGATTTTGATTTTGCAAATTAAATTTATTGTCTTCAATCTGGCGCCAACATTAGAATCTGAAGCCTCAAAATCTTCTGATTTCACCACAAGAGATTGCAAAAATCAAAAATGTCTGCATTCTACAAAAAATTATATTGCTGCAGATTTTAGAATTCCTATTTGATTGATAGGAATATTGGTAGGAATATTTGCTGAAGATTAAACCAAAAACCAAGAAAAAAAAAATTATTCAGTCATCCAATCATATTCCTTGATTTCAACCATTAAAAAAAGGGATTGTTTTGATTTCTTTTAAATTAAAAAATTCAAAGACAGATTAATCTTTCCAGCACCAGTCTTACCGAAAACCCTAAATGATTTCAAATAGAATAGAAATTAATTTTTTATCATCATTTCATTTTGTTTTTTGGGTTTTTTTTAATTTAATTCCTAAAAGTTGAGAAAATTCATAGCACATGACCCAGCACAAGTATCAAGGATTTGGTTAGATGCATATTAGAAAGAGAATCGGTCGTGTGTAAAAGAGCTAAAACTGAACGCAAAATCCTGAAGGCTACTTTATTTTAAAGAATTGAATCACTTTCAATTTTACTTTTTCTTTTTAATTGTACGAAAGAAACTCAAAAAGAAGAGAATTAGGCATAACATGACATGAGCTTGAGGATTTAATGAATTATGAATTAGAAAACTTGCATAAAGAGGTTAATGCTTAATATGAACTCCCAGAGGTCATCCCTGCCTTGTTAAATCAAATCAGTTTTCTTTAATACATCTTTTATTTCATTTCTGTATTGAAGGAGTAAATTTAGAAACATCACATGTAGACTCAGAGATTTTAAAATTGTTTCAATCCTGATTAGAAATCATAGAAGTAAAAAGGAATTTGCAGATTATCTGTAAGAAAAGAGGAAAAACACTGTCTATCATGGATTTTACTAGTGGACAGACTGCGATGGGTAAATGTCGCCATTTTATATTTTTACTTTTGCACATGTGTATTGTTCATTTTTGATTTTATTGACTGCACAGTATAGTAGGATCAGTTGGGCACCATCTGTGAGAAAAAGAGCACCATGATGCAATTCACTCCACCAGAAATTTGGAAATGGCATGCTGTACTGTTTGGCTTTCATGCCAGAAGCTCCAAACAAAACATTTCAGAGTGTTTGGGTGTCAGTGCACAGGATTCAGAAAGAGTTGCATGAGTCTAATGGTGATTACGAATGTGTTTGGAGTGAGGCCTTACATCAAGTGCCTTGAGGAGGTAGTTCTGCCCAGGGTCAAGAGGGTGGCTGCTGGAAGACCTTATGTCTGGCAAATGGACTCTGCACCATGCCACACAAGCAGGAGAACCCAGTCATGACTGTTAGACAATTTCTGTGACCACATCACCCCTTAAATCTGGCCACCTCAGTCTACAACCCCCTTGATTATTATGTGTCGGGTGCAGTTGAGTGAAAAACTAACAAAACTACTTGTAACACCAACATTTAAAATGCTTTCCTTTCTGAAATTTGTCAGTACTAGGTCCTATATGCCCCCCTACTTGAGTCTTAGGGGCATACAATCAAGAAGCTGGTCCTAGGTATCACCAAACATCATCAAACCTCTGCACGTCACAGCTTGCATCTCGACTTCAGTCACTTTTCCACTGATATGACATGACTTTCCTCTGCTTCTTCCACAAATATTTTCATGGCAATTGTTCTGATGAACTGTTCTCCTTAGTACCTTGACTGCATGAATTGAAATGTACTACTAGATTGGAAACTAGGTCTCACCATTTTACTATTAAACTGTTTTTCTTGCACTTCTTGCCTGTGGAAGTCCTTTCTGATTTCTTCCTTTCTCGCTACCTACAATATAAATGCAACGTCAATCACTATTTTCTATCTTCCTGAATCCTGTTTCATTAGTGTTATTTTCCTCACCTCTCACCACTAAAGTTTTCTCATTCTCTTTCACTCCTTGTTACCCCCATGCATCATAGTGGCATTATTACCTTGCTTGAGGTGAAATGATTCAAAAAATAAAACACAAAAACCCACTGTGGACATAGAAATTAATGCTGAATGGTGACTGAGCTTCTCATCATTAGAACATGTGTTCTGATGATTGGTTATGATGTGAAACTGACAGTCACCATGCAGTATTGATTTCTCTATCCACACTGCATATTTCTCTATATCTGTCAATCTAAATATATATGTATATGAAGAAATATAGTCTTAAGGTGTGCTATATTTATGGGATAAAGTGCTCAATATCAGAGAGAGAGCGTGTGTAAATATAAAAGTGGACATGGAAGTCAGCACTTAGAGGCGACAGTCTGTTTCATACTAGTGCAATCATCGGGCCCGATGATTGCATCTAGCATGAAACAGACTGTCGCCTCTAAGTGTTGACTTCTAATTTCACTTTGATATTTATATATATATATATATATATATATATATATATATATATATATATATATATATATATATATATATATAGGGAGAGAGAGAGAGAGGAGAGAAAGAGAGAGAGATGTTTTAAATCGATTTCAGCCTAGATAAGGCAGTAAAGCCACAAAGACACAAGGGATTATTTGGTGTGAAAGAACTAGAAATAGAAACATTACTAATGAGCGGGAAGAGAAAAGATTAATCATGATGACAGTAGACAGCCATTGACATTGCATAAAATTTTTTGAGATTAAAGTTAGCTGGAAAGCAAAGAGATGGAAGTGAGTTCCACAAGTAAGAAATATGAGAAAGTAACTGTTAGCATAGAATTTTCAGTTACAGCTCAACTGTAAATCGATGAGATCGCAATGCCAGTCTAGTACAGTGCTTAAATTCATGAAGTCTTGTTACTATAATGAAGATCTCATCCAAACCATTATCATGAAAGTATTTATAAAAAAGGCACAGAGAGGCAACCTTACAGCAGTGGGCAAGTGACTGAAGCTGAGCCACCAGATCAGGATCAATAATATTGCTGATTCTTCTTTGGATTTTAGCAAGGAGCTCCAGGAAAATAGCCAGTCTAGTATTGCACTTAAATTTATACAGTCTAGGTAGCATAGTGAAGAGCTCATCCAAACAATTACCATGATAGTATTTATAAAAAAGGCACAGAGAGGCAACCTTACAGCAGTGGGCAAGTGACTGAAGCTGAGCCACCAGATCAGGATCAATAATATTGCTGATTCTTCTTTGGATTTTAGAAAGGAGCTCCAGGAAAATAGCCAGTCTAATATTGCGCTTAAATTCATACAGTCTAGGTAGCATAGTGAAGAGCTCATCCAAACAATTATCATGAAAGTATTTATAAAAAAGGCACAGAGAGGCAACCTTACAGCAGTGGGCAAGTGACTGAAGCTGAGCCACCAGATCAGGACCAATAATATTGCTGATTCTTCTTTGGATTTTAGCAAGGAGCTCCAGATAAATAGCAAGAACACTGGATCATATATGGCAGCAATATTCTAAGTATGGATGAATGGTAGACTTGGAGATATGCAAGATAGATTCCAGAGAGAAAAATTATCTCACACAACACAGTGGACCGACTTTCTTAGCAACTGACCTAGCAATGTATTGAATATAGTATATATATATATATATATATATATTGAAGAGGCATGGTCGAGTAATTGATAGCAACTTGGATTGAGGGATCAGAGAGCTGAGTTCAAATTTCAATCGGAGAGCCAAGTTCAAATTACAATCACTTGCATGCCAATACCCTTCGGAAAGGTACAAATCCTCTTCTTCTCCCTCCAGCTATGGGTAAATAGCAGGACAGACTGGGTTCTATAGCCTTGGATGGCAACTGGTCTAGGAGAAAGACAACTCTGAATTCAAAACCTGCAGAGGTTCGTTTGGGGACCTTGCGGCACGTACTGCACCAGGTCTTTTATTCGGCCCTTTAAAAAGTGTGGGTGGTTCTGCACAAAACCTTCACCCCTATAATCAAATCTCATGTGCTGGTGTCGGGCTGTCAGTTCCTAGGAACTGATCTGCTTCACTCTCATACATTGAATTCGACGGGAAAGTCGAGTATATATATATATATATATATATATATATATATATATATATATATATATATATAGTAATGATAACAGGATAACACCTATAAGACATGTAAAAATTGCGAGGACATAATGTATTTAAGAAAAACTTAATTTTTATCAAGAAAAGTTCAATAAAATAATAAAATGACAATAATCAATTAAAAATCTGATCTCTCGATCCAATCTTGACTCATCTTTCCCCTCCTCTCGCCTGTGGAACTTCCCTCCTTATTCCTGACAACTATAATCTCCAACTATTCAAATGTAATGTCAATTGACATCTTCAGTTGCCTTGATCTATCCACTATCCTTCTCCACATCCTTTCCTCTTTCACTTCTATCTGCTCTTGCTCCAAATCTTCTGTAACCCCTTGCGTGCTAGTGGCTTCCAGCCTTGCTTGGAGTGAAAAGCTTAAAAAAATAAAAAAAATAAAAGTTTGACTTCAAAGTTTCATGAAATACTAATCTTGATGCTCTGATAAATCTATTGACTTATTACCATATAACATATTTATATCTACATAATAAACACTAATCCCAGACTGCAAACAAATTTGAAAATTGTATTATGCTGGAGTCTGTTGAGAACAGGACCACATTTAAATATTCAGAAGATATGAAAATACTCAATTTTTTTATATATATAATTTCATTGTTATGAAATATAATTTTGTATAAATTCAGCAAATTCACCAATGCTTATAAAATTTAAATAACTTATTTATTCAAGGCATATATAAAAGAATGTTTATCAGAATAAAAATATGTATGTATCTCTCTCTCTCTCTCTCTATCTCTCTCTCTCTCTCTCTCTCTCTCTCTCTATATGTATATATATATATATATATATATATATATATATATAGTCATCCACATACAAGCCTGTTTTGCTTTATCACAGCTCATCAGTGTGGCTAGACATCCAATTGCTTCAAGCTGGGATCAAAACCCAACTGATTTGGCATCAGTCAGATATCCTACCCCTAAGCTATCAGTCAAAGGCAGAGAAAGGGAAATTCTAACATATTATATCTGAATGTATACAAACGCCAGCAGCCAGAGTGCTGAAGTGATTAATGAAGAGCAGTGCGTTAATAGGGGCAATGGCCACTGTATTGGAATTATCTTTTCCTCAATAGTGCTCGATCAAAATGATGAGAGCATAACATAGTCATCCACATGCGATCCTGTTTCGCAGTATCGCAGCTCTGTGTGTGTGTGTGTGTGTGTGTGTGTGTGTGTGTGTGTGTGTGTGTGTGTGTGTGTGTGTGTGTCTGGGCTGCAACCTTTCTTTTAAACATCTTTCATTGAATATGACAGACAAGGAAAATTTAATTAATTTTTTATTTAGTTACTGCAGCATTCTTCCATTTGTCCCGTTTGGTGGCAGTAAGGGAGTGCAAAAATTGTCTGCATTGTCCATTGTTGCAAGCATTTTCATCCACTTCTTTAGCAATTTTCAAGGGGTTTGTTTCAGGTCTTGCTAATTTTTGTTTTCATATTTGATTGTTTAAGACATATTTTGTGTGTGTGTGTGTGTGTTCTGTTTTGTTGAATACTTGTAGAAGCGTTTATTCCAAGCTTTGCGTGTTGAGTGTATCTGGAATATATATATATATATATATATATATATATATATATATAATCTCTAGTGTGTTATTCCCATTTAGTTAGAGACAAGATCATAGGTATGTGGCTGAAAATGAAATATTGTATGGGAGGAATTTCATTTTTATAAAATGGCTTTAGGATCCAGAGATAGAATCCGTTTTTCTGAGTCATGATAGAAACACTAGATTTATGTTTGTATTGAGAAGTGAATTATATATATATATATATATATATATATATATATATATATATATATATATATATGTATATATATATATATATATATGCATTTATGTATGTATGTATGTATGTATGTATGTATGTGTGTGTGTGTGTATGTGTTATTTAATAATTAGAGCCACATATATGAAAATATAAAAAGAACCTTTATCTATTCAAAAAGAAGTGTTTTATGAACCCCTGAAGTAACAAAAATTTGAAGAGCAGATTAAAGAAATGATGGTTGGTTTGATTGATTTTCTACATGCCATATCAACCACTATGATTTATTTAATACTGAAATCTAAATATTTTGTATGTGATTTCATGGCATCAACTACAGATATTTTGTACATAATTTTATACGTTCAGGATAAATGTGTTTTTGTTGGTCATTTTATAATGAAAATGTATTCACTACAAAATGTATTGTTAGATTGTTAGTATTTTATATTTTCCAAGCATTTTTACTGTTGTTTAGGGGTTCAACATTTGCCCATAGTTGGGACCCTAACAGATGCCACCACCTCAGATCAGGGTGAACCTGTGATCAACAAGAGCTGGTTCCATGCTCCTCAAAGCCTCCTGATCCAAGGCCTGGCTGACAGATGTAATTTAATGTCATATCCAGAACTTTGAAAAAAATGATGTGAGTCAACAATATATATATATGTAAATATTTTGCATTCAAAAGAATTGACAGGGAAATTTTATTAATTTTTTTATTGTGCCATCATTACTACATACACTAAATCCCTAAAAAAAATTCTTGTTCACACACAAGAAATACACACAATAAAAAATTAACAGATTTACATATTGCCAAAATCCATAAAATCTTAACCAAATACACAACTAGAGGAACTGCTAAAACAAAAATTGGGTCATGTTTACAGTCACAGGCCAAAAAATATATTTGCTTTTAAAAATATATTTATTGTTTATACATTAACAAGGCAGATTTGAGTTCTGATTGTATACTTGTAAGAAATTTGTCAAAATATCATTTTTATATTTTTAAAAATATTTTATATATTATTTTGTGGAATATTTTGAATTCCCACTGATTAAAAAATGAGCATTTCATTCATTTATGAGTTTAACTGGTGTGTATGAATTTACGAACACATAAATATATATATATGCTTGCATATCAGAAAATTTTTCTTAAGTGCATATGAAGCAGGATAAAAAAAAGTATAATAACCCTCTCACTGATGTATGTACAATACACTTCTTCTTCTTCCTCTTCTTCTTCTTCTTCTTCTTCTTCTTCTTCTTCTTCTTCTTCTTCTTCTTCTTCTTCTTCTTCTTTTTTATACTATTGGTCTGATTCAACTCTGACTATTTACCTTTTACATATTATATCAGACCAGCAAACTGTATATATAAGTTTTTAAATTCATATATATATATATATATATATATATATATATATATATATATATATATATATGAAAGTAAATAAAAAATAGGGTTAATAAGGACACTACTGGACTGCAACAGGTCAATTTTATTTGAACAAAACTATGAAGGATGTCCTACAGTGAATTTTTTTTTAAGCAAATCACCCCAAGCAAAGCAAGATTGCCTCTAGCATGCAAGGGGTTACAGAGAGTGAAAGTAAGAGTAAAGAGGAGTGCTTGGGAAAAGGACAGGAATCAAGGTCAAGGCATCAAAAGATGTACACTATTTACATTATTCGGACTATTGTCCTCATCTTTGTCGCCATATTTATTACAATGTTTCGGCCGTTGTATGCTCCAGCCTTCTTCAGGTGGTTGGAATGTCAAACTAAACCCTTTATTTCACTCACTGGGGTAAACTGTCCTAGTCACATGTGCCAAGTTTAATGGATGTCAGTTGTCAGTTATCTCCTGTTAATTCCCCTCTCCAAGTTATCCACTGCCTTAACCGGGTATTGAACTTGCACTCTTTGGGTCCTGACACTGGACCTTGAGGACACATGGCACAGAGGATAAAGGCGTTAGATCCATTGACAGGACCCAAACAGTGTGAGTTCAGACAATAGTCCGAATAATGTGAATAGTGTACATAATAACTCATCTCAGAAATATAGACACATACAAAACTCTCATATATATAAGTAGAAATAGATAAATAATTTAATATCTATCTATCTATGGACTTGAGCCTAAATCATTTGAAACCCAAGCGCAAGACTGTACTAACTGGCGGTGTTCTATCACTATCATGACCAAAACCTTCAAAACTACCAGAAGAGAAAAGGAAGACATCAAACAAAAAGAAAAAAAAGGTGTGACAAAATCAACTTTGTCCTCCAACATTACCATGCAGTCAATGACATGCAAGAATTGGTCTACATTGTCATCAAAACCATCATCATAAAGGAAACGGTCAGCAAAGAAGAAATTAAATTCTTGGATACGAAATAAAGTCGATACACTATCTATCTATCTATCTATCTATCTATCTATCTATTAAAATACACATGATTTTTTTTCCATTTAAATGACATCACCTTGATTGACTTGAAATTGGTTTTATACATGATAACACCGGAATTAAAAAAAACAGTTCCAAAATGAAAATAAATATGAACTTTAGCAAATTAACCAATAACATAAACCATCTAATTCAAAAATGTGAAAAAATTTTTTAAAAATTGATAAACAGAACTTGGCAATATTATTTAACCAACCACGTTTGAATATATATATATATATATATATATACATATATATATATATATATATATATATATATATATATATATATATATATATGTATGTATATATATTTATATATATATATATATATATATTCCACTTTGTCATTCAATTTCCTGAATACTGTTCTTCAGATGTAAAAATATATATCATTATTTCATTCATTCATATATATATATATATATATATATATATATATATATATGCAAAAATATACATATAGAAATATATATATACATATATATATTTTAATTTAAAGAAAAACAGACTACTTTAAGGCTTTATTTGTAATGATTTATTTCACCAGAGAATTTTATTTTTCTCTGGATCTTCAGACTTCACTTTCAAAACTGAAGATTCAGAGAAAAATAAAATTCTCTGGTGAAATAAATTATTACAAATGGAGCCTTAAAGTGGTCTGTTTTTCTTTAAATTAAATTATTTGCTCTGACTTAACATTGAGCTCTCAGGATTTCATTCTCCTTGGGATTATCCATATGGATTACCAAGATTTTCGTTTCTTAAATATATATATATATATATATATATATATATATATATGCAAAAATATATATATACAGAAATATATATACAGTGTAACTCGGATATAAGAGACCCGGATATAAGATAAACCCGGATATAAGAGAGATTTTCTCTGGTCCCAAATTAGAGCCTGACAACTCTCTTATATCCGGGTTACACTGTATATACAAAATTGTATAACAATGTTCCCAGTTTGTACTATTCAATAGATATGCATGTGTAGCGAAAGTCACTTTGTCTATAGTCGTTGTGCTATTTAGTAGGGCCCAATTGTTATGCATGAGGCTTTGGAAAATTGTATTGAAATTGTATTGGTATCTGACAAATTGGAGCAAATCTACTATTAAAATGCTTGAAATACTTCATTAAACTTTTGGTGAACATTCTTAAATGTTCAACACAAGTTTTTGAGTAGAACGTGCATTTCAAGGCCAGTTGAGTATCAGCTTCACTTTAAGATGATGACTGTTTTTGGGCAATTGATCACGAGCAAAATGCCAGAAAATGTGGACAAATTTTGAGAAAAATCATCCGTTTACTCTACTTTATTTGACAACAGTCTGATCAAACCAAAAATGAACAATGGTTGCCTTGTGGGTAATGACTTTTTTCCACCCTGTAGTCTCTTTCTCATAGCTGCAACATCACAACCTATGACAAATGTTCAGATGAGCTCCATTCTTTAATGTCACCAATTCAGACCTTTACAGCTAAGACCCATCAAGACTACATCAACAGGGTTGAGTCAGCCTCATCACTGCCATTGGTAAGAAATACATTCCACACAGAAAGCTTGTTCCCAAGAACTACAACATTGTTTCCCTGAACCCTACAATTTTAACCTGTTTCTAGTCTAGGGTTAGTCGTCTATTCTCCATTATTTTTACTTCCTATTTCCTCCTCTTACATTCATATCACATGCCACATTCAGTAAATCTCTACCTTGAATGGCTCTTGGGCCTTGTATTGGATAAACATTATTCTTCTTATATCTGCTGTGTCCTTTCAGAATGTTAGCGATCATGGCTCTCCACAATTTCCTTTTCCTTGTAGCTCTTAATAAATTTTGTCTTTTTACCATCTCTCCCAAACCCTGTTCCACCGCTCACTCACACAAGCTCACCAATTAGACTGTGCCTTGTTTTCATCTGTCTCTTTTACCTTCAATCTGTTCTGTGAGTATCAGATTTTCCAAGCCCTCTTTCCTCACTATGTGCCCCAGAAATTTCAACTGTCGCTTCTTGATCACAAGTAGAAGTATCCTTGTTGTTGCCATTGTCTCTAGAAACATCATCATTGCTCAACTGTTCAGTCCATGGTATCCTCAGCATCCTTCTGTAGAATCACATTTCTAGTTGTTTCAAGTCTATTCTTCATCGGTGACAAGATTGTCCAGCCTAATAAATAAAAAAGGAGTATGATCACTAAACAAACACTCGGTTTTCTCGCATAATTGGAATCAGTTATGGATCTTGCCAGGAGATCCTAATCTGGGAACATTCCAATATCATTTCATATAATATTGAATCATCAAACTTGAGTCAAAAAAACAAGATTTTTAAATATAAAGAGAAGAGAATGTTCACTAAAACCAGGTAAATAGCGGAAAAAATAATCCTGTAATATATATTTAAAAAATCTGATATAATTCCTTTTTTTGGTTTTTGTTGATTTTATTTAACAGATAGAAAAAGAAAAAGAAAAAATTTGGGAAAATACACTTAATGTTGAAAATGACGTTGGCTAAAATAAAATCAAGCAAAAATTTCCTCAATTTACTTTCTCAATTTACATTCAAAATTCTCAGTAAATATTCCCAGAAGGATTTATTTTTCCGATATTTTAAACCTTGTCTTCCCACAAGCGTTTAACCTTTTTTGTTTTTTCTTGTTTTTAATTTCCTAAAGAAATTTAGTATGAAACTTATTTTCTTTCTATTTAAATATTTAGCCTTCTCTCTCTCTTTTTTTTCTTCTCCCTCTTTTCTCTTCTTTTTCTTTTCTCTTCACATTTGGCTTGCCTTCTCTCCTATATTTTCCTTCTTTTTTCTACCACGCTCTGTTACTCATTCACTTTCTCCTTCACATTTCTTCTTTCCTCCATCTTTCAATTTTCTTCTTCTCCCACTTTTTCTCTACTCATTCCTTTGTCTTCTTATTTCTTTCTTTTTAGCTTTTTTTAACCTTATTCTTTTTTCCAGTCATTTTTTCCCTCACCAAAGTTAAGCAACGTCGAGGCTGGTCAGTACCTTGATGGGTGATCACTTGGGAATACCAGGCACTCACTGTAAGCATGGATGTAATGGTTAATGGCTCAGAATTGTTAATCAGAGATCTGAGTTCCAATTTCAGTTGGGTTCATCATATTCACTTATGCACAAATACCCTTGGCAAAGGTATGAATCCACCGCTTCTCCCCTCCAGCTTTGGGTTAATTAGTAAGACTTGTATCACTAAACCATTATTATCTAAAAAATGTTAACAATCTAAAAAATATTTTTTGGCTTAAATAACCTGCAAAGGGTTGATAAGCTGTAGAAAATGAATGAATCAATGAAATATGGATTAACTACACAGGCACGTCTTTTAGATTTATTTACATTTGCTGGAATATAAATGTATGAAACTACAGTGACCACAAAGTGAGGGATCAGTTTATATATTGATTGAAATGTAGAATTGATCCTTTACTTTATATCCACATCATAATTTATCAAATTCTGATTAGGTATGAACCCGCCTCTTCTCCCCTCCAGCTATGGGTTAATTATTAAGATTTTTATCACTAAACCTTTATTATCTTCAAAAACAGAAATTCTTATAATCTAAGAATATTTTCTGGGTTTAAATAACCTGCAAAGGGTTGATAAGCCATAAAAAACGAATGACTCAGTCAATCAATTCCCCCCCCCCTCTATCTTTATTTCTCTTCCCTCCTCTTTTTCTTCCTTTTTTTGTTTTACATATTTGTTTCTCATATCCCACTTCACGTGATCCCTCCCCTTCTATTTGTTATCTTTTTATTTTTTCCCCAACTGGAGCCTTGCTCCTCTCTCTCTATACGTATATATTTCGCTTTTTCTTCCTCTCTGATTATGAACTATAGATAGTATTTTTTTTATTTATTTATTATATTTACCCATGCTATCCCCCTCCAGTTTGTCTTGCAACATGACAAAGTTATGGGAAGCCAAGTTGAGTGAAGTGAGAAAGATAGTGCACTCAGAGGTCATTTGGCAATACAATTTGGTTTATTGCAACCTGACAAGTTAGAGTGACTTCCATCCTTCATACCTGTCTGTTACAGCTGGCAAAATTCCAGAATCATTTTCAAGGAAGTCTAATGTTGGTCGGCAAAAAGAACCTCTAAAAGTAATCAACACAAAGTTTCTATTCTCCATTTTAAAATTTTCTCCCAATGACTTTTTAAAAAAAAATGAAATTTGAATAAGAATTTAATTAGAAAAAAATAAATAGAGAAAATGCCAAAGGACAGATGCGAAGAAAGTCAAGAAAACATCATATTTAATTTTGCTCAAGAAACAAATTTCCTGATTAGAAATAGTTATATCACACCTAACAAGTTTGTCATGTTCTCCATGTTGAATCCTGTCACCAATACAAATAGGCTGATGCCTGTTAAAAAAATAACCTTAAACACTATCTTATGACGTAACATTATGTGAAACATATTCCTAAATTATTCTTTGAATTCAATATCCTAAAGCAGCCAAAGTCACTTTCCAAAAGTACATGTTGCATTAACCTCATCAATTTGCTCATGACTCATATTCTGAAAATACATTTTTTTATATTTTTATGCCAATAAACGTTTCATACAGAATTCATTTATTGCCATAACTTAGTGGAAAATGTATTCACTGTTTGTGTTGGAATTTCTCGGACAGGGAGATATCATTATTTACACTATTTACATGCAGACTATTATCCTCATCTTTCTTGTTATTATCACCCAATCATCTTCTGTCTGAATTTCTGAGATGAGGCAGTATCATTATTTACACTATTTACATGTAGACTATTGTCCTCATCTTTGTTGTTATTATCACCCAATCATCTTCTGTCTGAATTTCTGGGATGAGGAGTTATCATTATTTACACTATTTACATGCAGACTATTATCCTCATCTTTCTTGTTATTATCACCCAATCATCTTCTGTCTGAATTTCTGAGATGAGGCAGTATCATTATTTACACTATTTACATGTTGACTATTGTCCTCATCTTTGTTGTTATTATCACCCAATCATCTTCTGTTTGAATTTCTGGGATGAGGCGTTATCATTATTTACACTATTTACATGTTGACTATTGTCCTCATCTTTGTTGTTATTATCACCCAATCATCTTCTGTCTGAATTTCTGGGATGAGGCGTTATCATTATTTACACTATTTACATGTTGACTATTGTCCTCATCTTTGTTGTTATTATCACCCAATCATCTTCTGTCTGAATTTCTGAGATGAGGCGTTATCATTATTTACACAATTTACATGTTGACTATTGTCCTCATCTTTGTTGTTATTATCACCCAATCATCTTCTGTCTGAATTTCTGGGATGAGGCGTTATCATTATTTACACTATTTACATGTTGACTATTATCCTCATCTTTCTTGTTATTATCACCCAATCATCTTCTGTCTGAATTTCTGGGATGAGGCGTTATCATTATTTACACTATTTACATGTTGACTATTGTCCTCATCTTTGTTGTTATTATCACCCAATCATCTTCTGTCTGAATTTCTGAGATGAGGCGTTATCATTATTTACACTATTTACATGTTGACTATTGTTCTCATCTTTGTTGTTATTATCACCCAATCATCTTCTGTCTGAATTTCTGGGATGAGGCGTTATCATTATTTACACTATTTACATGTTGACTATTGTCCTCATCTTTCTTGTTATTATCACCCAATCATCTTCTGTCTGAATTTCTGGGATGAGGCGTTATCATTATTTACACTATTTACATGTTGACTATTATCCTCAACTTTCTTGTTATTATCACCCAATCATCTTCTGTCTGAATTTCTGGGATGAGGCGTTATCATTATTTACACTATTTACATGTTGACTATTGTCCTCATCTTTGTTGTTATTATCACCCAATCATCTTCTGTCTGAATTTCTGGGATGAGGCGTTATCATTATTTACACTATTTACATGTTGACTATTATCCTCATCTTTGTTGTTATTATCACCCAATCATCTTCTGTCTGAATTTCTGGGATGAGGCGTTATCATTTTTTACACTATTTACATGTTGACTATTGTCCTCATCTTTGTTGTTATTATCACCCAATCATCTTCTGTCTGAATTTCTGGGATGAGGCGTTATCATTATTTACACTATTTACATGTTGACTATTATCCTCATCTTTCTTGTTATTATCACCCAATCATCTTCTGTCTGAATTTCTGGGATGAGGCGTTATCATTATTTACACTATTTACATGTTGACTATTGTCCTCATCTTTGTTGTTATTATCACCCAATCATCTTCTGTCTGAATTTCTGGGATGAGGCGTTATCATTATTTACACTATTTACATGTTGACTATTGTCCTCATCTTTGTTGTTATTATCACCCAATCATCTTCTGTCTGAATTTCTGGGATGAGGCGTTATCATTATTTACACTATTTACATGTTGACTATTGTCCTCATCTTTGTTGTTATTATCACCCAATCATCTTCTGTCTGAATTTCTGGGATGAGGCGTTATCATTATTTACACTATTTACATGTTGACTATTGTCCTCATCTTTGTTGTTATTATCACCCAATCATCTTCTGTCTGAATTTCTGGGATGAGGCGTTATCATTATTTACACTATTTACATGTTGACTATTATCCTCATCTTTCTTGTTATTATCACCCAATCATCTTCTGTCTGAATTTCTGGGATGAGGCGTTATCATTATTTACACTATTTACATGTTGACTATTGTCCTCATCTTTGTTGTTATTATCACCCAATCATCTTCTGTCTGAATTTCTGAGATGAGGCGTTATCATTATTTACACTATTTACATGTTGACTATTGTCCTCATCTTTGTTGTTATTATCACCCAATCATCTTCTGTCTGAATTTCTGGGATGAGGCGTTATCATTATTTACACTATTTACATGTTGACTATTGTCCTCATCTTTGTTGTTATTATCACCCAATCATCTTCTGTTTGAATTTCTGAGATGAGGCGTTATCATTATTTACACTATTTACATGTTGACTATTGTCCTCATCTTTGTTGTTATTATCACCCAATCATCTTCTGTTTGAATTTCTGAGATGAGGCGTTATCATTATTTACACTATTTACATGTTGACTATTGTCCTCATCTTTGTTGTTATTATCACCCAATCATCTTCTGTCTGAATTTCTGAGATGAGGCGTAATCATTATTTACACTATTTACATGTTGACTATTGTTCTCATCTTTGTTGTTATTATCACCCAATCATCTTCTGTCTGAATTTCTGGGATGAGGCGTTATCATTATTTACACTATTTACATGTTGACTATTGTCCTCATCTTTGTTGTTATTATCACCCAATCATCTTCTGTCTGAATTTCTGGGATGAGGCGTTATCATTATTTACACTATTTACATGTTGACTATTGTCCTCATCTTTGTTGTTATTATCACCCAATCATCTCCTGTCTGAATTTCTGAGATGAGGCGTTATCATTATTTACACTATTTACATGTTGACTATTGTCCTCATCTTTGTTGTTATTATCACCCAATCATCTTCTGTCTGAATTTCTGAGATGAGGCGTTATCATTATTTACACTATTTACATGTTGACTATTGTCCTCATCTTTGTTGTTATTATCACCCAATCATCTTCTGTCTGAATTTCTGAGATGAGGAGTTATCATTATTTACACTATTTACATGAAGACTATTGTTCTCATCTTTGTTGTTATTATCACCCAATCATCTTCTGTCTGAATTTCTGGGATGAGGCAGTATCATTATTTACACTATTTACATGTTGACTATTGTCCTCTTCTTTGTTGTTATTATCACCCAATCATATTCTGTCTGAATTTCTGGGATGAGGCGTTATCATTATTTACACTATTTACATGTTGACTATTATCCTCATCTTTCTTGTTATTATCACCCAATCATCTTCTGTCTGAATTTCTGGGATGAGGCGTTATCATTATTTACACTATTTACATGTTGACTATTGTCCTCATCTTTGTTGTTATTATCACCCAATCATCTTCTGTCTGAATTTCTGGGATGAGGCGTTATCATTATTTACACTATTTACATGTTGACTATTGTCCTCATCTTTGTTGTTATTATCACCCAATCATCTTCTGTCTGAATTTCTGAGATGAGGCGTTATCATTATTTACACTATTTACATGTTGACTATTGTCCTCATCTTTGTTGTTATTATCACCCAATCATCTTCTGTCTGAATTTCTGAGATGAGGCGTTATCATTATTTACACTATTTACATGTTGACTATTGTCCTCATCTTTGTTGTTATTATCACCCAATCATCTTCTGTCTGAATTTCTGAGATGAGGCGTTATCATTATTTACACTATTTACATGTTGACTATTGTCCTCATCTTTGTTGTTATTATCACCCAATCATCTTCTGTCTGAATTTCTGAGATGAGGAGTTATCATTATTTACACTATTTACATGCAGACTATTGTTCTCATCTTTGTTGTTATTATCACCCAATCATCTTCTGTCTGAATTTCTGGGATGAGGCGTTATCATTATTTACACTATTTACATGTTGACTATTGTCCTCATCTTTGTTGTTATTATCACCCAATCATCTTCTGTCTGAATTTCTGAGATGAGGCGTTATCATTATTTACACTATTTACATGTTGACTATTGTCCTCATCTTTGTTGTTATTATCACCCAATCATCTTCTGTCTGAATTTCTTAGATGAGGCGTTATCATTATTTACACTATTTACATGTTGACTATTGTCCTCATCTTTGTTGTTATTATCACCCAATCATCTTCTGTCTGAATTTCTGAGATGAGGCGTTATCATTATTTACACTATTTACATGTTGACTATTGTTCTCATCTTTGTTGTTATTATCACCCAATCATCTTCTGTCTGAATTTCTGGGATGAGGCGTTATCATTATTTACACTATTTACATGTTGACTATTGTCCTCATCTTTCTTGTTATTATCACCCAATCATCTTCTGTCTGAATTTCTGGGATGAGGCGTTATCATTATTTACACTATTTACATGTTGACTATTGTCCTCATCTTTGTTGTTATTATCACCCAATCATCTTCTGTCTGAATTTCTGGGATGAGGCGTTATCATTATTTACACTATTTACATGTTGACTATTGTCCTCATCTTTGTTGTTATTATCACCCAATCATCTTCTGTCTGAATTTCTGGGATGAGGCGTTATCATTATTTACACTATTTACATGTTGACTATTGTCCTCATCTTTGTTGTTATTATCACCCAATCATCTTCTGTCTGAATTTCTGGGATGAGGCGTTATCATTATTTACACTATTTACATGTTGACTATTGTCCTCATCTTTCTTGTTATTATCACCCAATCATCTTCTGTCTGAATTTCTGGGATGAGGCGTTATCATTATTTACACTATTTACATGTTGACTATTGTCCTCATCTTTGTTGTTATTATCACCCAATCATCTTCTGTCTGAATTTCTGGGATGAGGCGTTATCATTATTTACACTATTTACATGTTGACTATTGTCCTCATCTTTGTTGTTATTATCACCCAATCATCTTCTGTCTGAATTTCTGGGATGAGGCGTTATCATTATTTACACTATTTACATGTTGACTATTGTCCTCATCTTTGTTGTTATTATCACCCAATCATCTTCTGTCTGAATTTCTGGGATGAGGCGTTATCATTATTTACACTATTTACATGTTGACTATTGTCCTCATCTTTGTTGTTATTATCACCCAATCATCTTCTGTCTGAATTTCTGGGATGAGGCGTTATCATTATTTACACTATTTACATGTTGACTATTATCCTCATCTTTCTTGTTATTATCACCCAATCATCTTCTGTCTGAATTTCTGGGATGAGGCGTTATCATTATTTACACTATTTACATGTTGACTATTGTCCTCATCTTTGTTGTTATTATCACCCAATCATCTTCTGTCTGAATTTCTGGGATGAGGCGTTATCATTATTTACACTATTTACATGTTGACTATTGTCCTCATCTTTGTTGTTATTATCACCCAATCATCTTCTGTCTGAATTTCTGGGATGAGGCGTTATCATTATTTACACTATTTACATGTTGACTATTGTCCTCATCTTTGTTGTTATTATCACCCAATCATCTTCTGTGTGAATTTCTGAGATGAGGCGTTATCATTATTTACACTATTTACATGTTGACTATTGTCCTCATCTTTGTTGTTATTATCACCCAATCATCTTCTGTTTGAATTTCTGAGATGAGGCGTTATCATTATTTACACTATTTACATGTTGACTATTGTCCTCATCTTTGTTGTTATTATCACCCAATCATCTTCTGTCTGAATTTCTGAGATGAGGCGTAATCATTATTTACACTATTTACATGTTGACTATTGTTCTCATCTTTGTTGTTATTATCACCCAATCATCTTCTGTCTGAATTTCTGGGATGAGGCGTTATCATTATTTACACTATTTACATGTTGACTATTGTCCTCATCTTTGTTGTTATTATCACCCAATCATCTTCTGTCTGAATTTCTGGGATGAGGCGTTATCATTATTTACACTATTTACATGTTGACTATTGTCCTCATCTTTGTTGTTATTATCACCCAATCATCTTCTGTCTGAATTTCTGAGATGAGGCGTTATCATTATTTACACTATTTACATGTTGACTATTGTCCTCATCTTTGTTGTTATTATCACCCAATCATCTTCTGTCTGAATTTCTGAGATGAGGCATTATCATTATTTACACTATTTACATGTTGACTATTGTCCTCATCTTTGTTGTTATTATCACCCAATCATCTTCTGTCTGAATTTCTGAGATGAGGCGTTATCATTATTTACACTATTTACATGCAGACTATTGTTCTCATCTTTGTTGTTATTATCACCCAATCATCTTCTGTCTGAATTTCTGGGATGAGGCAGTATCATTATTTACACTATTTACATGTTGACTATTGTCCTCTTCTTTGTTGTTATTATCACCCAATCATATTCTGTCTGAATTTCTGGGATGAGGCGTTATCATTATTTACACTATTTACATGTTGACTATTATCCTCATCTTTCTTGTTATTATCACCCAATCATCTTCTGTCTGAATTTCTGGGATGAGGCGTTATCATTATTTACACTATTTACATGTTGACTATTGTCCTCATCTTTGTTGTTATTATCACCCAATCATCTTCTGTCTGAATTTCTGAGATGAGGAGTTATCATTATTTACACTATTTACATGTTGACTATTGTCCTCATCTTTGTTGTTATTATCACCCAATCATCTTCTGTCTGAATTTCTGAGATGAGGCGTTATCATTATTTACACTATTTACATGTTGACTATTGTCCTCATCTTTGTTGTTATTATCACCCAATCATCTTCTGTCTGAATTTCTGAGATGAGGCGTTATCATTATTTACACTATTTACATGTTGACTATTGTCCTCATCTTTGTTGTTATTATCACCCAATCATCTTCTGTCTGAATTTCTGAGATGAGGCGTTATCATTATTTACACTATTTACATGTTGACTATTGTCCTCATCTTTGTTGTTATTATCACCCAATCATCTTCTGTCTGAATTTCTGAGATGAGGAGTTATCATTATTTACACTATTTACATGCAGACTATTGTTCTCATCTTTGTTGTTATTATCACCCAATCATCTTCTGTCTGAATTTCTGGGATGAGGCAGTATCATTATTTACACTATTTACATGTTGACTATTGTCCTCATCTTTGTTGTTATTATCACACAATCATCTTCTGTCTGAATTTCTGGGATGAGGCGTTATCATTATTTACACTATTTACATGTTGACTATTGTCCTCATCTTTGTTGTTATTATCACCCAATCATCTTCTGTCTGAATTTCTGGGATGAGGCGTTATCATTATTTACACTATTTACATGTTGACTATTGTCCTCATCTTTGTTGTTATTATCACCCAATCATCTTCTGTCTGAATTTCTGAGATGAGGCGTTATCATTATTTACACTATTTACATGTTGACTATTGTTCTCATCTTTGTTGTTATTATCACCCAATCATCTTCTGTCTGAATTTCTGGGATGAGGCGTTATCATTATTTACACTATTTACATGTTGACTATTGTCCTCATCTTTCTTGTTATTATCACCCAATCATCTTCTGTCTGAATTTCTGGGATGAGGCGTTATCATTATTTACACTATTTACATGTTGACTATTGTCCTCATCTTTGTTGTTATTATCACCCAATCATCTTCTAAGTCTGAATTTCTGGGATGAGGAGTTATCATTACTTACACTATTTACATGTTGACTATTGTCCTCATCTTTGTTGTTATTATGACCCAATCATCTTCTGTCTGAATTTCTGGGATGAGGCGTTATCATTATTTACACTATTTACATGTTGACTATTATCCTCAACTTTCTTGTTATTATCACCCAATCATCTTCTGTCTGAATTTCTGGGATGAGGCGTTATCATTATTTACACTATTTACATGTTGACTATTGTCCTCATCTTTGTTGTTATTATCACCCAATCATCTTCTGTCTGAATTTCTGGGATGAGGCGTTATCATTATTTACACTATTTACATGTTGACTATTATCCTCATCTTTGTTGTTATTATCACCCAATCATCTTCTGTCTGAATTTCTGGGATGAGGCGTTATCATTTTTTACACTATTTACATGTTGACTATTGTCCTCATCTTTGTTGTTATTATCACCCAATCATCTTCTGTCTGAATTTCTGGGATGAGGCGTTATCATTATTTACACTATTTACATGTTGACTATTATCCTCATCTTTCTTGTTATTATCACCCAATCATCTTCTGTCTGAATTTCTGGGATGAGGCGTTATCATTATTTACACTATTTACATGTTGACTATTGTCCTCATCTTTGTTGTTATTATCACCCAATCATCTTCTGTCTGAATTTCTGGGATGAGGCGTTATCATTATTTACACTATTTACATGTTGACTATTGTCCTCATCTTTGTTGTTATTATCACCCAATCATCTTCTGTCTGAATTTCTGGGATGAGGCGTTATCATTATTTACACTATTTACATGTTGACTATTGTCCTCATCTTTCTTGTTATTATCACCCAATCATCTTCTGTCTGAATTTCTGGGGTGAGGCGTTATCATTATTTACACTATTTACATGTTGACTATTGTCCTCATCTTTGTTGTTATTATCACCCAATCATCTTCTGTCTGAATTTCTGGGATGAGGCGTTATCATTTTTTACACTATTTACATGTTGACTATTATCCTCATCTTTCTTGTTATTATCACCCAATCATCTTCTGTCTGAATTTCTGGGATGAGGCGTTATCATTATTTACACTATTTACATGTTGACTATTGTCCTCATCTTTGTTGTTATTATCACCCAATCATCTTCTGTCTGAATTTCTGAGATGAGGCGTTATCATTATTTACACTATTTACATGTTGACTATTGTCCTCATCTTTGTTGTTATTATCACCCAATCATCTTCTGTCTGAATTTCTGGGATGAGGCGTTATCATTATTTACACTATTTACATGTTGACTATTGTCCTCATCTTTGTTGTTATTATCACCCAATCATCTTCTGTTTGAATTTCTGAGATGAGGCGTTATCATTATTTACACTATTTACATGTTGACTATTGTCCTCATCTTTGTTGTTATTATCACCCAATCATCTTCTGTTTGAATTTCTGAGATGAGGCGTTATCATTATTTACACTATTTACATGTTGACTATTGTCCTCATCTTTGTTGTTATTATCACCCAATCATCTTCTGTCTGAATTTCTGAGATGAGGCGTAATCATTATTTACACTATTTACATGTTGACTATTGTTCTCATCTTTGTTGTTATTATCACCCAATCATCTTCTGTCTGAATTTCTGGGATGAGGCGTTATCATTATTTACACTATTTACATGTTGACTATTGTCCTCATCTTTGTTGTTATTATCACCCAATCATCTTCTGTCTGAATTTCTGGGATGAGGCGTTATCATTATTTACACTATTTACATGTTGACTATTGTCCTCATCTTTGTTGTTATTATCACCCAATCATCTCCTGTCTGAATTTCTGAGATGAGGCGTTATCATTATTTACACTATTTACATGTTGACTATTGTCCTCATCTTTGTTGTTATTATCACCCAATCATCTTCTGTCTGAATTTCTGAGATGAGGCGTTATCATTATTTACACTATTTACATGTTGACTATTGTCCTCATCTTTGTTGTTATTATCACCCAATCATCTTCTGTCTGAATTTCTGAGATGAGGCGTTATCATTATTTACTCTATTTACATGTTGACTATTGTCCTCATCTTTGTTGTTATTATCACCCAATCATCTTCTGTCTGAATTTCTGAGATGAGGAGTTATCATTATTTACACTATTTACATGAAGACTATTGTTCTCATCTTTGTTGTTATTATCACCCAATCATCTTCTGTCTGAATTTCTGGGATGAGGCAGTATCATTATTTACACTATTTACATGTTGACTATTGTCCTCTTCTTTGTTGTTATTATCACCCAATCATATTCTGTCTGAATTTCTGGGATGAGGCGTTATCATTATTTACACTATTTACATGTTGACTATTATCCTCATCTTTCTTGTTATTATCACCCAATCATCTTCTGTCTGAATTTCTGGGATGAGGCGTTATCATTATTTACACTATTTACATGTTGACTATTGTCCTCATCTTTGTTGTTATTATCACCCAATCATCTTCTGTCTGAATTTCTGGGATGAGGCGTTATCATTATTTACACTATTTACATGTTGACTATTGTCCTCATCTTTGTTGTTATTATCACCCAATCATCTTCTGTCTGAATTTCTGAGATGAGGCGTTATCATTATTTACACTATTTACATGTTGACTATTGTCCTCATCTTTGTTGTTATTATCACCCAATCATCTTCTGTCTGAATTTCTGAGATGAGGCGTTATCATTATTTACACTATTTACATGTTGACTATTGTCCTCATCTTTGTTGTTATTATCACCCAATCATCTTCTGTCTGAATTTCTGAGATGAGGCGTTATCATTATTTACACTATTTACATGTTGACTATTGTCCTCATCTTTGTTGTTATTATCACCCAATCATCTTCTGTCTGAATTTCTGAGATGAGGAGTTATCATTATTTACACTATTTACATGCAGACTATTGTTCTCATCTTTGTTGTTATTATCACCCAATCATCTTCTGTCTGAATTTCTGGGATGAGGCGTTATCATTATTTACACTATTTACATGTTGACTATTGTCCTCATCTTTGTTGTTATTATCACCCAATCATCTTCTGTCTGAATTTCTGAGATGAGGCGTTATCATTATTTACACTATTTACATGTTGACTATTGTCCTCATCTTTGTTGTTATTATCACCCAATCATCTTCTGTCTAAATTTCTTAGATGAGGCGTTATCATTATTTACACTATTTACATGTTGACTATTGTCCTCATCTTTGTTGTTATTATCACCCAATCATCTTCTGTCTGAATTTCTGAGATGAGGCGTTATCATTATTTACACTATTTACATGTTGACTATTGTTCTCATCTTTGTTGTTATTATCACCCAATCATCTTCTGTCTGAATTTCTGGGATGAGGCGTTATCATTATTTACACTATTTACATGTTGACTATTGTCCTCATCTTTCTTGTTATTATCACCCAATCATCTTCTGTCTGAATTTCTGGGATGAGGCGTTATCATTATTTACACTATTTACATGTTGACTATTGTCCTCATCTTTGTTGTTATTATCACCCAATCATCTTCTGTCTGAATTTCTGGGATGAGGCGTTATCATTATTTACACTATTTACATGTTGACTATTGTCCTCATCTTTGTTGTTATTATCACCCAATCATCTTCTGTCTGAATTTCTGGGATGAGGCGTTATCATTATTTACACTATTTACATGTTGACTATTGTCCTCATCTTTGTTGTTATTATCACCCAATCATCTTCTGTCTGAATTTCTGGGATGAGGCGTTATCATTATTTACACTATTTACATGTTGACTATTGTCCTCATCTTTGTTGTTATTATCACCCAATCATCTTCTGTCTGAATTTCTGGGATGAGGCGTTATCATTATTTACACTATTTACATGTTGACTATTATCCTCATCTTTCTTGTTATTATCACCCAATCATCTTCTGTCTGAATTTCTGGGATGAGGCGTTATCATTATTTACACTATTTACATGTTGACTATTGTCCTCATCTTTGTTGTTATTATCACCCAATCATCTTCTGTCTGAATTTCTGGGATGAGGCGTTATCATTATTTACACTATTTACATGTTGACTATTGTCCTCATCTTTGTTGTTATTATCACCCAATCATCTTCTGTCTGAATTTCTGGGATGAGGCGTTATCATTATTTACACTATTTACATGTTGACTATTGTCCTCATCTTTGTTGTTATTATCACCCAATCATCTTCTGTGTGAATTTCTGAGATGAGGCGTTATCATTATTTACACTATTTACATGTTGACTATTGTCCTCATCTTTGTTGTTATTATCACCCAATCATCTTCTGTTTGAATTTCTGAGATGAGGCGTTATCATTATTTACACTATTTACATGTTGACTATTGTCCTCATCTTTGTTGTTATTATCACCCAATCATCTTCTGTCTGAATTTCTGAGATGAGGCGTAATCATTATTTACACTATTTACATGTTGACTATTGTTCTCATCTTTGTTGTTATTATCACCCAATCATCTTCTGTCTGAATTTCTGGGATGAGGCGTTATCATTATTTACACTATTTACATGTTGACTATTGTCCTCATCTTTGTTGTTATTATCACCCAATCATCTTCTGTCTGAATTTCTGGGATGAGGCGTTATCATTATTTACACTATTTACATGTTGACTATTGTCCTCATCTTTGTTGTTATTATCACCCAATCATCTTCTGTCTGAATTTCTGAGATGAGGCGTTATCATTATTTACACTATTTACATGTTGACTATTGTCCTCATCTTTGTTGTTATTATCACCCAATCATCTTCTGTCTGAATTTCTGAGATGAGGCATTATCATTATTTACACTATTTACATGTTGACTATTGTCCTCATCTTTGTTGTTATTATCACCCAATCATCTTCTGTCTGAATTTCTGAGATGAGGCGTTATCATTATTTACACTATTTACATGCAGACTATTGTTCTCATCTTTGTTGTTATTATCACCCAATCATCTTCTGTCTGAATTTCTGGGATGAGGCAGTATCATTATTTACACTATTTACATGTTGACTATTGTCCTCTTCTTTGTTGTTATTATCACCCAATCATATTCTGTCTGAATTTCTGGGATGAGGCGTTATCATTATTTACACTATTTACATGTTGACTATTATCCTCATCTTTCTTGTTATTATCACCCAATCATCTTCTGTCTGAATTTCTGGGATGAGGCGTTATCATTATTTACACTATTTACATGTTGACTATTGTCCTCATCTTTGTTGTTATTATCACCCAATCATCTTCTGTCTGAATTTCTGAGATGAGGAGTTATCATTATTTACACTATTTACATGTTGACTATTGTCCTCATCTTTGTTGTTATTATCACCCAATCATCTTCTGTCTGAATTTCTGAGATGAGGCGTTATCATTATTTACACTATTTACATGTTGACTATTGTCCTCATCTTTGTTGTTATTATCACCCAATCATCTTCTGTCTGAATTTCTGAGATGAGGCGTTATCATTATTTACACTATTTACATGTTGACTATTGTCCTCATCTTTGTTGTTATTATCACCCAATCATCTTCTGTCTGAATTTCTGAGATGAGGCGTTATCATTATTTACACTATTTACATGTTGACTATTGTCCTCATCTTTGTTGTTATTATCACCCAATCATCTTCTGTCTGAATTTCTGAGATGAGGAGTTATCATTATTTACACTATTTACATGCAGACTATTGTTCTCATCTTTGTTGTTATTATCACCCAATCATCTTCTGTCTGAATTTCTGGGATGAGGCAGTATCATTATTTACACTATTTACATGTTGACTATTGTCCTCATCTTTGTTGTTATTATCACACAATCATCTTCTGTCTGAATTTCTGGGATGAGGCGTTATCATTATTTACACTATTTACATGTTGACTATTGTCCTCATCTTTGTTGTTATTATCACCCAATCATCTTCTGTCTGAATTTCTGGGATGAGGCGTTATCATTATTTACACTATTTACATGTTGACTATTGTCCTCATCTTTGTTGTTATTATCACCCAATCATCTTCTGTCTGAATTTCTGAGATGAGGCGTTATCATTATTTACACTATTTACATGTTGACTATTGTTCTCATCTTTGTTGTTATTATCACCCAATCATCTTCTGTCTGAATTTCTGGGATGAGGCGTTATCATTATTTACACTATTTACATGTTGACTATTGTCCTCATCTTTCTTGTTATTATCACCCAATCATCTTCTGTCTGAATTTCTGGGATGAGGCGTTATCATTATTTACACTATTTACATGTTGACTATTGTCCTCATCTTTGTTGTTATTATCACCCAATCATCTTCTAAGTCTGAATTTCTGGGATGAGGAGTTATCATTACTTACACTATTTACATGTTGACTATTGTCCTCATCTTTGTTGTTATTATGACCCAATCATCTTCTGTCTGAATTTCTGGGATGAGGCGTTATCATTATTTACACTATTTACATGTTGACTATTGTCCTCATCTTTCTTGTTATTATCACCCAATCATCTTCTGTCTGAATTTCTGGGATGAGGCGTTATCATTATTTACACTATTTACATGTTGACTATTGTCCTCATCTTTGTTGTTATTATCACCCAATCATCTTCTGTCTGAATTTCTGAGATGAGGCGTTATCATTATTTACACTATTTACATGTTGACTATTGTCCTCATCTTTGTTGTTATTATCACCCAATCATCTTCTAAGTCTGAATTTCTGGGATGAGGAGTTATCATTACTTACACTATTTACATGTTGACTATTGTCCTCATCTTTGTTGTTATTATCACCCAATCATCTTCTGTCTGAATTTCTGGGATGAGGCGTTATCATTATTTACATTATTTACATGCAGACTATTGTCCTCATCTTTGTTGTTATTATCACCCAATCCCCCTCATCTTTTTTATTATGACAATGTTTCAGTCAATTTGTCCTCTGGTCTTCCTCAGGTGTATATCAAATCAAGTTAGCCTACAGGTAATTTCAAACTGAACCCTTTATTTAATCTACAGTTGGGATGGCTGTACTTGTTTCACTGCTTATGTCTATAGGATATAACATTTAGTTCTTATTTTTAATACTGCTCTATTATTGCTTGCTCTGTTTCCATTAAGTCCAAGTATATACTGCCTGGTCTACATTGGTGTGTAGTCAAATATTTTTTATGTATATGTGCATTGCTTGAAATCCAGTTCAATTTCAACATATCTGATTAAATAATTTTTTTCTGTAAAAATACTTAGGATAAGGGATTAACATTTATTTAACAAAAATGTTGCCCTTTCTTTCAAGTCAAGCAACTTACCTTCCAAAATAGCTACACAAATTACTTCCACATAACAACCTTGACATTATTAATTATTGTCAAATAATCATTTACAATAAATTGACTTATTAGATTATGTATTTCCATTGGTAGACATAAATACAAAGTTTTCCGTAATTTTATCTTTTTTGTTAAGTGATGAGTATTTAGTTTGTAATTTCAGAGAATTTTTCCATGATCACATTACACTGGTTGGAAAATCACCTTTCATAGTGAATTAAGATCTGACATATATACTCTCAGGATTTTGGCCCCTACATTACATATTCACCCAGCTTTGGTTGGGGTAGTTTGAAATTAATATTAGCTCAATCCCCAGGGAACCATACCCCCAGACCATACCTCTTTTTCAGGAGGGGGTCATTATCCAGTGCCTGAGGCATCACCAAAAAAGGAAGTGTCAAGGGGGCTCAAGCAATTTTTCCACAGTATTGACGTTAAACACACTTTAAACCATGACCTTGTGTCACACACGGTAGCAAATTGTACACTGTAAAAAGTCCCTTCTTATTTCCACAGCTTCAGCTGGGGAAGTTTCAAAATATTATTAGCTCAATCTGCAGGGTATCAACTCTCCAGGCATTACCTCACCTCTTGGGTTATTACTCAGTGCATGAGGCATCCCCAAAAGGGGAAGTGCCATGGGGCTTGAGCAATTTTTCTACGGTATTGCCGTTAAATCCACTTTAATTTTCAAATTTGTATCACATTTGGAAACAACGTGGGTACATGAAAAAATCCCTTTATACTTCATTGGCATCAGCAGTGGTAATTTGAAATTAATATCAGCTAAATCCCAAGGGGGAGCATTCCACAGGTAGTATCTCTCCTTTAGGAGGTGGTTGGTGTCATTACTCAGTGCCTGAGATGTCCCCAAAATGGGATATGCTGAGGGAGCTTGAGAAATTTTTTACTTTCTTTCTAAAAATCACATTAAACACTGACCTTGTGTCAAATTTTGTTGTGACATAGGCACATGAATAAATACCTATTTCCCCATCATCAACCACTGTAGTTGATATTAATATTAATGTAGGCTCCAGGGGGCTTTTACCCTCAGGCAGTATCTCTCATTTGGGAGATGGCTGGGGTCATTACCCAGTGTTCCTAGGACCAAAGGTAAGGGCCAAGGGGACTTGAGCAATTTTTTCACAGCTTTCTGAAATCCCACAGAACTCACAAAATGATGCAATACTATTATCTTCATTATTATTATCTTCATTATTATTATTTTCATTATTATTATCTTCATTATTATTATCTTCATTTTTATTATCTTCATTATTATTATCTTCATTTTTATTTCCTTTGATTTCCTTTGACTTCTGGCGTTTACTCATTTCATTCCGAGTCCCAACCAGAGACCTAAGCTCAGAAATGGCAACATGACATTTTCTACTAAGCAGTTTTTGAGGTAAAAAACAAAAAGACAAAAAAAACTTCAGATCACACACATTTTACATCAATAAAGCTTTTTGCAAGGTGTGGGTTGTACTCATAAGTACAATTTGTTGTATTTCTTTAAGGCATGGACTACAAAGAATCTCCTCAATGAGTCTATCGAAACCTTTTCCAATCAATCAGAGTGCTCCAACTACTACTGGAATTATTGATATCCTCATGTGCCACATTTTTGAGATTTCCCCTTCAATAACCTTGCATTTTGATAGTTTTTTTTGAAGATCTTCAAAGCCATATTACAATCTGCAGGGACTGCAGGGACTGCCATGCCAATAAGAAGGTGCATTTTGTTTTTGTGCTTCCTGATCATGATGTCTGAATGATTAACTTTGATTGTTCTACCTGTGTTTATTGTAAAGTCTCATAAAACTGTTACAGGTCCTATCTGTGTAACAGGGTCTCGGTTATGTTCATACCAATTTCTTCTTACTATTATTATTATTATTATTGTCATCATTATTTTTTTTCAGATACAGCAAAGAGTAAAAGTGGATTTCTATGAATCAAAGAATATACTAATTGATGTCATACTAAAGAGGAGGGGGGGCTTGTAATGTTATATTTCAATTGGATTTAACTGATTCTCACATTTCTTATACAATTTCCAATCATTCATTTCTTTTCCAGACTCTGACTCTATTATCAAATATCGATGGGTTGCTTCACAAGCAAATAAAGTTGCCATGTTTTGATCAAGAAGCAAAGATGAATGAATGCTGACAGATAAACATGTGTAATGAAGTAAGGCACTGGTGACCTTTGGCATTTCCTGCCTCTTTTCATGTCCACTTTTACCTTCAAAAGTCAAATGGATGATTTGCTATGGAACTGATGGGATGTTTGTTATTTGGTTTACTGACATACATTTCTGTTTGTGGTTAATGATTTGATATCAGTAGAAAGTTGCTCACCTGTTGGTAAACAAGTATTGCAAAAAAATAAAGTTACCATCCAAAAATTATATTTACCAATGTTTAACATGACATGTTTACAATCTACAATAATAATCCTCTTTGTATAAGACACAAATTTCTTCATCCATAATGTCCAAATGTCTTCTGCAGTTTTAGTTTAGAACTCAATCTTATTTTGTCCAGGACTCAAAACGGACAAAATTGGGTCAAATTGGATTTATTTGTTTACCTGAGAGATAATATTTATCTAATGGTGTATAGCAACAAAGGGAGATAAATCTTTCATAATGTTATAATAAGTTTGAGTAGGTGTTGACATGTTAAGAAAATTAATCTAGTATTTAATTTTAAGTTTTTTGAGATTTACTTATAACCTACTGACACAGGTCAAACACGCTTGTTACCAATTGTCTAAATAAAGCCGTGGGCAGATTACAAGCACCAAGCACTGTATTTTGGGAATTTATTTGCTCTAAAATCTGGTGCATGTTATATGTGAAAATAACTTTTTTTCCATGGAATTTCTCCACTATTAAACTGTGTCTTATAAACTCCCTAATTAGAAAAATAAAAGTTCTGGTAAAAGGATGCAAACCTTGTGCAGGCACAAAACATTATTCAACATTATCAGTTTTAAATATTTTTTTCATTTAATAACAGGAAGTGATTGTTTTTCAGTTCTTTTATGACTTTATTGTTTATTATTGGCCAACAAATATTAACAAAAAAACTTATCTTCCAAATTTGTTAATTGAAATTTACAAAATACAAGTTTCGATTGATCACAAATGCTTCATAATGTAATATAGGTTGGCCATCATCAGTAATCTGGTTTAATCAAAAAATTGACACAAATTTCAATAAGAGAAATTTCAGATTTCCTGGATAAACACATTTTTTTTAATCATTTCACCCTGTAGTATGGGCATACACATCTACTATGTATAGCAGTGGATAAAAACACTACCTATTGCATTGTGGGAAATAAACATATTGGGGTCTGCCATTACACTTTGTTAGCATGTGTTCTTATACATGAGTCTAAAGATTAATCTGTAACCATCTTACTAGCAAACAAGAAATACTACACACCTCAAGCAAAGCAATGAAGGCACTAACTTGCAATGGGTTACTGAGTGTAAGAGAATATGAGAAAAAAAACTATTAAGGAGAGAGAATAATACAAGAGCATATATTAAAATGATAGAAGATAAAATCTGGTTATATTTTTGTTATGAGGTATTATAAATATTTACAATATCTACATCGTTCAAACTGTGGTACTCATTTTTATTGCCATATTCACAATGGCTGAAATGTCCTAAATATGGCAATAAAGATGAGGACAACAGTCCAAACAATGTAAATAGTGTAAATAGTTAGAATACCTCATCTGAGAAATAGAGACAGATGTTGAAGGTGAATATGGCAATAAAGATGAGGACAACAGTCTAAACAATGTAGATAGTATGAATAGAAGATAGTGATTGACATTGCATTTGAATTTTTGAAGATCAAACTTGGCTGGGAAGCAAGAAGCTGGTCAAAATTTAAACCAGTGAGAATATATCACCCTTAACTAAACACACATGGTTTTACTGCAGGAGCATGAGACATGCAATATCATTATGCCCCACTAGAAGGAACAAATGCTATACATGCAGAAAACAGAGACACAGGGCTAAAATTAAGTAAGAAAAAGGGTGGAGTGAAACAGTAACTCATTTGGCATCATTGAATACACTTAGCTGCTTATCAACTACAACAATAGAAATCACAGCTAATGAATAGCCACTAAAAGCCCTGATTGACACGGGGAGCACAGAAAACTGCATTAACTTAAGCATTGCAAAAGTAACTTTGTGGAAAATTTACCCGTGCCTAAACAAAGTGGCGATGGCTAGCTTATTTCTTTCCATGGATACTGTTTAGTTGATTTATGAGTAAAGGGTACTCTATACCAAGGAACAAGATGTCTACTAATGAAAGATCTATGCTGCAACCTAATATTAGGGCACAACTTACGCCAACTCTCATTAGCAGAAATACTCTTTGGAGGCTCTAGGCCCTTTAAAGTCTGTGACCTAGCAGTAATGAGAATGCCAGACCCAGATCCTTTCAACAATTTAACACCAGACTGTAAAGCAGTAGCTACTAAATCTAAGCGAAATACTGAGGAGAATAAATTATTTATCCAAACCAAAGTTACTCGTATGTTGAAGGAAGGAATAAGTGAACCCAGCCATTTGCTGTGGAGAGCCCAATCCTTCATAGTCTCCTCTGAGAAGAGAAAAAAGTGAATGGTAATCAACTATTCCCATACAATAAAAAAGTGCCTATCATCAGTTAGTTATAAGGCCCAGTGACAAACCCTATATAGCCTTTGAGGCCAGCAGCAAACTCTAACAATTTCACAGAATGCTGTTTGGCATGACTAATGGAGGTAGATAGTTTTCAAAAAGTGATAGACCAGATAATATCAAAAGAGAACCTGCAAGGCATCTATGCTTACATCAATAATGTAAGTATTTGTGGGCAAAAAATCAAGTAGAACATGACAAAAATCTTAAATTATTCATGGCAGTTGTTAAAGAGTACCAGCTTACACTTAACCAAGACAAATGTTATTTTAGATGTAGAAACATAAAATGATGTGGGTACATAATATGAAAAAACAACATAAAACCTGATCCAGAATGTCCGAATCCATTACTCGGCCTACTGGTCCAAAAAGATTTACCTGCTCTGTGTTGTGCATTAAGAATGTTTGCACACTATGTACATTGGATTTCATCTTTTTCAGACAAAATCCACCCTCCAACAGAAGTATCAAACTTCCCTTTATCTCCCAAGGCAGAGAAAGCTTTTAATGAGTTAAAGAGAGACACAGTGAAAGTAGCCATTGCTACACCCGATCATACACTACCTCTGGTAGCAGAGACAGATGCCTTAGAATGAGCCATAGCCACCTCTTTAAGACAGTCAGGGAGGCCCGTAGCCTTTTTCTCCAGAACCTTGTCTAAATCAGAACATAAGCATTCTGCAATAGAGAAAGAAGCTTATGCTCTTGTTGGATCACTGAGAGAATGGATACATTATTTGATTGGGTGACATTTTAAACTAATTACAGACCAAAAATCAGTCTCATTCATGTTCAACCTGAAAACAACAAGCAAAATTGAAAATGAGAAGATAGCCAGGTGGAGAATGGAACTCTTGTGTTACTCGTTCGACGTAACATACCACCCGAATAAAGAAAATACAGCTGTGGATACAATCCCTCATGTATGTAGTTCGGCTGCTTGCAAGGAACAGTTAAAGAAACTACATAGATAGTTGTGCTGCACAGGTGTTACACGCATGGTCCACATGATGAAAATCAAAACCTTTCCCTTCTCAGTAGAGGATGTGAAAGAAATCACCAAATCATGTAAGACTTGCACTGAAAATAAACCAAGGTTTTACCATCCTAACAGCAGCAAGGTTATAAAAGCCATACAATGCTATGAAAGAATCACATTAGATATTAAAGAATTGTTTCTGTCAAAAATGCCTAACAAATATATGCTAACAATAATTGACAAATATTTGCAGTTTCTTTTCACAATACCCTGCCCCGACATATCCTCTACAATAGTCATACAGGCACTTTGCTCAGTTTTTGCTATCTTCGGGCTAGCCTTGTATATGCAATTGGAGAGAGGGGCTTCATTTATGTCCAAACATGTATGGTAGTTCCTACAAGAGCAAGGATTAGCCATAAGTAGAACAACCCCATATAACCCTCAAGGTAATGGCCAGTGCAAGAGGTATGATGGAATAATTTGGAAAACTGTCCAACTAGTAGTTGCTGATAAAGGGGTAGCTTTAGAGAATTGGGAACAACTACTCCTAGAAGCCCTGCATGCAATCAGAATGCTGCTATACACCGCCACTAACACAACACACCATGAAGAATTCCTCCTGTTTCCTTGAAGTTCAACTAGAGCGTCCCTACCATCTTGGCTCTCAAAACCAAGAGTAATATTACTAAGAAGACACACGCAACTGAATAAGAATAAACCACAGGTGGATCAAGTGGAGCTTCTAGATGCCAACCCCCCAGTATGTGCATGCCCATTACCTGGACAGACAAGAGGACACAGTTTCACTAAGGGACTTGGCTCCGGCAGGGGATGAATTGAGCCCCACAAGCCTAAGCGAGGGTTGTCTTCAGGACACTATGAAGAAACAGAAACATGGTCTCCTTACGAAGATTACAAAGAACCCTTGAGTTCTGGCCCTCAAGTGATGATGAGTAGGTTTCACAGTAGAGAGCCCACCTACCTATTGTTATTTCAGAGGATGAGCAAGCCACTTGTAGAGGATTGCAAAAACACAGCATGATTAAATCCAGTTCCAGCGAGAAAGAGAAAAAATCTCATCATGCCCCTGGCAATCCGCCATGACAGCAAAGGATGCCTTCTCAATTCAGGGACTTCTTCCCTCTGTAAGAATAAGACAGGGTAGAATGTGGCAGGACCCATCTCCCCAATTAATGGATCTGTCCTGAACACATATATTAGGGAGAACTCTGCTGATATGCAGAATTCATTAAAGCACTTACTGATACACAATTTCAAATTGTTTCAAATAATTCTACTGCAGTTATTAAATGTTTCTGGTTTGTCTTAATGAATGAATAAATTATTTAAAGTGATAAGTATATCAGAAATAGGCAATATTAAACATGAGAAAGTGATATTTGTGTGAAACTTATCTATGTTCTTCATTTCTGGAGCTGCTCAATGGTACCTGCTCTCCTTGCAAGAGACTGGTGGAAAAGAGGAAGTCTAAATTTTCCACCAGTAGGATGGTTTCCTTTTTTTCTAAGGAATGATAAGAATTAGATTTCTTTTTTTTATTTCTTGTAATTATGAGATCACTACAGACCCAATCATGACTCCACTCAATACCGGAAGTGTTTTCTGAGTTGCAAAGTACAAACATCCTACCTTTTATTTTAACTACGTTTCTTAAAGATTTCACTTGATTTTTATTGAAGTTTTCTTTTCCCTTTATCAACCGAAATGTACCAATTTACTGAGTAGAATGAAGTCATTAGTCATTGGGTTAAGTTTATTGGAATATAACCATCAGCCATCTGACAAAGTCACTTATCTGGCACCCTACAGGTCCCAATGATGTGCAGGTGGTATAACAGATAGTGGCTCAGAAGGAAAAATTGGAGAGATTTGTTTGAATTCCAGCTGAGTTCGTAATATTCAATTACAGAAAAACACACTTGGAAAAGGTATGAATCCATTTCTTCTCCCCCATATATGGATTAAATAGTAGCACTTGCATTTGGCAGAATCATTGTTATCTCCAAAAGATTGTTAATGCAATAGGCAAAAAAAATTAATTTGTCTTATAATCAAAAATAGGTTTCAGCTTTAAATAATCTATATAGGGTTGATAAGCCATAAAAAAACAAATTAATCAGTCAATCAATACAGATTCCAGTGATGCTGGAAAAGTGATAGTCAATCCATAATTACAATATTTCACTTTTTAAATATTTCAGTGCCCACCATTGAATTTGTTGTGTCTAATCAAAGAAAGATTAAATAAATTCAGTATTAATTCTAGTTTTTGAAAAAATCACTTCTGGTTGACAAGTGCTTGTATAAGAATTTTTATAAACATCTTTATTTGTGATTCTATATTGTTCTCATTTTTTAAATACCATGTCCTTCAAGGGCATAGGCATACATAATTCTCCACAAAGAGCATATTTGTGAATGAGTGTGTGAGTACTTGTGCATGTGGTTGGGCACGTGTGTTTGTGTGTGTGTGTGTGTGTGTGTGTATCAATGAGCATAGCATTATTTTGTTTTGTTTAGAATGAATTTATGGATTGGGGAAGCCTGAATTTTGGCTTCTCCCATTCTGATTGGCGTGGAGTGCCTGTGGATGAATTTGATTGGAAGAAAACTGATTTGCAATTTTTTAGGGTTCCAAAATCTGTGATTGATATTTTCGTATGGCTTGTTGTGTGGTCACATATTGGTATTTGATCACCACCAACAGTGTAGCCTGAATGAAGGAATCTGATGTTGAATAAGCCCGAAACTCTTAAGGATCCCAGGGAAACATTATTGATGATGTAGCTGCAGTCATCTTACAGATGCATTTCTAAACGTACTTTGTTTTCTGTCTGTTCAAAGGTAAAAGCTTTAGATTATTCTATTATCTTGCTCAAATAAAGTAAGTTTTCCTAGCAGTTCAAATAGGTCTTTGTATCATATCTCTGAAGCACAAGTATACATCTGTCTGTATTTGTATTGCTCACTTGGATATCATTAGGATTATAAATATTGCATTTTTTCTTCCAGTGTCTTTTATGAAACCACACTGTTCTTACTCTATTTCCAGTCTACTATTAGAACTACTAGAATTTGGATGATAAGCTTAGTTATGTGGCTCTTAAAC
>OZ038503.1:89669192-89674192 GCA_964036315.1 Acanthosepion esculentum | reverse complement strand
TAAAAATTGTTATCACAGAAAAAATTTTTTCGCAAAAATCACCAAAAACAGTTACAATAATGAAAACTTGGGAATCCAAAATTTCAGGATTGTGGGTCTGGATCTGGCCCACAATGTTTTTAATTTGCTCACAGAGTCAGCCTGATTCCAAAATGGTATGATATGTTGGGTTACAGTCTCTAGGAGTAAGATTGAAAATATGGACAATTTTATCTTGAAACACTGTAATTTAAGAAGAGTAATTTTTTAATTTAAAATGAGCTAGTGAAAGTTAAAGAGTTGTGTCCCTTTAAGTTGAAAAAGTGTGACACAGGGACACACTAACATTTTCATTTATTATATAGATTAACAAAACATGAGTGCATGGCCAAATGTGTTAGAATGTTCATTTTTTGGCCATGGGACAATAGCTCTTATTTTTCCATGGATGATTGGTCAGGGAGGTAACTTTTTGGTGTTGTTGGCCAGGGAAGCTAAACCAGTACATGGCACATTTGGAAAATTCCATGAAAAGCTACAACACAGGTTGAGCCAAGCCTTGTGAGTGAATTTGTCTAGACAGAAATGTTCAGAAGGAATCGACCATTGTACTCACACTTAAGTCCCTGAGGATTTGGACATACAACAGATTGTGTGGTCTCTCTCTAAGACTATAACTAAGGTCTGCACAGACTAGTTGCAGTATAAAAAACAGAGCCAGGATCTGTAATAGGGTTTGGCTAGCTGATCTGGCAAAACAGTATGCTCAGAAATGAATTGTAGCTGGCCATTATTATTATGAAGAAAATATCATTGACAATAAATGTGAAAAATTCTCTCAGATTTACAGATCTCTTTTCCTTTGAAGCTTATATATATACTTTATGTATACTTAATCAGCCCTTCTATATGGCAGCGAATGCTAGAGAATTTCAACAGAGATTAAAGGGAGGGTTGAAGCAATAGAAATGTGTTTCTACAGAAGGATGCTGAGGATACTATGGATAGAACATGCAAGCAATAAAAAAGTTTTAAGGACAACGGGAAAAAAAGAGACAATTATACTTTGAATCTGAAGAGGTGTAAAAAATCCTGGGACACATAATGAGGAAAGACGACTAAGATTAATTTAATACTCACATGACAAACTGAAAATAAGAGGGGTATTGTGAAATACCAAATAACCTACCTAACAAGTTTGTGTAAATGGATTCCAGAACAGGGACTAGGAGAGATAGTAAGGAGATAAACATTGCTAAGAGCTACAAAAGAATAGGAAGTTGTGGAAAGCCATCATCAACCTACCTAACAAGCTTGTGTAAATGGTTGGTAGAACAGAGACTGGGAGGAATAGTAAGGATATATATGTATGCATGTATAGCTGGTCACTTGCATTTGAGGATACCCATCTACTAGGGCAGATAGCCAATCCCTATTGCAGACGCTTGCTCAGGCACATTTGTGTTTATTCAACACCCACAGAGCCCACCTGTGGTTTATACTGCAACTATACTGAGCAGCTATGCTTAGTTATAGTTTCTGGGAAAGTGCGTGTTATCTAGCGTGATCAACAATTTGAACAAGGCCAACACGCTCAAGCCCTCAGCCCCATTTACTTGTGACTTCGTGCTAACACAGTTATTGACAGACCCCAAGGGTTCCATCTACAAAAATTATACTCACAATGCTTGGGTCAACCATAGTAGGGTTTTCAGAATCTTTCCAAAGGTACCACACACTGGGATCGACCCCTCCAGATTGATAACATCAAGAAGTCACCTTCTTCACAAATTGACCATGGTGAGATTTGAACCCGTGTCTCATGGTCAGAATGCAAGCCACTAAGGATATGAACATTGCTTAAAGCAACAAAGAACAGGAAATTGTGGACAGCCATGATCAAGCTACCTAATGAGATTGTGTAAATGGATAGCAGAACAGGGACTAGCAGGGAAAGTTAAAGGGATAAACATTGTTTAAATAAACAAAGAATAGGAAATTGTGGAGGGCCATGATTTTTAAGTTCCTGAATGAATATGCACATAAAAAGATAGTTATGGCACAGATTCTTTTTTTTTATTTGAAATCAAAATTTATCTTCTGCTAATGAAGTGTGGTAATGATTCTCACCAGTTTAGCATCTCATGTAATTAACCACGTCTTTCAAATCCTTGCAATGGTATCTCTAATCTTTTAACAACTACTTCATTATTTATAACTGAGCTCTGTCCAGAACCACTGAGCTATACCATCAAGTGATTTTTCAATCAACAGTAAAATTAATAAAGAAGAGCAATAAATTGAAACTGAAGCCAGGTGTAAACAACATCCTGTCTGGATTTCTTACAAATTCCACAAAGTCAAAGAATACGTAGCTAAACTTATGAGATTTCCTTGAAAACAAAGATTGTTTTCTGCTTTAATAGTTTGCAGCATTACCCCCAGAAATGTTTCTATCCACACCAAACATTCAATTACATAGCAACATCAAGCTGGCAAGGATAAACTCCCACATTGCATGAGTCAGTCAATCAAATGATTTCTAAGCAATTTTTAAGCTAATTTCAAATTCCAATAATAGTAAAATTGTGGCCAACTATTGAGTTCCTCCTTGAAAATACCATCAAGTGGTTAATAGGCAAGGCATTATTATATCAACATGCAATAATGCCTAGAATCAAAACAAGTGGGAAATGGTTATGATGGAAAGCCAGGAAAGAAGCTGTATAGTCGGTTAGGGGAGTTATGTTTAAAAATGTTATTGGGAAATGGCAGATATTTAGTGAGGAAAGGATTAGGATGCCTAGATGAGGGTCTCCATACATTAACCCTCGATTACAATCTAGCTTGACATTCCAAAGTCTGTTGAATTCTTTCCTTTTTGATGCTTCTTATCTGCATATCACCCCCAACAAATCTTCACCCTCCCCCATTTTCCCTGATGCTGATTTTTCCAAGTTTTGTTGTTCCTGCATAATGCAATGGAACCAGCCATTGGAATTCTGAGAATGTTTCTAATGGAAAAAGATGGTCGGTAAAGAATTGGCAAAGAGGGAAGGGGTTGGTTTGCAACCAGCGACATAGTCTGCCTGTCTGTCTGTGTGTTTGACTGACTGACTGACTCACACTATACAGGAACGAACCAATTTCTTCCACTTCCACCCATTTCACTCTCACTTCCTTCCTATTTCATTTCACATAAATCTCTTTATGCCTCAGCTTGACTAGGCTCGTCCATCTCAGCCTTGTATCATCCACCTTGTGGGACCTCAGCCAGTATTAACCCCCTAATTCACTCCCCATGCATTCTCTCTCTTAAAATCCTACCCACTTTTTCCTCCCTGCCACTACTACTGCCTTTCCGTCTTTTGTGTCTTTCTCTGTTTGTTCCAATGGCAATCAAGATCTTGGAACCAATATCTTTCCCCCATTTTTTTTTCTTACCAATTTGTGTACATCCCAACTCTTATGCTCACCTCTCCATGACACTCACTTTCATAAAACCCATGTGACAGTTCTTTCTTTTCATTCTTTCTTACACTGCCTCTCACTATCTTCCCTTGTTCTTTCTTGACTTTTCCTTCACACAAGCCAAGAGGACATGAGTGCAACCAGTTTTGTGCATCAATTGTCAAGATGGCTATAATGGATATAAATGGCCATGTTGGAGACGAAGGCTCAAAGTTTGCAATGGGGAGGGGCTCAGTATTCATGAGTTAGGGGTGACTTTTGACAGTGCAAAGTGAATTGGAAAGAAAAGGAAAAAGTTAACTAGCGACATCACATGCTGTGTAACAGATCTCAGTGAAGCTGGATAGGGGAGGCTTCACAAGGGGTTAGCCAGAGAGTCGACAGGAGAGAGAGAGTTGATTTTTGCAGAGAGGCAGAGCTGTCCTTGTAGGGAAACATAGAAGATAATGGGAGGGACCAGATAACAGCAGGTGTGGTCAGCTATAAACATGTGGACACTCTTGCATTTGCTGTGTCCACTGCTGGGGCATTGCAAGGCATTTTGTCATGACTGTCCAGTAGCAGTTTTCTCCACTTACACAATCATCTAGTTGTTTTTGAGCATAGGAAAAAATCAGATTTCTTGACCTTTAAATTTTTTCTATTTGGTCATCAGAACATTTCATTTTGCTCTTTCTCATTGTCTGAATTTCTGGGATGAGGAATTACAAGAGACTATTGGTTCATGAATTTGGTGATGTAGTAATTGCGAGTTCAATCCCTGGGTTGGGCAGTGCACTTAGACTCAGTAGAAATGGGCTTGCAATACATGAACAGTAAAAATAAGAACTACACAAGATATAACAGAGTGGAATGAGAACAGTCTATCCCCATAGATTAAATAAAGGCATCAGTTCAGAATTCCCTGTGGGTTACCCAAATCAAAATACTCGTGATGAAGTTCAGAAGGCACAACAGCTGAAACATTGTGATAACAACAAAGATGAGAACGATAGTCTGGATGTAAATAGTATAAATGATGCATATATATATATATATATATACATATATATATATATATTTGAAAATATTTTTAAAGGTACACAATTTTATTATGGCGATAAAGGTATTCAGCTTAATATTACTAGACATATTAAAACACGCGAAGCAACCGGTTTCGCTCCCGCTCATCAGGATTGCAACGGGAGATTTTAAGTTAAAAGACAGAAAATGTACACTAAAAATTCTTTTAGTGTACATTTTCTTTTTAGTGTACATTTACTGTACATTTTAGTGTACATTTTAGTGTACATTTTAGTGTACATTTAGTGTACATTTTAGTGTACATTTTAGTGTACATTTAGTGTACATTTTAGTGTACATTTTAGTGTACATTTAGTGTACATTTTAGTGTACATTTTAGTGTACATTTTAGTGTACATTTAGTGTACATTTAGTGTACATTTTAGTGTACATTTTAGTGTACATTTAGTGTACATTTTAGTGTACATTTAGTGTACATTTTAGTGTACATTTTAGTGTACATTTAGTGTACATTTTAGTGTACATTT
>OZ038503.1:89534192-89664192 GCA_964036315.1 Acanthosepion esculentum | reverse complement strand
ACATATTTTAAATCAGTTAATTTATATATATATATATATATATATAGACAATATTAGTGGTGAATATACACATACATATGCAATTATATATACACATACATATATGTATAAAAATAATTCCAAGAGGATATGATCCAGGTAGAACTCGATGTCCAGGACAGAGTAAGTCTTTTTATTATATATATATATATATATATATATATATATATATATATTTCTGTAGTTCACTGCTACCAGCAAGCAGAAAATTTTTTTCTCATGATGATGGTCATGTTGGCCGAAACTAGTCAAGGAATCTAAATGAAATAATAATAAAAATGAAGGTATATTAATATACAACCCAGTGCGTCTGCAGATTTTAATTTTTTAATATTTATTTATTGTCCAAAATATACATATATATATATATATATATATATATATATATATATATATATATATATATATAGCAAAAGAGAGAGAGTGAGAGAATTTGATAGAGGAAGGTGTACTAAAAATTTGTTCTTCTCCAATAAGCACGCATGAAGCTAGGGTGTAAACACACATCAAAAATATTCATCAAGTTTCCATAAAGGAAATGTGTAAGTTTTTCAATAATTCAATTTTCCTATTAATAACTGGTTGCTCAACTGTTAACTGAGAAACTATCTGTAGCCACCAGATGGGCAAGCTCAAATTGATAGAGAGATAGAGAGCAAGAGAGAGAGTGAGAGATGGACAGACTGAAATAGATAGATAGATAGATAGACAGACAGACAGACAGATAGAGAGATCCAGATAATTTATATATTTTTCTGTCAAGCTACATATTTAGATTTATTGGTTTGAGCAAACATAAGACTCAACTGATATCTATAAATATTTGTATATATATATATATATATATATATATATATATATATGAAATTCTTCTTTTCAACCTCCCAATCTATGTATATTCAAAGGTATATACCTAGCAATCTATCCTTTTTCATGCCTTCTTTTTGTGTGTAGTGAATTAAAAAGGTAATATCCTGTCTTCATTTTTATCCCTTCTGCCCACCCTGAAAATTATGACTATTACACCTCCTACTCTCTCTTCTCTCTTGTCCTTCTTCCTTTTCTAATATCCTCATCCTTCTTTCCACCTCTCATTACTGCTTCAAACTTTGGTTAGTTCTGTTGCATACGGCGCTGCTGCAGTATATGCATCTGTCGTCATTCCATTCTTTGAATGTGGAAAAGTGCAAAGGGGAAGAGGAATAAGACAAATAGAGAGAGGGGGGATATGAAAAAAGACAAAGCTTGGGTGAGTGAGGAGGAGGCTATATAAATAATGGTGGTGGTGGTGGGTTTTAGGTCATGTTTGGAATTTATGGCTTTTTCTCTTTTTATTTGAATTTCTTGCTCTGTTTTTCTTCGCTTTTGTTTTTAATAATTTTCTTTGTTCCATTATTTGTACCTTTGGAATTCAGTGTCAGTTAATGAACCTTAGCCCACTTGTGTTTTCCGTCGGCTTATCACTCATCTACAATGGTATGCTGGGTTGTTGCTCATCTTAGATGTCATACCGTTGTCGTTGTCATCGCTTGTTGTCTATCTTTTACTTTCATGCACTTGCCTTTGTTGAGACTGGCGATGTGTGGAGGAGGAGAGAATGAGAGAAGAAGAGGAAGAATGAATATGAAAGAAGAATGGAGAGTGGTGGGAGGAAAGAGGGAATGAGAGAAGAAAGAATTTGCAGTGAGAGGAAAGAAAATGAAAATAAGGATTAAGAAAAGAAGAGAGATTGAAGAGGAACTAGTGAAGCATTATGAGAATTGGGGGTGAGAGGTTTTGTATATAAGGATAAGACAGAGTAGGAAAATAGAGGGGGAAGAGGAAGATCCTGAAAAGGTGAGATAAAGGAAGGTGAGAGGTGTAGAAATAGTTGGGAAAGAAGAAGAAGAAGAAGAAGAAGAAGAAGAAGAAGAAGAAGAAGAAGAAGAAGAAGAAGAAGAAGAAGAAGAAGAAGAAGAAGAAGGGCGGAATAAAAAGAAAGATAGAAAGAGGAGGAGGAGGGGAAAGAAGAAGAAGAAGAAGGGAGGAATAAAAAGAAAGATAGAAAGAGGAGGAGGAGGGGAAAGAAGAAGAAGAAGAAGAAGAAGGGAGGAATAAAAAGAAAGATAGAAAGAGGAGGAGGAGGGGAAAGAAGAAGAAGAAGAAGAAGAAGAAGAAGAAGAAGAAGAAGGGAGGAATAAAAAGAAAGATAGAAAGAGGAGGAGGAGGGGAAAGAAGAAGAAGAAGAAGAAGAAGAAGAAGAAGAAGAAGAAGAAGAAGAAGAAGAAGAAGGGAGGAATAAAAAGAAAGATAGAAAGAGGAGGAGGGGAAAGAAGAAGAAGAAGAAGAAGGGAGGAATAAAAAGAAAGATAGAAAGAGGAGGAGGAGGGGAAAGAAGAAGAAGAAGAAGAAGGGAGGAATAAAAAGAAAGATAGAAAGAGGAGGAGGAGGGGAAAGAAGAAGAAGAAGAAGGGAGGAATAAAAAGAAAGATAGAAAGAGGAGGAGGAGGGGAAAGAAGAAGGGGTGACAAAGAAGAAGAAGAAGAAGAAGAGGTGGAGAAAAAAATAGATTGTGGAAGAGAAAATATTGAAAAAGGAGAATATAAAAAAAAGAGAAGAAAAAGAAAAACAGAAGAAGGAAAAAAGGAGAATAAGTAGGTAAAAAGAAGAAGTAGAAGAAGAACACAGTGGAGAAAGAAAATAGCAAAGAGGAGGTGATGGTGATGGTGTTGGTGAAAAAAGAAAAAGGAAAAGAAGAAGAAGAAGCAGAAGAAGAGGAAAAAAAGAAGAAGTAGGTAAGAAGAAGGAGGAGAAGGAGAAAGAGGTAGAGAAAGAAAAAAGAGAGAGGTGGTGATGGAGGAGAAAGAAGAAAAAGAAAAAGGTGAAAGAAGAAAAAGGAGGAGAGGATGAGGTGAAGAATAAGTAGAAAAAGGAGTAGGAGAAGATGTAGTTAGCAACAAAAGAAAAAGAAGGTGACTAATAGATAGCAATGAAAAAAAAGGAGAAATTTTAAAAAGAAAATAAGAGAAGAAAAAAGAAAGAAATTAAGAGGATCATATAGAAAATAAAACCAAAAAGAAAGACAAATGAAAGTAGAGGAAGATACAAAGAAGTGGTGGTGGTGGTGGTGGTTGTGATTTCCCATTGTTTTAGTCAAGTTTAGCTTGGAGAAACAATGTGTAGATAAAAACTAAAATCCTGAGAAAATTTTGTTGAAATTGTCAGAAGAGCCATAAAAGATAAAGGCTGGTGAGTCAGATAAAATGAAAGACAGGAGACTTCAAAACAAAGCAGGAAATATTTCACTGGAATGTTTCAAAAATTTATCTTTTTAAAAAAAATCCCTTCTTTTTTTTTTTTTTTTTTTTGTTGTCATTAAAAGTTTTGCTTTCTTTTTATACTTTTATACATTAAAGTTCTTTTGTTTTCCAAATCTAAAATTTCTTCATTTATATAAATTTTTGAAAACTGAACCTGAAATGCAACTGCCATGATAATGAAGGAATGTTATCAGTGATGGCTTTATGGTTAATGTCTTGGATTGAATTCACAGAGTCAAAGATTAGCATTTTTATATTTGTCCTAATTTATAAACACAACTCATCTTTAAAAATTTATTATGAATAGCATTTTTTTTAATAATTTCACCCCAAACAAGGTGATAATGCCACTAGGATGCAATGGGTTACTGGAAGTGGAAGAGAATGAGAATACATTAGTGAAGAGAAAGGAAAATAAAAGAAAACAGAAGATGATGATTGGCATTGCATTTAAATTTTTGAACATTGTAAATAGAATGGAAGCAAGAAATTGGAAGAGGATTTCACAGGCATGAAGTTTGAGAAACTAAACTATTAGAACAGAACATATGGTTGCATGTAGCTAGTTCAACAGTTGCCATTCGAGTAGCATGCTTAATTCCATGAAGTCAAGGCATGAAGGAGACAAGCGCATTAGAACAATTGCTATGAAAATATTTGTAGAAAAGGCCTCATCACATCAGTGAGAAAGTAACTAAAGTAGAGATGCCAGATCAGTATCAATAATATTACACACCCTTCTTTATATTTTGTCAAGAATCTCGAGATATATGTAGTAGGAGCACCAGACCAGATATGGCAGAAATATTCAATACACAGATGAATGGTAGATTTATAAATGTGCAAGATGGATTCTGACAAGAAAAATTGTCAGGGACAACAGAGTGAACCCACCTTCCTAACAACGGACCCAGCAACTGATTCAATATAATCTTTCCATTTCATGTCATTTCATGTTGCTCTCCTGGAGGTTAGCATCAGCCATACTGATGAAGGAAGAAAAGGATTTTTTTATGGCGATTAAAAGAGATCATTTTTGTTATGGAGGTATTAAAATTTACAAGCTATTTCTTGCCACAGATAACCACTTATTAGAAAGCAGTTATCAGTTTTATTTTGTCCGACCTATCAAACTTTCTTTGAAGAAATGAATAAATAACTGTGTCATCAGTATAAATACCTAGATGGGAGGGGGGTGATGAAAGCCATTGATGAAGTTAAGAAACAATGTGGACCCAAATGAGGAAATTTTGGTATTTCCTATTTTTAATCTGATAACTTGTAACCAATCCAGTGTCTATCAATTATACATTGGCACCAATAACGTTTTTCTTTTCAAAATTGGTAACAGCTAAAAGGAAGGACATCCTGGTAATATAATGGATATCAACATGAAAAATGGAATCAGAAGAGCAGAGTTCAACCTCCAGGCTCATCTTTTGCATTCACTTTTGCACTAATGCCTTTGGAAAAGGCATGGATCAATATCTTCTACTGCAGTAATGATTTAAGTAACAGGTTAGACTGGGTTCTCTAACCTTTGGTGGCAACCAGTCCAAGAGAAAAAATCTCTAATTTCCAAACTGTGGAAAAAGCAATTGGAAAGCACTCTACTATCTTTGCCAAGAATGCATGGCAATTCCCAGATAATAAAGTAAAGGAATTTGTGGAGAGACATGATCACCTAAAGGAATATGGCATTAAATAAAATAGTTAAATATTCAGAAAATTTCTTAAGTTTTATTTTGTTTTAAAAGTAGAGAGTACTTTTAAACAAGACAAGAATTGAATAAGCTAAAATGAAATAACTTCTGTCTGAATTTCTGAAATGAGAGTTATTGAATAATTATTAATTAATTTGGTGGCATAGTAATTGTAAGTTCAATCCCTGTCTAAGGTAGTACAGACTCAGTAGAAATAGGGTGAGCAATATTTTGAGTAGTAAGATATCTCTAGACATGGAAAGGACCAATCTTTAACTGTAGATTAAATAAATAGCTCATTTTAAAATTCCTTGAAGGTTATCCTGATTAACAGATGCCCTGAAGAAGACTGATAGGCAACAGAGATGAGGATATTAGTCCAAATGTAAATAAGGAAAATATTAAGTAATCCTGAGGAGGCACGATGAAGTAATAGATAGCGACTCAGATTGAGGAATTAGAGAACTGAGTTCGAATTCCAGTTGAATCCATTACATTTCACTTACATACTAATACCCTTGGGAAAGGTATGATTCCTCATCTTCTCCCCCCAGTTATGGGTAAATAGTAAGATAGACCGGTTTCTATAGCCTTGGTGGTAACTGGCCTATCGCAGAAAGAAATGGCAACCTGCTTCGTCAGTCATGTATCAAAAGATATATGATCACCTAAGCATGCATGGCACATAAATGGCTGAAGTAATACAAAACAATTCAAGGTCATATCTACTGTGCCTCACGTGAGTATCATTGACCAAAAATGATAAAATACATGATTAACTAACTGAAAATGTCATATTTTAAACTGGTATTATGGTTTGTAGGAAGTTGTAGAGAGCCATGATTGCTCACAGTAATGATGTTGATTATGATGGAGAGACTCCAAAAAAGAAAAGAGCATTCATAAAGTAGGAAGTATTACTGAAAACATCAATGAAACTGATTAAGAAGGACTTTGATAATTAAAAAAAAACTTTCCAAAGAATCTATAGCTAGAGAGTTTGTGCAGCAACCACCTCATGTGCTACATCTTGTCAAACGCCTTTGATATATCTAAGGTGATTGCACTAATTATGAATTTATTGTCTAGTGCCTAATTGATTCGGTGTGTAATGACTGAACATCAGCAGTAGACCTAGAAGAGTGAAATCAATACTGTTTGTCATTTAGACAGTTGTTTCTCTTGTGGTGGTCAACAACCTTCCTCTTGATTATAGACTCAATAATTTTGTTAATATGATACTAAGGAGGCTGATGGGTTGATATTGAAACTGGGATTGAACCCTCAACCATATTCTTTAAAACGGTTCATTTGAATTATCATAGTCATGAATCAGCATCAGTTTATTGTCTATGTACTGTGCCTCTTCTACCAAATATTGTTTGGTACATTATATCCGCAGAAGAGAGGTGGCAATCAAATGTATAGTCGGATATGATGTGTACTGAATAAATATTAAACCTGTGTTATTATTAGATTGTAATTTGTGTATATCTTGGTAGTTATAAAATAATCTAGAGGTTGTCATTTATTTTCACTTAATATGTAAGAAACTTTGTCTTTGTCTGACGTGTATGAAAGTGGAATTAATGAAGACAACCTACGAACCACATGTAAGTCTAATTAGAGAAACCAGGATGTAAAAGTTGTCGTAATGTTAGAAGCTGTAAAAATAAGGTGTAGGACGTTGAACTGGATATTATGTAATATTAAATGAAGCCAAATCTCTCAAAATAAAGCATTATGGTTTTCTTGGAAAGAGAAAGGAATATGTTGCTCTTGTTCAATCTCCAAGGTCCACTATATGCATTAATATATCCATGATATAATAAAACATTTTAATATGAAGAACTAAAATAAGCTAAAGAAATGAATTTCTAAAAATGGATTATACATAAAAACATTTTGTATACAACACTGACATAAAAAAAATATAAGGGACAGATTTACATACATACCTTTAGTCTTGGGCTCTGAATCAAACTAAGAAAAAATAAAGATATATGACTAAAGGAGATTTGTTTATTTTCAGATTTAATGAGACTTCTTTAACTAATTTGAAATAAACTAAAATATTTGGACCCCTCTAGTTAGAATGGGTCTTTTAAATTAGATGGGTCCCTTTGAAGACGTCCCATTTAGATTTTAATGCATCTTTTTTATATACATATAAATTTTTGATATAGCATTTTTTTAGTTTTGCATAATTTTGTCTACTTTGCTCAATTTTACACTTTATTGAATACAGACATGTAATAGGTGCAAAATTTCTCACTCTGATACAAGTCCTTATCTTTCATTACAATCCAAGATACAATCCAAGAATCTAATCTCAATGATTTATAATTACTAGGTTGGCTATTTGAAGTTGACAATTTTAACAATATGTATAATTAAATTAGAAAACAGGTTCCAGATTTCAGTTTGACTGTTTAAATGACATCACCATGAGCGACTTGAAATTAATTCTATCAAATATTAAAAATACGGGAATTAAAAACAGTTCTATAAATATACACAAACAATCCTTGAAACTGAATGTAGCAACATTCAAAATTACTTGGGAAGTAAATAATATAAAAAATAAAAATGAATTTTGGCAAATTTACCCGATAACATAAAACACAAAATTTAAAAACTAAATAAAAATATCAATAGATTGAAATTGTCCATAAAATTTTAAACATGAATGGGAAAATTATTGCTGACAAAATATATCATATACATAATAGCTGGCCACTCTTATTTGAGGATACCCATCTACTAGGGCAGCTAGCCAATCCCTATTGTAGACGCTCGCTCAGGCACATTTGTGTTTGCTCAACACCCACAGAGACCATTTGTGGTTTATACTGCAACTATGCTGACCTTAGTTACAGTTTCTGGGAAAGAGTGTGTTATCTAGCATGACCACCAATTTGAACAAGGCCAGCATGCTCAAGCCCTCAGCCACGATGACTTGTGGCTTCATGCTAGCACAGCTATTGACAGGCCCTAAGAGTTCCATCTACCTAATTTCACTCACAACCCGTGGTATGGTTTTCAGGCACTTTCCAAAGGTGCTGCATGCTGGGATCAACCTTGATCCCAGCCTGATAACATCAGGAAGTCTCCTTCCTGACAAATTGACCATGGTGAGATTCGAACCCAGGTCCCATGATCAGAAAGCGAATGTTCTAACTACTCAGCCATGTACCCATATATATATATTGCGTTAAAATGCCACTCCATATTAAATTAATACTAAATTTTAAGTAATAGAATTTACCAATGTAAAAATAGTCACTAATCAATCTCATAAATAAAATTCAAACTGATAAAGATATCACCTTAATAATCACTTACTACTAGATGTAAACTTATATTTGAGAAAAGGTTTCTAGTGTTTTAATGTAAATTCTATATTTTTTTAATCGACTATTTCACATTAAATCCCCAAAATGTCCGTAATAAGGTTTTTTTTAAAAAAAACTTTAACATATAATTAAATGGCTTAGACTGTTTAAACTGAAAAATTTACGAAATCTCAAAGTAAAGACAAAAACAACGCCTATTCCAATAGAAGTTAATGACACATTTTTACAACTTCTTTCACTTTTTTTCTCTCTTTTTCTTTTTTTCTTTTTTTCTTTTTTCTTTATATACTTCTTGGTCCATCCACTTCCTATATCAAGATATAACTTCCGTTAACAGATTTAAAGTGTCAATGTCTAGATTTCAGCGAAAATTTAAATTTGAAACAATAGAAATGTTACATCTAACTCAATGCTGTCTCTCTACCCCCTACACTGCCCCCACTTCGTGAATTTCCTTATTATTGCCCGTCATAAATGTGTAAATTTATTTTCATTTTTTCATTTCAACATTTGGAAATAAATCTGATGATCCACTGTCCTTTAAAAGGGCTGTGGTGAAATAATTTATTATATGGAACCTTAAAGTAATCTGTTTTTATTTAAATTATTAGCTCTGATTTACATTGAGTTCTCTGGATTCTATCCTCATTGGGTCTTCCCATACGGATTACCTAGTTTTTCGTAAACTAATATATATATATATATATATATATATATATATATATATATATATATATATATAAATTATGGTCAAGGTTAAGATCAAGGAAGAACAACACAAACACAAGAGTATAAATAACGAAGATATATTACACGGAATAATAATACAAGAAGTGGAAGGTGTTAGTATGACTGTCAGTTTTGTTTGGAGTGAACTATTATCGGCTCGACTCAATTCGTCCCTCTCTCTTAAGAGGCGTAGTATACATAGTGTTAGGAAGAGTTCATTCTATAATTATAGGTAAGGACCCATAACAATATATATATTATAATTATTTTTTTTAAATATGTTTCCATCTCAACAAAAATTACTACAAAACCAAAACTTAGATCTTAAACAAAACTTAAAATTTGAAGCATTTGGGCATTTAAAAGAAACAAATAAAAACACCAACAGTAAAATGGAAACTAATTAAAAAACGAGAACATGTAGATCTTTAAATAACCCATGTCCTTTGTGCATAAATGAAAAGTTATATATTATTAAGTTTCTAAAAAATAAAAATTTATTAAATCAAAGAAGTGAAATAGCAGTTTTTTTTAGACATTGTCTTATATTTTCCTTAAAAATATTTAATTAGAAAAATAATTTGCATAATTATATATCTATTAATTGATTATAAATAAATTAATTTATAAATGTGTAATTAAATTCTAATATTTTAATTTTACAATGCCATAGATAGTTTATTAGTAAATAAAATAAATATAGTATTTTAGATCTTTATAAATTAAAACATTAATATAAATAATATGACTTAATCATATTTGAATACCCCTTTAAGAAAAGTATATTTAATATGATCCTCTCATATTCATGGACTAGCTTCTTAGTATCCTTATTAAAAGAAGAATAAAATTACGATATTGATGCATATTACTTTATTCTGAGTACTTTCAACATTAGCACTATGTCATCTTCAGGGTCTTGTTTTATCTAAGACTAATTTGTTGCATTTATCTGAAAAATAGTTTCAGAATGCAAGAAAATAAATAAATAAATCATAAATATAAATGCCAAATGTACTGTAACTCAAGATAAAATTTAAAATAATTAAAAAAAACGAGGCCTTGATGACACGTCCACATACGAGGAAGTTAATATCAACAGACAGGAATCTCTAACTGCCACTTAACTTTAACCGACTTTCAATTTGCCACATAACAATTATACTTGTATTTTTCATTAATCACAAAAGCCAACACCCCCTTAATAAAAAATTCTGAATTCTCATTACCCCACCAACTTAAAATATATAATACTATTTGGCTTTTATAAATAGAATAAATCAATTTTTTTCATAGTTTATTCTCAGGATCGCTTGAAAATGGAACTGAACTTCAAATTTTAAGTCTAATTCAAGATTTAAGTTTTGGTTTTGAAACATAGTAATTTCTGTGTCACAATGGAAACATATTTTTTTTTAAATATTTATAATATTATGCTCTACCGTGTATGGAGCACTGTTTTTTTTTAAAATAAATGCTAAAGAAGTCTGATTTATAAATCTATTCTTTCTTTTTATTTTTTATATATATATATATATATATATATATATATATATATATATATATATATATATATATATATATATATAAAATAGACATAGACATATATATATATATATATGTCAATGTCTATTTTATATATATATATATATATATATATATATATATATATAAAATAACATTGACATCAACACTGAACATGAACAGCCTGTTTCATACTTAAATGCAATCTTCAGGCCTGAATGTTGTGTCCAAGCATAAAATAGACTGTTGCCATTCAATGTCATATGCTCCAGTCCAGATATTGGGCACTTTCACCCATAAATATAGAATAGCTTAAACCTATATTTTTTGCTAGATGCATATGTACTTGTGTACACACACACACATAAATACATGCATGCACACACAGACACACATCAAGAAGAAAAATCAACCTCCTAACATCAATAAAAAAAAGGCCATAAATGATTTTTTTTAATTTACTATAAAAATAACGAAAACAAGAAAATTGACAGACATTTGCCGATATCTCCTGATGAGTGGATGGAACAGTTACACAAACGTTCAGCTATGAAACTTGAGACTAGAAGTGCCAAATTTAATGTCAAACAGCTAAGTGACAAATTTTATATTTGTATTAATCCTATATATATATGTTATGACTCTTCGGCAGAATTGAGTCACTGTCAGTCACTGTGTGTTTATCTAAATCTAAAAATAAACACGCTAAAATTCACTTTCATCCCTGACATGCACTGACGGCTTAGTGGTAGAAGTTCCGACTGATGATCCTAGCTAGAGGCAACCAGATGTCTAGCCACACTGATGAGCTGTGAAACAGCGAAACAGTCTGTCTGTGGATGACAAATATATATATATATATATATATATATGTAAAGAAATATACTCTTAAGGTATCTAAATTATTTAATGTGACATGTCATAATTTATATATATATATATATATATATATATATATATATATGTAATGAAGATTATAAATTACACATACACATATACACACACACATATATATAAAATACATAAATGTAGGTAGCAAGAATTCAATTCAAAATTTGATTGTGATGAGCAACAACTTATTTGAAAATTGGAAAAATAGAATATGATTAAATAGACAAACCTTGTCAGTTGTATATAATAAAATTTAATTCATTCAATTCTTGCTGCTGAAATATATAGTATCTAAACTACATGCCTTTGTAATAAACAGGAATACTAACACCACAAAATTCAAACTTATACTTTGACATTAACAATGATAAGAGCTGACATTTCATCAGTGAAATAAAAAGTAAAACTGAAGATGCCCTGAGACCCTCTGAAGCAACATGGAAATGCAAAATTAAAGATAAATTAATTATACGAATAATTCACAACAAAAATATCCTGAAAGTAGCAATCAACATCAGTCAACGTCAGCTGAGTGCCTCTGAGGAGTCAGTACTAAACAAGGGTTTCAACATTGCCACCACCAACAGGCAGATACCAGTACTTGGACATCATTGCCCAAATCAAGGATAGACTTGAATACCCCTCTGGCTTGGGCGGATGAACTAAGATGGAAAGTTAGACAGATACTGGAGAAAGTCAAGCTGCCCAAATTAAACACCATGAAACATCATCATACTACCAGCTAACAAAGACAATGTGACTGCAGGGATGTAGAAATTGAAATATACGGACAAACTGGAAGACCTCATTAGAAATGCTAGCTACTTTAAAATAAAGATCCAACAATGAAAACAGAACAAAAACTGTTGCAGATTCTGTTAAAGAACAAGGATTATTTCCTACCTGAGACATACAAGTAGTTGTTGCAGCATTACACCAAGCTACCTCACATATACAGTATCCCCAAAATTCACAAAGATGGTATTCCACTCAGATCTATTGTTAGCTGCCAAGGCTCTGTGTGCCACACTCTAAGTAGCTTCCTTGTACATATAATTGACCCATTAATAGGAATGTCACCTTCATATGTCCAAAACTCTACCCACTTCATGGAAATAATGAAAGATCCTCCCATCCACTCTAGCCAGATGGTGAGCCTGGACATGGTGAGTTTGTTCACAAAGGTACTCACAGAGGAGGCACTATCGGTAGTCAGGGAGACTGGCCTTGGACTCATCCCTAGAACAGATCAGTTTACCAATAGACAACCTAATAAAGATGCTAACTTTCTGTACACAAAAAAGACTTTGGAATAGGATCAGACATATATTGACAGGATGAAGACTTAGCAATGGGCTCACCATTATCACCAGCAATGGTTAAACATATACACAGAATACTTTGAAGAAATGGTATTTAAATCAACATCACTAAAGGCAACCGTATAACTGAGATATGTAGATGACATCTTCATACTCTGGCCACACCAAGAAGAAGTCCAGCTAGTACTGGACCATGTGAACTCAATAAGATCATTGATACAGTTCACAATGGAGAGAGAAAATGTCAACAAACTCGTATAAGTGGATGTACTAATATCTCAAGCAGAGCATGGGTTCAAGACATCTGTATACTGCAAGCCAACATTCACTGAACAATACCTCAACTTCAACTCCCACAACCCGTAGAGTGTAAAGAAAAGGATCATCTGGTGCTTACATTGAGCAAAAGTCATGAGTGCGATCTAGAGACATATGAACAAGAAATGGTAAATGGCAGCATCTCCCACAAACTGGGACAGAAGAATACAAGAAGATAATAACTCAGAAAAAGCTTCAGTCTGCCTATGCTGTGTGAAGGGATTATCGGAAAAAATACAAAGGATCTATAGTCCATATAATATCAGGACGGTCTTCAAAAGTGGTGCAACACTTTGCAAACACCTCTTCCAAGTAAGACTCTTATAGAGGAGAACATGGCTAAGGACTGTGTGAACACCATCCTGTGCAGATGTGGTAAGAAATATAAAGGGGAAACAGGATGTCCCTTTAAGGTAAGACTGCAAGAACATTGTAAAGCCGTAACACAAGGGGAAATAGGAAAAATCAGGTGTAGCTGACCACATAATGGAGGAAAAGGGAGATCACCACCCCATGGGATGAAGTTGAAATAATAGACAGAGAACATCACTGAAAAATACAAAAACTTAAGGAATCAGCACATATGCTAGGCCACAAAAATCTCCTGAGCCGACCAAGCATAGAAATGAATACAATATGGGAACCAGTAATAAGGAGTGCTAGAGAAAAGCAATAATAACAACAAAAATTGCAATATGAGTTCTGGTAATGACCTTCTGACCTTGATGCAGGACCATGATGGATGACGTGATAGACTCATGAATGTTCAAGCTAACTCAACCAAATAAATAAAAATAACATAAGTTTTTCATGGGATGGTTTTTGCTGGACCAATCCCCATCCAGTTTTGAATTCTGAGTTATCTTTCTTCTAGACTGGTTATCAACCAAGGCTGAAGGAGCCACAAGTCTGTATCCCTTTCTTTTCTCAAGGAGATTTCTGTGAAAGTGAATGTAACAAACTTGACTTGAATTTAAACATATCTTATAGACTTGATTATAATGATACAATTTGAAATGATATTTTATTTTATATTTGTTTTTTTGCTATTGAGAACAAGTTGGAAGTCATCAACATTGAAACTACTTTCATAGTGAAGAAAGTAGTTTTTCAATGAGTGATTTTTTTAATTTTTTTTCAGTAATGTTCTCCTTGTACAAAGCTCAGGGGCCACTTATGGTAGAGCATTATGTTAAGGGGTAGTTTATATGGATAGAACATAACAGTTAACTCTAGACCTGAAAAGTTAAGATTGTAGTGATCAGTGAAATATTTCAGGGCAGTGGTTCACAGGAAGAAGCTGTTTGAATGGAACTTGCTTCTCGCTAATGGAATATGGAGGGTGGTTTGCTTCTATGTAAGTGGCATGGCAGGTTCCAGCTGTGAAAGTTAGACCTAGCTGAACCAAGAAATGTAGTTTGTCTGAGCACTTTCCATGGTAGTAACCAGAAAGCAGTGAGAGACTCTCCAAATCCCACTTATGAGAGAGATTTTGGAGGGTGGAAAATAATTTGTCACCCACAAGGACCCAGAGATGCTTTTAAAATCTATCAAAACTGGAAAGTGATGACTGGGCAGCTCCCACCCAAATATAACGATAGTACTTCATTTTAGGCCTAATCTGGCTCTTATAATATTAGAGGAGAGAATGAGTCAGACACTTACTGAAGCAGTACAGGAACTGACTTTTGCATAAATCATTGTACAATAGCTGATGTTCACTACTGGACAGCAACAGGTCAATTTTATATGAACAAAACTATGAAGGATGTCCTACATTGAATTTTTTTTTAAGTAAATCACCCCAAGCAAAGCAAGATTGCCTCTAGCATGCAAGGGGTTACAGAGAGTGAAAGTAAGAGTAAAGAGGAGTGCTTGGGAAAAGGACAGGGATCAAGGTCAAGGCATCAAAAGATGTACACTATTTATTCGGACTATTGTCCTCATCATTGTCGCCCTATTTATTACAATATTTGGGCCCTTCAGTATCTGTCTATATTTCTGAGATGAGGTATTATGTACATTATTTACATTATTCGGACTATTGTCCTCATCATTGTCGCCCTATTTATTACAATATTCGGGCCCTTCAGTATCTGTCTATATTTCTGAGATGAGGTATTATGTACATTATTTACATTATTCAGACTATTGTCCTCATCTTCGTCACCATATTTATTACAACGTTCTGGCCATTGTATGCTTCGGCCTTCTTTAGGTGGTTGGAATGTCAAACTGAACCTTTTATTTCGCTCACTGGGGTAGACTGTTCTAGTTCCACATGCCATGTTTAATGGGCATCAGTTATCAGTTATCTGCTGTTACTTCCCCTCTCCACTGCCTTAACCGAGTATTGAACTCAAACCATTTGGGTCCTGTCACTGGATCTAACCAACACCTTTATCCATTGTGCCATGTGTATGAATTTCTGGATATTATAAACCTAATGTCTCATCAACCATTTTACCAGTGCTCATATTGCAATTTCTGCTGTTATCATTGCATGTTTTTACCAGAGCTCATATTGTGTGAGTTCGATACCCGGTTAAGGCAGTGGAGAACTTGGAGAAGGGAATTAACAGGAGGTAAGTGATAACTGACATCCATTAAAAATGGCACATGGAACTAGAACAGTCTACCTCTGTGAACAAAATAAAGAGTTCAGTTCAACATTCCAACCACCTGAAGAAGGCCAGAGCGTACAACGGCCGAAACGTTGTAATAAATATGGCGACAAAGATAAGGACAATAGTCCAAATAATGTAAATAGTGTACATAATACCTCATCTCAGAAATATAGACAGTTGTGTCAGAAGATGTCGATTGACATTATATTTGAATATTTGATGATTATAGCTATCAGGGAAGCAAGTGATAGGAAGGGAGTTCCACTGACGGTAGGTTCAAGATAAGAAGCTGTTGCAGTAGAAGACATGGCTGCATTTAGTCATTTCGACAGTGAAAGGGTGTGACCGAGATGCCAACCTAGTAGCATGCTTAAATTCATGCAGTTTGTGAACCAGTGAAAGTATTTTTCATTCTGTTATCATTGTATTTCTGTACTTGTAAAATCGAGATTATTTCAGCGTGTTGTGTTCAGAATAAAAAGAATTTGTCCTGCTTGTTGCTTCTCTAGAGATAGGATGTTGAAAGGGGAAAAAAGTCCTCCCCTCACCTTTTGCCAGAGAATGGAAACCACCTCTGGAGTCACTAAAGAGGCTTAATGTCGATCAGAATGCAAATAAAAACAGCTGCTACTGTTTATTATTGGATCTTTCTCCTGGTACAAAATACCGGTTCTTGTAACATCTGGACGATGTGTTTTACCTCCTTTAATCGGCAAGAAATAATCTTGTCATGTCTCATCACAGCCTACACAATAAACTACAGGAAATAGAGAACACACAGAAGGGTAAAACACACACTGGCATTAAGTGGCTGGCTGAGATGGTTTTCATCTAATTCTTCCATGAAAATAATCTGTTAAGCATAAAAGTATTGATAGTCAAGGCATAAATTCATGCCACTGATAGTGTAAATGTATTCCTTGAATTCTTAAGCTAATCATAAGTATCCAATATATCCTAATATTAGTTCCATTAACAGTCATGTTTTCTACTAGAAGAAACAATGCAAGTTACATGTCTGTCCATAAAGTCTTCAAACAAAAGATCCGTGGCATCATATTTAGAAACAGAATGCTAATGAATACTCGTAAGAACGGCCATTGCTGAGGACATTAGACTGAAAATAAATATAAGTATTTATTTACACTATTTACAATCCCACTATTAACCTCATTTTTTTTGTTGTTATTATAGATTGGTCGTTGTGCCCTCCAGCCTTCATCATATGTATATCAATCTGGCAAACCTACAGGGAATCCGAAATTAAACCCTTTATTTAATCAACAGAGGTAGAGTGCTTTCATTACACTGTCCATGTCTCAGAATATTTTATCTCATTCTTATTTTTAGTACTGGGCAGTTATTGCTCACCCTGTTGCCTTAAATCCAATTGATTGATTGATTTGTTTTTTACAGCTTATCAACCCATTGCAGGTTATTTAAAGCCAGAAAATATTTTGAGATTATAAGAACTTTTTTTAAGTCTTAACTCATAGATGGGGTGGGGGGAGAAGAGGTGGATTCATACCTTTCCTATTTGCATGTAAGTGAATATAATGAACTGAATGGGAATTGGAATTTGGCTCTCCAAGAAACAATTCCTGGCCATTACACATGCACATCCAAATTTACAACACCTGGCATACCCGAGCAGTCACCCATGTACTGACCAGGTTTGATGGTGCTTAACTTCAGTGATTGTGTTTCAATGTGATGTAGCAATGAGCCTCATTGAGTCAAAGTACACACTACATAGCCCACATTGTGATAACAACAACAAAGATGATGAGAATAGTCCAAATGGAAAGAGTTTAAATGATGATAACTCCTCATCCCAGAAACTCAGTCAGATCAATATGAAGTTCTACACTCAATCCTTTTGGGATTTTAAAAATTAATAAATTTTACTTTGTTCTACATTCATAGACTAAATTACTTCATTACCATAATCTTTCCTACCCCTTCTCATGTATATATATATATATATATATATATATATTTTTTTTTTATTCCCGGAGTTGTTTTTTCTGTTTTCTTTTTGAATTTGTAGGTCTGATGAATTGGATCCTATTTACGATTCCAATGGAATAAATTATGACCATGGAATATTAGTGTTTAAGCCTTTTTATTATTTTATTATATATATAATACATATATATATATATATATATATATATATATATATAATTATATGTATATATATATATATATATATATATATATATATATATATATATATATATATATAATTATATGTATATATATATATATATATATATATATATATATATATATATAATTAAAGAATATCAAACACTTAAAATCACATAGGTAATGATTTTTATTTCATGAGAGCTCTAAACAACAGTAGCTCTCTATATGGGATTTTAATTGTTTGATATTCTTTAATTAATAATAATTTTGCTCTGTCCTTTGATATTGAGCTCTCCCTGGATCTATATCCTCCTGGAAATTCCATACAGATTACCATATTGTATCATTACTCTCTCTCTCTCTTTTTCTCTCTCTCTTTCTCTCTCTCTCTCTCTCTCTCTCTATATATATATATATATATATATATATATATATACTACCACACAAAAAAGAGAATATTTAACATTGAAAAACATAAGGAAAATTAATTCATTTTAATAATATGTGGAAATATCCACTCTTTGCTTGAAGAAGGTCATGAGACCTGAAACACATGTTGTAAAATTATGGAAAATAAAGCATAATATAGATTTTTTTTTAAAATCCATATTACAACCAAAAATGATAGAGAGAGATAGAGAGAGATAAAGAGATAGATAGAAAGATATATATATATATATATATGTCTATCTTTCTAAGATGAGGTATTGTAATTATTTAATCTATTTACATTGACTTTTGTCCTCATCTTTATTGTCATATTCACAATGTTTCAGCATGTGTACACTCTGACCTATCACATGATATTAGTTGGAATTTGGAACCAATCCTTTTATTTAATCCACAGGTGTAGATTGTTCTACTTCCACATGCCATGCCTTTGGATATCTCACTTTCCGTTAACTCCCCTTGGTAACTCCAAGTTTTTGTTCCCTCTGCTGTGGCACAACTCACAACTCTTTGGGCCAAGTCACTTTTAGGAGCCTTCAACCAATGTGTCCAATGGGTCGTGTATTCTTGGAGACATCAGTGAGTGAATTTTTCAGACATATATCGCTAATGTCTCAACAATTTTTACCAGAGCTCATATTACAATTTATTATTATTATTGTTGTTGTTCTCTGGCTTTCTGTATTTCTGGTTACCATATTGCATTCATTCCTATGCATAGCAGACTTAGGAGATTTTTGCAGCCTAGCATATGTCCTGATTCCTTAAGATTTTGTATTTTCCAGTAATTTTCTCTGTTTATTATTTCAGCTTCATCCCACAGGGGGCGGTGATATCCCTTTTACCTTCATATATGGTCAGCCATGCCTGATTTTTCTATTTCCCCTTGTGTGACGGCCTTATAGCGTTCCTGCAGTTTTATCTCAAGAGGACAGCCTGTTCCTCCTTCATATATCTTGCCACAGCTGTATGGGATGATGTACACACAGTCCTTAATCATGTTCTCCTCTAGGTGATAGGTGGTCTTACTTGATGTAATAATGTAAATAGTTACAATATCGCATCTCATAAATATATGTATATATATATATATATATATAAAACAAGTTTTTTCTGGATGTTGTAGTATTACTTTCATTGTCAGTCATTTTTAATGAAACTTGTATAAAAGATAGATTGCTGCTCAAATATGCAATTATTAAATTACCTGGCAGCCACCAAGTAAAGTAACACTACAACAGTCAGAAAAAAAAACTTGTTTTACGATAAATAACAACAACTAAAAATAACATGTCCCACATAGAAAATAAAGTATTTAAAAAATTACTAACCCTAAATTATATATGTAATCTATGTAACCAGAATACTTTTTCAGTCATTTTTAATGAAACTTGTATAAAAGAGGAATTTATGCCCAAATACACAATTATTAAATATATATATATATATATATATATATATATATATATATTAATTATAATATAAATATGTTACAACATCACTATGCTATAATTTTTGTATAAATAATATTTGCTCTACTCTGTACTAAGCACTCTTTTAAGAATACTGTTTTTCGTTATTGGAAATTTATTCTGTCTACACCAATCCTATACTTGGATATATATATATATAAATGTAGATTTTAATGTCTTGGTTTCAAGCTATGTATCACAATAGTTTGTTCAGAAAATATTTTTACAAATTGGATTTGAAATACAAAGTATATTAATTTAATTCCTGAAATGTCCTTGTGAAAATAAATGTTATTCTCGTCTTTACTTTGATGATGACACAGCAGCTAATAGTAACCAGGTAAACAAACATTGAAGGCCATTCCAGAAATTAAATGGTTAAGATTTCAGGCACCATCTTTGCAGACATTTTTCTCATTCGCAAATCTAATTTTAGAATCTATTGCAATGTTTCTTATTCATATTTAGTAGCTCTGTGCAATTAATTTGAGTGCACCAAGATGAATTTTCTCTTCCTTTCATTGCACATCTCTTGTCATCATCTACCTTACATGTTTAGCATTCATTAGCACTTTTCAACTTTTTCATTGGACATCTCTTGCCATCATCTGCCTTACATGTTTAGCATTCATTAGCACTTTTCAACTTGTTCATTCCACATCTCTTGCCATCATCTGCCTCACATGATTAGCATTCCTTAGCACTTTTCAACTTTTTCATTGCACGTTTCTTGCCATCATCTGCCTTACATGTTTAGCATTCCTTAGCACTTTCAATTTTTTCATTGGACATCTCTTGTCATCATCTGCCTTACATGATTAGCATTCATTAGAACTTTTCAACTTTTTCATTGGACATCTCTTGCCATCATCTGCCTTACATGTATAGCATTCATTAGCACTTTTCAACTTTTTCATTGCACGTCTCTTGTCATCATCTGCCTTACATGTTTAGCATTCATTACCACTTTTCAACTTGTTCATTCCACATCTCTTGCCATCATCTGCCTCATGTTTAGCATTCATTAGCAATTTTCAACTTGTTCATTCCACATCTCTTGCCATCATCTGCCTTACATGTTTAGCATTCATTAGCACTTTTCAACTTGTTCATTCCACATCTCTTGCCATCATCTGCCTCACATGTTTAGCATTCATTAGCACTTTTCAACTTGTTCATTCCACATCTCTTGCCATCATCTGCCTTACATGTTTAGCATTCATTAGCACTTTTCAACTTGTTCATTGCACATCTCTTGCCATCATCTACCTCACATGTTTAGCATTCATTAGCACTTTCCAACTTGTTCATTCCACATCTCTTGCCATCATCTGCCTCACATGTTTAGCATTCATTAGCACTTTTCAACTTGTTCATTCCACATCTCTTGCCATCATCTGCCTTACATGTTTAGCATTCATTAGCACTTTTCAACTTTTTCATTCCACATCTCTTGCCATCATCTGCCTTACATGTTTAGCATTCCTTAGCACTTTCAACTTTTTCATTGGACATCTCTTGTCATCATCTGCCTTACATGATTAGCATTCATTAGCACTTTTCAACTTTTTCATTGCACGTCTCTTGTCATCATCTGCCTTACATGTTTAGCATTCATTAGCACTTTTCAACTTTTTCATTGGACATCTCTTGCCATCATCTGCCTTACATGTTTAGCATTCATTAGCACTTTTTAACTTTTTCATTGGACATCTCTTGCCATCATCTGCCTTACATGTTTAGCATTCATTAGCACGTTTCAACTTTTTCATTGCACGTCTCTTGTCATCATTTGCCTTACATGTTTAGCATTCATTACCACTTTTCAACTTGTTCATTCCACATCTCTTGCCATCATCTGCCTCACATGTTTAGCATTCATTAGCACATTTCAACTTGTTCATTCCACATCTCTTGCCATCATATGCCTTACATGTTTAGCATTCATTAGCACTTTTCAACTTGTTCATTCCACATCTCTTGCCATCATCTGCCTTACATGTTTAGCATTCATTAGCACTTTTCAACTTGTTCATTCCACATCTCTTGCCATCATCTGCCTCACATGATTAGCATTCCTTAGCACTTTTCAACTTTTTCATTGCACGTTTCTTGCCATCATCTGCCTTACATGTTTAGCATTCCTTAGCACTTTCAATTTTTTCATTGGACATCTCTTGTCATCATCTGCCTTACATGATTAGCATTCATTAGAACTTTTCAACTTTTTCATTGGACATCTCTTGCCATCATCTGCCTTACATGTATAGCATTCATTAGCACTTTTCAACTTTTTCATTGCACGTCTCTTGTCATCATCTGCCTTACATGTTTCGCATTCATTACCACTTTTCAACTTGTTCATTCCACATCTCTTGCCATCATGTGCCTCATGTTTAGCATTCATTAGCAATTTTCAACTTGTTCATTCCACATCTCTTGCCATCATCTGCCTTACATGTTTAGCATTCATTAGCACTTTTCAACTTGTTCATTCCACATCTCTTGCCATCATCTGCCTCACATGTTTAGCATTCATTAGCACTTTTCAACTTGTTCATTCCACATCTCTTGCCATCATCTGCCTTACATGTTTAGCATTCATTAGCACTTTTCAACTTGTTCATTGCACATCTCTTGCCATCATCTACCTCACATGTTTAGCATTCATTAGCACTTTCCAACTTGTTCATTCCACATCTCTTGCCATCATCTGCCTCACATGTTTAGCATTCATTAGCACTTTTCAACTTTTTCATTGGACATCTCTTGCCATCATCTGCCTTACATGTTTAGCATTCCTTAGCACTTTCAACTTTTTCATTGGACATCTCTTGTCATCATCTGCCTTACATGATTAGCATTCATTAGCACTTTTCAACTTTTTCATTGCACGTCTCTTGTCATCATCTGCCTTACATGTTTAGCATTCATTAGCACTTTTCAACTTTTTCATTGGACATCTCTTGCCATCATCTGCCTTACATGTTTAGCATTCATTAGCACTTTTTAACTTTTTCATTGGACATCTCTTGCCATCATCTGCCTTACATGTTTAGCATTCATTAGCACGTTTCAACTTTTTCATTGCACGTCTCTTGTCATCATCTGCCTTACATGTTTAGCATTCATTACCACTTTTCAACTTGTTCATTCCACATCTCTTGCCATCATCTGCCTCACATGTTTAGCATTCATTAGCACATTTCAACTTGTTCATTCCACATCTCTTGCCATCATCTGCCTTACATGTTTAGCATTCATTAGCACTTTTCAACTTGTTCATTCCACATCTCTTGCCATCATCTGTCTCACATGTTTAGCATTCATTAGCACTTTTCAACTTGTTCATTCCACATCTCTTGCCATCATCTGCCTCACATGTTTAGCATTCATTAGCAATTTTCAACTTGTTCATTCCACATCTCTTGCCATCATCTGCCTTACATATTTAGCATTCATTAGCACTTTTCAACTTGTTCATTCCACATCTCTTGCCATCATCTGCCTCACATGTTTAGCATTCATTAGCACTTTTCAACTTGTTCATTCCACATCTCTTGCCATCATCTGCCTCACATGTTTAGCATTCATTAGCACTTTTCAACTTGTTCATTCCACATCTCTTGCCATCATCTGCCTTACATGTTTAGCATTCATTAGCACTTTTCAACTTGTTCATTCCACATCTCTTGCCATCATCTACCTCATATGTTTAGCATTCATTAGCACTTTCCAACTTGTTCATTCCACATCTCTTGCCATCATCTGCCTCACATGTTTAGCATTCATTAGCACTTTTCAACTTGTTCATTCCACATCTCTTGCCATCATCTGCCTTACATGTTTAGCATTCATTAGCACTTTTCAACTTTTTCATTCCACATCTCTTGCCATCATCTGCCTTACATGTTTAGCATTCCTTAGCACTTTCGACTTTTTCATTGGACATCTCTTGCCATCATCTGCCTTACATGTTTAGCATTCATTAGCACTTTTTAACATTTTCATTAGACATCTCTTGCCATCATCTGCCTTACATGTTTAGCATTCATTAGCACTTTTCAACTTTTTCATTGCACGTCTCTTGTCATCATCTGCCTTACATGTTTAGCATTCATTACCACTTTTCAACTTGTTCATTCCACATCTCTTGCCATCATCTGCCTCACATGTTTAGCATTCATTAGCACATTTCAACTTGTTCATTCCACATCTCTTGCCATCATCTGCCTTACATGTTTAGCATTCATTAGCACTTTTCAACTTGTTCATTCCACATCTCTTGCCATCATCTGTCTCACATGTTTCGCATTCATTAGCACTTTTCAACTTGTTCATTCCACATCTCTTGCCATCATCTGCCTCACATGTTTAGCATTCATTAGCAATTTTCAACTTGTTCATTCCACATCTCTTGCCATCATCTGCCTTACATATTTAGCATTCATTAGCACTTTTCAACTTGTTCATTCCACATCTCTTGCCATCATCTGCCTCACATGTTTAGCATTCATTAGCACTTTTCAACTTGTTCATTCCACATCTCTTGCCATCATCTGCCTCACATGTTTAGCATTCATTAGCACTTTTCAACTTGTTCATTCCACATCTCTTGCCATCATCTGCCTTACATGTTTAGCATTCATTAGCACTTTTCAACTTGTTCATTCCACATCTCTTGCCATCATCTACCTCACATGTTTAGCATTCATTAGCACTTTCCAACTTGTTCATTCCACATCTCTTGCCATCATCTGCCTCACATGTTTAGCATTCATTAGCACTTTTCAACTTGTTCATTCCACATCTCTTGCCATCATCTGCCTTACATGTTTAGCATTCATTAGCACTTTTCAACTTTTTCATTCCACATCTCTTGCCATCATCTGCCTTACATGTTTAGCATTCCTTAGCACTTTCGACTTTTTCATTGGACATCTCTTGCCATCATCTGCCTTACATGTTTAGCATTCATTAGCACTTTTTAACATTTTCATTGGACATCTCTTGCCATCATCTGCCTTACATGTTTAGCATTCATTAGCACTTTTCAACTTTTTCATTGCACGTCTCTTGTCATCATCTGCCTTACATGTTTAGCATTCATTACCACTTTTCAACTTGTTCATTCCACATCTCTTGCCATCATCTGCCTCACATGTTTAGCATTCATTAGCATATTTCAACTTCTTCATTCCACATCTCTTGCCATCATCTGCCTTACATGTTTAGCATTCATTAGAACTTTTCAACTTTTTCATTGGACATCTCTTGCCATCATCTGCCTTACATGTTTAGCATTCATTAGCACTTTTCAAATTTTTATTGCACGTCTCTTGCCATCATCTGCCTTACATGTTTAGCATTCCTTAGCACTTTCAACTTTTTCATTCGTACGTTTCTTGCCATCATCTGCCTTACATGTTTAGCATTCCTTAGCATTTTCAACTTTTTCATTCCACGTCTCTTGCCATCATCTGCCTTACATGTTTAGCATTCCTTAGCACTCTTCAACTTTTTCATTGCACGTCTCTTGTCATCATCTGCCTTACATGTTTAGCATTCATTAGCACTTTTCAACTTTTTCATTCCACATCTCTTGCCATCATCTGCCTTACATGTTTAGCATTCATTAGCACTTTTTAACTTGTTCATTCCACATCTCTTTCAATCATCTGCCTTACATGTTTAGCATTCATTAGCACTTTTCAACTTGTTCATTCCACATCTCTTGCCATCATCTGCCTTACATGTTTAGCATTCCTTAGCACTTTCAACTTTTTCATTGCACGTCTCTTGTCATCATCTGCCTTACATGTTAAGCATTCATTAGCACTTTTCAACTTTTTCATTGGACATCTCTTGCCATCATCTGCCTTACATGTTTAGCATTCATTAGCACTTTTCAACTTGTTCATTCCACATCTCTTGCCATCTTCTGCCTTACATGTTTAGCATTCATTAGCACTTTTCAACTTTTTCATTCACGTCTCTTGTCATCATCTGCCTTACATGTTTAGCATTCATTAGCACTTTTCAACTTTTTCATTGCACGTCTCTTGTCATCATCTGCCTTACATGTTTAGCATTCCTTAGCACTCTTCAACTTGTTCATTGCACGTCTCTTGTCATCATCTGCCTTACATGTTTAGCATTCATTAGCACTTTTCAACTTTTTCATTGCACGTCCCTTGCCATCATCTGCCTTACATGTTTAGCATTCATTAGCACTTTTCAACTTGTTCATTCCACATCTCTTGCCATCATCTGCCTTACATGTTTAGCATTCATTAGCACTTTTTAACTTGTTCATTACACATCTCTTGCCATCATCTGCCTTACATGTTTAGCATTCATTAGCACTTTTCAACTTGTTCATTCCACATCTCTTGCCATCATCTGCCTTACATGTTTAGCATTCATTAGCACTTTTCAACTTGTTCATTCCACATCTCTTGCCATCATCTGCCTTACATGTTTAGCATTCATTAGCACTTTTCAAATTTTCATTCCACATCTCTTGCCATCATCTGCCTCATATGTTTAGCATTCATTAGCACTTTTCTACTTGTTCATTCCACATCTCTTGCCATCACCTGCCTTACATGTTTAGCATTCATTAGCACTTTTCAAATTGTTCATTCCACATCTCTTGCCATCATCTGCCTTACATGTTTAGCATTCATTAGCACTTTTCAACTTGTTCATTCCACATCTCTTGCCATCATCTGCCTTACATGTTTAGCATTCATTAGCACTTTTCAACTTGTTCATTCCACATCTCTTGCCATCATCTGCCTTACATGTTTAGCATTCATTAGCACTTTTCAACTTGTTCATTCCACATCTCTTGCCATCATCTGCCTTACATGTTTAGCATTCATTAGCACTTTTCAACTTTTTCATTGCACGTCTCTTGTCATCATCTGCCTTATATGTTTAGCATTCATTAGCACTTTTCAACTTTTTCATTGGACATCTCTTGCCATCATCTGCCTTATATGTTTAGCATTCATTAGCACTTTTCAACTTTTTCATTGGACATCTCTTGCCATCATCTGCCTTACATGTTTAGCATTCATTAGCACTTTTCAACTTGTTCATTCCACATCTCTTGCCATCATCTGCCTTACATGTTTAGCATTCATTAGCACTTTTCAACTTTTTCATTGCACGTCTCTTGTCATCATCGGCCTTACATGTTTAGCATTCATTAGCACTTTTCAACTTTTTCATTGCACGTCTCTTGTCATCATGTGCCTTACATGTTTAGCATTCATTAGCACTTTTCAAATTTTCATTCCACATCTCTTGCCATCATCTGCCTCACATGTTTAGCATTCATTAGCACTTTTCTTCTTGTTCATTCCACATCTCTTGCCATCATCTGCCTTACATGTTTAGCATTCATTAGCACTTTTCAACTTGTTCATTCCACATCTCTTGCCATCATCTGCCTTACATGTTTAGCATTCATTAGCACTTTTCAACTTTTTCATTGGACATCTCTTGCCATCATCTGCCTTACATATTTAGCATTCATTAGCACTTTTCAACTTGTTCATTCCACATCTCTTGCCATCATCTGCCTTACATGTTTAGCATTCATTAGCACTTTTCAACTTGTTCACTCCACATCTCTTGTCATCATCTGCCTTACATGTTTAGCATTCATTAGCACTTTTCAACTTGTTCATTCCACATCTCTTGCCATCATCTGCCTTACATGTTTAGCATTCATTAGCACTTTTTAACTTGTTCATTCCACATCTCTTGTCATCATCTGCCTCACATGTTTAGCATTCATTAGCACTTTTCAACTTGTTCATTGCATGTCTCTTGCCATCATCTGCCTTACATCTTTAGCATTCCTTAGCACTCTTCAATTTTTTCATTGCACGTCTCTTGCCATCATCTGCCGTACATGTTTAGCATTCCTTAGCACTTTCAACTTTTTCATTGGACGTTTCTTGCCATCATCTGCCTTACATGTTTACCATTCCTTAGCACTCTTCAACTTTTTCATTGCACGTCTTTTGCCATCATCTGCCTTACATGTTTAGCATTCCTTAGCACTTTCAACTTTTTCTTTGGACATCTCTTGCCATCATCTGCCTTACATGTTTAGCATTCCTTAGCACTTTCAACTTTTTCATTGGACATCTCTTGTCATCATCTGCCTCACATGTTTATCATTCATTATCACTTTTCAACTTTTTCATTGCACGTCTCTTGTCATCATCTTCCTTACATGTTTAGCATTCATTAGCACTTTTCAACTTTTTCATTGGACATCTCTTGCCATCATCTGCCTTACATGTTTAGCATTCATTAGCACTTTTCAACTTGTTCATTCCACATCTCTTGCCATCATCTGCCTTACATGTTTAGCATTCATTAGCACTTTTCAACTTTTTCATTGGACATCTCTTGCCATCATCTGCCTTACATGTTTAGCATTCATTAGCACTTTTCAACTTGTTCATTCCACATCTCTTGCCATCATCTGCCTTACATGTTTAGCATTCATTAGCACTTTTGAACTTTTTCATTGCACATCTCTTGTCATCATATGCCTTACATGTTTAGCATTCATTAGCACTTTTCAACTTTTTCATTGGTCATCTCTTGCCATCATATGCCTTACATGTTTAGCATTCATTAGCACTTTTCAACTTTTTCATTGGACATCTCTTGCCATCATCTGCCTTACATGTTTAGCATTCATTAGCACTTTTCAACTTTTTTATTGTACATCTCTTGCCATCATCAGCCTTACATCTTTAGCATTCATTAGCACTTTTCAACTTTTTCATTGCACGTCTCTTGCCATCATCTGCCTTAAATGTTTAACATTCCTTAGCACTCTTCAACTTGTTCATTCCACATCTCTTGCCATCATCTGCCTTACATGTTTAGCATTCATTAGCACTTTTCAACTTGTTCATTCCACATCTCTTGCCATCATCTGCCTTACATGTTTAGCATTCATTAGCACTTTTCAACTTTTTCATTGCACGTCACTTGTCATCATCGGCCTTACATGTTTAGCATTCATTAGCACTTTTCAACTTTTTCATTGCACGTCTCTTGTCATCATGTGCCTTACATGTTTAGCATTCATTAGCACTTTTCAAATTTTCATTCCACATCTCTTGCCATCATCTGCCTCACATGTTTAGCATTCATTAGCACTTTTCTTCTTGTTCATTCCACATCTCTTGCCATCATCTGCCTTACATGTTTAGCATTCATTAGCACTTTTCAACTTGTTCATTCCACATCTCTTGCCATCATCTGCCTTACATGTTTAGCATTCATTAGCACTTTTCAACTTTTTCATTGCACGTCACTTGTCATCATCGGCCTTACATGTTTAGCATTCATTAGCACTTTTCAACTTTTTCATTGCACGTCTCTTGTCATCATGTGCCTTACATGTTTAGCATTCATTAGCACTTTTCAAATTTTCATTCCACATCTCTTGCCATCATCTGCCTCACATGTTTAGCATTCATTAGCACTTTTCTTCTTGTTCATTCCACATCTCTTGCCATCATCTGCCTTACATGTTTAGCATTCATTAGCACTTTTCAACTTGTTCATTCCACATCTCTTGCCATCATCTGCCTTACATGTTTAGCATTCATTAGCACTTTTCAACTTTTTCATTGGACATCTCTTGCCATCATCTGCCTTACATGTTTAGCATTCATTAGCACTTTTCAACTTTTTCATTGCACGTCTCTTGTCATCATCTTCCTTACATGTTTAGCATTCATTAGCACTTTTCAACTTGTTCATTCCACATCTCTTGCCATCATCTGCCTTACATGTTTAGCATTCATTAGCACTTTTCAACTTGTTCATTCCACATCTCTTGCCATCATCTGCCTTACATGTTTAGCATTCATTAGCACTTTTCAACTTGTTCATTCCACATCTCTTGCCATCATCTGCCTTACATGTTTAGCATTCATTAGCACTTTTCAACTTGTTCATTCCACATCTCTTGCCATCATCTGCCTTACATGTTTAGCATTCATTAGCACTTTTTAACTTGTTCATTCCACATCTCTTGTCATCATCTGCCTCACATGTTTAGCATTCATTAGCACTTTTCAACTTGTTCATTGCATGTCTCTTGCCATCATCTGCCTTACATCTTTAGCATTCCTTAGCACTCTTCAATTTTTTCATTGCACGTCTCTTGCCATCATCTGCCGTACATGTTTAGCATTCCTTAGCACTTTCAACTTTTTCATTGGACGTTTCTTGCCATCATCTGCCTTACATGTTTACCATTCCTTAGCACTCTTCAACTTTTTCATTGCACGTCTTTTGCCATCATCTGCCTTACATGTTTAGCATTCCTTAGCACTTTCAACTTTTTCTTTGGACATCTCTTGCCATCATCTGCCTTACATGTTTAGCATTCCTTAGCACTTTCAACTTTTTCATTGGACATCTCTTGTCATCATCTGCCTCACATGTTTAGCATTCATTAGCACTTTTCAACTTTTTCATTGGACATCTCTTGCCATCATCTGCCTTACATGTTTATCATTCATTAGCACTTTTCAACTTTTTCATTGCACGTCTCTTGTCATCATCTTCCTTACATGTTTAGCATTCATTAGCACTTTTCAACTTTTTCATTGGACATCTCTTGCCATCATCTGCCTTACATGTTTAGCATTCATTAGCACTTTTCAACTTGTTCATTCCACATCTCTTGCCATCATCTGCCTTACATGTTTAGCATTCATTAGCACTTTTCAACTTTTTCATTGGACATCTCTTGCCATCATCTGCCTTACATGTTTAGCATTCATTAGCACTTTTCAACTTGTTCATTCCACATCTCTTGCCATCATCTGCCTTACATGTTTAGCATTCATTAGCACTTTTGAACTTTTTCATTGCACATCTCTTGTCATCATATGCCTTACATGTTTAGCATTCATTAGCACTTTTCAACTTTTTCATTGGTCATCTCTTGCCATCATATGCCTTACATGTTTAGCATTCATTAGCACTTTTCAACTTTTTCATTGGACATCTCTTGCCATCATCTGCCTTACATGTTTAGCATTCATTAGCACTTTTCAACTTTTTTATTGTACATCTCTTGCCATCATCAGCCTTACATCTTTAGCATTCATTAGCACTTTTCAACTTTTTCATTGCACGTCTCTTGCCATCATCTGCCTTAAATGTTTAACATTCCTTAGCACTCTTCAACTTGTTCATTCCACATCTCTTGCCATCATCTGCCTTACATGTTTAGCATTCCTTAGCACTCTTCAGCTTTTTCATTGCACGTCTCTTGTCATCATCTGCCTTACATGTTTAGCATTCATTAGCACTTTTCAACTTTTTCATTGGACATCTCTTGCCATCTTCTGCCTTACATGTTTAGCATTCATTAGCACTTTTCAACTTTTTCATTGCACGTCTCTTGTCATCATCCGCCTTACATGTTTAGCATTCATTACCACTTTTCAACTTTTTCATTGTACATCTTTTGCCATCATCTGCTTTACATGTTTAGCATTCATTAGCACTTTTCAACTTTTTCATTGCACGTCTCTTGCCATCATCTGCCTTACATGTTTAGCATTCATTAGCACTTTTCAACTTTTTCATTGGACATCTCTTGCCATCATCTGCCTTACATGTTTAGCATTCATTAGCACTTTTCAACTTGTTCATTCCACATCTCTTGCCATCATCTGCCTTACATGTTTAGCATTCATTAGCACTTTTGAACTTTTTCATTGCACATCTCTTGTCATCATATGCCTTACATGTTTAGCATTCATTAGCACTTTTCAACTTTTTCATTGGTCATCTCTTGCCATCATATGCCTTACATGTTTAGCATTCATTAGCACTTTTCAACTTTTTCATTGGACATCTCTTGCCATCATCTGCCTTACATGTTTAGCATTCATTAGCACTTTTCAACTTTTTTATTGTACATCTCTTGCCATCATCAGCCTTACATCTTTAGCATTCATTAGCACTTTTCAACTTTTTCATTGCACGTCTCTTGCCATCATCTGCCTTAAATGTTTAACATTCCTTAGCACTCTTCAACTTGTTCATTCCACATCTCTTGCCATCATCTGCCTTACATGTTTAGCATTCCTTAGCACTCTTCAGCTTTTTCATTGCACGTCTCTTGTCATCATCTGCCTTACATGTTTAGCATTCATTAGCACTTTTCAACTATTTCATTGGACATCTCTTGCCATCTTCTGCCTTACATGTTTAGCATTCATTAGCACTTTTCAACTTTTTCATTGCACGTCTCTTGTCATCATCCGCCTTACATGTTTAGCATTCATTACCACTTTTCAACTTTTTCATTGTACATCTTTTGCCATCATCTGCTTTACATGTTTAGCATTCATTAGCACTTTTCAACTTTTTCATTGCACGTCTCTTGCCATCATCTGCCTTACATGTTTAGCATTCCTTAGCACTCTTCAATTTTTTCATTGCACGTCTCTTGCCATCATCTGCCTTACATGTTTAGCATTCCTTAGCACTTTCAACTTTTTCATTGGACGTTTCTTGCCATCATCTGCCTTACATGTTTACCATTCCCTAGCACTCTTCAACTTTTTCATTGCACGTCTCTTGCCATCATCTGCCTTACATGTTTAGCATTCCTTAGCACTCTTCAACTTTTTCATTGCACGTCTCTTGCCATCATCTGCCTTACATGTTTTGCATTCCTTAGCACTTTTCAACTTTTTCATTGCACGTCTCTTGCCATCATCTGCCTTACATGTTTAGCATTCATTAGCACTTTTCAACTTGTTCATTCCACATCTCTTGCCATCATCTGCCTTACATGTTTAGCATTCATTAGCACTTTTCAACTTTTTCATTGGACATTCTTGCCATCATCTGCCTTACATGTTTAGCATTCCTTAGCACTCTTCAACTTTTTCATTGCACTTCTCTTGCCATCATCTGCCTTACATGTTTTGCATTCCTTAGCACTTTTCAACTTTTTCATTGCACGTCTCTTGCCATCATCTGCCTTACATGTTTAGCATTCATTAGCACTTTTCAACTTGTTCATTCCACATCTCTTGCCATCATCTGCCTTACATGTTTAGCATTCATTAGCACTTTTCAACTTTTTCATTGGACATTCTTGCCATCATCTGCCTTACATGTTTAGCATTCCTTAGCACTTTCAACTTTTTCATTGGACATCTCTTGTCATCATCTGCCTCACATGTTTAGCATTCATTTGCACTTTTCAACTTTTTCATTGCACGTCTCTTGTCATCATCTGCCTTACATGTTTAGCATTCATTAGCACTTTTCAACTTTTTCATTGGACATCTCTTGCCATCATCTGCCTTACATGTTTAGCATTCATTAGCACTTTTCAACTTGTTCATTCCACATCTCTTGCCATCATCTGCCTTACATGTTTAGCATTCATTAGCTCTTTTCAACTTTTTCATTTGACATTTCTTGCCATGATCTCCCTACATGTTTAGCATTCCTTAGCACTTTCAACTTTTTCATTGGACATCTCTTGTCATCATCTGCCTTACATGTTTACATTCATTAGCACTTTTCAACTTTTTCATTGGACATCTCGTGTCATCATCTGCCTTACATGTTTAGCATTCATTAGCACTTTTCAACTTTTTTATTGCACGTCTCTTGCCATCATCTGCCTTACATGTTTAGCATTCATTAGCTCTTTTCAACTTTTTCATTGCACATCTCTTCTCATCATCTGTCTTACATGTTTAGCATTCATTAGCACTCTTCAACTTTTTCATTGGACATCTCTTGCCATCATCTGCCTTACATGTTTAGCATTCATTAGCACTTTTCAACTTGTTCATTCCACATCTCTTGCCATCATCTGCCTCATATGTTTAGCATTCATTAGCACTTTTCAACTTTTTCATTGCACGTCTCTTGTCATCATCTGCCTTACATGTTTAGCATTCATTAGCACTTTTCCTCTTTTTCATTGGACATCTCTTGCCATCATCTGCCTTACATGTTTAGCATTCCTTAGCACTTTCAACTTTTTCATTCCACGTCTCTTGTCATCATCTGCCTTACATGTTTAGCATTCATTAGCACTTTCAACTTTTTCATTGCACGTCTCTTGCCATCATCTGCCTTACATGTTTAGCATTCATTAGCACTTTTCAACTTTTTCATTGCACATCTCTTCTCATCATCTGTCTTACATGTTTAGCATTCATTAGCACTCTTCAACTTTTTCATTGCACGTCTCTTGTCATCATCTGCCTCACATGTTTAGCATTCATTAGCACTTTTCATCTTTTTCATTGGACATCTCTTGCCATCATCTGCCTTACATGTTTAGCATTCCTTATCACTTTCAACTTTTTCATTGCACGTCTCTTGCCATCATCTGCCTTACATGTTTAGCATTCATTAGCACTTTTCAACTTGTTCATTCCACATCTCTTGCCATCATCTGCCTCACATGTTTAGCATTCATTAGCACTTTTCAACTTTTTCATTGCACGTCTCTTGCCATCATCTGCCTTACATGTTTAGCATTCATTAGCACTTTTCAACTTGTTCATTCCACATCTCTTGCCATCATCTGCCTCACATGTTTAGCATTCATTAGCACTTTTCAACTTTTTCATTGCACGTCTCTTGCCATCATCTGCCTTACATGTTTAGCATTCCTTAGCACTTTCAACTTTTTCATTGGACATCTCTTGTCATCATCTGCCTTACATGTTTACCATTCATTAGTACTTTCCAAATTTTTTCACAAAGCTTGATGTTAATCTGATGCTCCAAATCCCTTTCAACTCATTTTTTTCCAACGGTATAACATGAACACATAAAACTTTCTCCACAGCTCGACAAGGAATAACACATCTAGTCTATGTCTCAAGATAGCAGAAGCTGGAATATGTCCATATATGCTTGAGTACAAATGATTATCTCACTGAGGAATTAGCTTGTCATACTCTGTAATGACCATTAGTCACAGCTTATAATTAATATTTATATCAGTTACATATTGATTAGAATAAAGCACAAATATTCTAGAATGGAGACTTAAGTCAGATATTTTGAATTTCATGACTGATTGATTCCTTTTCTATGGGTTATCAACCCTTTGCTGATTACTTAAAACCAGAAAATATTTTTTCGATTGTAAGAATTTGTTTTGAGACAATAATGGTTTAGTGATACGAGTCTTACTAATTAATCCATAGATGGGAGGGAAAAGAGGTGTATTCATACCTTTCCCAAGGGTATTTGCACATAAGTGAATATAATGAACCGAACAGGAATTGGAATTTGGCTCTCCGATTAACAATCCCCAGCCATTATCCATTACGCCACTCACACATCCAAGTATACTTGGTATTCCCAAGCAGTCACCCATCTAGGTATTAACCAAACATGAAGTTGCTTAACTTCTGTGATCACCAACGAAAGATAAAAATCGTTTGATTCTGATTTGACATTTTCTCTTATTCCAGATGAGACATAATAATGAAATTTCCCTTATTAAGGAAGAAACCATCTTGTTTTCTGTCCTCTCATCCACCTTCTTTACTGAAATACTGAATGCTTCAAATAGATGCATGGATCAGTTTTAACAAATTTAGCAGAGGAAATAATAAAATTGAACATAGACTAATCTACATTGGGGTAGTTTTGTACAAAACCACAAGAGGTCACTAAACCGAAACATTAATCTTAGAACTCAAGTCATGGTCTTAAATAGCCTCATCAGATCAAACCTGTCATGGTACCAAATTCATCTTAATTCCTCCTTTGACTGGCAAGAAAAAGAAAATAGATTTTGTGTCAGCAGATTAGAAGTAATTTGTAATTTGCATAAACCTTGTAAAAAAAGAAAGAAAAGCCAATGAGGACATTATCCTAAAACTTTATACATTATTTGAAAATTCCCAATTTATTCATTGATCATAAAAAATTTTAATTATATATTTCTTGTTTGTATTTTTCTACTTTATTTCAAAAAACAAACCAGGTTGAGAGCTACAAAGAATAGAAAGTTGTGGAGAGCCATGATCGTCAACATCTTGAAAGAATTCATGTTGCTCCCTCCTTTGATTGCCTCAAGAAAAAGAAAATAGATTTTCGTGTCAACAGAATAAAAGTAACATGTCATCAATCATTAATCTCATCCGAAGAACAACATTAATCATTCATTCTTGTTTTTATTCACAAAACATAAAATATCACAAATCGTGATTTTTTAAATGAATATATCCCAAGAAAAGTGAATTCCACTTAGATGCAAAGGGCTATGGGAAGTAAAAGAGAATGAAAAAGACTTTAGAAGGAACTGGAAACCCAATTCTAAACAGAGAACAAGGGATAAACCTCTACTCCTGTTCAATAAATTGGAAAGGAGAGTAAACCGAGAGATAGATGAACCTATCTACTTCAGTGACATCTCTCCTCATCTTTAGTTTCTCTCACTTTCGCCTCTCAATAACTTATGTTTTTATTTTTTTAATCCGTTCATCCCAAGCAAGGTGATAAAGTCACTAAGATACAAGGGGCAAATGGGAGTGAAAGATAATGAAAAACATTTTAGAAAGAACTGGAAACCCAAGGAACAAAAGATAAACCTCTACTCCTGCTCAAAAGACCAGTTAAGAAAACTCAGTGGTATTCTAGGACAATAGTCCAAATAAATAGGTGTATAAAAGTCTTATTAATAATTATTGATGAAATCAGGGCTGAATATAAAAAGCATATTAGGCAATGTTTATTCTTTATATGCCATATATGAACATGTCTGCTGGAAGGAAAAGACTAAATTACTGAAGTTTAAATACTAAACTCTTCAAATAGTTCGGTGTATGTTTCGGTGAGTTATAACAAATTTAGTAGAGGAAATAAGGAAATCAAAGATAGAATCGGCTGCGCAAGGGCTAGTCTCGCTTAATACTACAAGTTCCTACAAAATCAAAACATTAACCTAAAAACTAAATTCCTGTTCTTAAATAGCCACAAACCTGTTCAGAAATATCAAAATAATCAACCGTATATAGTCAAGTTTTGTGCGGCGAGTTGCGAGATAGGACTTTCAAAAATCAAGCGTTGTCATTGGAAAAGTTATATTCCAAGAATCGTCGTTGCTTCTAATATCTCGGTGTATGAATGATTTATAACAAATTTAGTAGAGGAAATAAGGAAATCAAATACAGAATAGGCTGTGTTAGGAGTAGTTTCACCCAACACCATAAGTTACTACAAAAGAAAAAATTTAACCTAAAATCTCTCATATGTATATCTTGCATGGTACCAAAACCCATTCAGAAATATTGAAACAGTCAGCAGTTTATAAGCATTTTGCAAATGAATCCAGTAGGTCTTAGACAGGACCATTCTAATTCGAACCTTTGAACTGGCGCAACAGAATCACAAAGAAAGAATTGAACCAAATAACAGAAACTACATTACATGAGGACTTTGGGCAGCTGCAACAAATAAAATCAATGGCATCTGAAAGAGGAAACTATGATAGAGTCAGAACATGGCTTCCCTCTGTCTTTTCTATAAATATTTTCATGGCAGTTGTTCTCATGAACTCTCCTCCTTGCTATTCTGTTTAGTGTCTTGTATAAAAATTGTATTCTTTGTAAATATTCATACGGTTTTAATTTTTAAATGTTTGTTTTTATTTTATGGTTAGTAAGAATGGTCAGTAAGAATGGTCAGTAAGAATGTGTTGTTTTTGGGTAAGGGATACTGTGGAATGTTTAGGTCAGTAATTGTGGCTAGCTAAGTTTAAAATAAGACTGACTGAAGATCAGCCACTTTTGGCCTTTTGCCACATTTTTGTATTATTCAAAGTAAATATTATTCTCCTCCTTGCTACCCTGACTGCATGAATGCAAGTGTACTACTAGACTGGTAACTAGGTCTATTTTGATGTTGAAATAGCTAGATGTAACCTTCTATTCTAATAGTTTCTTTTCTCACACTTCTCACCTGTGGAACTCTTTTCCAGTTTTTTTACTTTTCTGCCACCTACAATCTTCAAACATTTAAATGTACCATCAACCTTCCTCTTCTGTCTTCTTGAATCCTGTTCTTTTTATTGTCCTTTCTCCTCACTAACATCCTCACATTCCCTTTCACTCCCAGTAACCACTCACATATTAGTGGCATTAACGCCTTGCTTGGTGTGAAATGATTAAAAAAAAAAGAAAATGTCTAGACCAGAATTTGAACTCTGTTCATTGATTCCACTTTCCATATTGATAACCATTCTGTTGTCCACATATAAATCATAATATTTGAGTAGGAAAATGTATTTACTGCTTATAAGTGTCAAGATACATGAAATTCAGCAATATTAGCAACTGACTCTTTGCTTTCATAATATAGAAAGTTTGACTGAAAAGTAACGGGACTTATTTGTTATTCAATGTGAGAGGGGCATTATCCACAATGAGTTCTTGCCACGGGGCCAGATGATCAATCAGCAAGTCTACAAAGAGGTCCTGCAGTGTTTGCTTCACTCAGTGTACAAGAAGAGATGAAAGTTGTGGCAGGATAAATTGTGGATAAATTGCTTTCCGATATGGGACACATTGCAACAACCATAGGATTAATGTCATGGTCTGATGGAGACCAAATTGACTCATCAAAGAATCCACAGAAATTGTTATTTTTAGTAAATATGTTGTTATTTTTTATGCATCCATTAAGAATTCTTCCAGCAGTGCATAGAAGCTTGGCAGAAAAGGATGGAAAAGTGTATTAGACTCAAGGGGGGATTACTATGAAGGGGAAACCATGTAGTCTGTTGTTTGGAATTGAAATAAATTGTTTGTGAAACCATTCCTGTTACTTTTCAGACAGACCTCATATGAATACCTTAAGATTACAATCAATTTTTAGTCAATTTTCTTAAACCAAATTTAAATTTCATAAATTCAATCATTTGAAATCAAAAGAAATTTGTAGTTTTAATATTTCTCCTAATTTTTGCATGACTATTTTTGAACTTTTTTCTTTGCAACTAGTAAGACAATTTAAATGTTATATTTTTTTACCATTTTAATTTCTGGTATTATTATTCTTTGTCAATCAAACAAAAGAAATGACTTGAAATTAATTACAAATAAATTAATGCAAACATTTTGTTATTATTTTTAATTACAGTTGCTTTCCTTTTAATATGACCTTTTATTTTATATTATGATAAAAGAAAATTTTTTGTCTTGAAAAAAAGATTTTCTTACAAGGAAACAAGTGTGGAGGCCATGAAGTAAAAAGTATCAAAAAATTTGTTGAGATATTTAAATCCAATTTGGCATAATTATTCTGTTTTAGCTAAAATATAATAACCAATAATAATAAGAGTAATCATCATTATTATTATTAATTACTTTAATTTCTGTTGTATACACATGTTCTTCTGGGTCCCAACCAGAGACCTAAGGTCAGAAATGGCCTCATAAAATTTTCCGCTGTTCATATAAAAAAAACAAAAAATGTAAATCACACACATTTTACATAGATAAAAGTCTTCGTAATGTGGGAACTGTACTTGTGAATACATTTTTTTGTTTTTCTTTTAGGCATGCACTACCAAGGATTCCTTCAATGAGTCTATCAGAACATTTTCTAATCAATCTGAGAGCTGGAATTATTGATGTCCTCATGTGCCACATTTTTGTGATTTCCACTTCGCTATCCTTGTATTTTGATAGTTTTTTGAAGATCTTTAAAGATACATTACAATTAGCAGGAATTGGCATGTCAATAAGAAGGCACATTCCGTTTTTGTGGTCTTTGATCCTGATATACATCTTATTTTAAAATTAGAAAAATATCATAAAATATTAAATAGGTAGATCTTGTGTAGCAGTCATACCACATTAACATAAGGATATCAAATTTTAAATAGTATATATATATATATATATATATATATATACTAAACAGTGTATTAATTTATTTTCATCTTCCAGCCTGAATAAATAAATATACAGTTTAAAAATAAGAAGAGCGTCTTCTCAAACATGAGTATCCACTAAAAAGAATGTTTAAGTAATAAAATAGTTGGATTAATAGATAACAAGTCGTCACTCTTTTAGAAATATATATATATATATATATATATATATATATATATATGAAGAAATATAGTCTTAAATTGTGCTATATTTATGGGATAAAGTGCTCAATATCAGAGATAGAGCGTGTGTAAATATATATATATATATATATATATATATATATATATATATATATATGTATATAGATATATATAGATATATATATATATGACAAACTGGAAAAGTTTCCGTGATGCATTTCATCTATTAGAATTTCATCAGACAGAGCTTTGTTGATGTTTCTACGTCTACACATATGCATGAAAAGAGAGTCACAGGTAGTTTCAAATTTAAATAATTTTTTTTCACTCTAGCCAAATTCATCTGTATTCTTTTTCTTTTTCCAGTTTCTAATATTTTTCTAAATACTGTTTGATGATATATTAAATTATACAAAATTATATATCGGTATATCATATTTTTATATATATATATATATATATATATACAGGTGCAATGTGTACCACACATTAGATGTTGTGATGATCACATGTTATATCATCATGGAGTTTGACCTCCCCCGGACCTTAAATATATTGTGTAGTGCATGGTGGGCCACACAATATATGTAAACTGTTTGGATGTTAGAGTTTGCCATCCCTGGTATGAGGGCTAGTGGCTATATATATATATATATATATATATATATATATATATATATATATATATATATATATATATATATATATATATATAATCCTTTCTGTGGACTTGTAGATAGCTGCAGCTATATATATATAATCCTTTCTGTCGACTTGTAGATAATTTGGCGGTAACCATCTCCTCTCCAAATCCTTGACTGACAGCCCACTTTTAACACACGAGAGATTTAGAGGATGGGTGAAAACCAGTGTTGCCCGTTACCCTCAAAAATAATATATGGGCTATGTTAACTGATGGAAAGATTATGCTTTGTGACATACCAGCAACTGACCACTTTAAACAAATCTTAGGGCAGGTTGATCAAGAGCTGGATGGCTAATAGTTCAACACAAATACATGCAGGGCAGAAATCCCATGGTGAGGTAGAGATAGTGACTGGGACAGGTGGAGTCTTTAGCTTGAATTTTACACATGGGTGGTGAGAGATAGATGGCCGTTGTGCAGCATAAAATCAAACATTGTTGCACTTCATGTCCTCCTCTCATAACAAAGCAACCCTGTTTAGGGATAGAACTGCTTTCTTCTTATGAAGAAAGGTCAATAAAAGGTAACCTAAAAATTGCATGTCCGAGCATGACCCTGTCATAATGTGCGTATGACTGGGCATCCAAATTGCGCACCTGAAATTTCAGAAAACAAACATGTTCACAGCATCTTAATGAAACAAACATGTTCTTAGCATCTTGGAATGTAAGGACTCTTCAGGACAATAAGAAAAATCCTGAACACAGAACAGCAATTATTGCATGAGTACCTAAACAGAACACCATCAATATTGCTGCTCTATCAGAAACCAGATCTCTCCTCCGACCTAGCTCAGTGAGGGTAAGAACTGGCTGGTTACATTAAGTACCTTGAAAACTGAACTATTTACTTTCCATGATCACTAATCAGACCCAAAACTATCGTCAGTTATGATGAGTGGTTGCTCCCTCAATGAGGCTTCATGCTTTGACTGCCTATTGAGACTTAAACTCAACTCACACCTCAAGTAGAACAAACACATTACAAACAACACATTAAATGCATTAGTTGCTCATTGTAATGAGACTGACCAAAATTTTGACATAAAAAAATGTTACTCTAATGAAAGGAGAAAACAATTCACTATGACAAAAAGGTTTAGAAAATGCCTTGCTTGCAAGGTCATCGACTAAATTTGCGTCCTAGCTGTTGCAACATTTAACCGTTTGTGGCTGATCTTCTGTTATCACACTATGGGATATCTAATAACAAAAGTGACTGAAACAGAAAAGGAAAAAAGATCTAACTTAAATCAGCTAGATTATAGATTTAAAAAACATTAAAATTCCCAGTCTGTGCGTGTCTACATAACAAATTTAGTCCAATAAAGTTGTAAAAGATAAAAGGCATCACATGAAAAGGTTTTTACACTTTGTCATACATTTTTTTCCTCAGTATTGTTGTTGATATATAAAAATTTATATACTGTTACCTCATATATATATATATATATATATATATATATATATATATATATATTAAAAAGAAGAGAGGTACCGCAAACTTTTTTGGTTGTAATGTGGGTTTTTAAAAAAATATTATTCTTTATTTTTCATAGTTTTACAACACGTGTTTCTGGTCTCACGACCGTCTTCAGGTAAAGGGTGGAGATTTCCACATATCATTAAAAATAATTAATTTTTTTCCTTTATGTTTTTCAATGTTAAATATTCTTGATATGAGACATTCTCTGTTTTTGTGTTGGTCATTCGAATGTCTTTCTTTAAATGGTAGTGAAGAGTTCTGAGCAAAGGGTCATAAAACAATTAAGGTTGGTTTGAGACGTGATGAATCGGTTGTCTTATCTTTTAATGTTTTAATAACCCCTGTGTGTTCTTAGATCTCTTAGATCTATTTCCATTTTCGTGTGTTTCTGTCAGCATGCGTGTATATATGTGTGTGTACATTCCCCCTGAATACATACACTGTCTCACTACGAAGAATTAGTAAACACATTTGTACACATACACACACACACACAAACATACACATATTATATATATATTTTATAATATATATATATATATATATATATATATATATATATGTATGTATGTATATATATATATATATATATATATATATATATGCTATATTATGATCATTATGCTATATATATATATATATATATATATATATATATATATAGCATAATGAGAAGCCACGTATACTTTCTTGATATGTATATAATATGGATAAAACAACTGAAAAGTTGCAAATTAAAAGAAAAAAAATTGGGTGTTTTTTTGTGAAAAACATAAAAAAAACATATAAAAAACACAAAAAAACACCCAATTTCACAAAAAAACACCCAATTGTTTTCTTTTAATTTGCAACTTTTCAGTTGTTTTATCCATATATATATATATATATATATATATATATATATATATGTATGTATGTATGTATGTATGTATATATTATTATATATATATTTGGGCAACTGTTTAAAGATCAATGAATGTTCTTTGTTTAAGATATTTAGACAATTTATGTTCCAATTTTACCCCAGGAACAAAAAAACTCACAGGAAAAATGAAATAAGAAAGACTTAAACCAAAAGAACTTTTACTAGTTTTTAACCAAACCTGTACTCACACACATACAAGCACACATGCACATAGATAGATATTACTGAACAGCGATAGATAGATAGATAGATAGATAGATAGATAGATAGATAGATAGATAGATAGATATTGATTTTTGTAAGTATCTGTTGATTTAGAGATAAATAAGTTTTGACAAACTATTCACACACACACAATCATATATAGGTTTCTTGATCTTCTTGGAAGATGGTATTTTTCTGGAAGCAAAGACAAGCTATTATTCTCAGCCTGGTTTTTACTTGAATAGAACCATCAAAAGGGAAATAAAGAGACAAAAAATCTTCCCCCACCCCGTGAAAATACATTCCTTAAGGCATGAGTAGATCAAAATAATCTTTGACCTTATTTTGTACAATTTTATCTAATTTGCCAATTTTATCTTTTTCTTTATTGAAAGAGAAAAGAACAGAATAGAAAAGGGAAAATGGAAGTGAGTGAAAAAAAAGCAGAGGATTAAAGAGAGAGGGAAGAATAAAAGTGAGAAAGATAAAGCACAGACTAAAGAGGGTGGAAAGTGTTAAAGAGAGAAGAAACACAGATTAAAGAGAGTGGAAAAAGCAAGAGGGAAGAAAGAGCAAAACAGAGAAAGATGCAGTACAAGAAAATTAAAGACAGCGCATTTAGAAGTTGTGAAGGAATTATGGGATTTGGCCATTTCTGAATGATTTGACATGAGAAAGCAATTGTTATAAGGGGGACAAATAATTAAAGAAGGAAATGCTTTTGAAAGGCAAAAATAAAATGTGATATGAAAAACATGGAAGAAGCAGAAGTTATAAAAAAGAATGATTTAAATGAAAAAAAACTTTTTTAATTGAATAAAAGAGAAGAATTCTTAAAAATGAATAAGAAGGAGAATAATCTCAAGGAAAAGTGGAGGATCTGAAGAGTGAAAGAAAAAAAGGATAACTTAAGAAAGGGAAGGAACAAATAAAAAATGGCTTGCAAAAAAAGAAACATTTTGAAGGAAAAAACAAAGGGGAAAGAAATTTTAACATGGTGTGTGTCAGAAAACGATACGTTTAAAAAAAGGAGACAAGTCTAAACCTTAAGCAAGAAATATAAGAAAAGTCATTTAAAAACAAAAAATAAATAAATAAAGTAAAAGAATTCCAAGAAGAGAAAGAAACAAAGAATAAATTCCAAGAAAAAGAAGTGAAAAAAGAAGAGAATGGATAATGAAGGAAAAAGCAGTGAAGAATATGACATCGTGAAGGATCTGCTTGAATTTCCACAAGCAACAGTTTCAAATCTCAAAACACACAGAAGAATAACAAGAATGAAATAAGAAAAAATAACAGCTGACAGAAGACCAGAGAAAAAAAATATTTTACTGATAAAAGTAAAAAAAACTACCAAAAGCTTTCATGTTCTCAACAAATTATCTTCACCCTATATTCCGAACTTCATAAAAAATGACTAAGATGCTTTCAGCTTGTGCATTTTCCATTCACCTTAAAAATAAATAATTCCACATGGACCACTAGTTTCCTTGTTATTTAAAGAAGCACAATTATTGCATCTCTAAGAAATGTCACATTCTTATATACTTAAGTGTTTCATACTGGGAAATAATCCAATATTAGATCTCCAACACAGAATGACATTCAGTCTCTCAGTGTCAACAATATTTTTCATAAGAATTTTATAATAAACGTACTGAAGAAACTTCCTGCATAGAATTCATATTTGAACATACTCTTTAGTTCATCAAAGACATTAGAGAACTTTATATGGAGACAAAGTTTTCAATATGTCCAGTTCCATTTATTCTTAAAGATCACTTGAGCATTGAATATCCATTTTCAAAATTCTGCAAGAAAGGCCAGCACCTTTTATATTCAAAGAAGAACTGTATCAACTGTTCTTCACTTAGTAACTTTTGTGTAGATTTATCCACTCTTATGCTTTAGGGTAATTTCAGTGTCCATGTTGATGGAACATCATCTATGGCCTCTTTTTCAATATCCAACATTGGGAACCACTTTCCACTAGAACAGTTACACATTAACAAAGCTGCAAAGACAAACCTGCCATACCACGCCCATTGTAGCAAACTACCTTCATTCACTTCGTATTCCATTAGTGAGATGTAAATTCCACTTGAACAGCTTCTTTCTGCAAACTGCTGCCTTGTGGAACTGACTTCCAAAGGGATGCTTCCTGATTCACTACCTGTTTAAATCTTGGGTCAACCATTACCATCCCCACATATCCCTATAAACTGTGCCTCTTACTCTGTTATCATCTACCTTGAGTGGCTCTTGGGTCTTTTACAGGGTGAACTTCATTGTAAAAAAAATATTGAAGCAATTCCTATGTCTGTTAGAAAAGTTGGTTCACACTATTGTACTCGACAATTTTTCTCTCTACAATTTATCTTAAAAATTTATATGTCTACCATTCATCCATACTTAGAATATTGATGCTGCATATGGTCTGGTGCTCCTGGGATTTAGAGATTCTTGATAAAATCCAAAGAATAATCAGCAATATTATTGGTCCTGACCTGGCATCCTGACTTCAGCCTCTTTCCCACCACTGCAATGTAGCTTCCCTCTGCCTTTTCTATAAATATTTTCATGGTAATTGTTCTAATGAACTTTCCTCTATCGTACCTAGATTTTAAGAATTTAAACACAGTACTAGATTGGCAGCAAGGTCTCATCATCTTACAGATGAAATGGCAACCATAAGTTCTGTTCTAAAAATTTTAAATGCAATGTCAAGCGTTATCTTCTGTCTTCCTAATTCTTGTTATTTTACTGTTCTCTCACCTTAATAGTGTTTTTTTCTCATATTCTCTAACAGTCTGTAACCCCTTGCATCTTAGTGGGGTTTTTTTTGCCTTGCTTAGAGTGAAATGATGAAAATGTATAGTTGCATCAATGTAAGCATAACTTTAGTTCTGTGAAGTCCTAAAGGACAAAATGCATTCCACAAAAACTATTTCCAGTTTTTCATAGTTTTTTTCCCCTAAAATTGTTCTTTTATAGTTTTGGACAGAATTATTCACTCCCTTTAAATATTTTCATATTTTCTAAGGAAATGCAAATATTTGCAAGTACTTACTAAATTTACCATAAATAGTTGATTCCATATTTAGTTTTGAATAATTCATGAAATTTTTAGAAGTTTTGATCTATTATATTCATAGTTATAGATTTTTATAAAAATTGGTTCAGTCCAAAATTATTCGTCCAACTATTATTATTATTTCTCTATGGCAACTGTAATGATTTTTTTCTTAATTTGACATTTAATACAAACACCCTTCGAAAATTAAATAATACTGACCTGTTCTATAACAATTTAAAAGGTGATGAAGAAGACAATATGTGAGTGCCATGTACCACAATAACCATTCATTCCGTAACCATGGCAAAAATGGCTGAACTTGACAAGAAGCTCAGAATGAAGTTAGTTGATGCGTACAAAGTGATGGATATACAAAACTTTCCAAGCATTTAAATGTTCGTAGATTGACAATTTGTAGCATTATTAAGAAGTACAATAAGACTTACTGTGTTGAGAATAAATTAAGAACTGGCAGGAAATGGTTAATGTTTGAGAGAATGGAAAGGAAAATTGTTAAAGATGTCTCAATGAATCCTCATTTAAGAATAAAGGACATTGTTGATGATGTAAAGACATCAGTGTTAAATGTATCAACAAAGACAGTCACTAGATGCTTTCAATGAGTAAGACTTCAAGCTTTGCCCCCAAAGAAAACTACCTTGCTTAAGGCTGAACATCTAAAATGCAGATCAGCTTATGCTAGAAGCCATCTAGAACATGGGGATTAAATATTCAAATTCTGTTTTATGGTCAGATGAAACGATACTAGAATTATTTGGTCACATGAAGTTCCGTTATGTATGGAGGAAAGTGAATGAAATTCACAAACCAAAGAATACCCCCCCTACAATTAAGCATGGTGGTGGGAACATTCTACTCTGGGGATGTTTTGCTGCTTCTGGACCAGGAGAACTAGTGAAAGTACAGGGTATCATGAATAAAGAAGAGTATTTGGATATTCTTTAAAATAATATAAAACAAAGTTCACAAAAGCTGTATTTGGGATTTTCTAATATGACAATGGCCCAAAACAAACGGCACAAATTGTTACAAAATACTTAGTTTGCAGCAAAATTAAGGTATTGGCATACTCTGCACAAAGTGTTGACCTAAACCCCATTAAAAAAATTTATGGGCATATTTAAAGAAAAAAAGTAAGAAAAAGAAATCCTTTGAATTTGGAGGAACTAGAAGCTGTTTCCAAGGAAGAATGGAGCAAAATGCCTTTCAGTGTGTCAAATGATCTTGTAAGGAACTATCAAAAATGATTAAAGGCAATAATCAAGAATAAATGTTACACAATTGATTATTGAAACAAGAGGGCCAATAATTTTGTCCAATGTTAAATGTTTATTTGGTGTTTTTTATATTATTGTTTGACATTAAAATAAAAAATTTGTTGTGGGCATCACTGTACATTCTTTCAAATCCATTATTTCATCATTTGTGAAAAAATGCACATGAAGTTTCAATGAAAATTTGAGGTAATACAGTTTTATTTGTAATTATGGAAGGGTGATAGGATGAATAATTCTGTCCATAACTGTATATATACAGATGGATAAATTGCTGTCTAAATTATGCAAAAATGAAAATAACACTGACATCTCATTTGAACAGATATATTTAGCAAAATTACACAAAAATATCTTCAAATATTAAAGAGTAAATTTATTCAATAAAATAGCCATTGGCTTCAACCATGGCCTCCAGATGGAATCTCCTGCAACTCTTCTGGGTGGTCTCCTTGTTTAAGTTGGTGAATGCTGCCATAATCTTCTCCTTCAGTTCATCTTTGGTGTTACAAGTAGTTTTGTTCATCTCTCACTCAACTGCACCCCACATATAATAATCAATGGGGCTGCAGTCTGTGGAGTTAGGTGGCCAGATGGAAGGGGTAATGTGGTTGCAGAAATTGTCTGACAGCCATGACTGGGTTCGCCTGCTTGTGGTGCAGAGTCTTGTTGCCAGATATAGGGTTTTCCAGTAGCCATCCTCTTGATGAAAGACAGCACTACCTCTTCAAGGCAATTGATATAGTCCTCTGTGTTGAGTCTGAGGCCTTCACCAACAAATTCAGGAGTTCTTTTCTTATCAGAACAGTCGGGGTGAGTTTTCAGAGCTGCCATATCTTCATAATCACAATTAGACACATCCAACTCTCTCTGAATCCTCTGCACTGCCCTCAAATTGACACCCAAACACTCTGAAATGTTTGTATTGGAGCTTCTGGCACAAATGCCAAGCAGTACAGCATGCCATTTCCAAATTTCTGATGTAGTGTATTGCATTGTGGTGCAGTTTTTCTCACTGACAACACCCAACTGACCCTACTATACCGTGCAGTCAACAAATTCAAAAACAAACAATACACATGCATGAAATTAAAAATATAAAATGGCAACAATTTACCCATCTTTCCCTGTCTATATGTATATATATATACATACATACATATATATATATATATATATATATATATATATATATATATATATATATATATATGCAGAAATATAGTCTTAAAGTGTGCTATATTTATGGGGTAAAGTGCTCAATATCAGAGATAGAGCGTGTGTAAATATAAAAGTGGACATGGAAGTCAGCACTTAGAGGCGACAGTCTGTTTCATGCTAGTGCAATCGTCAGGCGACTCTGACGCCTGACGATTGCACTAGCATGAAACAGACTGTCGCCTCTAAGTGCTAACTTCCATGTCCACTTTTATATATATATATATATATATAAATTATAAAAATTATAACTGATTGTCAAAATAAAAATAGGAAATAAAACTCCCATTAGCAACTGTTGTAAGAAAAGCTAATATATGTAAGGAATGGCTAACATAAAAAATGAAACCCATTTACAAATTAAAGAAGATAAAAATCAGTGTATAGCTTTGCAAGAAATTCAAGCCTCACTCAACTTATTTGCTATTTATTTATGTGTGTGAGCTTGTGCGTCCATGTGTTTACATAAAATTATCCATATGTAAACTCTGAGCACAGCCATCAACTTTTCATTTTTTTTTTATAGCCAGAAATAAAATATAAGAAGGAAACTGGAATTCAGATTGGTGATAAAAGTGTTAAATTTTGAAAACTCAGTTTAGCGCAACCTCCCCCTCCCCTCAGGGAAGTCATTCATCATAAATAAATTTCTCTGTTTGACCAAAGAATAAACAACATAGATCCTCAAAACATAGCATGAAATGCTGTTCCACATATTCACCCAGCAGTTGAACACTCTTCGCATAATGTTACTCAAGTTCCTTTAGCACTTCCTCCAATGTTTTTTATTCTTCTTCATTGAAATACTAATCACAGGAAGTAGGTTATGTCTAGAACGTTTCAATACTCTCTCATATGTACAACACAAATGTGCATGTGTCTGTGGGGTACACACACATACAAGTTGCATTAAAGAGGACTGACAAGGTACTGTGATTAAGATTTTTATTTAATTTTTCTTGTGCTTGTACAAGTGTTTTCTTTCCTGGACAGTGTATAAAACATGTCCAGAAGTTCTGCATATCCAAGTGCTTTCGGCTGTTCTTTTAACCATTACCAAGGATGATTTTTACTTTTAAAAGATGGTGAGGATTTTTATGTAGGTGTTTAAATTTATAGGAATGTTTTATTTCTCAAACTTATTCAGCACATTGACCCATACATTCAGTTAAAAATAAAAAATTAAATCATTCTTGATAATGGCTAAAAGAATAGCCGAAAGCATTCAGATATGCAGAACGTTTGGACAGTTTTTACACACATAGTTTCTAGAAAAGAAAACATTTGTATGAACACAAGAAAAATTATATATATATATATATATATATATATATATATATATATATATATATATATATATATATATGAAAATCTCTCAAAGTTAACTTTTAGAGAAGACAATATTTATAAATCAATGACAATAGGAAAACAGTAATTGCTGGTGCGTTTTGTCCAATGTGGACATTTCAAAACAAGAAACGAATTAATGATAATATTCTCCACACGTGACATTAACTGACGTTATTTTCAGTTAACAATATGAAAATAGCGTTTCCTACATTCCAGTTGCTAAGAACACACTGTTTTTTTGTTTTTATTAATTTTCTTTGTTTAATTAAATTCATTTCGTTTCTTGCTTTGAAAAAGTTCACATTGGACAAAACGCGTCAGCAATTACTGTTTTCCTATTGTCATATATATATATATATATATATATATATATATATATATAAATTTTAATCAAATTCACCCCAAGCAAGGCAGTAGGGTTACTGGATGATATGGAATATTTAGAAAACAGAAGCATTTCTAAGGAGCAAGAACAAAAGAAGAGTAATCAGGAAGACAATAGATAGCAATTGACATTGCATTTAAACTTTTGCAGATGAAACTTGTCTGGAAAGCATGGAGCCGGAAGAAAGTTCCACAAGGAAGAAGTGCGAGAAAAGAAACATAGCCTAGAACTTAAATCTAGCCAACTCAATTCTGAATTGATGAGACTTTGATGGTAGTCTAGTACTGTGCTTAAATCCATAAAGCTTAGTTACCATGGCGAAGACCTTATCAAAACAATTGCCATAGAAGTATTTATAGAAAAGGTGCAGGTAGGCAACTTTACAGTAGTGGGAAAGTGACTAAAGTCAAGACACCAGGTCAAGACCAATAATATTGTTGATCCTTCTTTGGATTTTATCAAGGATCTCTAAATATTTAACAGGAGCACAAAACCATATGTGGCAGCAATATTTTAAGCAGGGATGAATGGTGGACTTATAGATGTGTAAGATAGATTCTGAGGTGTGAAACAACTTTATGTATAAACCTTTACTCTTCAAAACACTATTTCTAATCTTAACGATATCCCAAACTCTTATGGATAGGATCAGAACCAAAAATATATCCATAACAACAATAATTCTTAAGTTGGCATATATAAAATAAACTGTCACAGCTGTTCCTTGAAATATATTAGTGAAACTTGCAGAAATTTAAAAAAAAATGTATTTATGAACACAAAAAGGATTTCACACATAACAATTAATCAAATGCATTACTTACACAGAAATAATTTCGACTAGGATTTTGATCTCAAGAATGCTTATAAAAAGAGAAGATAACTTGACAGTGCAATTATCTCACCTGCCAAAATGTTCAATTTTTGTCTCTCCATTCCCAAGCCAACATATATGATTAAAAAAATAAAAGAAAATGGTTAACTCATGGCCTTTAAATATTTAAAATTAGTAAATACATAAATAATTTATTAAAATAAAATACAATAAAAAATAATTATTATATTAATAACATATCATCCTCCATATTTTACCTTTCCTAACACAGTTTTAAGAATGTATTTTAGAACATTTGATAATTTAACAATATTTTTCCTTCATTTTATTTCTGTTTATAAATAAAAATTGCAAAATAAAATCTCTACACTATAACTTGATAAAGTCTCTCAGATGATAAGAGAAATTGGTAAATAAAAGTTTTCATTTTATCTTTTCATTTATATAAATATATATATATATATATATACACGCACACACAAATAGTGTATGTGTATATATATATGTGTGTGCGTATATATATATATATTTAAAATTTGTGTATTTAAGCAGCAAATTCTCTTTTAGGCATGTCTGACTGAATAAATTACAGACATTATGTCTGCTAATTTTTAACAAAATCCGTTCATACTCATGAATAACCTTCTGTGTATTTGATGTTAAAGGAGGAGATGTACAAAACTATATGTTGTTCATTAGTACAAGTATTTATACAAAGTTGTGCATTGTTATCCATTACTGTAATTTTTTCATTACGCTTTTATATATATATATATATATATATATATATATATTAGGTCATCCCATAAGTTCTGTCCGAATTTTAACTTTTTGTTAAAATGAACAAAATTTAAAGAGTATTTTATAATGTATAATGGAGCTGAACATTATTTTTATGTTTAGATGCATTTAAACTGATCAAATTTTATTTCAGAGAACAATAAAATTAAATTTTGTTTGATTAAAACCCTGCTAACATGGAAGTACCCAAGAATCATTTGAGGCACATAATGCTTTATGAGTTCAAGAAAGGAAACTCAGCAGCCGAAGCAGCTAGAAACATTCACTCAGTTTATGGAGAGGAATATGTGAATGAAAGAACTTGCAGAAGATGGTTTGCAAAATTCAGAGGTGGAGATTTCACCCTTGAAAATGAAGATTGAACCGGACGTCCAGTTGAGTTTGATGAAAAGCTTCTTGAAGCAGCCCTTGAAGAAAATCCTGCTTTATCAGTTGAGGAATTGGCAGTGGTTCTCAGTTCAAACCATACAACTGTTCATCGTCATCTTCAACAACTTGGAAAAGTTCCTAAACTTGGAAAATGGGTGCCTCATGAATTGTCTGAAAACAACCTCAAATCCCGAGTTGACATTTGCTCTTCTCTTCATTCTCACCAACTTGTTTCACCTTTTTTGGATAGACTTGTGACTTGTGATGAAAAATGGATCTTTTATCGAAATGGTAAGCGTCGTAGACAGTGGCTTGTTAAAGGAGAAGGACCCCAGCCACAGCCGAGAAGGGAACTTCATGGGTAAAAGGTTCTTCTTTCAATCTGGTGGGATTGCCAAGGAATAATCCACTTTGAATTCTTACCACCTAATGCAACAATTAATGCTCAAATATACTGTCAGCAATTAGAGCGTTTGAACCAAGCTTTGAGGAAAAAAAGACCTGCTCTAGTGAATCGAAAACGGGTGATGTTTCATCAGGACAATGCACGACCACACACAGCAAGAATCACGTCACAAAAGGTTGAAGAACTTGGTTGGGAGAAAATTTCTCATCCACCTTATTCTCCTGACCTTGCTGCTTCAGACTACCATTTGTTTCGTAGCTTACAGAATCAGCTTTTGTAACACAGGAAGAGGTTAAAACTGACATTTGTGAGTTTTTCAAATCAAAGCCAAAAGAATTTTAATGGAATTAGTAAGCTTGTTAATAGATGGAAGGAAGTCATAGATAATCAGGGAAAATACATTGTTGATTGAATCTGTAATTAAATGTAACATTTGGTCACTTGTTTTCTTTATTCAAAATTTGGACCGAACTTATGGGATGACCTGATATATATATATATATATATATATATATATATATATATATATATATATATATACATATATATATATATATACAGGCACACACACACACACATATTATATATATATATATATATATATATATATATATATTTACAGATAAGGAAAGTGGAAGAGAGGGAGTATATTTACAAATGCTTACTCTCCAATATTTTGTTGTTTTCCTCCATAAATTTAGTAGATTTAAGGCATAACCAAATAGTTTTTTTTTATGTTAATAGTTTTGTGAGTATGTTTAAAACATAGAATATAAACTGATGCATGATGACACAGTATTTCATAAACTCAACGTGTCATCCACTGACAAGTGCAAAGCATAACCTAACCCACAAAAACTGTCAAAAAAAACAATCTGAACAAACAAGCACATACAATCCTATCATCATAAATGAGAGCTCCTTCATAATGGCTTCTGGAATTGGAAAGTACTCAGAAGGAATTAAACAGTTTATATTCAATTCTCTCTCAAAATCAGAAAAAGGCGCTGAACCATTAAAAAAGTAAATAAAATAATCTTAAGCAAGAATACACATTGTTCTCCAAACAAATCTTTATCTCTCTCTCTCTCTCTCTCTCTCTTTCTCTCTGCATATATATAGCTTTTCATCTCTATCTCTCTCTCTCTCTCTCCCCATATATATATATATATATATATATATATATATATATATATATATATATATATATAGCATAGCTCTTCATCAGAATTGAGTGCTTTGGCAGCTGGTTTAGCGTTTATATACATCATGTATATAATACATTAAAAATTCCTTTTCTCTGCCATGCACCGAGAGCTCCAGGGTAATTTTGATCCCAGCTTGAAGCAATCCGATGTCTAGCTACACTGATGAGCTGTGATACAGTGAAACAGTCTGTCTGTGGATGATATATATATATATATATATATATACACACAATATAAAAACATATTTTACTTAGCTTTTATTGTATCTGTGACGTGGAGTTTTTTGTATATTGCTCTGAATTTTATATTTTACATTCAGCATTCTGTTCAATAGTTTATATCTTTGATAATTTTTATTGTTATAAATTGATATATATATATATGTGTGTGTGTGTGTGTAGGGGGTATTTCCTTAAATGTGATGGAAAAGGAACATTTTGTCTGTATTTTTATTGTGTCTTTTTAATGTTCTTACAGTTTTTCTTTCATGATGACTAAGAGTGTAGGGAAACTTTTTGTGTTGTGTAGTTTCTACACACTCTTGGAACCTTATGAAAGACAAAAAACTGTAAATGAATAAAAAACTTATAAAATGTTCCTTGTCTTTCACATTCTGCGAAACATGGATAAAAGAAGTATTTCTGCCCAGATATACATTAGCTATGTTTCAACATACATGTGTATGTTTATAAAGCGTGAGAAATAGGAAAAGCATCAAAAAAGTTATTTGTACAGTGTAACCCGGATATAAGAGAGTTGTTGGGACCCGATAAGAAGTGTCTTATATCCGGGTTTCTCTTATATCCGGGTTTGCTCTATTATATATACATTAACACAGGCTCTAATTTGGGACCAGATAAAATCTCTCTTATATTCGGGTTTCTCTTATACCCGGGTTTCTCTTATATCCGGGTTACACTGTATATAGTAGTGATTCTCAACCACCGTGCTGTGGCACACTAGTGTGCCATGCAATCTTCTTAAGTGTGCCATGAAATATTGTCATGACATGACGTGGAAGTAGGCACAAGTTTCACGGTGAAAAAGCTGCACAAATAGTTGAATAAAAACATTGAAATAAAATTAGTGCATATTTGTGTGAGTATTTTTTTTTAAATCTATGGTTTTATTTCATAACATTTAAATGTATACTCTTTAAAAATTTTGCTAAGCGTGCTGTGATGTTTTCATCTGCTCCTAGGTGTCCTGTTGCTTAAAAAGTTTAAGAAACATTGGTATATAGCGATATGTGTACATATTAGATTAGAAAGCTGACATTGGATGCAAATTATTGTCAAAATGGCCAACTCATCAAGGAGAAGACAACTCATAATCTACAGTTAAAAATTTTACTATTTAAAAATTAAATTAAATTAAAATAATTATTATTTAAAATTTAAATTAAAATAAAAAAAATTATTATTTAAAAATAAAAAAATTTTTTTAAAAATGTTATTGTTTAAAAACATTGCATTTAAAGGAAAAAGTTAAAACTTCATGTATTTTCCTAGTTTTCTTTGCTATTCCTTATTCATGAAAAGATCAAAATTATTGACTAAATCCATGGACTTTGTTCTAAGAACCTGTTAATCTCATTTGCAGTCTATGAATTGATGAACTGATTAATTTAAGCAACACAACTGGTTTTGACAGCTCTGGAAATAATCAAAGCACTTGTACCTTGCAACCGAAAAGGTGCCAAAATGAATTGTTGTACAATTACAGAAAATATCACACATATTACGGATATTTGCTTCAATAAGTGTGAAATTATAAAAGTACAGAGAAAATAATAAAAAGTATCATAAAAGTGGGTAATAAATTCTGTGTGGAAAATTGGTAACTAATTCCATCACACCAAAAGACTGTCCAGAACAGACTCTTGGTTTGTAAAGCAATCAAGTGTAACGTTATCAATATTTATTATATATCATATCAAAGTACAAGTATATGAAGTTTGCTCATTTTGTTTGTTATACTCACAAAGTTTCAGTCTATGTACCCTTTGGCCTTCTTCAGGTGGCTGTCTTTATACTTGGTAATCTTCTCAGAACATTTTATTCAATCTTCTCTGAACACTTTATTCAATCTATGGTTTAGATTGTACTCCTTCTGCTTCCCATGCTTAAGGGAGATAACTCATATTGGTTCATAGTCATCAATCTTGTTCATCTTTGTGTCACGTGTCTGTTTTCTTCTACTGAACAAAAAAGGGGTTACTCACACAAGCATTCTTAGACAAAAGGACTGAAATCACATTTGCCAGGGAACTTGATATGTATTCACCATTGCATTAATTCATGCTTATCTGTCCATTAAGTTGAAATTCTTGAGCATTAAACCTAATGTCCACCATCTGATGGTAGAACTATATGTACTCCCTGACACAGGTGATGGGACTGTATGATTGTCCTGACTCAAGTAGTGGGTATAGATGAGTCCTGACAGGTGGATTATGGCCATATCATGTTAAAACACTAGCTCCTCTACAATCATTGAGGTTAAGATCCAATGAGTCAAGCTCCTGGGTGTTAGCATCAGTCATGATGATGGAAAACAAAAATAATTCTTTAAGACGATTAATTGAGAACAGTTTGATTTTAAAGGCAATAAAATTAACAAACCATTTCATTCCCCAATTAACAACAGATTGTAGGTCATTTTTCAGATCAACTGCCAATTTGACCTTATCAAACCACTCAGACTTTTTATTCAGACAAAAATAAATAGTTGTATTATCAGCATGTTACCCAAGCTTGGCTGAATAGATTCAGACATCAAGAAACTAATTTAGGAAGAATATAAGCTAATAATCCCAAACCATTATATACATACATATATATATATATATATATATATATATATATATATATATATATTTCAGCAGCATGTTTTCATTAAGACATGTTTTGTTGTACACTTTAGACATATTCTGTCTACTCATTTTCATTAAGATCCTTTCATACTCACAGATAATTTTTTCATGTCATTACTAAAAGATGAGATAATATCGCTGTGTTTATACATATTTGTTTTATTTTCAAGTACTTTTGACATATCCATATCATTATCAGGGTATTGTTTATAATAAAATGAATATTAGAGTATCCATTATTGTCAGAGACAAATTGTTGTGTTATGTGAAAGTTAAATTTTCTTACAAATGGAGTGAGGAATGTTATGTCAGTGCATGACTGCTAGAACTGTCATGGACTGACGTAGTGTTCATGGATACTATAATATTCATTTTATTATAAATAATACCCTGATGATGACATGGATATATCAAAAGTACTTGGCAATAAAACGAATATGTATAAACATGGCGATTTTCTTTTGGTAATGATATCAAAAACTTATCCAAGAGTATGAAAGGATCTTAACAAAAATGAGTAGACACAATATGTCTAAACAGTACAATGAAACATGTCTTAATATATATATATATATATATATTGGTTGAGGTTTTCTAAATAGATTCAGAGATCAAGATAGTAATTTAAGAAGTGTATATGCCAATAAGGACAAACCAAATTGCAACCCCAAAAATAGCAAATAGCTTATCTGTGCTTTTTACTTTTCAGGAAAATGTTTATTTTCGTTAAATTTTTATTCTTTTATATCATTCTTATTTTTTTATATATTTTTCCTCCGTTTTTTTTCCAAAATAATTTTCCTCATCATTCTTGCAGTTACAAAGCATCTGCATAAAAATCACATTCAGTGCCACTCTGCTTTTGGAAGATTGAACACAATACCGTTATCTTTCTGTCGTTTGGTCGCTATTACTGCTTTCTTTTTACTTGAAAGGATTTACTTTATGAAAATGCCATTTTATCGTCAAGGGTTGCCGCACATGTAATATCTTAATACAAAAGAGAAGAAAAACATAATGGCCTTATGTGTCATGAATATAATGATTGATTTTGCATATAAGCATATACATATATATATATATATATATAGCATACACAGAATGACATACCATAATGTAACATGGATAAAAATTTCATTATCATTTATATATACACAAGATATATATATACATGCAAATATAAGTATATTTTTTGTTTCATGTTGGCCTGTATAGAACCATGACAAAATTAAATAGAATCCTCTGTTTTAAAAAAGAATACTTATTCAATAATATTTTATTTTGATAGACATTTGGTTGTTTTATCATTTGCATATTTTTAAGTTTCACCCTTTCAGACATTGTAATTATTGCATTTGTTATTTCTCTTCAGGAATATACACTGAGACAATATCCAAAGCACAAAGAAAATCTGGCAAACTTTAACCTTTGTGCCCACAAAAAATGGTGTGTCAAAAAGATGGATTTTCCCTTGACACCACTATTATTTTATACTACCTTTACTCCCTGGTTAATATTTATTGTTTTAAAAAGCAATAGAATTTTAATAAAACCCAAACATATGAAAATGAATTTATCCATCTTCTTGAGAATTTACAACAAAAATATTAAACACTATTTATCTATTAGATTGTCATTAGATCCAGTGTTCCTTAACTGGTATTGTTGGTATGCTTGCAGAACGTTCAGAGGTGGTAGCTTTTATTCAGACCATGATAGGGGTAGCAGTGGTAATATTAGAAATAGGTCTTTTCTCAGCAGAGCAGAATTATCATTAGCAGGTGATCTTTGAAATACTTTTTATGCATCACATAGGACTGGTTCCTATACAATAACATCTCCATTCATCACTCTCACCATCTCCTCTGCTTCTAGCTCAGAGTTGTTAGGTTTATATCCTTTTGACCAGGCTCCGAGATTTTGGCGCGTACATGGGTTTTGGCTAACATCAAAAGTTTCTTTATATCAATTTTTTTGATTGGCTAAAGTTATTTTTTGGTCTTCTTTTCTTTCTCATTTTTTTTATAATGGAAGTTAAGCATGGAGCCTCCCTGATTTTTGGTATTTTTCAGTCACAGATTTTTTTGTCCAGGTTCAGTCTGTCTTTCCTCATTTGATTTGAGGGTTGCCATCTCTTTAGTTGAGAGAGAATTATAGAAAGAGAAGTTCAAAGAGAGAGAGAGAGAGAGAGAGAGAAAGATAAGGGGTTTTAAAGGAAAGAAATAAGGGTTTTACAAGAAAAATCAGTGGTTTAGAAAAGACTTTTAGTGATTGATCTACAGTAAAAAGCTATGGTTGAGAAAAGACTTTTGAGTAGTTGGTCTACAGTCAAAGCTGTGTTTGAGAAAAACTTTGGTCATCAGCAAAGATTCACTGATCATCCCCGCTGTTGGTGTTGAAGATGATTCATTTGAAATTGCTGATGCATGTTTCTGTCAGCTAATTATAGCCACATTTTTTTTCTTGTATTTCAGTGGCTTGGAGACAGTTGCATTTCTTTAAACTGTTTGAATTCACAAATCATTAAGGGTAAATCCAAATAACACAATATTAAAAAAAATCTATTTAAATTTTGTAAAACTCAGCCTGATTGGTTGATAAATCCATTGTGTGTCTAAAATATAGTAAATAAATTTTTCAACTTTATATATTGAGCATGTGGTCTTTTATTTCATTATTGTTGCCTTTTTTAATATTATCCTTATATTTTGCAAAAGGTCTTCAAATTTAGCAAATGTTTTTTTAATAGAAGAGACTATTATAAAATATCTTTATTCATAGTTTTTCATGTGTTTAATTTTTAACAGAAAGAAATGTTATTACTAATCATTGCTGCCTATTAAAAACATGAAATTTGTTCACTGGGTAGTAGTAAAAAAAAATTTAATAAATAAAATAAAATAATTCTTAACAACACAGGTGAATCAGCTAACTTCATTTCTGAAACTAGATACTTGAATAAGTGAAATAAAAGATTAAAGACCCTGTACCAAAGCAAAGGACAATCCTACTTGCATTCACAACACAACCTGCACTACCCTACCACTTATATGCCCCAATATAAACTCAGGGGAAGAGTACTTCAACATCAACATCAACATTTAGTACTTCAACATCAGTTCTCTCTAAGCTTTTGTTAGAAATTGAGGCAGGCTAATGCAAACCACCACAAACTAACCAGGATGACTGTCTATGACAAAGAAGGAGGAGCCTTTCTCTCTCTTTCTCCCTCTCTCATTTTCTCTATCTCTTCCGATGAGCTATGAACTCTGTTGCATAGGAAGGATAAGATTTGTATTTATAAAAAGAAAATAAACCTTCCAAAACAATGTTCGGTCAGCATTCATTCATTTTGAATATACCAACCTCAGCAACAAAAGATTTTCTTTACTTATATTTCACTTTGACATTATAAAATTTATTATTTTCTTGGCTTATTTTCTTCTCTTTTTTCTTTTTTCTTCATCAGAAATTACATGGACGATGTTTTATTTTTGTGTTCTTTGTTTTGACAAATGGCCCCTCATTTGATTTTATTCTTTCTCTTTAGAGGTATAGTCACCAGTTATTTCAGAGATCTGTTTAATTTCAGCAAAACCTCTTATCCTTTCAAAATAAATCAATACAAGACATACACAGACAAAGAGAATAAAAATAACGATAATTTTATATGTATGGTTAAAACAAAAAGTTAAGATATAAAAATGGGAATTAAATTGGTGTTATGGTGATTGGCCCTGATCTGTCATCTCGTCTGCAGTCGCTCTCTCACAGATGCGACGTTGCCTTGCTCTGTCTTTTTTACAAGTACTTTCACAGTAATTGCTCCGAGGAGCTGCTTTCGCTTGTCCCTAGGCCTCATGAATTTAAACGTCCTACGAGGCTGGCATCCCATTCCCACCCCTTCACCGTTGAAACTGTTAGATGTAGACGTCTCTTCTACTCCAATAGCTTCATGTCTCGCACATCTCGCCTGTGGAACTCCCTTCCCTATTCCTGTTTCCCTGACAAATACAATCTCCAACTATTTAAGTGTAGCGTCAATCGACATCTCCAGTTGCCTCGATCTATCCACTTCCCTTCTCCACATCCTTTCACCTCTCATTCCTATCTGCTCTCGCTCCAAACCTTCTGTAACCCCCTTGCCTTGATCGATCCACTGTCTTTCTCTTTCTCCACATCCTCTCCTTTACCACTCCTATCTGCTCTTCCTCCAATGCTTCTATAACCCCTTGCGTGATATTGGCCTCCAGCCTTGCTTGGGGTGATACGATTAAAAAATTAAAAAAATTAAAAAACTTTAAAGTTGGCTGATTAAAAAATGTTTTATAAGAAATGAATTTTCCTTTCAGACGTCTGACTTCAAATAAAAGTGCATGAAAAGAAGAAGGAGATTTACAGAGAGAGAGGTGGGGAGGGACTTAAATACCCAGTGTGAGAGAGGAGATTTTTTTTACTTTGTCCTTTGGAAAGGGGATAGACAATTGAAGACAGTGTCTTTGAAGTTGCTGATAGCTGAAAAGAAAATTCTTGTGAAAGCAAGTGCATCTACCAAACTTAAAATTGCTGACCATGTTTATATTTATTTTAAGTGGCATGAGGCTAAGGATTTTTCAGCGCCATAACAGAACAATATGACTTCTTTATTATTATTTCTTCCTGTCTGTTAAATGACATGGTTCTCTGTACTACATTCATATAAAAAAAGGATTTAATGAAATTGATTTTGTCATTTTCAAAATCAAAGATACAGATGTTGTCTCTTGTATGTTTGTACGAGTGTCTATGTGTTTAGTACTGCAAACATTTTTCAAGAATCAATGTATTCTCTCTTCCACAAAACATAAAAAAACATTTTTGTGACAACCTTTACAGAATATGAAATCTAGATTAAAATATGAAGATTTTATTCTAAAAAAGTACACAAGACAAGGATACAAATCTTAAAAAAAAGCATTATATAGTAATAACACCATTTCTTCTCAAAGATATATTATGACAATGACAACAATGGCAATAATGCAAATCTATAAAAAATATTGTATACCAATAGCAAGATATATTTTATTATAAAGAAAATTAAGCAAGAATGCATGCATGTAAAAAAAATCATTATATAATAATTAATTCATATTTCTTCAAGGAAACATTATGGCAAAACAAACATGTGATTCAATAAAATACCATTGTATGGAAATAACATGAAGTCAAAGGAACATTATACCAAAACGATGAAGGCAAGATGAAAAAAGCATTGAATAATAATAGCCAACCAAGAAAAGAATGTAAATCCTATAAAGGTTTTCTGGTTACAGTTATGTTCCACAAAATCAAAGACAAGGCAGACACACTTGAAGAAGAGTCGTAAGACAAAGACTATTAAATTCAACAGGTTTAATATACAGAAAAGTGTATATGTACGATAGGTAAAAAGAAGGCTTGCAAATATAGTTTATATTTTCAGACTTAACTGTCAGGACAGTGTCCAAGAAAAAAGTGGTTTTCACGGCTTCTTTATTCCATTAACATTGGAAACGATAGCTCCAATAAATGTGTGGTCACTACGGCGGTCAGTTGCAAAAGAGGAAGATTTCAGAATCAAGTTTACTGCATGATCCCAAGAAGGGTTCCTTATTGGACTGTAGTTAGTCAATTAGAGTCCCAAATTAGTAAGGGTTTTAAGTTCAAGGTTGATTTTTGAATTGTAAACGGTTAGCTCCCTTTACTATCCTTTACAAATTCTTATAATCCATAAAAATAATCATATATGTTCTCAAAGAAGCTTCATGAAAAAGATAATCAAGACAATGATGCAAACCCAGAAAGCAAATTTTGTATAATAATAACACCACATGGAATATTATTATCAAAAAAAAACAAAGTCTTGGAGGCAATGGCATAAAGGAATTTATAGTATAATTATGAAACCACCTCTTCTGAGAAAGACAGTTATAAAATAGACCATCAAGATATTGTTGAAAATCTGTAAAGAACTATCACATTCTCAAAGAAATATTATGACAAAGTGTTGGAATTTTTTCATTTTTTCATTGTGTGTTTGTTTTCAGCAGTGTGATGGGAATAAGTAAAAACCCAAACCTTGAAAATAACTATTCAACAGCTTTTATTTTGGGTTGAAGAAGAGTGCAAAATAGCAGCATTTTTCAGGAAAAAAGTGGGGTTTCCCAGTTAACAAAGTTCTCAAGTATAGTAGTTGTTTTTGTTGAGAGAGATTTCTATGCTAGTTCCCACCGAATGTAATGTAAAAGTATGACATCAAGTTGCCATGACAGGCCTTATCTTCTGCAGTGAGGGTTGTGTGGAGCCTTTCAAGCTGGGCTTGAATATAGAGACCACTAAAATTGAAAAATGGGAAAGAGCTGGCCGTGAAGTAGAGGCCATTAAAATGAAAGATGAAAAAGAGAGCTGGCCATGAATGTAGAGGCCACTGAAATGGAAGAGCAGGAAAAAGGAATAGGGTTTGGTCAGGGTTTTTATGGGACTTCTGCTTGTACCCTGCTGAATATTTCTACTGCTGCTGCTGAATTTAGCAATGTAAGGAAGCCCCTAAACCATGATAGCCAACAAATGAGATAATTTGTATATAAGACAACAGAAACAAAGAGGCAAAAATCTTTGTAAAAAAAATTCTATAATATCAACATTTCTTTTCATAATAAAGACAAGGGTGACAATCCTTTAAAAAAAATCATTGTATTATAACACAACCGCTACTCAAAGAAACATTATGAATAAAGCAATCAAGACAAAAATAAAACAAAAATATTATAATAGCAATACTTCTTCACAAACATTATGATAAAGACAGTGAGAATAAAGATACAAATCCATAAAATATCATAAAAGCAGATAAACCTCTATTCAAATAAATATTACATCAAGAAGATGGAAACCCATAAAATAATAATGTCTCCTCTTCTCAAAGGAACATTATCATAATGACAACACAAGGCTGTAAATCCGAAGAAAGAAATCATTGTATAATCATAATGACATTGCCTTTCAATGAATCATTATTACAAATATAATCAAGGATGAATGCAAATCAGTAAACAATATCGTAGAATGATAATATGTCTTGTCAAAGAAATGTTGTGACAAGCAAGGATGTTTTCTATAAATAATAATTATATTGTAATTAGACCTTCTTAAAGAAACATTATGACAAAAGAAACAAGATGAAAATGAAAAGAAAATAATCATGTATTTGTTGAGCAAAGATGAAAATAAACTGCAAGACAGTCAAACACCAAATAACAAAAATATGGTTTCTGAGTCAGAGGATTCGTGCAACCTTCCAGTTCATAAGTTAATCCTTTGGAAAAAGATATTTAACATTTTTCAACTTCCACGTTGCCTTCCCATTGATAATAAAAAGCATGTTTCATGATCCCTTTGAAGAGTATATAAGCAAAGTTTCTAAACCAGACAAGTAAGGAGAAGAGATGACAACATACAACACAACAGTTCACAACAGTGTAGTTTAAAAGAAATTCCCTTATTCATTCATCCATCTTCCTCACTAAGCTATGTGACACTTACACTTTCCTCCACACTTTCTCCATTGCCTTCTTTTTCTCACTCGCACATACATGTGAACAAATCATATTTCTTTTCATCTTAACAAACGAGGATTGTAAGAACTCATACATGCTAAAAAAAATTTACTTGTAAAAACACAAAAATAAAAATATTTTATATTTTTATATTTAAAGAACTTCCTCACCTTTCTCTTTATTGTAGGTTGATTCAAATCTGCAACATATCAAAGAAAATTCTATAACAAACAATAAAATTAAAGTAGACAAGGGTGAAAATCCATAAAAAATTGATATAAATAATAAATATAACCCCAACTTTTTCAAAGAAATATTATGATGCAGATAACCAAGAAAAGGATCCAACTCCAGTTAATAATAATAATAATAATAATAATAATAATAATAATAATAATAATAATAATAGTTGTCATTGGGCTGTTGGCGTCTACACCACCCACATTTAAGTCCTATATTGAAAAAAATTATTCTAAGTCTCGCATCCCATTACTTCAGATGTCTGTGTTTTTTTGTCAATGGAAATATTGTGAAAGATACTCTCTACCTCATGATGTATGATATTATGGAAAATAAAGCACGATCTCCAGTTGAAAATGAAAACATTGTTAAAGAAAATAATAATAATAAGGAAAAGAAGCCAAGAATGAAGGATAAACCTGTGCAAAAATGGGAAAATATAACCAAGAATAATGTTGGGCAAGCTCTAACAAAATCCCCAAAATGGAAATCATCTGTCATCAATCCATAAAACTCTCGTGCAAACTTAATTAATAATGCAATTAAATTCCACAATGAGTCACTGAAGGTATTACATATATCATACCAAAAATGAGTGAAACAGATGATCCAAAAAATGATAAGTCAATAACATGTTTGTCCACCACATATAAATTGATCACGTCTGTCCTGATGAACTGTACTTACTTTTTTCTCAAAGAAAACAACATTCTTCCCCTGGAATCGTCAAATATCAAAGAGGTTCATATGGTTGCAAGGATCAACTTCTGATAAACAAAATGATCCTGGAAAATTGCAGGAAAAAAGGTGGAAATTTCAGCAGAGCTTGGGTAGATTACTGTAAAGCCTTTGATAGTTTCTCCATACTCATGGATCCTTAAGGCTTTGGAAATGTACAGTCTCCTCGGTGATAGTAAATTTCCTTAAAAGCACATTATATGTAAATCACACCAAAGGTACTGCCACTTCTATTTGTTTGAATATCCAACATGGAATCTTTCAGGGAGACTCCCTTTCACCTGTTCTCTTCTGTCTGTCCTATTTCCTCTTTTGCAAGAATTAAACAGTAATAATTATGGATACAAAGTAAAAAAAAGGAAGTATTTAATCACCTATTCTACATGGATGATATTAAACTCATTTCCAAAGACAACAATGTGTTGAAGGGCATCCTTTATACTGTAAAGTGTTTCAGCGATGACATAGGTATGGATTTTGCATTAGATCAATGGTCAAAAATAACATTCAAGAAAGGGAGAATTACAGAAACACACTCTATAGATCTAGATAGATTTTGTCACAAAGATTAGGGAACTGGAACAAGAAGAAGCCCATAAATACCTCAGAGTCAGTGAAGGAGATGGAATACAGCAATACACAAATGAAGGAGAAAGTAAGAAAAGAATACTACAGATGTGTGTGTCTGTTGTTAAATATCAAGTTGAATTCACAAAACAGAATATCAGCCATAAACGTTTTGGCAGTCCTTATGGTGCAAAACTGTTTCAACATCCTTAATTGGACCATAGCTGAGATTAAGTGAATGGATATCAAAGTGAGAAAGTTTCTCAATTGCCACCACATGCATCATCCTAAGACTGATGTTGATCGCTTGTATGTGTCCAGATCCAAAGGAGGCTGAGGATTAGTTCAACTAGAACTGTCATACAAAACCAGTCTTCAAAGTTACTTGGACACTATGAAGACCAGATGATGATCTGTATCAAAGAACATGAAAGAAATAAGAAAAAGGAATAAAGGAAACCAACAGATTCAAAAAGGAATTTCAAGTGAGTGAAAAAGTGCAAATAAACCACAGTGCACCTACTACAGCAAAAAAGATCTTAAAAAAGAAAGCAAAAACAAATGCAATGTACCAAATGCAGAAACAATTGCAAGATAAGTCTGTTCAAGGTCAATACTCTACCCATACCAAACAAGCTGATATAGACAAATCACGTACCCATCAGTGGTTATATAGTGCAGGGTTAAAAGCTGAAACCAAAGGTTTTATGCTTGCTAATTACTAAGGTCACATACTGAAAATTTGTGTTAGCCCAAAATGAAGATTCTGTGATAAATATCCAGAAACAATTGACCATCTTGTATCAGGTTGCAGAGTGTTAGCACCCACTGAATATAAACTCAGCATGATAAAGTGGGCCAATATCTGCACTGGGAAATATATAACTTTTACAGGAAGGAAACTGCAAGAAACTGGTATGAACATCACTCAGACCTATTTACAGTGATAGGATCTGTAACAATTTTATGGGACTTTATAGGACGCACAAACAAAACATCCAGCAGGCAATATGATGTTCTTATAAGGGGTCAGAACAAAAGTTAGTCATGTTTTTTCCAAATGAACTTCAAAGACAATATTTAGATATTTGTAGTTAGACTCATTCAATCACATATGTACCATCTTAGTACAAACCTTTATCCATCTTTGAAGCATCATCTTGAATCTATCCTCCCAGAAATTGACATCTTTCTGGTTGATTAAGAATGTTTTGTTAAAATGGAAATAAGTTATAATCTTCGAGGTTAGGTGAGTATGGATTATGTAATAGGAGATTCCATCCAAATTGTACCAATTTTTACAAAGAGAAGTAAAGTATGGTGTTGTCCTGAAGGAAGACAATACACTTCTGCTTGACCAATACTTTGCATTGATTGCTGCCTTTAATTGGTCCATTTGGGAACAGTTCTTGTCTAGATACAAAGCATCTAATTTTGTAGAAGGAGCTCGTAATACATAATATCTTTCCATTTTCATCAGATATTCAGTGTCACTATCTTTGGATGCAGATTGTCTTTTGGGGTTATTTCATTTTCCTCAGGACATTTTTCCTTTCACATTTTTATAAACAATGCATTTTTCAACACTTTTGATTATTCTTTGTTCTTGAACAGAGAATTGCAAATGGAAATATGGATTATTAATTTTTTTCCATTAAATGATGAAGCACCAACGCAAACATCATAGCGATTCATGTCCCAAGTGTTTTTAAATACCTTAAAACGCTCTTATATGAGACATGTGGAGTATCTCTGTGATGTCCTGTGCTGTGCAACCGGGATCATTTTTAATCAGTGGTTTGATTAGGTGATCATCAATGACTGCAGACCTGCCAGAATGTTCTTGGTTTTCAAGATCAAAATTTCCACTTCTGAACATGGTAGTTAGACTCATTCAATCACATTTATGCCATCTTAGTACAAACCTTTATACATCTTTGAAGTCTCGAGTCTATCCCCCCCCAAAATTGTCATCTTTCTGGTTGTATAAGGGCATCCTTTATAATGTAAAATGTTTCAGCGATGACATACGTATGGATTTTGCATTAGATCAATGGTAAAAAATAACATTCAAGAAAGGGAGAATTACAGAAACACACTCAATAGATCTAGATAGATTTTGTGACGAAGACTAGGGAACTGGAACAAGAAGAAGCCCATAATTACCTTGGAGTCAGTGAAGGAGATGGAATACAGCAATACACAAATGAAGGATGTTATAGACAAGCGTATGGTTGCAAGACAGAAATACAACAACAGCAGAAATAGATTTATGTGATTTATTTCAATAGGAACGTGTGGTTTTGGGACAGCTACCTTGTGGTATAGTTCATAAGCCGGCTGCCGATCTGGGTTGATCTCTCATAATAGTTCCCAGTGGTTGGCATGGTGTTCCTCCTGCTGATTGCTGCTGATTGCTGCTGACTGCTGCTAACTGCCCAAACTGACCGTGACAGATCTCTTCCTCGCCCTCCTGTTGACTTCTTTGTACTTCCCCGCTTAACGGGCTAAAAAAACAACATGAGTATAATTAGGAGGGAAGCATTTTTATTGGTCGAAAAATAGAAGCACTTTGAAATATTATTTTATTTTTTGACCGGAACTCGTGCTTCGGGCCTATGCATAAACAACGATAATGGTCATTTTGTGACGTGGTCTTGTCCCATTCACATCCGACTCTCGCTCTTGAGTATGTTAGTTTATTTGCCTGCAAATCAGCCGAGATATGTCTTATTTTATTTCATAACAAGGAGAAAGTAAGGAAAGAATACGACAGACATACTATTTCCATAAACGGCACATCTCTTTTTTGCTGTTATAACATCGTTTTTTCCTCCCCAGAAATAAAAGAAAGCGTATCTCATTTTCTACTATTTTCACTGTTAACATAAAAAAAAACCCTTTAAAATTCCCAATCTATGCATGAATCATACTGAAAGTCTTGTTAAAATGCTGATTTTCAGAACATGTATAAAGGTCACAGATTTCAGTCATGTGTGCAAAGAAATCACATGTCCAAACTTTTATTGAAGATAAGCTACAAACTTTTGCTCCAACCCAATATAGTTAAATAATAAATGTGAAGGAGTGAAGCTCAATTTTTTCAATGTCAAGTAGAAACTACAAATGAGAATTCTCCCCACAATACAATCCTTTTCTTTATGTATCCATATTACGTTAAATATCAAACTAGCTTTATCGTATCTGTCTATATTTCTGAGATGAGGTATTGTCATTATTTACACTATTATCTACACCAGTGTTTCCCAAAGTGGGCGCTAGCACCCCCTTGTGAAAGTGGGCATTGGGAGTTTTTATTTCATTTGTGGGGTAGTGGGCATTTAGCAATTTTTTTTTTCACATTTTCAAAAATTATTCAATAGTGGCTACAAACGGAAATTTCTGAAAGGTATCTAAAGATGTGAGAAACTATCAAACTTTTCTTCATTGCTTTTCCAATTTCCTATATGGTTGAATGTGATTTCAACACACTTACACAGCTTCGTACTAAACAAAGAAACCATCTTCAAATTACAAAACCAGGAGATCTAAGATTACTTCTAAGCAGTACGGAACCTAGAGTAAGAGCCTTAGCCAGTAAGCACCAAAGTCAATAATCGCATTGAAAACACTGAGATAAGCTATCAAATAAAAGTTGTTTTTTTTATTAGCATTTATAATAGAAATTAAAATTATTTTTGTACTAATATCTAAATATTATATTGCCATAAAAGATGAATTCAGTATAATATTAGAAATTAAATTTAATGGTAGGTGGAGGGGCAGCAAAAAGGTTGTGCCCAAAAGTGGCACTTGTTGAAAAAAGTTTGAGAAACATTGATCTACACTATTTATATTTTTTTGACTGCTGTTCTCATCTCTGTTGCCACAAAAAATCTGAACAGTAATATGGAAAAACAATAATAACAACAAAATTGTAATATGAGCTCAGGTAAAAATTGTTAATGAGAAATTAGGTTTATAAGTCCCCAAATTTCATGCATTGATGTCCTCAATGACACATGGCCCAGTGGATGAAAGCATTGGTTAAATCCAGTGACTTGACTGAAAGAATTTTGAAGTCAATACTGACCTCAGCAGAGGTAAACAGAGTGTTGAGTTAAAGGGAAAGGCATGGCATGTGGAACTAGAACAATCTACCTAGGTGGATGAAATAAAGGATTACCTGAAGAAGGTCAGAGTGTACAATGTCCAAAACGTTGTGAATATGGCAACAAAGTAAAAAACTTATCTAATGAGTTTGTTTGAATGGCTGACAGAACAGAGAAACATGTATCACTGAGAGCTACAATGGATAGGATGTTGTGGAGAGCCTGAACGGACATAGCAAATAAAATAATAATAATAATAAGTTGGTTGGTTGATTTTGTTTAGCAGCACTCAACTTCTATGGGTTATTTAATGCCAAAATCTGAATATTTTGTATGCAATTTTATGCTTTCAACATAATTTTATACTTTGAGAGTAAAGTTGTTTTTTAAATATATCGCTTGTAGATTATAAAATGTATTGTTTGGTAATTTTACTATAAAAATATATTTTATATCTTTTTAGTGTTGCAATGATTGTCCTTTTGCTATAAACATGTATTGTTGGTCATTTTATTATAAAAAATGTACTGCTGATTTTTGTTTAGGGGGTTCACTATTTGCCCATAGCTGGGACACTGACAGGTGCTACCAGCCTGGGTCAGGGTGGAGGTGATGACAACAGTAGTTAAGAATAATAATAAGTACATTTTAGTTCCATATGACTATAATCAAAAGCAGTAACAACAGGACAAGTAATAATGAAGACACTTGCAGAAGAGACTTAAAGGAACAGAAATGTGGTTCTACAGAAGGATGCTGAGAATACCATGGAACAAACATGTGAGGAAACTTATACTTAACATTAGGAAGAGATAGTTGAAATTTAAAGGGCACATAATGAAGAAAGAGGGCTTGGAAAATCTGACACTTACAGAAGATTGAAGAAATTAAAATTATTTTTGTACTAATATCTAAATATTATATTGCCATAAAAGATGAATTCAGTATAATATTAGAAATTAAATTTAATGGTAGGTGGAGGGGCAGCAAAAAGGTTGTGCCCAAAAGTGGCACTTGTTGAAAAAAGTTTGAGAAACATTGATCTACACTATTTATATTTTTTTGACTGCTGTTCTCATCTCTGTTGCCACAAAAAATCTGAACAGTAATATGGAAAAACAATAATAACAACAAAATTGTAATATGAGCTCAGGTAAAAATTGTTACTGAGAAATTAGGTTTATAAGTCCCCAAAAAGAAGGAGAGAAGAAAACAATGTGTAACCTACCTGGAGAGCTTGAGCAAATGAATTAGGTTTAGGAGAGATAATAAAAAGATAAAATTTATTAAGAGCTACAATGGACAGGAAATTGTGGTGAGTTATGATCACCAACATCCTGAAGGGACACTGCACATTGAAGATGAATTTCAATCCTTTTTGTTACCGGCTATTTTCATCTTTGAAAATCAGCCAATTCATGTTTAAAGTAGCATTCATATATTTCTCTACTAATTTCTGTAGATTCTTAACTGATGAAATTTCATATATTTCAGTCTAAAACATGTAAAGGAATTTCCAACATTAATAAGCGTCTCCCTGAATATAACCAAAAGCTAAACATCCATTGGTTAAATAAAAGTCTGGCTGGGTGGTCATGTCCCAGTATGTGTGTCTGTTATGGTGTGACTACTATAGGCATATTTGTGTTTGTTCAACACCAACAGATCCCACCTGTGGTTTATACTGCAACTATGCTGAGTGTAATAGGTTACAGTTTCTGGAGGAGAATGAATAATCTGGTATGATTAACAATTTGAACAAGCCTAGTATGCTAAAACTCTCGGTCATAATGACTTGTCACTTTGTACTAGCCTATTCATTGACAGGTTCTGAACAGTTCTGTCTACCCAGTTTCTGTCACAAGGCTTGTGTCAACCCATAACATGATTTCCAGGCACTTTTCAATTGTGTCACAGATTGGGGTTGCCTTCTCATTACCATGAAGTCATCACTTTATAAAATCACCTAGAGTAAGATTTGAACCATACTTTCATGGTCGGAATGCTAGCATTCTAATCACCCAGTCATGTAGTGGTTAAACAGTGCAAAAATAAAATTGAAAAACTAATTTGATTAACCAACAAAACATACAGCAATGCTTTGCTTTTCTAATTTTTTTTACAATTTTACGATGTCCTTATAAATCATTTGTTCTTTAACAAGTAAAATAAAAAATCAAATTTAAACTCTGATATAACATTGAAGAAGATGCAAAACAGAAAGAGAAATAAATGAATAAAATAAAAAAAATCAAATGTTTTCCCATTTTCATCTTTAAAAGACAAACCCAGTCATGTTTTCTTTTCATCAACTTTTTTTTACCGAAAAGTCTTTTAGAGTTCCTTTTAATCTTGAAATCATGATGATAATGTGCCAGTAACACTTCAAAGAAAATTTTCTGATGTTTCGGTTTTGAACTCTGAAATAATTAGAAGAATGTGACAAATGCATTTATCTCCAAGTCTTGAAATTGGAGTTAAATAATAAAAAAAAAGAATTTTTTCTGCAATTTATTTTCTTGTGAATGACAGACATATGTAGCCTGGCACATCAATTTGACCCACAACAATAGGATCAGCTTACATTTCTTTTGCATCACTCAATGAATTATGGCTTCGAGGACACAAGGCGTTTGAGAGAAGAGTTTTTTTATTTGTTCTAAAGTGTTCAAGTGAAGCTCAAATCTACTTTTGGTAAGTTTAAATTACGTTTGTTTGGAAATTCCTTACTTTGTCTTTGTATGCTTTGAAGCACAATACTATTTAGAGAAGACATTAGGAATACATCCTGTTTAAGTGAAATAAATGAGTTTTTCTTGGAGGAAGTAGAATCTTTTGTTTGTCTCTAAGATGAAATTTTCTGCTTAATAATCTAAAAATGACTGGAATCAAATCTTTTTCTTCTATGTGTCATGTCCCTCTAGCACGTAGGCAATCATATCTCTCCACTATTTCCTATTATTTCGCAGCTCTTAAGAAATTTTAACTTTTTGCTATCACTCATAATGCTTGTTTTGCAATCCATTTACCAAAACTCATTAGGTAGGTCATGCATTGTTTTCCTCTATCCTTCTTGCCTTTAATCTTTCTTATGAGTATCATAATTTCCAAGTGTTCTTTTCTCATTAAGTGTCCTGGAAATTTCAACTGATGTTAAATATAAGTGTCTTTTTAGTTTTTTTTTTAAAACTTTGTCATTACTCACATGTTCGATCTATGCTATCCTCAGCATCCTCCTGCAGAACCACATTTCTGTTGCCTCAAGTTTCTTCTTTATCTGTGAGAAGATTGTTTAGCATTCACTGTCATATTATGTAACAATTCAGTACTCTTTTCTTTGTTTCTAAAGAAATTTTTCCTGTTTTTTAATACTTTGCTTAGCTTTTGAAAGGCATCTTTCACAATACACCTTCGGATATCAGTACCGTATTCTTCATCCTCTGTTAAAACACTTCCCAGATATTTAAATTGCTGTGCTTGTTTGAATTTTGGTATTTCTGATTTGTAATTTGCATGTTGGGCTGTTTCTTTTGTTAAAAATCATGCATTCTGTCTTCTTGGAATTAATATTTAGTCTTTTAGTCTCGCTTACTTTCTCTGACTTTTGTAAGAGTTCTTGTAGTTTCCTTTTCTGTCTACAATCAACACTCAATCATCTGCATGTCTTATTTTGTTAAGATTGTGTACGCCAATAATGAATCCTGGTAGGACGTTCTAATTCTCTCAGAATGTTTTCTCTGTATAGTTTAAATAAGTCTGGTGAGAAGATACAACCTTGTCTTACACCAATTTCTATTTTGCTATATTTTCTGAATTCATGTTCTTCCCATATGCAGGCAGTTTGCTGCCAGTATACATTCTTGATTATTCTAATATCTTTCCCAAATATGTCAAGGTTAACGAGCAGTTCCAACAGTTCTTTATGAAATGCATTTGCATAATCTCTAAAACACAGGTGCACATCCTTCTGCATTTGTATTGCTTTACTCAATGCAAATCTTCAAGATGAAGGAACTGATCAGATTCCCATTGAGATTCTTAACTATGCTTTCAGATGTAAAAAATAAAGATGTCAGCTTCAAATGCTGACTTTACACTTCAGAAAAAAAAGTAGATTTGCCTCATAGTTTATAATCAGAACATAAACTCAGTAAGTCTTTGAGTTGATTACAAATAATGGCAATGGTAACATTAGCCGTTTCCTTATAAGGAAACATTTGGCATTCATTGACCAGCAACCATTACAGAATTCACTTGAAATTTATAAATTCTTTCTCTTAAAACAATTTTTCAGGAAAATATGTTTTTCAAATCCAGTAGCTGTTATTGCTCTTTCTAGTACTGGTGGATGGGGGTTACTTCCTAACTTTTACTTTGAATATCTGTCTATATTTCTGAGATGAGCTATTGTAACTTTTTACTCTATTTACATTGTTCAGACTTAGACAGATAATTTAGATATTAATTGGGGAAAGTTGATTAATGTTTGGGGCTAATATTATAAATTGTGAAATTACAAAAACCCTATCACTTGATCATGATGTGAAAATAGATGTAAGAAAATATTTGCTTCTACTGCTGCTAAGCATGTCCTTAGACAATACATTTTTTGAGTGGAAGGTTTCAAAACCTGAAGCTTTAAGCCATACAGTATATTCGTGCAAGATAGTTATCATCATATTCTCCAAAGCTGACCATTGCCCACCTTGCCATGAATTTTCATAATTATGCAATCCCGTCATGTGGTCTGCTAAATCTTCTAATTTGAACATCCTGGACTACTACATCATTTTTTTTAATCATTTCGATCTAAGCAAAGCTATAATGCTGCTAAGACACAAAGGCGGCGAAAAAAATTGTCACAACGCAGTGAACCAACTTTCCTAGCATTAAATCTTTTAATTGATTCATAATCATTCCACTTCATGTCAGTGGAAAATGTGAGACCAAGAAGGTGGAATGAGTTTTTGTCCTGGAGGTTAGCATCAGCCATGCTGACAGAAGGCACAAAGAGTTCCTTCAGATGATTAATAGAGAGCCGTTTTGTTTTGGAAGTGTAAATTTTAACATACCATTCCTTGCCCCACTGATTTGAGGTAATTTCAAGAGCAGCTTTTAGTTGTCATTGAAAAGGAGACCAACCAGCAACCCGACAATATTGTTGATGTCTGGTTTACTTGATATGTGATGCAATTGTATCAAATTAATGCTATATTGTACTATCCAGGGCAGATCCTCTAATAAAACAATAGGCATTGGTTAAAGTAGTGAAGAAGTTATGGTGGTTTTTGATTAGTGCTCTCTCCAAATTATATTTTTGGCCTGACCTGTTGTAGAGGGTAGGGGATATAAAAATATAAGTGAATAATGCAAAGACATGCATAATAAACGTTGTAGAGAATATTTAATGAAAGAGATTCAATAATAAAAGATAAAGTTCTTCGCTTCATATTATGAAATATAAAGATGTATTTTAGTAATATGCATTTATCATGTGTGAGGAAGGAGAGATGAGAAAATTTAACACTTAATATTCGTTTTTGAAAATTTACAAGACATTTCTTGCTCCATCTAATAACTGATTGGAAGTAATTTCCGAGAACAACTGCCAGTTTTATGCACTATTAAGATAGGGAATAAGTAGTTGCATCAGCATAAATCCTGAATGACATCAGGGAGGTCTTTGATGAAGACAGGAAATAAGGATAGAGCCATGGGTCCCCCCTCTATTAACATGAAAGGGGTCTAGAAGTGTGGCTGTTCAACACAGTTTTCATTACATGATTTGTGAAGAATTATTAGATTGGAAGACAATTTAAAGTCAATTGCTAACATTTTGAAGTCAATTCTTAAAAGATTTCTGAAGGGAGCTGTATGTGTGGTAAAGATCAGGGAAGCTGATGTTCTGGGGTTAGTATAACCTGCAGATTCAGAGCAGTATAGCTTCAAGATTACAGCTGAGAAAAAATTGGAGGTTAATTTAGTCTTTCATATTTTATACAATTTTAGAAGATTTTGTGAATAATTTCTAATTCAGATGAGTTAAATATTAAGTTGGTCTAAAATATACAATAGATCATGTGATGTTGCACTATACAGTGTCTGTGTTTTTGTAACATGTTTGGAATTCAGATTTAAATATCTTTATTTGTATGAGCTTCCAGGAGGATTAATCTTCGAATCTGCTAATGCCCAAGTTTTGGTTATTTGTATAAACCTCAAGTGACTACAATAACAAGGATTTATTGAAGGCTGCTAATGAAAAACATGGAAAGAATCACCTGATCAAGGCACGCAATCATTTACGAAGCTTAGTATTGTGTTATTGAATAAAATTTACAGAAAAAAGCAATTCAAAAAAATATATTGGATTTTATTAAATATCTTATTTTTTTATTCATTGTAAAATTTGTTCCAATAGTCCGAGAGTGTTCTGTAAATTGTCTTCCTTTAACCTTTTGACACTTGACCTGTGCACCCTGTTCCAAAAGTCCAACAGTGGTAATGATATGCACTCTCTGGTCTATATAGGAAATTTCCTCTGTTTCTTGTGGGGTCTTTTGACCACCAACATTCTGGATGGTAATCAACACCATCTCTGCCAGTTGCCAACCATTTTCTTCATCTTTAAGAATGATTTTGCATATTCTACATTCCATTTCCGTTTGGTTTTGATGGACAGTTTGGCACTTTTGCTAGAAATGGGTTTGAAGAGTCATGCAAAATTTCCTAGATTCATGCCTTATTTGACCTTTTATGTGTCTAAAGAAAAAATTCATGTTAGTGGTACTTTCAGCTTTGATGTTGTTTTTTTTGTGTTTTTGCACAGCAGAAAAGCCACTAAAACACAAGGGGTTATTGGGTTTGGAAGAATTAGGAACAGAAACATTGCTAATGAGCAGGAAGAGGAAAGAGTAATGAGGTGGACAGCAGAAAGCAATTGACATTGCATTTAAATTCTTGAAGATTATAGTTGGCTGGAAAGCAAGGTGCTGGGAGGGAGTTCCATGAGAGAGAAATGTGAGAAAAGAAACTGTTAGCATTGACTTTATGGCTACATCTAGCTAGCTTAACTGTAAATTGATGAGATCTTGACACCAAGATAACTTCATAAAAATCTAGATAGCATAGTGCAGAGCTCATCTGAAAAGTCACTATGAAAGTATTTATAGAAAAGGCAAAAAGAGGCAACATTACTTCTGTGGGCAAGTGACTGAAGCTGAGGCACCAGATCAGGATCAATAATATTGCTGATTCTTCTTTGGATTTTAGCAAGGAGCTCCAGGAAAATAGCCAGTCTAATATTGCACTTAAATTCATACAGTCTAGGTAGCATAGTGAAGAGCTCATCCAAACAATTACCATGAAAGTATTTATAAAAAAGGCAGATAGAGGCAACCTTACAGCAGTGGGCAAGTGACTGAAGCTGAGCCACCAGATCAGGATCAATAATATTGCTGATTCTTCTTTGGATTTTAGCAAGGAGCCCCAGGAAAATAGCCAGTCTAGTATTGCACTTAAATTCATACAGTCTAGGTAGCATAGTGAAGAGCTCATCCAAACAATTACCATGAAAGTATTTATAAAAAAGGCACAGAGAGGCAACCTTACAGCAGTGGGCAAGTGACTGAAGCTGAGGCACCAGATCAGGATCAATAATATTGCTGATTCTTCTTTGTATTTTTAGCAAGGAGCTCAAGGTAAATATCAGGAGCACTAAACCATTTGTGGCAGCAATATTCTAACCATGGGTGAATGGTAGATTTATAGACAAGTAAAGTAAATTCTGGAGAGAAAATTGCGGGATTGCAGCCTGTGTGATAATTCCACAACAAATCGATGTAAAAGAACACAGAGAACAGAAATTACATTTAATAACAGTGATTTTATATTGCAACAATTTTGATCTTTGATGTGTGAGTAAAGTCCTAGTGTTCAAAAATGTCTGTACAAGTGTTAGTAAGAAATATGCAATTAATTTATGTATTCTGGTTTTTGTATTGAGTGTTTATGTAAAAGAAAAGTAATGTATAATGTTTCTGTATTTGTGTGTATGAGAGAATGATATGTTTCTATCAGGTAAGAAAAATTAAATCCTACATTATTCGGACTATTACCTTCATCTTTGTCACTATATTTATTACAACGTTTTGGCCGGCTTTCTTCAGGTGGTTGGAATGTCAAACTGAACCCTTTATTTTGCTCACTGGGGTAGACATGTTCTAGTTCCATGTGGCATGTTTAATGGATGTCAGTTATAAGTTATCTCCTGTTAATTCCCCTCTCCAAGTTCTCCACTGCCTTAACCAGGTATTGAACTCATACTCTTTGAGTCTTGTCACTGAATCTAACCAACACCTTTATCCACTGTGCCATGTGTCCTTGAGGATAAGGACAATAGTCTGAATAATGTAAATAGTGTACCTAATACCTCATCTCAGCAATATAGACAGATGCTAAATCCTACATGTTGTGTACTTGAACATATATGAAAGAAATGATCGACGTGGTTTTTAGTAGCAGTGGTTGAGAAAAAGCTAATTCTGCTTTCCTTTATATACATGTTGTTGAAAATCTTTTAGGCAGGCAGTTCTCTGATTGGCTGAAATATGTCATCGGAATTTCTTATTTTTTAATTTGAAAGAAATGGAAGTTCTGCACTGAGCCTACTGGCACGTGAACATGTATTCATCATTCGGATTTTTGACTCTGAAGCATTAACTTCCTGTTTGATTAGGTTTGTGTCTCAACAATGTCAGCCTGTATAAGGCCACATTTTTATTAGAGAGGTATGTACATGCAATGGTCTGTTCAGATACTTATTGATAAAGTGCTTCGTTCCTTGTGATAAACTAAAGGATTAAACCAAAATGAACACGTCACAATTTATCTTTGTTTATAATGTCACATTTATCAGCAAAGTCATTTTTCAGCAATTTCATTATGTTTTTCCAGTAAGATCAGGAGTAGAAAGGAATCGGTCACTTATTGTTTCTTTCATGGATTGCAAGGATTTCATTCTCTTTGATTTTAAATGATTTTGTCTTTGAATTGAGCTTCACCTGATCCACAAATATTTCATTTGAAGGGAAATATTTCTTTTTCACATTTTACTATATCATCCTCCAGGATTATCTAATACAATCTAGTACACCGCTATTAGGCGAACCAGTTTAGTGCAGTACCTGGTATAACGCAGGTGGGTGATGGACCCCAAGATTTTGCTCTCAATATTGCTCACTTTTTTTAGAAATTCCACCCTATTTTATCAATTTCTGGTCCGTCTTTTTCATGATAGACAAAACAAACAGTAATCATCAGATGGGTCCTAATTTGTTTTAATAATTATATCCTTTTTTTTCAAACATTTTACCTTGATTTTGATGATCAAACAACCCAAATTTTGCGAAATTTTAACACCTCGACCGTTTCACACCTAATTCAATTGTATTGGTAATAATTACACATGATTACTTTATATTTCTATTTCACTCGCGATCAAAGAGTTCCTATAATATCGGACTAATTAACAGGAATTCAATCACTGCAATCAGATACCATGGATGGGGTATAAATAGGAGTACTTTTCTCTGGTTGATCATGTTCAATTTGACTGTCCAACAGTAGACATCAAGAATCTCTCATAAATAAACAAATATAAATAGTATGTAGTAATTAGGGGTTGGAATAGACATTCACTTATCTCAATTATTGCACATGAACTGATGCAAACAACGCCAATAATGGCTGCTGTGCCGTAGCCAACAACATGAATGAGTTCAAAATTTTTTTGTTGATAACTCCAAAATGGTAGATTTTATAAAAAGTTCTTTGTTATTTTCGAATTAGGCATGTAAATTTAGAATAAAAAATAACTGTTCAGGAAATTTTTGTTAGATACTTAGCATGCAGTTTAAAAAGCAAATTACCTAAAATTTCTTATGGAATCACTGGCATAAATTCGTATAATTTTTTGAGGTTCTTTTCGAACAATTATCTATGGTATATATCACAAAATAGGGCAAATAGGACCAAAAATCAGGTAGGTATTCAATCTCCTATTATCACCCCCCCACACACACACACACACAGCTACCGTGATTGACTTGCAGCGTGGGTTGACCATCTTGAACCTCAAGGCCCACAGTATATCAGTGGACTACTGTATTACAAATACAAAAAGTATTGAAGAAATTATGCAAACCATCCTAATACTGATATGCAAAATTTGTATTTGAAAATCTCATGTATGTATATTAGAAGTAGGTTGATATAAAACTTCTAATATATTCAGGAATCCAGACTTCCACTGCCGTTTTTATCAGCACATTTCACTAATTCATAATCATTCACAATGCCTAAACCATTTACTATGCATTGTTTGAAAATAAGGAATTCAAGTTTTCTAGGCTGATGTATCCATGACTTTATTGGTTAAAACAAATTTTTTTCATTGAAATAAACCAAAAATAATCTAAGCTACAAGGAAAGAACAAGAAAATTGATTGAAATTGGTGTAAAGCTTTGGAGTCCATTTTATTTGGAATTATAATTCTGTCTGTTAGTCCCCAAACATCAGATTGTACTTTTCATAGAAGTTTCAAAAAGAGACATAAAAATAGTTTTTCATGTGTTACTCATCTAACAACTTTTTAATACATGGGATGCTTTTGCTATCCTCTTCCAGACAAAAACTTGTACTTTACCGAGTTTCATGTGGGAAGTGTTGATTTCAACTTCTGATGACGTCACTAAAATGTCCACATTAGTTTGTGGGTAGGTAAATATTATGCATTTGCAAAGTTTAACAATTACTACAACAAAATACATATTTTCAAACATACAATTCAGAATAATATTAATATACAATGTAGCAGATTTAATTAAACATGTTCTTTGATGTGATAAAACAAAAATGGAACTTTTTTGTCATAGGCCAGCTTGTCATGTATGGCACAAGATTGTTTTTTTTTTAATCCTTTCACCCAAAGCAAGATAATAATGCAAGTAAAATACAAGGGGTTACTGGGAATGAAAGAAAATGAGAAAACTTTAGTGCGAAGAAAGAACAATAAAAGAATAGAATTCAGTAAGACTGGAAAACTGGAAGAGAGTTTCACAGGTGAGAAATGTGAGAGAAGAAACTATTAGAATGGAACATAGAGTTGCATTGAGAAAGTTTAACAAATAAACGGTGAGACCTAATTGCCAATCAAGTAGTGTGCCTTAAATTCATCCAGTCAAGGTAGCAAGGAGGAAATCTCATCAGAACAATTGCCATAAAAATATTTATAGAAAAGAGAGACAGTGAAAAATAACTGAAGTCAAGATGCCAGGTGAGGACTGATTACATTACAGTATGTGGATGTGGGTGTGTGTTTGTATGTGTGAATGTGTGTACATGTGTCGGTGTGTGTGTGTCTGCATGTGTGTGTCTGCATGTGTGTGCATGTGTGTGCAGCTGTATGCAATTATACTTATTTTGATTAGTTCAACAAGTAAAACGCTGAGACCTAGTTGCCAATCTAGTAACACTAGTATGAACATAATGCACCAAGGAGGAAAGCTCATCAGAACAATTGCCATTATAAGAAAGACAGTGTAAAGCCATGTCATATTGGTTGGAAAGTTACTGAAGCCATGATGCCAGGTCAGGACCAATTACTTAACAGACACATCTTTGCATTTAACCAAGAATCTCGAGATAAAAGTTGTTCCAATAACTTGGACTGATTTTAAATGTGAATTAAGTTTAAGTGTCTAATAATTTTTTCCTTTTTCTTTCAGATTTGGCAGACATTTGGGCGATATTATTTTTCATACATATTTGTCATGACTTAAATAACATGATCCAATAGAGAAATAAATAAATTTTCACTAATAACACTGATTTATTTACTGCTGACTTTGATCCGTGTTAATGAAACACCCTTATATATAATCTGTCTTAATGAAACACCCTTATATATAATCTGTCTTAATAAAATACCCCTTATATAGTAGAAGCACCTGACCAGATATGGCAGCAATATTCAATGCATGAGGGAATGGTAGGTTTATAAATGTGTACGATGGATTCTGACAAGTACAATTGTTTGGCACATCACAGTGAAGTAGACCTTTTTTTTCTTTTTTTCTTTAAGCTTATCACCCCAAGCAAGGCTGGAAGCCACTAGCATGCAAGGGGTTACAGAAGGTTTGGAGGGAGAGCACATAGGAGTGGTAAAGGAGAGGATGTGGAGAAAGATAGTGGATCAATCAAGGCAAGGGGGTTACAGAAGATTTGGAGTGAGAGCCGATAGGAATGAAAGGTGAAAGGATGTGGAGAAGGGAAGTGGATAGATCAAGGCAACTTGAGATGTTGATTAATGTTACACTTAAATAGTTGGAGATTGTATTTGTCAGGGAAACAGGAATAAGGAAGGGAGTTCCACAGGCGAGATGTGCGAGACATGAAGCTATTAAAGTAGAAGAGACGTCTACATCTAACAGTTTCAATGGTGAAGGGGTGGGAACGGGATGCCAGCCTCGTAGGACGTTTAAATTCATGAGGCCTAGGGACAAGCGAAAGCAGCTCCTCGGAGCAATTACCATAATAGTATTTGTAAAAAAGACAGAGTGAGGCAACGTCATGTCTGTGAGAGAGCGACTGCAGACGAGATGACAGATCAGGGCCAATTACATTGCATAATTGTCTCTGGATCTTATCAAGAACCCTGAGGCAAACAGCACGGGCTCCAGACCATATATGGCAGCAATACTCCATGCAAGGGTGAATGGTCGATTTATAGATTTAGAGGATCGATTCCGGAGACTTCACTTCATGTCAGTGGAAAAACCTGAACCCAAGAAAGCATAAAGAGTTTCTCTCCTTGAGGTTAGCATCAGCCATGCTGATGAAAGTCAACAAATGTTCTCTGTAGTAATCAAATGATAGCAATTTTGTTTTGAAGATGGTAATCTTTATTTACAATAGTTAATTGGAGGTCATTTTCGAGAGCAGTTTTACTGAGTTGGACTTATCAGACTTGCTACTAAGTAAATAGTTGTGTCATCAGCAGAAATACCTAATTGGAAACTGATGACATCAGGAAAGTTCATGATGGGATCAAGGCAATAATGTGAAATGATCTAGAAATGTGTCCGTTCAACATGACTTTCATTACATTATTTGTTAAAAATAATTGGATTAAGCCAAATATTTTTCCAAAGACACCATAGCTCTTGTGTTTGTGGAAAAGGCCAGCATACCAAACCCTGTCAAATGCCTTTGTGATCTCTAAAGTCACAGCACAAACTTTGCTGTTCTTATCCAAAGCTTGATAAACAATCAATAATAACTGTTAATATATCAGCAGTAGACCTGGAGAAACAAAAGCTATAAGGATTATCTAAAAGAAGGCAGTGTGAAGTGAGATGCTTAACCAATCCAGTGTTGATTAGAGCCACTAGTACTTTGCCAAAATAATGTAAAAGACTAAAAGGGTAATAATTTGAGGAATCATAAGATTCACAAGAATTCAAAAAGACAGGAACTACAGAAGAGGATTTCCAAGAAGCTGGAAAACAATAAGCAGCAAGGCATTTGCTGTTGAGTTTTGGGAATGCCATCAAATCCACAAGCCTTTTTTAGAGATGATAGCAGAAAGCAGGTATGGAGTTATGTGTATATCACTCAGTAGAGATTCAGTTCTAGGGAGAAAATCAGGCAAAGATACTCCTGATGAGTAGAGTTGGAAGGGAATTTCTGAGCAAAACATTTGCTTTATCTGCAGTAGATGACAAAACTTCACATCGATTGAAAAGAAGATGGATTGAGTATTTGCTCTTGTTTAGTACACTCTTACAGAGATGCCAGAACTAAACTTGTGATTGGCTATAAAATGACTCATTCTATCAGCAAATAATAACTTTGCCTCATTGAAGACATGCCTTTATGCATTATAAGTGGATACAAAGAGGTATCTGTTTTGATCAGAACTGTCGCATTGGTATAGCTGGAATTCAGTGATTCCTGTGGGCTATAGAAGCTGAACAAGCAGGAGTAAACCAAGGAGAAGATTGTGGTATCACTTGGTATTTGATGCCGACTTTCACCCAAGAAGAGAATTCAGTGACACAATTCTCAATGGGAAGATTAAAAAAGTACTCAGATGAAAAAAAATCACCACTGAAGAATATAGTTCAACAATGAAAGTATTATGGGATGTTTCTCTTTCAAATGGATGATTGGAGGGACTATGAAAGAAGTGACGTATTAGAGTATTTTGGAAGCTAATTTGTTCTCTTTGCTGCAACAGTTGTACATTGAAGTAGGTTAGATCTTTCAATAAGATAATGACTCGAGGCATTCTGCTAATTCATGAGTTGTTTGTTCAGAGCAATGGAGATGTGATTTGGTGGCCGAGTCAATATTCTGATTTGAATCCAATTGAAAATTTAGGATAAAGCTTGAAGGATCAAATGGATAAAAGGTACCAAAGATCCATTAACGGTTTGAAGGTCATTTACAAGGAAGGACAGGCCAAGAATTCAAAAGAATTTTGTGAAGAGTTGTGAAGAGTTACAGAAAATGGCTCAAAGCAATAACTGCAAACCAGGGATATACAACGGATAATACTTAACTAATTTAAATAAAATATAAAATTAGGTGCAAGTGTGTCAGGTGGATGCAAATGCGATAGACACACACACATACACACATATGCATACAAATATATGTATAAAGGATATGTATTGTAGACACATACAAGAGAGAATGAGAGAAAGAATTTAGTTATATATGTATAGGAGTTATTTGGTTGAATTTGAGTATATCCGTCTACCAGGGCGGCTAGCCAATCCCTATTGCAGACACTCTCTCAGGCACATTTGTGTTTGCTCAACACCCACAGAGCCCAACTATGGTTTGTACTGCAACTATGATGAGCAGAACTTAGTTACAGTTTCTGGGAAAGAGCATGTTATCTTGCATGATCAACAATTTGAACAAGGACAACACACTCAAGCCCTCAGCCATAATGACTTGTGACTTGATGCTAGCACAGTTATCAACAGCACCCAAGGGTTCTGTCTATCTAATTTTACTCATAAGGCTTGGGTCAACCCATGGTATGGTTTTCAAGCACTTTCCAAAGGTGCCACACACTGGGATCAACCCCTCCAGTTCGATAACATCAGGAAGTTTCTTTCCTGATGAATCGACCATGTTGAGATTCAAAACTGGGTTTCATTGTCAGAATGCGAATGTTCTAACTGCTCATACAGTGTGGTATAATGGACAATAGCTCAGCATGAGAAATCAAAGAGACTCGAGTTCAAATTCCGGTTGGGTTCATTACATTCACTTACACACAAATCTCCTTGGGAAAAGTATGAATCCATCAGCTACATGTTGAATAGCAGGACGGACTGGGTCCTATAGCTTTGGTTGGAGACCAGTCTAAATCTGACAGAAATGGCAATCTATTGCAGGAAAATCATTTGTCTAGTCAGTTCTAAATCAAAAGAGACATGATCACCCAAGTATGGCACATAACTGACTGATGTTTTTTTATCTTCTGACGACATCCATTCCCACCATATCTCAATGTATTTGATTTTGAGGTACATTGGCCTTGTGTAATGATTTAAAAGGTAATACACAAATTGTTGAATAATACAAAATAAATCTTTATATATCACAATATAATTATACAGAAGGGTAAGGTAAAAGTTGAAGTTTGAAGAGTTCAAGTTTAAAATTCCTGGTGTGTAAGAGAGATAGACTAACAGAGAAAGAATCAGGGTGGGAGTAAATATATATATGTATGTATGTATGGGTGCATGGCTGAGTGGTTAGAACGTTCACTTTCTGACCATGAGACCTGGGTTCAAATCTCACCATGGTCGATTTATCAGGAAGGAGACTTCCTGATGTTATCTGAATCAATCATGGTCAATCTCAGCATGCAGCACCATTGGAAAATCCACACCATGGGTTGACCCACGCTTGTGATTGAAATTCAGTAGATGAAACTCTTGAAGGTTGTTGATAGCTGCATTAGTACAAAGCCACAAGTCATCATGGCTGAGGCCTTGAGCATGCTGGCCTTGTTCAAATTGTTGATCACACTAGATAACACACACTTTCCCAGAAACTGTAACTATGGTCTGCTCATCATAGTCGCAGTATAAACCGCAGGTGGGCTCTGTGGGTGTTGAGCAAACACAAATATGCAATAGGGATCGGCTAGCCGCCCTAGTAGATGGGGGTATCCTTGAATATGAAGGGCCAGCTGTTATTATTTATTATATATGTATATAAATGTAGTAGCCAACACTTGACCATGTGGTGAAGGAATGTATGTTTGTTTTCAATGTATCACGGAACAGTTTAACCATGGAATATCTCCAGTTAGTTGTGCAAATGTTTTATTTTGGCTCTGGTATTGATTGATTTTCCATCTGTTTAAATATGCATCTATAGATCCGCTTTGAAAAGGCCACTCATTTCTCATTGGATCTTATATCCTGCTTGCGAAAGCTCGGTGATTAGTTGGTTGAACTATCTATTTCTAGAAATAGGGATATTTTGGTCTACTTCTCATTTTTTTTTATTTCTTTTCATACATCTTGTTTGTGAAAGCTTTCTGATTGGTTGGTCAAATTATGGCTTTGTTTGCTACTGATTTTTATTATCCTGCTATTTTTAGAGATTGTGAAATTTTGGTCCTTACGTTATTTACTTTTATTTATTTATTTCTCTATAACATAAAGGGAAAAGGCACAGACTTTTTTTATACAAATAAAGTTAGTTTGTTGTTGTGAGAATGTAACACTTGGTTGGAACTCCATGAAAAGAACTGAACAATATTTATATTTAAAAGACATAAAATAAAAAGGCACCACTAGTTTTAAGATAATAAATAAAGTTAAATCAATGTATTTTATTCTGCAAAGTATGTTTAAAAATATTTTTCTCTGTGTAATTGTTAATTTTTTATCAAAATATATCATGTGTAAATTAAATCCTCTTATATTTTTGCTACGTATGTGAATAATTTCATAACCCACTGTATATTTTTGCTCAGTGAGTGTATTCTTTTCCAACCCACTGTATATTGAATAGATATTTTTTCAAGTGTTTAAATATAGCCATATAATATTTGTATTTTTGAAATGTAAATGAAAATTTATGTAACATTTTTACCCATAAACAATTTATCAAAAATTAACCTTTTGTATTTAATTGTTTAATATATTAACTGGAGATATTAACTGTAATTTGTTCTTGCTAATGTTATATATCTCAGGAGTAATCTCTTTAGATAAAATTTTAAAAAAGTCAAACTACTTCAACTAAAAGGAAATGCTAACCATTTATCTCTCATCCAAAATCAAGCAGACAAAAAATTTATATAAGCACGACATAAACCAAATTTTATCATTTATTATCAATGCTAATTTATCTTTTTATCGTATTAAAATCTCAGGACACACTCAAGCCAATGATGGATTTCATAATTTGTTTGTTCTTTTTGAATGTTACTCTGAAAAGCATGGTTCTAATTTTGGTTTCAGGCTCATCAAATACGTAGCAAACATGTTTCTATTAGTAGGGACTGAAATGAAAGTGAAACTGGATCTAATTACCAGTTTTGGGTCAAATACAGTCTAATGAGATTTTCTTTTGTTTTCTGTTTTTTTTGTTTTTCTTATTTTTTCATGTTATTCTTTTCATTCAATATTTTTAGTTTTTCTCTGCAGTTTCATTTCATTCTTTTTCTTGCCTTATTTGTAATTCCTTGTCTAATGCCATTTCTGAATGATCATGACATGTCTAAAGCATGTTAAAAACTTTGATATGACGTACACTCAGTCATCTTCTTCCTTTTCTTCTCTCTAGTCTTTTTCTCTTTTTCATTTTCATACTTCTACTTTCTTCTTCCAATTCCTCCTTTTCCTGCTTCATTTTTCTTTTCATCTTCCCTCCCTTCATTTTCACTTTCTTTCTGTTTTTTCTCTTCAATCTTTTGTGTTTGTCTTACATCTCAGATACCTTCTTCTATTTTCTAATCTTCTTCTTCACTTTCTTCTCCACCTTGTTATCCTCCACATCTTTCTTCTTCTTCTTCTTCTTCTTCTTCTTCTTCTTCTTCTTCTTCTTCTTCTTCTTCTTCTCGGCCTCCTCCGCCTTCTGATCCTCCTCTTCCTCCTCTTCTTCACTCTCCTCTTTCATTTAATCTTCTTCAGTTCCTTCTCTTTCTTCTTTCATCTTCTTTCCTCCTCCTCCTTGTCATCATCATCATCCCCCCTCCTCCTTCACTTCCTCTTTCTTGTCCTCCTCCTCCTCCTCTTCCTCCTCTTCCTCCTCCTCCTCTTCCTCCTCCTCCTCCTCTTCCTCCTTCACTTCCTCCCCTTCTTCTTCTTCTTCTTCTTCTTCTTCTTCTTCTTCTTCTTCTTCTTCTTCTTCTTCCCTTAATCCACTTTCTTCTTCCTCACTGTGTTCTAATCTTCTCTTTTTCACCTACTTCTCTTTCTTCCTTCATCTTCTTTCAATCTTCTCTTCTCCACTTCCTCCATCTCCTTTTCTTCTTCTCCATCTTCTTTTCTTCCTCCCCCTCTCCCCCGCTTCTTGCTTACCCCTTCTTTTCACTTCATCATCATTCTTTTTCTCCACAATTTTTACCTAATTAATTTGTCTATTCCCATTTGTTTTCTTCGTTGTAAAAAGTTTTTCTTCATAAAAAAATCAAACAAAGAAATGCAAGTCAGATATCTTTCAAAAAAACTCCTCCTTGATGCAAAATAGCGTAAGTGGAAATTTTTTTTATTCTTGATATCTTCTTACTTTTATACATTTTCACTTTTTATTTTTTATTCTTATTTTAGTGAACTTGAAATACAGCAAAAGTTAATCACAGATTTTCTTAACTTTAACTTTAATGATGCTGTCATTCAAACTGGAAAACTTTTTCTCTGGTAAATTTCAAAAAAATGAAAGACAAGAGTGCAAGGTTCACAAATTCTTCTCAATTTTATTCTGATCTCTTCCCATTTTATTCTGATCTCTTCTCATTTTACTCTGATCTCTTCCCATTTTATTCTGATTTCTTCTCATTTTATTCTGATTTCTTCTCATTTTAATCCAATCTCTTCCCATTTTATTCCGATCTCTTCTCATTTTATTCTGATTTCTTCTCATTTTAATCCAATCTCTTCCCATTTTATTCTGATCTCTTCCCATTTTATTCCAATCTCTTCTCATTTTATTCCAATCTCTTCTCATTTTATTCTGATCTCTTCTCATTTTATTCTGATCTCTTCTTATTTTATTCCAATCTCTTCTCATTTTATTCTGATCTCTTCCCATTTTATTCCAATCTCTTCTCATTTTATTCTAATCTCTTCCCATTTTATTCCGATCTCTTCCCATTTTATTCTGATCTCTTCTCATTTTACTCTGATCTCTTCTCATTTTATTCCAATCTCTTCCCATTTTATTCTGATCTCTTCCCATTTTATTTCCAATCTCTTCTCATTTTATTCCAATCTCTTCTCATTTTATTCTGATCTCTTCCCATTTTATTCTGATCTCTGCCCATTTTATTTCCAATCTCTTCCCATTTTATTCTGATCTCTTCTTATTTTATTCTGATCTCTTCCCATTTTATTCCGATCTCTTCCCATTTTATTCTGATCTCTTCCCATTTTATTTCCAATCTCTTCTCATTTTATTCTGATCTCTTCCCATTTTATTCCAATCTCTTCTCATTTTATTTCCAATCTCTTCCCATTTTATTCTGATCTCTTCTTATTTTATTCTGATCTCTTCCCATTTTATTCCAATCTCTTCTCATTTTATTCTAATCTCTTCCCATTTTATTCCGATCTCTTCCCATTTTATTCTGATCTCTTCTCATTTTACTCTGATCTCTTCTCATTTTATTCCAATCTCTTCCCATTTTATTCTGATCTCTTCCCATTTTATTTCCAATCTCTTCCCATTTTATTCCAATCTCTTCCCATTTTATTCTGATCTCTTCTCATTTTACTCTGATCTCTTCCCATTTTATTACAATCTCTTCCCATTTTATTCCAATCTCTTCTCATTTTACTCTGATCTCTTCCCATTTTATTCCAATCTCTTCACATTTTATTCTGATCTCTTCTCATTTTACTCTGATCTCTTCTCATTTTATTCCAATCACTTCCCATTTTATTCTGATCTCTTCCCATTTTATTCCAATCTCTTCTCATTTTATTCTGATCTCTTCTCATTTTACTCTGATCTCTTCTCATTTTATTCCAATCTCTTCCCATTTTATTCTGATCTCTTCCCATTTTATTCCAATCTCTTCTCATTTTACTCTGATCTCTTCCCATTTTATTCTGATCTCTTCTCATTTTATTCTGATTTCTTCTCATTTTATTCCAATCTCTTCCCATTTTATTCTGATCTCTTCCCATTTTATTCCGATCTCTTCTCATTTTATTCTGATCTCTTCTCATTTTATTCTGATCTCTTCCCATTTTATTCTGATCTCTTCCCATTTTATTCTGATCTCTTCCCATTTTATTCCGATCTCTTCCCATTTTATTCTGATCTCTTCTCATTTTACTCTGATCTCTTCTCATTTTATTCCAATCTCTTCCCATTTTATTCTGATCTCTTCCCATTTTATTTCCAATCTCTTCTCATTTTATTCCAATCTCTTCTCATTTTATTCTGATCTCTTCCCATTTTATTCTGATCTCTGCCCATTTTATTTCCAATCTCTTCCCATTTTATTCTGATCTCTTCTTATTTTATTCTGATCTCTTCCCATTTTATTCCGATCTCTTCCCATTTTATTCTGATCTCTTCCCATTTTATTTCCAATCTCTTCTCATTTTATTCTGATCTCTTCCCATTTTATTCCAATCTCTTCTCATTTTATTTCCAATCTCTTCCCATTTTATTCTGATCTCTTCTTATTTTATTCTGATCTCTTCCCATTTTATTCCAATCTCTTCTCATTTTATTCTAATCTCTTCCCATTTTATTCCGATCTCTTCCCATTTTATTCTGATCTCTTCTCATTTTACTCTGATCTCTTCTCATTTTATTCCAATCTCTTCCCATTTTATTCTGATCTCTTCCCATTTTATTTCCAATCTCTTCCCATTTTATTCCAATCTCTTCCCATTTTATTCTGATCTCTTCTCATTTTACTCTGATCTCTTCTCATTTTATTCCAATCACTTCCCATTTTATTCTGATCTCTTCCCATTTTATTCCAATCTCTTCTCATTTTATTCTGATCTCTTCTCATTTTACTCTGATCTCTTCTCATTTTATTCCAATCTCTTCCCATTTTATTCTGATCTCTTCCCATTTTATTCCAATCTCTTCTCATTTTACTCTGATCTCTTCCCATTTTATTCTGATCTCTTCTCATTTTATTCTGATTTCTTCTCATTTTATTCCAATCTCTTCCCATTTTATTCTGATCTCTTCCCATTTTATTCCGATCTCTTCTCATTTTATTCTGATCTCTTCTCATTTTATTCTGATCTCTTCCCATTTTATTCTGATCTCTTCCCATTTTATTCTGATCTCTTCTCATTTTATTCTGATCTCTTCCCATTTTATTCCGATCTCTTCCCATTTTATTCTGATCTCTTCTCATTTTATTCTGATCTCTTCCCATTTTATTCCGATCTCTTCCCATTTTATTCTGATCTCTTCTCATTTTATTCTGATCTCTTCCCATTTTATTCCAATCTCTTCCCATTTTATTCTGATCTCTTCCCATTTTATTCCAATCTCTTCCCATTTTATTCTGATCTCATCCCATTTTATTCCGATCTCTTCTCATTTTATTCTGATCTCTTCCCATTTTATTCCAATCTCTTCCCATTTTATTCTGATCTCTTCTCATTTTACTCTGATCTCTTCCCATTTTATTCCGATCTCTTCCCATTTTATTCTGATCTCTTCTCATTTTATTCTGATCTCTTCAGTTTTTTCAGATCTCTTGTCATTTTATTCAGATCTCATTTTATTCTGATATCTCTTGGTTTTATTCATGTCTCTTCTGGTTTGATTCAGTTCTCTTCTCAGTTTTATTCTGATTTCTTTTGGTTTTATTCTGGTCTCTTCTCATTTTATTCTGATCTCCTCTGGTTTTATAAATAAAAATAACAACATCCAATCTGCGAACCTGTAGGATTATGATAAAAAATATTTTTCAACTAAAGGTGTTGTGTAACAGATTTACTTTACACTGCCTTTTGATCATATTAAATAAAGTGACACTTTCCAATTGAAAGAAAGTATTTCTTTATGTAGGTTTAAATTGTTCTTTATAATGATGGGAAAATTCTAAAAAGAAATCCAGATATAGTGAAGTTAATAATTTTATATGTCACTTGATATTTCTGATAAAAATTGTTATATTCTGTGCTAATAGGTATATATACTTAAAAAACAAGGTGAATAAAATAAAGGTTTATTGTAAAAAACCGGTACAATAAGAATAAAGGTAACAGTTATACACAAAGTTGTCGCAAGTCAATCCAGTAGTGAGTGCTACTATTGGAAGTTCGGTAGTTCTCATGAGTCATCCTCAATAGATCCCAGCTTGTCAGTATCTAGCAACTGCCACATGCAGTCACATGTGGCACAAGGCCGAATTTAATGTGGGGTTCCCAAACTCATAGGCTTGGCCAAAAAATACCCATAAACCCTGCATAAACAGGATTGGGTCTGTCTACCTCACCAAACGAGACTCTGCCCTTTAGCATAGCCTCGTCCAGGTTCCTCTTTGCCCGAAGGCAGAGAGTTTGACAGCACAGCTGGAACAGATCCAAGCTAGTCGGTATTTACTAGCCCCCCCCCAAGGGTAGATGTGGCACAAGGCCGAGTTTAATGTAGGACATCCAAAGCCTTAGGCTCAGCCAAAAATTCCCCGTAGAACAGCATAAACTGGATCAGGTCAATCTACCTACCCGAACAAGACTCTGCCCTTTGGTATAGCCTCATCCGGGTTCCTCTCTTCCCGAAGGCAGAGAGTTCGACTGTCTATCTGGAACAGATTCCAGCTAGGATATATAGCTACCCACCCCCACGAGGGTTGCATGTGGTGCAAGGCCAGGTTTAATGTGGGTTTTCCGAGCCCGTAGGCTCGGCCAAAAATATTCCCTATTGGAACCCGTAAAAACGGGTTCAGGGTCAGTCTACCTCCCCGAACGAGACTCTGCCCTTCAGTGGAGCCTCGTCCGGGTTCCTCTCTGCCTGAAGGCAGAGTGTTCGACTGTCTAGCTGGAACAGATTCCAGTTAGTCGTTATTTACTTGCCCTCCACGAGGGAAAGATGTGGCACAAAGCCGAGTTTTACGTGTGTATTCTGAGCCCTTAGGCTCGGCCAAAAAATGCCCGTAGAAACTGTAAAAACAGAATCGGGTTGGTCAACCTCCCCGAACGAGACTCTGCCCTTTGGTGGAGCATTGTTCGGGTTCCTCTCTGCTCAGAGGCAGAGAGTTTGACCATCTTGCTGGAACAGATTCCAGCTAGTCTCTCTAGTCCGTTGACTTACAGATACTTATAGGCAGTTACTACTCATAGTGTAGTCACTCATGGGGGTGACAGATTATTCCATTACATCAAAAATATAATATTTATTTTCTTTGCAGTTTTCTTTCAAATCAATTCTACAGTTCTACTGTACTATATGCAATCATGCAGAGAAAGGGTTGTTCTAGCTTCCACAAATTTTAACAAATATAACTTTAAAAAATGGTCTCAAAAGGATGACACATGGTGGTGCATGATAACTGAATACATCTCAGCAATTTTAATTGCTTTAAAAAGATAATTTTAGAATTTTGATAAACTCAAACATTAAACTGGTTTTAAATGTTTTTTTTCTACACCTCTTAAATAATTTTTATGAATTTATGTGGTAAGGGCAAATGAAAGAAACAACTGGAAAATGCATCTTCTCAAAATTTATAATTACAGTTACTCATTGTCATGTGTTTAATTAAATTTTCTTTTTTCCCCAGTGGATAAAATCATTGGTTGAAGTAATCCAAAAAGTGAAATGACCCAAAGAGTTGTGAGTTCAATAACTGGCTATGGCAAAAGGAACAAAAACTTGGAGAGTTGATTTACTAAAGGGAGTTAAATGAAACTGAGATAGCCAGAAAAAACATGACATGTGGGACTAGAACAATCTACCCCTGTGGACTAAATAAAGGGTTTGGTTTGAAATTCCAATGGATTTCACCTTAAGAAGAATGAGCAAACAATGGCTGAAATCTTGTGAATATGATAATAAAGATGAAGACAACAGTCTGTAAATAGTTAAATTTTCTTGTTCTTTTGTTCACAGAGATTTTTATAAATAAGAAATTGTTTTCATATATTCATATATATTTTTCATTTATAATATGGTTGCAATGAGGGGGCTTAGAAAAATGAGTTATTTTCCGATTTATGTTTTTCTTTTTAAGGGCATTGTTATATCCATGATACAACACCGATATTTCATGGACATAACAGAATAGTTCAATGGAAAAAGAATGGCAAACATGCTTTGTTCTCAGAGAGACTTTTATAAAACTGACATACACAAAACTATAAATATACATATATATATATACATGTCCCACATGGAGAACTATATATCACATATATCTACATAGCAAAGCAAATTATAAGGACAAACAAAAAGAAAGGTCTTACATATTATTTGACGATATTCCTGACCTGGAGAAACTATTTTTAGGTCTCCAGATTTAAATGGTCCTGACTCATTTATCTCCCAAAGGGAAATGGCACCATGTGCTTGTAAGCAGCTGGGGTGCCAGATATCGTTTAGCTGATGTTCATGAAATGAAAAATGACTGCCACTTTGGTCACTGTATGAAGTGGTCATCATGTGATCACATGGCTTATCTCCACCAAAGAGAGGTAAGTGCCTTCTGTACACCTAAATGGTAAATTATAAATATTGCATTTAAATAATAAATATTGCATTGTAGTTGGTTCACAAAATTTTATAATCTTGTAAATATAAAATTGTATAAATCCAGTTTTTGTTTTATCAAAACTCTAAAAATAACCTTTTTTTTTTAAAAAAAAGATATGCCAAGGGAGTATAGAGTCACAGCAAAATCAAAAGAAAAAACTTTTCTTTTTTTTTCGCAGTTATATTTGTTAAACTTTGCCTTATCATCTATACAACATATTTTTTCTTTCTATCCTTTCTTTAAAAACTTTGAAGATAGCAGCTTTACCCAATAGGAGTAATGACTGCAGCAAAGTCATTTTCATTCCATCTTCATACTGTTTAAATTAGAATTTCATTCAATAACCAACTGAGCTAATTCATGTCATCAGATTAAATTATGAGTTCGGATATGCTGAAGGCAGTACAAATTCCAAACCCACAGATAAAGCTGCCTCATTAAGACTAAACCAATTGTTTACACCAAGAAAATTCCAATCAGTTTTCAAGCTAAACATCCTGCCTGTCATTTAAATGTTGTGTTGTCTACTGCTACCAAACCAGGTTGTCATACATACATTTACTAAACAGGCCACTCACTCAGCTGAATGCCATTGTATTCATAACGTCTACTTTGGCAGTAACTTGAGCCTAACTTGACTTCTTTAAACAGGTTCATTTGAATAGATTTTGGTCATTTTAGACTTGGCATCAATACAAGCCTGTAGCTTTAGAGTGTTTACACAGAGAAAGTTTTACGGTTAATGACCCTATCACTATATCCGGGTCTCTGTGCAAAACAATTTCTGCTATTTTACAAATACAACCTAAAAAGTAGGGAATTTTTCTTTTTTTTAGGCTTTTATAGATGGAATTAGAGGAAATCTGAGGTGGTGCCTATAAATTGGTACCTGAACACACAATTTTTTTTCTACTAAAATCCACACAAGAAAATGCATCATCACCATTATCATCATCATTATCATCATCATTTCCATTTTTTCTGTTTGGTAGAATCAAGTCTTTTATCTGAGACCTGGAGTAAAGGAAGGTTTTTCTTAGAAAGTTTTTTTTTAATTGTTTCAGCCCAAGCAATGCAATAATACCACTAAGATGAAAGGGGATACAGGAGATGGCGATTGATATTGTATTTAAAATGCAAAAACTATTAGAATAAAACTAATGGTTTCATCTATCTATTTCATCAGCAAAACGATGAGACCTAATTGCCAATATAGTAGTACACTTGAATTTATGTTATTGAGCTTATGACATTGAAAGATTTTTCTGTGTATATGAGTGGTGCTCATGAGCAGAAACATTTATATCTTAAATAGTAAGGGCTTTCCTGCCATCTTTTATATCTTAAATAGTAAGGGCTTTCCTGCCATCTTTTATATCTTAAATAGTAAGGGCTTTCTTGCCATCTTGTTAATGTATGCATGTTGATGATGGGATGTGTCTTTGCAATGGATATATTTAACCTACACAGTGAGATGAATCTGAAATAATTAGAAGACCTACAAGGATTCAATATTGGTGTCCATAATCTTAACAACATACGATATGCAGATGACAGTGGATAGCAGTGGAAGGTAGTAAAATGAAAGAAACTGAAATGGAGTGTAGAAAAATGGAAGGAATGCAATAGTGCATACTAAAAGGCAGGAAATTAAAATGAAAAGAAAAAATGGAGGAAAATAACTAGAGGGAACTAAAATGGAGGAAATAAATATGGGGGAACTAAAATGGAGGGAAGTAAAATGGAGGGAAGTACATTTGAAGGAAGTAATATGAAAGAAACAAAAAAGGGGGACTAAAATGGTGTGTACCAAAATGGAGAAAACTAAAATGGAGTAAACTAAAGTAGAGAGAACCTAAATGGAGATTACTAATTTGGAGGGAACTAAATTGAAGGGAACTAAATTGAAGGGAACTAAATTGAAAGAAAATAATTTGGAGGGAACTAAAATGGGGAATGAAACTGGAGGAAACTAAAATTGAAGGAAACTAAAATGGAGGGAACTACAATGGAGGGAAGTAAAATGAACAGTACAAAAATGGTGTGTACTAAACTAGAGGAAAATAAAATGGAGGTAAGTAAATTTGAGAGAAGTAAAATGGAGGAAACTAAAATTGGGAAACTAAAATGGTGTCTACTAAATTAGAGGGTAATAAAATGGAGGGTACTAAATTAGGTGGAACTACATTGGAAGAAATGAAATAGATGGGACTAAAATGATGTGAACTAAAATGAAGGAAACTAAAATGGAAGGAATTAAAATGAAGTGTTTACAAATGGAGTATACTAAGTTAGAGGAAACTAAAGTGGAGGGAAGTAAAATTGAGGGAAAAGAAATGGAGGAAACTAAAATGAATGAAAATAAAATGGTGAGTAATAAATTGGAGGAAATTAAAATGAAGGGAACTAAAATGAAGCAAAGTAAAATTGAGGGAAGTAAATTAGAGAAAACTGAAATGGAAGGAATAGAGTGTATTAAATTGGAGGAAAATAAAATAGCTGCAACTAAAATCAAGAGAACTAAAATGGAGTGAACTAAAATGGAGGGAATTAAAATGGTGGCTACCAAAATGGTGGCTACCAAAATGGTGTGCACTAAATTGGAGGGAACTAAAATGAAGGTAACTAAAATGATAGGAATTTAAATGGAGGAAACTAAAATGGTGGAAAATATAATGGAGGGAACTAAATTGGAGGAAACTAAAATGGGAGGAAACTAAAATAGATGGAATTAAAATGAAGGGAATGGAAATGGAGTGGGGTAACTGAAATGGAGGAACTAATATGGTGGCTACCAAAATGGTATGTACTAAGTTGGAGGGAACTAAAATGAAAGGTAAAGAAAATGAAGAGTACTAAATTGGATAATCTAAAATAGAGGAAACTAAAATGGAGGAAACTAAAATGGAGGATATTAAAATGGTGGGACTAAAATGGAGGGAACTAAAATGGGAGGAACTAAAATCGAGGGAATAAAAATGGTGTTTACTAAATTGGAGGAAACTAAAATGGAGAGAATTAAAATGGAGGGAATTAAATGGTAGGAACTAAAATGAAGGTAACAAAATGGAGTGTTCTAAATTTGCAGAATTAAAAATAAAGGTAATTAAAATGGAGGCTATTAATTTGGAGGAATTTAAAATGGAGGGAACTAAAATGGAGGAAACAAAAATGAATATGAGCTAAAATTCTGGAAACTAAATTGGATGAACCTAAAGTGGATGAAACTAAAATGGCAGGAACTAAATTAGAGGGAACTAAAGTGGGGTTGTATCAAAATGGAGTGTACTAAATTGGAGGGAACTAAAGTGAAAGTAACTAAAATGGAGGGTACTAAATTGGAGGAATCTAAAATGGATGAAACCAAAATGCAGGAAACTAAAATGGGGGGAAGTAAAAAAAACTTCACCAGACATCTGTTCTCCAATTTCCAATTCCACACTTACCACATTTGGCATCCCAAGCTGTCACTCATCCTTGATACTGATCAGGCTCGACATTGCTTAACTTCAGTGATCATATGAGAATCTGTGTTTCAATGAGATTTTGCAGTATACCATCATTGTATGAAGCTCTGATAAAAATTAGTTGCAACAGACAGAACAGAAGCAATTACATGTATTTTATCATTTACATTATTTCATTTGGACTAATATCCTCATCTTTGTTGTTACCAAAATATTTCGGCCATTATACCCTACATCTTTCTTCAGCTGCCTTTCTAGTTGGGTAACCTTCAAGAAACTTTCAAACTGAACACTTTAATCTACATGTTCTCATTCCACCATCCATGTAAAACAATACTTCATCTTGTTCTTTTCTTTACACTGCTCAATTACTTTTTACCTTGTTCCACTGAATGTCTGTACTACCTGATCCAAGGATTGAACTCACAATTTGTATACTGCTAGATTCATCAACCAATGCTATAGGACAATTCTAAACCTAGAACTTAGAGCCTTAACCCTAATGTTCTTTTTGCCTGCCTGCTGCTGCTGATGCTGCAGCTGTCATGCATGACATCCTGAAAAGAGAAATAATGAGAAATAAAGTTGGAAATGCCATTGAACATTGCTAATAATTCTGGCATAAACTTTTATATATTTCAGACAAATGGCTTCTAAATCATTATTTATTAGGTGGAGTCTTGAGGTTGACAGTTTGAAATATTTCAGATAAGCATGCTTATTGAAATATTCAGAGCATTTACAATGAATATGAATCTACTTCAATTGCCTACTGTCAAAGCTGGACAATTAAAATGGACAGAGTATAATCATTGCTTGTTATCAGAAAGATGGCTTCATAATTACACAGACAGATTATGTATGACAGTCACCAGATACTTTCCAATGTCTATTAAGTCAAATTAGAATATAAAGTGAAATACATATCATTAGATTATAAATGATATCACTGTTTTTACATTAGAGACTTTAAAATTATCACTTAATTGGTCAAAATGTTATAAAAAACATTCTCAAATAATAATAGTAAACATGAATGAAATTTGGCAATAGGATGTATTTCCTAACATATACAATTTTAATCAGATTAGAGATTATATTTCACTACTAGATCAAATGATTCCATGACTATATTTTCTAACAGATAAAAGGTGTACTTGTTAATCTTATTCTTTAAAATAATATTTACAGAAAAGATTTGAAGAATTTTAAACGTGGGAAAAAAATTATTATTTGCATATTTCTGTAAAGAACAAACATAAAGGGAAGAAAAATCTTTGCTACAAGCATTTGCAGGTTCAGTCAATGTGAATCCATAACATGAGAGATCTGTTGATAAAGAACAAGGCTTCAAATACTAAAATGGCTTCTTTTGTCTTTTTTCCTTTTCTTAATAGTAAAATAATCACTGTTTAATGCGAGAAAACACGGTAGCATTCTGGTGATTAAAATCATTTCTTTTTGTTGTAACAAAATAAAGAACAGAAATTAGTTCTTCATAGAATGGAACTTCAGTCAATTTCAGTAGTTTATGTATATCTGAATGTGCCTTTTTCTTTGCATATGAATCATATCTATCAGTCAGACATATGTGATACAATCTTTGGCTATAATGTCTCTTTTGATTCATGACTGATTAGGTAGGAGATTTTCCTGTAGTAGCCAACCAAGTCTTTAGAACCCTGTCTGTCCTGCTATTGAAACCATAGCTAGGGAGATAAAAGATGGATTCATACCTCTCCAAAGGCTATTTGCATGTAAGGGAATGTAATAAACTTGACTGGAATTCAAACTCAGGTCTCCAGTTTCTCATTCTGAGCTGATATCCATGACACCAGACTGCAGAGAGCATATCTAAATATAAGCAGTAGGGATATAAGAATAAACAATGTATGGTAACTGTCCTGAAGATCACAGTTAGGTGTGAAACTAAGAGTCACCTTCCAGTGTTGATACCTATATCCACACTGCATCTGTCCCTTCATTCTCTCTCTGTATATGCATACATACATACATACATACATACATATATATATATATATATATATATATATATATATATATATATATATATATATATATAATACCTGGCCACTTACATTCAAGGACACTCATCTACTAGGGCGGCTAGCCAATCACTATTGTAGACACTCGATCAGGCACATTTGTTGTTTGCTCAACACTCACAGAGCCAACCTGTGGTTTACACTGCAACCATGCTGAGCAGACCTTAGTTACAGTTTCTGGGAGAGAGCATGCTATCTAGCATGATCAACAATTTGAACAAGGCCAGCATTACTGCTGAAAAAATATATATTTACTATTAGTATAAACTTTTTGTTTTTATACAGTGAGCACTTTTTTATTACCATCAGCACTCAATGTACAATACTATATATATATGTGTGTGTGTGTGTGTGTGTGTGTGTGTGTGTGTGTGTGTGTATATATATATATATATATATATATATATATATATATATATATATATATATATATATATATACACAATTACTATTATTGTGTTTTTTGTTCTTCAGGAATGAGGATTTAGAACCTCAAAGAGATACCCAAGGATTGCATATAACAGGCAGATACTTCCTAATCAAGAAGCAGGATTGCTGACTGAAAGGTGTAGCAAGCTTATGCCTCCTCCTCCTCTTCTACACTTGGATCCTGTAGACTGATTCAGTGAGGATGATCACTTGGAAAATCTTGTGTCATGATGTAGGCATGTCAACAACATCTGTTTACCCATTTGTGGTGGTTGATACCACAGGAGACTAGGTTCTTTTAATCCTTCTGAGAGAACCCTTTTAACCTTTAATCAGGCTGGCTGATATTAACCTCCAGGAGAGTAACTCATTACTCCAAACATTTTCAGCTGACATGTTGTAAAAAGATTATATTGAATCAACAGCTACGTCTTCTGCTAGGAAATGTTTTTTAACTGTGTCATGTTAGACAATTTTTCTCATCAGAATCTATTTTACATATTTCCACGTCTACCATTTGTCCTTGCTTTGAATATTACTGCCACATCTGGTCTGGAGATTCTTGATAAAATACAAAGAAGAATCTGCAATTTTATTGGTCCTTACTTGGCAACTCAGTTTCAGTCCCTTTCCCACCACCATAGCATAGCTTCTTTGTGCTTTTTCTATAAATACTTTCTTGGTAATTGTTCTGATGAACTTTCCTCTATAGGACCTAGATTTTATAAATTTAAGTGCTTTACTAAATTGGTGGCAATGTCTCATTTTACAGTTGAAATGGTTAGATATAACCATAAGTTATATGCTAAGCATTTCTTCTGTCACATTTCTTGTCTGTGGGTCTTTCTTCTGGCTTCTTGGTTCCCAGTCAAGTTTGATCTTCAAAAATTTAAATGCAATGTCAATCATTATTTTCTGTCTTCTTAATTCTTGTTCTCTTATTGTCCTCCCCTCTTAATAGTGTTTTTTCCCCATATTCTTCAACACTTAGAAACCCTCTTGCATCTTAGTGGCTTTATTGTCTTCCATGATGGGGTGAAATGATTTTTTAAACTATCTGGTTATCAAGGTTCATCATAGTCATCAATCAATAAGCAGAATAGGGAGGATGTAAAATTAAAGATATTCACAATGTGTGGATTTATATTCTTTTTCTATGTGCCATATCCCTTCAGAACATGGGCAATCATGGCCCTCCACTACTTCCTGTCATTTGTAGCTCTTAGTAAGATTTGTTTTTTGCTATCTCTTCTATTAACTGTTCTGACAACAATGTACACAAGCTCGTTAGATAGGTTAATCACTGCTTTCCCCCTGACTCTCTTGTCTTCAGTATACCTTGTGGGTGTCAGATGCTCCAAATCTTCTTTCCTCATTATGTGCCCTAGAAATTTCAATTGTCTCTTTCTGATTCTAGGTATAAGAGCCCTTTTATATTTTGCATTTTACACTTAACTCACACAGGGAAGCTCTAACTTATTGACATCTCCGTGCAAAAGTCACGTTTTGTTTCCCTAATGGGTCACTACAGTGATTATTATTATGAGTGATGCTGTAAGCAAAGTCTTTGTCAATTGTCATGCCTCCAGTGTTGACAAAGCTTCAGGGCAATCTGACAAGTTTAAACTATATTTTTTCTATGTGCAGACACATTTCTAAGCCAGACATGACAGTTTCAATGAAGCGTGCAGCCTTGAGTGCACACTATAATTCTCTGCCCTTGAATGACCTGTCAATAAACATCAGTAAATAATAAATCCATTTGTTAGTGAATCGTTTATGGATTGTTTGTTAGTGTTGTTTTTCTTTTTCTTTTTTTTGTTGTTGTTGTTGTTGTTTTGGGTAATTAGTAGTTGCCTGTGTGTTTCGATAAAGAATGAGCAAATTTTTTCATCATCAGAGACATTGCGTTAATTTAAGCCATATGTTTTCTTTCCATATACAGTTATAGCTAATGCGACGTGGCACATGTAATCCAGAAGATTGTGTAAATGGTACCTGATGGGCTGATCTAATGGCTTTTATTTCAATCCCTGTGGATGCATTTGATTCTTGATTCAATTTACAGCCTTGATTCATCTTCTCTCTTTCTTTTTCCCTCTCTTTCCACTTTTCCTGTCCATCTTCCTCCCATATTAATTTGATCCATTGTGTTTTGTTACTTTTAATTCTGCATTTTGTCATTGTTCTTAGTGTTGGCTGATTTATTGTTCCCACAAACAAAATGAAAATTTTATGATCTTATCCTGCCAGTGGTATTTGGTACATTTTTTTAAAGCTGAATTCTCATGAAAGAAAACTATATTGTCAATATATTGATGATTTTTTTCTCTGTTTCTGTGCAGACAGACATATTGTATTTGGGCAGCAGTTCCTCTTTTATACAGGTTTCATGAAAAATAACTGACAACGTACTCCCAACAAGGAAAGTAACAATACAACATTCAGAAAAAAAACAAAAAGATACTAAACCACAGTTGCTGAAACTTACATGCAACCAACCAAACAACCAAACACACACACAGACACACACACACACACACACGCACACACACACGCACACACAGAGACACACACGCACACACACAGACACACACAGACACACAGACACACACAGACACACACACACACATAGATGTGGTGTTCCAATTTATTTCTATGAAACTCCAATGGACACACAAAGCATGATTGCAATCCAAATAATAGCAAGAGATAAGTCATATTTTCTACTAGCAAACAATATTTTCCATATGGTCATCATTATTGCCTCTGCATTTTCCGCATTGATAAATGAGAGTCTGAGCAACGGTAACCAAGTCATCATTTATGATGCAATTGTTGTGTGTCTAGTCGATTTACTTCTTCCGAAACAGATGAAAGTCATAATGTGGCAAATTATTATATAAATATTTTTCAAAGAAATGTTATCATAAAAAAACAGCCAAGATAAAAAGAAAACATTCTATCATTTATTATGTTGGTATCCTAAAAAGATGATGTGTGGAAGAACCTATTGGATATTATCAGACTCGGTCTGTCTGAAAAGTAACAGGATAGGATTGATTTCACTTCAAAACCACATTATCAGTATAAAAATAAATAGACATGATATGTCTGTATTAGTCAATGAAACATGTTTCAATATATATACAATATAAAAGGCTCAAACACTAATATTCCATGGTTATAATTTATTACATTGGAATTGTAATCACGATCCAATTCATCAGCCTTACAAATTCAAAAAGAAATCAGAAAATATTTTGAATTTATATTATATTCTTGCTCTGTCCTGGACATTGCGCTCTACCTGGATTCTATCCTCTTGGAAATATATATATATATATATATATATTTTTGTCATCCACAGACAGACTGTTTCGCTGTTTCACAGCTCATCAGTGTGGCTAGACGTCCGGTTGCCTCTAGCTAGGATCGAAACCCGACTGAATTGGCGTCAGTCGGAACTTCTACCACTAAGCCGTTGGCGCACGACAGGAATGAAGGTGAATTTTAGCGTGTTTATTTTTAGATTTAGATAAACACACAGTGACAGACAGTGACTCAATTCTGCCAAAGAGTCGTGCAATATTAGCTTAAATAGTCACTGTTTACAAACCCACATCTCAGACTAAAGAGCTCAACCGAAATTAATTTGTCAGTAGCCAATATATATATATATATATATATATATATATATATATAGATAAATAGATAGATAGATAGATAGATAGATAGATAATATTAATGGTATATATATATATATATATATATATGTAAATTCCCAAGAGGATAGAATCCAGGTAGAACTCAATGTCCAGGACAGAGTAAGAATATAATAAAAAAGGCTCAAACACTGATATTCCATGGTTATAATTTATTACATTGGAATCGTAATCATGACCCAAATCATCAGACCTATAAATTCAAAAAGAAATATATATATATATATATATATTGACCACTAATGTTATCTTTCTATCTATCTATCTATCTATCTATCTATATATATATATATATATATATATATTATCTATCTATCTATCTACATATATATATATACATATATATATATATATATATATATATATATTGACCACTAATATTATCTATCTCTCTCTCTCTCTCTCTCTCTCTCTCTCTATATATATATATATATATATATATATATATAGAGAGAGAGAGAGAGAGAGAGAGAGAGAGATGTGAAGATGTGTTTGACAATCTGTATGGATAATTCCAGGGAGGATATAATCCAGAGAGCTCAATGTAGATATCAATTATATTAAGAAACAGACAACTTCAAGGTTTTTTTTGTATGAAAACATTGAGCTGAGGAATTAGAATCAGATTTCAATTCTAAGGAAGTAAATTATAATCACCATGAACCCTTAAAGTTGCCTGTTTCTTATTATAATTTTTATATATGTGTGTGTGTGTGTGTGTGTGTGTGTGTGTGAGTGTGTGTGTGTGAAATTATAACCCAGTAATATTTTCTTTGCAAAATGCTATATCACAGTGACAAGAGAGAGAGAGTGAGAAAGAGAAAGAGAGAGATTGAGAGAGAGAGAGAAAGAGAGAGTAGATATTTACTTGCTTCAATTGTTTCTTTCATTTTTTTATTATTCAATTCACCCCAAGCAAGGCAATAATGGCACTAAGACACAAGGAGCTATTGGGAGTGAAACTGAATGAGAAAACTTTAGAAGGAACTGGAAACCTAATCCTAAAGAGGGAGAGTAGACATTCTCTTGCTTCAATTGTTCCTTACTTGAAAAGAAACACTTTGCATAGTTTTGTTAATATTTCATGAGGTACCAAGGGGTTTGTTATATTAACTCTAACCATGTTCGTTCTTTACGCTTTCAATGTCAGTATTTTTGCTGCTGTTGTTGTTTTTGGAATAGTCAATTACCCACCAATAACCAAATTTCTAGGACACTTAATGAGGAAAGAACATTTGGTGCATCTGACACTTACAGGATATACTGAAGGCAAGAGAGGCAGGAGATTAACCTATCTAACAAGCTTGTGTACATGGTTGGCAGAACAGTTATTAGGAGAGATAGCAAAAGACAAATCTTACTAAGAGCTGCAAAAGACAGGAAGTTGTGGAGATCCATGATCATTTATGCCCTGAAGAGATATATCATATAGAAGAAGAAGAATATAAATCCATACATTGTGGATATCTTTAATTTTACATCCTCCCTATTCTGTTTATTCATTGATTGCTATGATGAACTTTGATAACCAGATACTTTTTAAAAATTATTTCAACCCAGGCCAGACATTAAAACCACTAAGATGCAACGGGTTACTGAGTGTAAGAGAATAGAAGAAAAAGAAAAGATTATTAAAGAGAGAGAGAACAATAAAAGAACAGGAATTAAGATGACAAAAAATAAAGATGGCTATAATGAAGAGATATGGCAGAAGAAATACAAGTATAAATAATTATATGTGGCTCATTTGAAATTCCTGGAAATTGCTAATATCAGCAACCAAAGATTTTGTGGTACTTTTTAATCTTTTCTTTTTATTAGCTTTTGAAAATGATAAAAAATGTACTTAAATGTCAACAACCTACAGATAGCATTTTCTTTCAGATAACTTTTGAAAGAATGTACTTAGAATAGAATGGGATAGAATAGAGTACAACTAAGTACTGAAGACCCTTCCCCCTTCCCAACTAGTGTAGATCAATTAGAAATGAGTCAAATCTTTCAGAAGGTAATTGGATTCTGATGAAAAATAAATATCTGACGTACATTATATTTTTTTCCAAGTTGACAGTATTTCCAGAATTTATTTTTTATGCATTGTATTTTGTTCTTGTTGCCAGGATTTTCAAATTCAAATGAACTGGGATTGTAGTCCAGCCATGTGGAGGAATGTAGCCACCTGTATTTGCTCTCCTTTCCCTCTCACTTGAGCAGTGAGCAAATGAATACGTTATCATTCATGTCCAGGTTTCCTTCAAAGTAGAGCTTTGATGATTTCAAACTTTCTTTTCTTTCTTTTTAATTCTGGTTTAATACCAATTTACTAAAACACTACTTGCCTTGATTGGGAAACTAGAGACACATGCTATGCCAGTTTCCAATTCTATTCTTTTTTCTATATTGAATGTGAATGTCCATTCAAGACATGGGTGTTTATAGTTCTCCACATTTTCCTATCCTTTTTAGCTTTAAGCAATGTTTGTCTTCTATGATACTTTCTAATCCATATTCAGCCATCCAGTTTCATTCTTCCTATCACTAAGTCTTGTGAATGTCAAATTCTCCAAGCCCTCTTTCCTCATTATGTGTTCCAGAAATTTCAATTGTATTTTTATGGTCCTAACTACAATTATCCTTTTTGTTTCTCTTTTCCTTAAAACTTTTTCATTATTCATATGCTCCAATTAAGATATTCTCAACATCCTTCTGTAGAACCACATATATGTTGTCTCCCGTCACCTCTATATAAGAAGGCTAATATTACATAGCAGTTCATCACTCTGTTTCTTTGTTTCTAATTAAATTTTCCATCGTTTATGTTGTGGATTCCGAGATGAAATCCGATATCATTAAATAACAAACGCCAGGAATAGATAAGGAAAATAAATGTATTAACGTAATAATACAATCTGGTAATACGGGTTAGTAGATCCAGGAATGCAGGTTAGTAGCAATAATATATATACAGTCTTGGTATTGAAGTATCACGGTATGACTCCTTACTGAATCTAGGTGCTGTGAATGTGACTCTTGTGTTACCCTCCTCTATTACTACTCTGATACAGACTCAGCGTACTGACTTCTCGACTGTCTTAATGTACTCCGGGGTATTCACTGGTGGTAGTATATGTATACCTCGGTTGAGTCCATTTGTGTGAAAAAAGGGGAGACCCCTTAACACCCCCCTCCTTAGATAGGGAGTTAGTATCTTTTCCTTTTATGGTTGATGATCAGAGGTTCAGAAACTTTTCTCTTCCTGTTTTACCTTCTAAATTCTGTATCTTCCTGTGGTCTTTGAATCTTAAAAGCTTCAAAGATTGCATCCATAGAGTCGTCATTTTCTGCGGGTGACGAGCTTGGCTCCTCAACCTGTCTTTTTTGTATTGGGTCAATATGTCTTCTATGTGTAAACTTTCCGCCTTGTACTGTGTACATCACATTTCCCAGCCTGTTAATTATTGTGCCAGGCTCCCAGTAAGCCATATTGTTTCTGAACATCCTAAAGTAAACTCGTTCTCCTGGTTTAAATGATCTCTTTGGTACAATAGGTGTATACTGGTTTTTGTTCTTGTTTGGCAATAATTTATCAAACACAGCAAATATCAATTCCGCTGGTGAAAGATCAGATGGTGTGTTCCCGTTAGCTGTTATTCTCTATACTTGGAGGAACCGCTGTATCGCTTTTTGCGTCGGTACATCTTTTAGTGTGTCTACGAATCTTTCGGTTTGTCCGTTCGACCTCGGGTGGTACGGAGCTATCTTGATATGCTTTACTTGGTATGTCTCACAAAATTCTTTGAAGTCACTGGAGGTAAATTGTGTACCGTTATCAGTTACCAAGCAATCCACGACGCCAAATCTGGCGAATAATTCGTGTATACAGTTTATGGTATTTTCTGTCGTCAGGTGTTTGAATCTGTAAACCTCAGGCCATTTACTGAAACTATCTACTGTTATTAAGTAGTAGCAACCCTCTATGGGTCCTGCGTAATCCACGTGTATTCTGGACCACGGTCTGTCAACTTTAGATTTTGTATAGAGGGTGGTGCTTTCGCCGCAGCAGCACAGCCTTTACAACTTTCCACCATTTGCATAATATCATCGTTCATGTTAGGCCAGTAGACAAAACTTCTCATAAGTGCCTTCATCCGGTTTTTTCCCAGATGTCCTAAATGAAAATCTTTCAAGATTCGCCTTCGTAGCGACTTCGGTATTACCACTCTCTCGTCATACAATAATATGTAGTCACAGATTGAGAAGCTGTCTGCTAAATTCCTTTCCTTCTCTTCTATTTTTTTCTTGGTATTCTGAATAAATCCATCCTTTTCCGCTTCTCTTCTTATCTCTAGCAAAGTCACAGGTAGTTCCTTTATTGTATTGTATAACACTTTACTGATTTCATCTTCAGCTTGTAATGCCGCTATTACCGAGTCTTCCAACAGTTCGCTTTTCGTCGGTATTAATCGCGATAGTCCATCAGCGTGCCCAATTTTTTTATGTTAAGAACTCAAGTTTGAAAGTGTAGTTTAGTAACACAGTTCCCCATCTTAAAAGTTTGTTCGCTGTATAGACTGGTAGACCTTTTTTTGAACCGAAAATCGTAAGAAGGGGTTTGTGGTCCGTTTGGAGCGTGAACTCTCTCCCATAAATATATCTGTGAAAACGAGTTATTGCAAATATTATGCCTAATGCCACCTTTTCGATCTGTGAAGTTTCTCTCCACCGGTAATAATGATCTAGATGCGTGCGCAACGGGTTTCTTTGCACCGTCCCGCATCTTGTGTAGAATACACGCACCTACCCCATGTGAGCTCGCGTCACTTGCAATAATGATTTCTAATTCGGGATCGAAATGTGTCAGTGTTAACTCCGAAGTTAATTTTTGTATTATTTCCTTAAACGCTTTTTTACAGTCTTCTGTCCAATTCCAATTATTCTCCTTTTTTAGTAACTCATTTAGTGGGGCCCTCAATTTATGCATATTATCAATAAATTCGCCATAGTAGTTAGCTAGGCCCAGGAAACTTTGTAATTCTGTAACCTTTTTTTGATTCAGACATGTTTTTAATTGCCGATGCCCTCTCTGGGTCTGGTTTCCTGCCACTTTCATTAATTATATGGCCTAAGTATTTAATTTCATTTAGGAAAAAATCACACTTTTTTCCTTTTACTTTAAACCCAAAGTCCTGAAGTCTTCTGAAAACCTCCTTTATGTGCGATGTGGGCTCTTCAAAATTGTCGCTCTTAATTAGAATGTCATCCAGATAAGCGGTCGCAAAATTCTGGCCCGTTAGCATTGTGTCCATCGTCTGCTGAAAAATTGCTGGTGCAACTTTTACCCCAAACGGTAGTCTGTGGAATTTGTACAACCCTTTGTGGGTATTAATACATAGAATTTTCGTACTCTCTTCTTGTACTGGGATTTGCAGATAAGCCTCACTTAGATCTATTTTGGAAAATATCTTACCGCCGTTGAGCTTTGTAAATATTTCCTCTGGGCTCGGTAATGGGTAATGATGGTCTTTCATAGCCTTATTTAGCCCCATCGAAAAATCTGCGCATACATGGATTTCTCCTGATTTCTTTTTTACATATACTGCCGGTGCTGCCCATTCACTAAACTCTATTTTTGAAAGGATTCCAGTTTGTTCAAGTCTCTCTAATTCTTTGTCGATTTTTTCTATAGTAGCAAACGGTACATTTCGCTTCTTTCTAAATACTGGTTGGATGTTTTCTTTTAATTCAATTCTAGCTATAAATTTGTTGCATCGTCCCAACCCGCTCGCAAATACCTCGAGAAATTGATTATGTAATTCTTCCTTTAACTTTGTCGCATCTGATGGTTCACCGTCTAACATTTTGCAAAATGAGCTGATAGGTAGGTCCCAAACGTCAAATTTTTGCATCCAGTCTGTACCCACTAGATTTTCTGTATCTTTCATTACGTATATCTTGAGTTTTTTTGTTTTCCCGTGAAATTTAACATTTACGATTATTTCTCCTTCGAATTTTATACGCTGTCACCGACTTAGCAATTTTTTGGGTATGTAACATGGTTGGTCTGTTAAACTTTTTCCATGTCTGTAGGTTAATTATCGTTAGATCGGAACCCGAGTCTAGTTGCAATTTTATCTTTTTATTTAAGATTTTCAAATTCCACATATTTCCTTATGTTGGTATTGTCTTCGTCATGCATCCTAGTAGCTCTTATCCTACTAGTAGCTTTTCTATTCCTACATTTTGATGCCTTGTGCCCCATTTTTCCACACACAAGACAGTTTTTAGATTTAAAACGGCAATCCTTGTTCCAGTGTAGTCCTCCACATCAATAACATGCAGATGGGGGAGGGGCTTATATTTGCTTCGATTTTCGTCATAATTTGCCCTATATGTTGTACTTTTCCCCTTATTATAGAATTTTGGTTTTCTTTCCGGGGAGGGTGAAGAATGTAAACTTTTGTTTAACTTACGTATATGTGATACTCCTGACTCCTCAATGTTCTTCGAGTCTTTCTTTATACTCAGGCATTTTTTGCAATCTTCTGATAATTGTTGTAGTGTTAGTCCAGGTTCGTTTTGTAGTTTTGAAAGCATTCTTTTGCGCATTTCACTATCTTTTGCTGAGACTAACCCTTGAACAAAGATGAAACACTTGAAATTGTCCGGTGTTAATTCTGCCAACTTGAAGTCGTCGCAATGTTTATTCACGATTGCGGCAAACGTGGAATAGTCCTCATTTTTGCCCTTTACCAGGTTAAGACATTTCCACCTCTTGTGAAAGAGTGACGTTTTTGGACTGAACAGCTCTGTAAGACATGTAACTGGTTCGTCAAACGTTAATTTGTACGTCTTTTTTGGCAAAATGTAATCCACAAATTTTGTGTATTCGTCTGTTCCTAGTTTTCGGAGCAACAGACGTAGCTTCTTTGCTTCTGTCCAGTTTTGACAATCGATGTTAAAGATGTCTTCGTGGAGTCTAAAATAATCCCCGAAATTTGTATCCTTTTCTAGAGAGTATTTGAAAGTTTCTATCGTATTCCACACTGCGTCTTGGGAAAAAGTCGCCTCTTTTTCGATATTTTGTTGTTTGTTACCCGCTACCTTTAATATTAGTTCCTGCGTTTGTAGTAATTGTTTTTGCCATGTTTCTTCCATTCTTTTCTGGAGTTGTAATTGCTGTTCATTTTGGTATTTTACAAGTTCTACTAAAATATTTTTTAAATCCTCCATGATAAAAGTCTTATGAAAAACTCGTTTTTCCGTATTTTAGTCCTCGTAAATCGTTTGTCGCCAAGTTGTTGTGTACACTGGCAAAAAACGGCAATGGAAACTTTTTTTTTTTTTCTGTGTGAGTTCGAATACCTCGTCGTCAATTTGTTGTGGACAACGAGGGAGAATTTTGTTTCGTTTTCCTTCCCGTGTGAGTTCGATTTCCTCGTCGCCAATTTGTTGTCGACGAGAGGGAGACTTTTGTTTCGATTTCCTTCCCGTGTGAGTTCGAATTCCTTGCCGCCAATTTGTTGTCGACTAGGGGGAATTTTTTTTTCTTCCTGTGTGAGTTCGATATCCTCGTTGCCAATTTGTTGTGGATTCCGAGATGAAATCCGATATCAATAAATAACAAACGCCAGGAATAGATAAGGAAAATAAATGTATTAACGTAATAATACAAACTGGTAATACGGGTTAGTAGATCCAGAAATGCGGGTTAGTAGCAATAATATATATATATATATATATATATATATACAGTCTTGGTTATGAAGTATCGCGGTATGACTCCTTACTGTGTCTAGGTGCTGTGACGGTGCCTCTTGTGTTACCCTCCTCTATTACTACTCTTATACAGACTCAGCGTACTGACTTCTCGACTGTCTTAATGTACTGCGGGGTATTCACTGGTGGTAGTATATGTATACCTCGGTTGAGTCCATTTGTGTGAAAAAAGAGGAGACCCCTTAACAGTTTAGTTTTTAGAAGGCATCTTTTGCTATTCCAATGCATTTTCAGATTTAAGTGTCGTACTTTCCATCTTTGATTAGAATACTTCCCAGTTAGCTAAATTACTATACTTGACATTTCCAAAAGAGATTCCAAAAGAGAGGATGCTTCCTCGACCTCTACAATTCTAGGATCAATATCCTGAATACCCTCTATATATAATATTTCCTTGCTTTGTTGTTATGGCTTCCTGTATCTTAATGGTAAATCATACCTGCCTTGAACGATGATTACAAATGAACACAGTTTCTGTTCTTTTTGAGACGTGCTTTAATAAAAGCTATTCGATCCCTAGGCCAGCAGTTCAACTGTTTAAATCCAATGATAATAGCACAATTACGTGTACCGATTAAATACTACATTTATTATAATAAAGTTTAATAGGATTAAAAAATACATTAATTGCTTTAAAAATATAGGTTAAATAAATATATGATTTGATATTAGACCCAGCATATTGTCGTTATACAAACAAAGTTTCATCATTCCATCTTTGGTGTATTTTTCTTTCTCTATTATGAACATTCCATCTTTGAAGATTATGAATCCTGTTGATGAACATGTCTTTTGTTCTGTTATTTCCTTTATTCTTATTTGCCATATCTGATACTCATTCTTTCTATCTCTATACACATTCACATTTTGTTGAATCATTCATTTTTATTTACTTGCATTTGGTTCTAATTTTGTGTTTTATTTGTGTATTCTATGCCATTATTTGGCATTGTTTGCTGTCTCTTTTTCATAATCTTGAGAATTTCATTTGTTATCCACTTCTTTTTTTTAATCATCTCTCTTTCCTTCCCCAATATCAATTGTATTGCTGTTCCTTTAACTGTGCATAAATCTCAGAACTGTTTCCTTTCTTTTCATGTTCATAGATACTTTTAACAATATCTAATATTTACTTACTAAAGATTTTTGACTGTTTTTTTGTCAACATAAATCTTAAATTTCCACCTTGTAATATTATACAGTTATTCAAATATAAAAGTGTTTTTATTATTATTTCCTGTTTTGTTTGGTAGAATCCTTTACAAGGTCTTTTAACTGAGACTTGATGTAAAACAAGGTTCTTTTTAGAAAGTTATTGAGCATAAAAGGTTGAGAAATTTTTTTTGAGTATGCGAGTGGTACTCATGAAAGCAATCTTTTGTATAGCAGTGAGTGATAGCTTTCTTGGGATTGTCTTAATATGTGTATCACAAGTCTTTTTTAATCGCTCTTAGTGCTCCTGTTATTACTGGCATAGTACTTATGTTTAAAAGCACATTCTTGCATTTCCCATTGCCAGACAAATCTTCAGCTATAATAATATCATTTTTTTTTACATGAGACCTAAATTAAAAGAATTTTTTTTTTTAAAGTTATGTAGCATATTTTACATTGAGAGAGTTTTTTTTCTGGTTATATGCATGGTGCTCAAGAGCAAAATCTTTTGTATCTCAGGTACTGACAGATTTCTGGTGTTGTTTTTAATGTGTGTATCATATTGGTATCCTTAGTGCTCCTACTAGCATTGAAATAGTCATTGTGTTTATGTTACATTCTTATATTTTTTAAAATTATTCCTACTGATCCTGTTATTATTGAAATTGTGGTTGGATTTAAATGCCATATTTTTGCAATATTCTTAATCTTTATTATCCTTATTTTCATTATTATTATTTCCTTTCATTTCTGTTGTATACACATTTTCTTCCAGATCCCAACCAGAAATCTAAAGTCAGAAATGGCTTCATCACATTTTCCACTGATCATTTTGTGTAAAAAAACAGAAAAATCAAACTAAGATCACACGCATTTTACTTAGATAAAGCTTTTCATAATGTGTGAGCTCTACTTGTGAGTACAATTTTTTTTATTTCTTTAAGGAATGGTCTACCAGGAATCGCTTCAATGAGTCTATCGTAACCTTTTCCAGAATTGTTGATGTCCTCATCATCATCATCATCATCATTATTATTATTATTATTATTATTATTATTATTATTATTATTATTAATTATTATTATTAATTATTAATTATTATTATTATTATCTTTTTTTCACTAGTGCTATTGGACAAAAATGATCCTAAAACTTGTTTGCAATAAACCTACATACAGTCACACCAGACGTTCTCCTCTCAGTCTCAATCAACCCCCCACCCCCCAAAAATAACAGAAATTTAATATTGCAAAATAAAATTTTAAACGGCTTGATTAATTGCATTAATTTTCTCTAATAATATCAAGGAAAACTGAAATTGGTCACTTAGGCTGTCAATAACTTTGGCATGAAATATTTTTATTTCTGAGAAAACTCGTTAACATACCCAACATTCTTTGGTCGTCTTTAGGTGAATTCCATGATTTAAAAAAAAGGAAACCACTTAAAAATAAAAATAAATTTTAGAAAAATATTTGATTTTCATTTTCCCTCATGGAAAATTGCAATAAGCTGTAGAATGGATCCACCAAATATTGTATCAACAACAACACGCATATGAGTAAGAGGTTCAATTTTCCAAACAAGACAATGTTGGATATTTTGAAATTATATTAGCTAGAATCAATAACATCACTCGAGGATATTGAACCTTAAATCTTATGGATGCTAGTTATGGGTGTTAACTATTCAGCTATGATCTCAGTTTATTATTTACTAATCTTAAGCTATTAACATTTTTACGAAACATTTCATGTTGCTTCGAAATTAGTTTCTTTTTTTTTCAATGCAACTGAAGCAGAAAAATCAATACTGTCATCTCCGATACAAAAACATCTTCTCTATGTGTGTTTTGGGATGTTGTGTAGAATATTTATTTGCAGGTGACTAATACCGAGGTTATTTCTTTAGCTTGCAGGATATGTACTCATGTTTGTATTTAACTCTCGGTTAATGTGCAGATCATATATTTAGGTATGCGGAAGCACAAAAAATATACTAGATGATTTAAGTATATAAAAATGACAAAATATATGCTTTTTTTTGCATTTAAGTATAAGTATGTGTCTTTGGGGAATAATGTTTGCAAAAAACATACCTGGTTTTATATTCATTTGCATGGATCTATGTATGCTGAGGTATGTCTATGCAGTTGTGGTATTCAATTTTTCAGTAATAGATTCTCACTTCTTTTGCATCCAAATTTTTGGGCCTATGAAATTAAGAACAGGTTTTCTCTCTTTTTTTCCTCCTAAACTTTTTGTCAGTGAATATAAATCAAGAAATAAGTAAAAAAAAAAAAAAACAAGTTTTGAGAACTTGTGTAATTTTACCAAATGGTTCACACAGTCTGCTATGATCCACAAGAATTTCATCACTGTGCATACGAGAGAATAAGTTCACCCCTGCAAAGGAGTGTCCATATTTTCTTGTTTCTATATATTTATGTACACTTATATGGGCACATAGCTGATTGGTTAGGTTATTAATATTCTAACCATAGGTTCAAATCTCACCATGGTTGATACAGCAATAAATCAGACTGGAGAGATGATCCCATCAAGCCACATTACTGAGGAGAGTCTGCAAAGTACAACCCACATATTGATCCAAGTCTTATGAGTGACATTGGCTAGACAAAACTGTTTAGAAGCCAACAATGGTTGCACTTGCAGAAATCGCAAATCATCAGGACTAAGGGTTATAGCGTACTGCTTTTGTTCAAACAGTTGATCACATTGATTGACCTCTCTCTCACTCTCTCTCTCTCTCTCTCTCTCTCTCTCTCTCTCTCTCTCAAAGAAACTGTAACTAAAATCTGCTCAGAATAGTTGCACATGTTGACGCTGATGAAGAAAGAAAATGTGCCAGAGCAGGTATCTACAACAGGGATTAGCTAGCCTGCGTAGCAAACATAGGAATGAGCAGCCAACCATTATATTAAAGTGTATAAAATTATTTTTGCTTTCTTACGCATCAAAAACCTATAGGCTACTCCATCATCATCATCATCATCATCATCATACTACTACTACTACTACTACTACTACTACTACTACATATTATACATATTTTGTAATCATTTCACCCCAGACAATGCAATAAAGCCACTGAGATCCAAGGGGTTACTGAATGTTAGAGAATATGAGAAACAAAGCACTATTAAAGAGCTTTAGGTATAAAGAATTAAGAAGACAGAAGATAATGACTGATATTGCATTTCAATTTTTGAAGATCAAATGTGACTTGAAAGTAAGAAGCCAGAAGAGAATTCTGCAAGCAAGAAGTACAAGAGAAGAAACTGTTAGCAAAGAACCTCTGGTTCCATCTAACCATTTCAACTGCAAAAGGATGAGACATTGTTGCCAATCTAGTATTGCACTTAAATTCATAAAATCTAGGTACCACAGAGCAAAGTTCATCCAAAGTATTACCATGAAAATATTTATAAAAAAAGGCATAAGAAAGTGACATTACTACAGTAAGAAAGGGATTGAAGCCAGGATACCAGATTAGGACCAATAAAATTGCAGATTTTTAAGGTATTATTTTAAACTGGACATTGACTGCTCACAGAATTAAAGAAATGGAATTTTTTTACATATCATAATGGATTGTGTTCTCTGAAAGAGGCTCCATACCTTGAATGTCTATTGGGACTCAAGCTTACCCCAGACCTCAACTTCAACTCATATATATATATATATATATATATGGTCCATCACTAAAGATGCTGGGAAAATAATCAGTTCTCTATACCCGTCCAGTACGTAACTGACTTTTCTTTCTATTGACCATATTTATAAGAACCAGATCAGACTAATCTGGAGCTGCACATTCTTCACTTGACTGTCTTGATAAAGTTCAAAAGTATTTATGCAGGCATGTAAGTGATGAATTATTTGCCACCCTACAAGCCCTTTGCCACAGAAGCTTCATTCTAAGAACAGAGTCTCCTAGTAGAAGAACCTCACAAAACTGCACTTCTTGCCTTAACTTATGCTCATACAACACCTCACAGTAACTCTCTACCTTGAGTGGCTTTTGGGCCTTTTAATGGGTGAAACTTGATATAAAAAATTGGATGGTAATGTAACTATCTGAGTGCACTGGCCAAAACTTACATAAGCATTTTCATTATTCAAATATAGTAGAGAGTTTGATGAGCATCAGTTATTCTTCATGATTCTTTAATATATAAAATATTGAATGAAGTAACCAACAACATTTGAAAAGTTTCAGAACAAGAATAATCAAAGAGATTTTATATAGAAAGCATTACATTAGCATATATATATATATATATATATATATATATATATATATATATATATATATATATATATATGAAGAAATATAGTCTTAAAGTGTGATATATTAGGTTGGTTCAAAAATAATGTTGTTTTTTGACGTTCAACTTCATGTGAGAAAACAACATTATTTTTGCACCAACCTAATATTTATGGGATAAAGTGCTCAATATCAGAGATAGAGTGTGTGTAAAGATAAAAGTGAACATAGAAGTCAGCACTTAGAGGCGACAGTCTGTTTCATGCTAGACGCAATCGTCAGGCCACGAGTGCTGTTATATTTCTCGGCTATTTATATATACGGCTCAGTGGTGCATTGTGGGTAGTCTATTTTGGTGGTTATTTTACCGCCAAAATAGACTACCCACAATAAGCTATATAAACAAATTTTTACTACGTTAATAAAAACACTGATCAAAATAAATAAATATATAAGATAAAAAATAAAAAATAAAAATAAATAAAAACAAGCAAAATAATTTGAACAAATAAATAAATAAACAAATAAACGACTTCTGGTAAAATAACTGCCAAAATAGACTACCCACAATGCACCACTGACCCGTATATATATATATAGTTGTCAGTGAAAATGAATACCCTACCACTACTTGTCAAAATGATTGAATTTCCCTGTATCCCTAGCAACTAATATTAAGAATGTATGTGCTTATAAAACTCAGTAAACTTCAAAATAAGTTATTCTAAAATTCGCTTGAAAATGAAACAGTACTAGGGATTTTAATTTAATTCTATAATTAAATTTGAAGTTTTAGTTTCTGTTTTTGAAACATGGTAATTCCTGTGTAGCGATGGAACCATATTTTGAAACTAGTAAATTTATAATATTTATACTCTGCAGAATTGTATTGAGCACTGTTTTTTAAAAATAAAATAATTAATAAGAACATCAGATTATAAATTTTACTGTTCTTTCTCTTTATTTTAATATATACATATATATATATATATATATATATATATATATATATATATATATGGTGGACTCTAAAATCATATTTGATGTATGTGGGTCAAACAGCTCAGTTCCTAAGAACCAACAGCTAAACACCAGCACATATGTTTTGATTATAGTGGTGAAGGCTTTGTGCAGAACCAACCACTTTTTGAAGGCCCGAATACACAGACCTGGTGCACTATGTGCCACAAGGTCCCTAAACAACCCTCTGCAGGTTTTGAATTCAGAGTTGTCCTTCTCCTAGACCAGTTGCTATCCAAGGCTATAAAACTCAGTCAGTCCTGCTATTTACCCATAGCTGGAGGGAGAAGAAGAGAATTAATACCTTTCCCAAGGGTATTAGCATGTAAGTGAATGTGTATATATATATATATATATATATATAATATAGAAAAAACAATTGAAAAGTTACAAATTAAAAAACATTAAATGTTTTTTTCGTGAAAGTATTTATTTATATTTTTTTATATATATATATTTGATATTTCAGATCGGCCCCGATCTGTCATCAGAAATGGCTGTTTTCAGAAGTTTGCTATACATATATATATATATATATATAAATATATATATATATATATATATATGTGTGTGTGTGTGTGTGTGTGTGTGTGTGTATGTATATATATATATGCTAATGTAATACTTTCTATATAAAATCTTTTCAAATTATATATAAGTAATGGTAAGTAATCTCAGTACCTGTAGATTGCATTTGAATGAAACTCTGAGTTGTGCATACAGTGTGGGATAATATGAATATATATTAATTAATATATGATAAAAATATATATTTTTAGGTATGCTGTATTTATGAGCTAAAGTGCTCAATATTAGTGATGGAGTGTATGGAAATATAAAAATGGACTTTGAGATCAACACCCAACAGCAACAGTCTGTTACATGCTTATACGCATGTCCTGACAACTGTGTTTAAGCATGAAACAGACTGTCACCGCTGAGTGTTGACCTCAATATCTACTTAACACCCTACTACCCCTTGTCTAGATGAATGGATTTCTCTGTATCGTTGGGAACCCTCAATGATGAATCTTTGCCGTACCTTTATAACCGTAAATTTTAATAAAATAAGTTACTTCAAAATTCGCTTGACAAGGAAATGGGACTAATGTCTTTGGTTTAATAACAAAATTAAATTCGAAGGCTTTAGCTTCCATTTTTGAAACATGGTTATCACTGTGTAGCGAAAAACACATATTTTAAATCAATTAATTTATAATATTAATGCTCTGAAAATTTACATTGAGCACTATTGTGTAAAAATAAAAATAAAAATATCTATAAGAACACCGGATTTTATATCTTACTGTTCTTTCTTTTTATTTATATATATATATATATATATATATATATATATATATATATTTTATATGTTTAACGTTCTTTTTATAGATACAAACATATTTAATTTAAATTTAAATTTAAACATATCAAAAATGTCTTTAATAAATTGTCGGACTATGTCCAATTCAAAAAATATATATATATATATATATATATATGTGGGATAATGATATATAAATTTTATATAATTTTTTTTATATATCAATAAGAAAAGATGCATGACAAATTGGAAAATGTTTTTTGTGATGCGTTTCATCCATTAGGACTTTGTTGTCGTAATGAGAGACCCTGAGAGTTTTAAAATATAAATTATTTCTAAATTTTGAAAATCAGAGTGTGTCTCTCATTCATCTACATGTGTGTCACAACAATGTAAACAAACCCAGTCCAATGACGTCTAATGGATGAAGTGAATGACAAATACTTTTTACACACATAAATATATTTCTATATGCAGGATGAGAGAAAAGAAACTCTATACTCAAAATTACATATAACTTTCATTTGCATGAAATAAAATATATTGTTATCCCTAAAGTGGTAGAATTTAATTGCTAATTTCTGTTTTTATTTCAGAGTAATAAGTGTAGCCCTGAATGGTACAATGTCTGATATTGCATGAGCGTGTACAGCTAACATCCTCTTATGAAGTGTGGCAGTTCATGGTACAAGTGCAGAGATGGCAGCATAGTGTTCAGCAGATGCAAAAATACTATCAGAGCCCACCTGTGGTTTATACTGCAACTATGCTGAGCAGACCTTAGTTACAGTTTCTGGGTGATCTACTGTGATCAACATTTTGAACAAGGCCAGCACGCTCAAGCCCTTAGCCACAATGACTTGTGGCTTTGTGCTAGCACAGCTATTGACATTTACCCAATTTCACTCACAAGGCTTGGGTCAACCCATGGTATGGTTTTCAGGCACCTTCCAAAGGTGCCACACACTGGGATCGACATCGGTCCAGTCCAGTAACATCAGGAAGTCTTCTTCCTGACAAATCGACCATGATGAGATTCAAACCCGGGTCTCATAGTCAGGAAGTGAACATTCTAACCACTTGGCCACATGTCCATGTATATATATATATATATATATATATATATATATATATATATATATATACATATATATATATATATATATATATACATTATGAAACTTTCCTCACATTGGCAGCTAGGTTTCATAATTAGCCAGTTGAAATTGCTAGATATAACCATAAATTCTATGCTAACCGCTTTTTCTCGCACTTCCCACTTGTAGAAATCTCTCCTATCTCCATGCTTTCCAGTTAACTTTGATCTTTAAAAATTTAAATGCAATATCAATCATTATCTACTGTCTTCCTGATTACTCTTTTATTGTTCTCATTCCTTTGTATTGTTTCTGTTTACTAATTCTTTCACATCCAGTAACCTATTTGGTCTTTGTGACTTTATTGCCTTGCTTGGGGTAAATTAGACTGACAGCATGGTTGAAATTGTTAGATGTAACTGTAAATTCTGTGCTAACAATTTCTTTTTTCACACTTCTTGCTTGTGCAACTCATTTCTGGTTTCTTTCCTGTTTCTTAATACTTTGCTTAGCTTTTGAAAGGCATTTATCCCAATGCTCCTTCGGATTTCAGTGTCACACTTTCTGTCATCTGTTAAAATACTACCTAGATATTTAAATTGTTGTACTATTTTCAATGTAATGTCAATCATCATCTTCAGTTTCCTTGAAACCTGTTCTTTTATTGTCCTTTCTTTCACTCTCTTTTCTATCTTTATTGCCTTGTTTCCTTAAATCCTTTCAATTCTTTTATTACACTTTCTCCTGAATAACATTTTCCAAGTAAACATTAAAATTTCTGTCATTTTGTTTCTGTCACAGGCATTTTTAGCTACTCTAAAGAATACAATGTTTTGAGACGTTTCTTGAACTATATCACCTTTAGCTAAAATGTTAGCTTTTCCAATCACAACCCCTTATCATTGGCTTCAAGACATACTTTTGTCAGAGCTTAAACCCCAAGAAAATTCAGCTTTCTGTGCATCAGTGAATAAAAGCCGTGAGCTTCAAGTGCTTCCAGTCTTATTTATTAACTAACCTGCTATTCTTGTATGCCATCAAATGGATAGAAACAAGCAAGTACATTTTTCCCAATTTGTAAAAAAAAAGATCAAGATTAGACGCTATTAAGTTAATTGCAATCAGAATGGGGGGAAAAATCACTTTTGATGAATTATGAAAGACTGAGATGCACTCGCAGTTCAATCATCTTTTATGATTAGTAATTCCTTTTTTTTTTTTACTAAATTTAGTACATTTTTTTTTTTTTACTTTCTTCTCTCAGTCATTATTTAATCTGAAAATGACATTACCGTTCTCAACTCTTTTACCCGACTCATTGGTTCCTGTCAAAATTACATCACAATTAGCACGGTTATTATCTTAGAATCGTCACCAAATTAAAGTAAGAACAATAACAACAAAAACAATCGGAAACAGCATCAACATCATTAACATGATTTATGACTTCAGGTTTTCTTTTTCTTTCTCTTCTTATTACGGGAGTGTTTTAAGCTATTAAAATTATTATTATTACTAGTAGTAGTAGTTGTAATAGTAGTAGTAGCAGTAGAAGTACTTTCTTCATAGGTAAAAGTTATTGAGATTTAAAACCATTTTTAGGGATCAAGTGATAGCAGGTCCCTCTAATATGCAGCATTCTTCGTCTTCTTCATTCTTATTCTTCTTTTTCATTCATCTTATTATTATTATTATTATTATTATTATTATGTTTTGGATTTGCTTGTTTATTTTCTGATCTGGTTCCAAGTTCCAATCAGGAGCCTCCAGAGACTGCAAGTCAGCAGAACATGATTGTTGTTCAAATTTGCTGGATATGTAGCTGACATTTCCAGCATCCTTCTGTCTTAATTTTATGATTCCATTGAAATGTCTATAGTAAGCTAGACTTTCATTAAATTGCCTATCTTTAGGCACAGATACAATTTATGTACAGTTAAATTGAGTCAACAGATTAAATAGAGAAACTAGAAAACTATTATTAAGCCACAGGTGTAAAATTTTAATAAAATCACAGAAAACATCAAAAATATGAAAGAGAAATTATTGCAAGATATGTAGAATTCTGTGAATATATGAAAATGAATTTGGATCAAAAACACATCAAATATAGATCAGAATCCAACAGAATGTTAGAATAAAAAACAAATAGAAAACATTTATAAATCTAACTTGTTTCACTTTTATTAAAACTTCATCAAAGAATAAGAAATGGGAAAAATTTTCTGGTATTTTTATTTTTGTGCTGTTTGATTTTCATTGGTTAAGCAGGCTTCATGTGTGTTTGGCTTGTCAAACAGCATTTATGGGTATAATTTATATGTGCAAGTCTATTATAATTCTAGTTTGTCTATGCAGGAGTCAAGTGATAATGTATATATATATATATATATATATATATATATATATATATATATCTTTGTGTGTTTGTGTGTGTGTGTGTGTGCATCTTCTCAATATATGAGAATATACATATGAATTCTAGTAGTATAGGTCCTTTAAATATTTCCCTATAACCTGTCATATTAATAAAAACTTTTCTGAGGGTGTGGGAAGTACCCATGAGTGCAACCTTTTGTATCTCAGTCAAACTCAGTTCACCAGGTCATCTGGAGATGTGGAGAAACATAATTTGAAAAAAATCATTACAAAATGTGTAGCTCTCTGTGAATCTATGAGAATGTGCATGCAAATTCCAATAATATAGATCCTTTAAATATTCCCCGGATAACCTGTCACAGTGAATACCATTTTCCCATTTCAGCCAAACTGAGTTCTCACCACGTAGTTGAAAAATATAATTTTCATAGCTTTTGGTATGGTCCCTAGTGTACCAATAACAATTAGGAATATTATTATTTTTTACTAATTGCTACCTCAATTCAAGACACATGAGCCACTCAAGGTTGAGGGATACTGATTTGATGTTACATGTAAGAGAATGAGGTAAGAAGTGCAATTTAAGAGAATATTTAAGAGGTTCAAATTGTTGTGTTTTGGGAAGCATCCTCTTTTGAAAAATTCTGGGAACTTCTTGAATGTACCTCATACTTACCGATGAAGATAAAAAGAAGTATATAAAATACATTGTATCTCTCTCTCTCTCTCTCTCTCTCTCTCTCTCTCTCCATATATATATATATATATATATATATATATATATATATATATATATATGTATGTATATATAAATAAAAAGAAAGAACAGTAAGATATAAAATCCGGTGTTCTTATAGATATTTTTATTTTTACACAATAGTGCTCAATGTAAATTTACAGAGCATTAATATTATAAATTAATTGATTTAAAATATGTTTTTTTCGTTGCACAGTGATAACCATGTTTCAGAAATGGAAGCCAAAGCCCCTGAATTTAATTTTGTTATTAAACCAAAGACATTAGTTCCATTTCCTCATCAAGCGAACTTTGGTTTAATAACAAAATTAAATTCAGGGGCTTTGGCTTCCATTTCTGAAACATGGTATCACTGTGTAGCGAAAAAAACATATTTTAAATCAATTAATTTGTAATATATATATATATATATATTTATAGCTGGCAACTTATATTCAAGGATACCCATCTACTAGGGCGACTAGCCAATCACTATTGCAAATGCTCACTCAGGCGCATTTGTGTTTGTTCAACACCCACAGAGCCCACCTGTGGTTTATGCTGCAACTATGCTGAGCAGACCATAGTTACATTTCTGGAAAAGAGTGTGTTATCTAGCGTGATCAACAATTTGAACAAAGCCAGCATGCTCAAGACCTCGGTCACATTGACTTGTGACTTTGTGCTAGCACAGATATTGACAGCAACCAAGGGTTCTGTCAACCCAATTTCACTCACAATGCTTCGTCCAACCCACGGTATGGTTTTTCAAGCACTTTCTAAAGGTTTCGCATGCTGGAATCGATACCTCCACTCTGATAACATCAGGAAATCTTCTTCCTGACAAATCGACCATAGTGAGATTCGAACCCAGGTCTCATTGTCAGAATGTGAACATTCTAACCACTCAGCCATGCGCCCATATATATATATATATGTGTGTGTGTGTGTGTGTGTGTGTGTGGAGAGAGAGATTGGGAACAGAGAGAGAGAGTGTGCATGAGCTTAAGAAACAGTACTGTATAGTGATAGTAAGTTTCTGATGTAATGGAATAACCTGTCACCCCCATCAGTAACTACACTATAGGTAGTAACTGCCTATAAGTATCTGTAAGTCAACAGACTACAGAGACTAGCTGGGATCTGTTGAGTACGACTCAGACTTATGCGAGAACTACCGACCTTCCAATAGTAGCACTCACTACCAGAATGACTTGTGACGACCTTGTGCATAACTGTTACCTTTATTCTTATTCTATTGGTTTTTACAATAAACCTTTACTTATTTTATCCACCGTGTTTGTCAAGTATATATTCCTATTAGCATGGAATATAAAAGCTTCATACATAAATACTAAATCTTCTTGATGTTGAGTCATGAAACTGACAATTACCATACACTGTATATAGCTATAAATGCTCTATCTTGGATACATTTCCCTTTCTGACTTTTGGTTGTTTGCCAAACTGAAGAAGAATCTCAGCATCAGTCATTTTGAAGACATTGACAAGATGAAGGAGGCTGTGAAAACCGTCCTGAACAACTTCAATTTGGATGACTTCCAAATAACTGGCAAGATACAGCAGGTGCATTGGAGTCATAGAATCCTACTTTGAAGGATATTAGAGTTTTTGTACTTTTTCGAAATTAATAAATGTCTCTCCTGAAAGTGTCTTGAAAGTTCTGGAATACACCTTGTATGCAAATGTTAATGCTATGTCATCAGTGCGTCCAGAGAATTTACAGCTAATTTCCGATAGATTTGTGACTGCCTAAGAAATCTTTGACATGAAAGTCCTAGTTGTGTAAATGAAGATCTTAGTGTCAGCAAGGAACAACTTAAAAACCTTTTAATATTAAAATTCACAGACCATTTAAAAACTTTCCTCAATAGTCATACAAATGATACAAACAAAATCCCCATACAATATGGATGGAAAGCATGCCAGAAGAGTTTGTCTTTTTTCAAAGAAAAGTCACAGAATATCAAGCAGCAGGTGTCAGCAAATTGCTCTATAAATATGTGGACTCAGTGTTATCAAAACATCAAGATCCTTGATAGATTCCATCAATCAAAGCTGATGTCAAATCTAGGCATCTGATCAAAGGACAGTATCCCAACCAATTCAATAAGTATAGAAGCTATCATCAAACATGGCCACTTTCAATGAGCAATACATGTTTTCTGCATGAGGAATGAAAGCATTATGATGCAAATCCTATATTTTGAATTCAATGAAGGAACAAAAACAATGGATGCTGTGTAAACAGTGTGGGCAATAACAGATCAGTGCTAAATAAGACAAGATATACATAGACATGGACAATGGAATGAGAATAATCTATTCCTGTAGATTGAATAAAATGGTTCTGTTTGAAATTCCCCTAAGGTTACCTGGATCAGCAAACACCTGATGATGGTCAGAGGGTACAGTAACTGAAACATTGTAAAAATAACAACAAATAATAGTTCACATGTAAATAATGGAAATAATGATAACACCTAATCCCAGAAATTCAAAAAGGAAAAGAAAATGGGGCTGTTCAAAGAAAAAGATACATACAGATCAGCACAAGGCAACCTTTCAGTAATTTTAGCTGTCGGTTTATGAAATATTGTGAGTGGTCAACCTGGAGAAGAATTTATCATTGACAAATCAAATAAAGAAGATATCACATCCCAAACAAATCTACTAATAGAAGACAATTATCCTGCTTTCCTTCCAAAGCCAATGTACTGATGATTGGGGAGGTGGGACTATGCTGATGACATAGGTATTTATAGTTGAGATGAGAAAGATCTTGAATGAAAGTAGTGATGGTACCAACCCAGAATCATTCATAAAATCCAGGAATTGAATTTAGTAAATACCAAACACTTCAAATACCTTGGTGTATGGATCAGTTATAACAAATTTAGTAGAGGAGATAAGGAGGTTAAATATAGAATAAGCTGTGCTCAGGGTAGTTTTGCCCAACAATGTCAACTGCTACAAATCAAAAACATTAACCTAAAAACTTGTCATGTTCTTAAATAGCCTTGTCAGATAAAAACTTTCATATGGATGTCAAATTCATTAAGATATATCTAAACTGTCAGCTGTATACAAACACATTCTCAGAACAATGGTTAAAAATGGTTTTGAGTGAATGAAACCTGTAGGTCTCAGTGAGGACTATCATTCTTCAAAACTTGAAGATTTTGGCTCTACAGAAAAACATAAACAAAGAACTGTATGAGAAAATATAAACAACATCACTTAAAGACTAAAGTTGATAACACGTAATTTGGTGAGAAAATAATGATATATTCAAGATGTTGACATTCCACACAACTTCAAACAAAAGGTTAGGAAGGAAACCCCCATCAATACTGGAAAGAACAATAACAGCTACTGGGCTTGACAGATCCTATTTTCCTGAAAAATTTTGTTTTAAGAGAAAAGATTTTATAAATTTCTGGCTGCTTGGTGAATGAATGTTGAATGTTTCCATTATCAGAATTTTGACTACAATTAATAGGATTTTCTCACTCTCTCTGATTCCTTCTCTCTCACTCACTCTCTCTTCCTCTCACACACTCGCATACACACACGCTCTCTCTCTCTCTTTCTCTCTCACACTTTCTCTCTTTCACCCTTTTCTCTCTCACCCTGTCACTCTCTCTTTCTCTCTCTCTATCTCTTGCGCTCTCTCACCACCTTCACCCTATCTTTCTGTAACTGCTGTACACTTCATGTCATCATATGGATACAATGGAATTTTATAATTCCTTTATAATTTCTTGTTTTATTATCATTATTTATATTATTATTATTATTATTATTATTAGTAGTAGTAGTAGTAGTAGTAGTAGTAGTAGTAGTAGTAGTAGTAGTAATAGTAGTAGTAGTAGTAATCTTGCCCTAATTCTCTATATTTATGCTTTTATTATTGTTACTATTTTTATTATCCATGTTTACCAACTGTAGTTTTGAATACCTCATGGCCACATGTGAAAGGCAATTATTGTTGACCAAACTCACTACAGCAGTAATAGTAGACAGGATAAGCTTCTTAATGATAGCAAGATGATATTATGATGATTATTTTTCATACAAAAATCATTCATTGGAACTGATGAGGTTCTAATAATCTGTAACTTTACAACAAACTTTTATCTCATCATAGGACTGAAGGAGAACAACACTTCTCAACCATTAATCCCGATCCAAATGCAACAGGAGTGCATTAATTCCATTTCTCTCCCAATCTCTCTTCCAAATTCTACACAATGATCATTGCAATTCATTCTAGGTTACCAGTGATTATCAACACAACTGTTACATTTTTATATCATTAATATTATTATTATAATGATGATATAATGTTTTCATGCAAGGTCTTATCTTTTTTCTCAGATTCTTTTTGTGTCACTTTTTGTTACAACAATATCTTTGAATTTCTTTCTGACTACTTTGCATTTTCTGGTCTACAGAACTGCCTGAATCTCAAAGTTCCAAAGAGATTTATTTTTCTCAAACTGACTTCTGGTCTTCATTATTGTTTTTAATCAAATTCCATCTTCTCATGAATTCTTTTCTCTTACTCTTCCCTTGTACTCTTCCCTTGTACTCTTTTCTTGTACTCTTCCCTTGTACTCTTTTCTTGTACTCTTTTCTTGTACTCTTCCCTTGTACTCTTTTCTTGTACTCTTTTCTTGTATTCTTTTCTTGTACTCTTTTCTTGTACTCTTTTCTTGTACTCTTTTACTTTTTTACAAGTATTGGTTTTTCTCTTCTTTGTCTTGTACTTTTGAAAGAATGTCTAATTTCCATTATTCCTATTACCCTTCATATTTTCTTCCCAACAAAACATTAGTTACCCTCAAAACGATTCTTGTACAATCATTCCTGCTCCTGATTTTATGGTAATTTTCGCTTTCAGCCATTGGGCTTAGAAATAAATCTTTTTATCCCGCCCTGTCGTCATATTCATTATTTGTCTAGATTCTCAAAATAATTAAGGGATTAATTAAGGGATTAACTGCACCAGTTGCTGATTTCACTCCATACTATAGCACTTCCAAAAGTCAAGGTGATTAGCAGTGAAAGCTAGTATTGTTTCACTATCCTGTTCAGACCTTTACATATAGG